>CM061351.1:22318021-23518021 GCA_030867105.1 Liasis olivaceus | reverse complement strand
TAGTCCTTCAGAGAAAAAAAAAGGATTTATCATTGGATTCACAAGAGGGTTTCTAAAGCCTTGAAGAAATCTGAGACAGGAGAAAGAAAGTTTGAATGGAGTTTCAACCCTATGACAGCAACTTGATGCATTAAAGATCAAGATTGTCAGAGCAAAAGAAAGGAAATAAATTTGAATTGTTTGATAAGGGTTAAAATAAGAAATATAGTATTTCTATAAAATTCTGGAAATCCTTTATGGACTTTTTGCCACAACAACTATTTTTGGATTTGTGAATAGATTGGGGGGGGGGGGTTATGGGAAGAAGTGAATTGTGTATGTAATCTTATGAGGGTGAGGAAATATTAAATTTGCCTGCACTTGTTGCAAGGAAGATTGGGAGTCATTTCTTTAAATATTCTTTTTTCTATTTATTTTCTTTTCCCACTGTGCATTTTTTATATTTTTTTTCTTTCTGATTTCAGTTTGTATTATCTTTTAGTGTTGTTAAACTCTTCAATAAAAATAGTTTTTAAAAAAAGAATAATGAGATATTCCAGATTCCCATTTTCCTAAGGGCCATAGCTTGACATGGTTGGAGAACAGAATCAAAGGCCATACTGTCTTCTTTTTGGTATTCTTTGGTTTCCTCAATTATCCAGCATGCACCAGTACAGGTAGTTCTCACTCTTGTTGAACCATTTGTTCAGCAACTGTTCGAACTTACAACTGTGCCAAACAAGTGGTACTTATGACTGGACCTTATACGTACAATGGTTGCAGTGTCCCCGCAGTCATGTGATCACGATCTCGGCCTTGGCGACTGGCTTGTAATTACACTGCAGTGTCCCGCAGTCACGATTGCCATTTGCAACCTTCTCTGCCAGCTTCCGACAAGCAAAGTCAATGGGGAAACCAGCAGGAGGTTGCAAATGGCATCATGCTTAACGGCGGTGCAGGATTCACTTAACAACAGCAACCAAAGTGCTGGAGCTGCCATAGCCAAGTGGCTCAGTCACATGACATCATGCTTTATGACATGGCTTAGCAACAGAAATTCCACTCCCAATTACCATTGTGAAGTGAGTCACAATAGTAATGTAATGTCTGGTGTTCCTTGGCCTTTTCTAAAGCCAACTTGAATATCTGGCATCTCCCTTTCCATGTCTAATCTGTGTTGGATGATCCTAAGCATTATTTTGCTAGCATGCAAAATTAAGGGTATTGTGCGATTGTACATTTTGTGAGATCTCCTTTCTTTAGTATTGGAACATAGACTAGTCTCTTCCAATCAATTGGTCACTGTCATTCTCCAGTTTTGCTGACAAAGTATGGTTAGAAACTTCACTGATTTTTCTTCTGTTGCTTGCCATAGATATTCTATCAATTCCTATAGCTTTCCAACTTGGTAATGATCAGAATGCTGATCTAATTTCATCTTCTAGCACTAGTGGTTCTTTTAAATCAGGAATACTTTCTAAAGAATCTTGGATGGTGACATCCCTACTGTAAAATATATTCAGTATACTCTTTTCATCATTGTTTGATCTTCTTTAAATCAGTTACTGTTTGTCCACTGGCATCCTTTAGCATACCAGTTTGAGGTTGGAACCTCCATTTGAATTCAGAGATCTTTTGGAAAACTTTTCTTGTTTTTCTGTTATCTGCTTCTTTCTTTGATGTCTTTACAAATATCATTGTGCTACTGCTTGTCTCTTCTAACATCTCTCTGAAATTCTTTATTAAGTTCCTTCCTGAGATCTTTTTCTTCACTTTTGTTTCTATCCAGTTTGCTTTCTTCTGTTTCTTGGTCTCTGTCAGTCTCTTTTCACATTCATTCTTAACAACTGCTTTGATTTCATTTCACAATTCCTCTGGTTTTCTATCAATGGGGTTCAGGACTTGAAAGAGATTCCTGATGTTCTCTCTGAGAACTGTGAGTATATGCTCAATATCACATCATGGAAACTGGTTGGTTTTGTTCTACTTTAGCTTGATTCAGAACTTGCATAGTCAGCTCCTAGCCGCATCTCTGCTTTTATAACTGAGCTCTTCCACCTCTTTGTACCAATAATATAGTCAATTTTATTACCGTATATTCCATTTGATTATGTCTATGTATATCAGTGTCATTTTGGTATAGTAATTGTGTTAGCACTGAAGAAATCATTGGGTTAGCAAAAACTGGTAAGTCATTCTCCTTGATTTCTGTTTCCTATGCCATACAGTCCAACTACATTTTCCTCCTTACTATTTCCAACTTTGGCATTCCAGTCTCCAACCACAAGCAGCACATCTTGCTTGCATATTCTGTCAATTTCAAATTAACTTGACCATAAAACTCATCAACCTACACTTCTGGATAAGTGACTGGAACATAAGCTTGAATAACCATCATACTAAAAGCTAATCCACAAATTCTAATTGATATTATTCAGTCATGGACTGCATTGTCCCCAAATATCATTTTTGCCATATCCTTCCTGACCATAAAAGCAATGTTATCCCTTTTTGTGTGTGTGTGTGTCCTGTATAGTAAATAATATGATTTTCTAACTGAAAGTATCCAATTCTAGTCCATTTCAATTTACTGATGCCTAAGATGTCAAAGTGTAGTTGATTCATTTCCTTTTCCCTGTATTGAGCTTTCCCATGTTCATACTTATGTTCCAGGTTCCCACCATAATTCTGTTACTGGGTGGAAAAATAAACACTTAAGGGACCACTTATAAATAATTGTTGTACAAGGCAATTTAGCCCAGCAACCATCAGATTATAAAAGTCCTGAAACAAAGGCACTACGGGAGCCCCTCTGACTAGAGAATCCCCATGTTCTAGGACTAGATGCTTGACCAGCTCTGGTTATGAAAGTCAGGTGAGTGAATGGAGGAATGAGTGCAAGACTGAAAGTGCAGGTGATAACTGTTCTATTTTAATAAAGCTTGATTACACTTAGAACTGTATGCTTGTATGCTTAGAATTGCTAAAAGATTCTAAGGTGTTCCTTTAACTGACATTAGGGAAAGAGGTTCCACTGGGTGTTTTCCCTTAGTAAGTTCACTGCACGTTTACCACAGCTGTGCTAGATAGCCCTGTCAGGATGCCTGGTCAGAGCAGCTTGCAAACTGTTGATCAAGGCAATTGTGAAGGACCTAAATGCATGCTAAAAGGGAAGAGAGAAACAAGAGTAATTGCCTGTAAGCGGGACTTATAAGATTAGAGCCAGTTAGATTTGGGGAGAAAAACGTATAACAGCTCATCCCTCCCAGGAACAACCCACCCCGAAGATGAGACAACATAGTAAGACTGGGGGGGGGGGGGGGGGGGGACAGTTTCTTTATTCTTGAATAAAAAATACACCATTACACGTTAGAAGTACATAGTCCTGGAAGTTCCCAGTTTGTATCAAAGCTCAGCCATTAATTTTCTAACCACTTTATTCAAGATATTTTCATATGTGTGTATTTGTACTGTTCAGTAACACTGTACTGACAAAATACAAACTCACACTGTAAATTCATTCCCCAATTATAGTAACATAAATATAATTGAATCACATTCCAAACATGGAATATAATTATTCAATAATGTAAGCATTTATTGTAAGACTTGGATCCTTGAATGGGTGGAAGATATCTTTGCTCATGCAAATGTCATGTTTGCTTGAATTCTCACCCCTGCAAATTAAAACCTCCTCATGCAACTACTTTAAACATCTTTTAATTTTAATTTTAAAATGTTAAAAAATTCTAAAGATTCTTTTAGAGAATTTTAGAAGTATCTTTTGACTCTCAGAGACAGCCTTTTTAGGAGATTCATTAACTTGCAGCAGGAGAGAGCCAGTAAAGCCCTATTAAATTAAGACTACACTCATATGCTTAGATTCCAAATCCTACTTACATTTTTTATAGTTTGTAAAATATATTCTAGCCAGATGCTTTCCTAAGAAATTATGAGATTCCTAAATCATTTAGGTAGGTAGATAAACCTTATTACAGTTTTTCACCAGCATATAAATCATTTTCACTGATTTTTTAAACATTCTGCTTTAATATTTCTAAACTTCAGCAGTATGTTTACATAACAGCAGCAACATTTGTAAGACTAACAGTGCAATCCTATAATTGTCTACTCAAAAATAGATTCCAAATGCATTCAGTGGGACATACATCTAGATAAAATCTTTTTTAAAAAATCAAAATCATACCTTATAGAAGATAGATTCTGCTGTAATTATGGTGGCTACAGATTCTGGTGCTTTGATGGGCTAAAAAAACAAGAAAAAAGTTTATGACTGAACTGTATAAAACTATGACAAAAATGCATCTAAAGTTGCATGCTAGCTAGTATTATCAGGAAGTATTTCAAAATACAATCCTATAATTAAATTAAATTGCCTGAAATACATTTCATACATTATAGCTTACTAGTATATAACACAGCAAATAGATGCATCTGTCAATGAATGAACATACAACGGAATAGCCAATAACTGGCATTTGGAAATTCAGTAACTTAGATGCAGGAACTTATATTACTGTTAACATGATGAGCTACGAAATTATACATACTCTTAACGTACTGGCAGTATGTAAATATACTGCACACAATATGGACCTGCTAGAACAAAGCTTCAAACTGACATTAAACAAATGTTAGCTCCCAGTGATATAGACGATAGACAGACAGTTTCTATGCTGGTCTGTTTGAACAAAAGAATAGGTAAAACAAAAACAGCAGCTGAATTAATAGAAAATTATAAAATAGGTCAAAATAAATTGGGAACACAAAAATAGATTTAAAATATAAATATATATATAATATACAAGATGATTCTGATGTAATTAATTTCATCTTTCCATTCTATTACACTTCTCACATTTGAATTAGTAGACCAAATCTGTTATATATAGTACATAGTATAACAAATATAATTAGCTAGATGGCACATAGAAGACTGGCCCAAATTCTACATTTCATTCCACAAAGAGAAGGATGTGATCCTCAAAGGTTCCTTTCATGAAAATTACTATATTTGGTTGTAAAGTAAAAGCTTAAGAACAAAGCTTCCTTAAATATTTGCAAAAACTATTAATTCCATTTGTTTTTTCAAATCTCACCTCAATGCCCTTTCCTATATTGTTCCCTAATTTATCCAGTTCATCACCTCATTTTCCACATTTATCAATTCCAAAGGTACCATTTCCATGAAATACCAAGAAAATACACTTGTCTATAAATGAGTTCACCCACTGAACTAAGCCATAGATTGGGATCTGAATTTCCAGCCATGTAAATCCAGTCACTGTGATTTGTAAACAATTGTTCATAGCTTAGCATTACATGAAAACTAATAATAGCTTGGTGCAATATGTATACCAATAAATGAGCATCCATCACACCTGAATATCTACATATCCTAGTATACTGAACTTGTACATATGTAAAAAAATTGATTTTTGAGCATTTGCTATTTTTTTGCAGAGAACTGTAACCATGTAGAAAAAGTAGTATGTCAAGCAATCTTTAAACTGTAAGTCCATCGCTGGCTTTAGTAATTCTGACCAGTAACAATCCACAATCGCCTTACATTTTTTAATTTAAATATATGCCTTCTCCCTTTTCCTTTAGTGGAAACCTTTTTCTCAGCAGCAGGAGCAGACTTATATTTTGTGTTCCTTAATCGAGCAGATCTTCTGTGAATTTCTTGCTTGCTCTATGGTATACAAAGCATAAGAAATATTGAGAACTTGTTAGTCTATATTCCATTTACATTATTATTTTTAAAAAATGAAGTAAAATATAACAGGTCAAAAAAGAGTACAAATTAAGTTCCTATTCTAGACCTATTTACTTAAAAGCACATCTCACTGATTGCAATGAAAAATCTTTTTCAGATGTATCTCATCTTAAAAAAAAGAAACTTCCTAGAATGATTCACAAGAAAACAAGATACAGTACCAGCAGTTTCAGCAACTCTCAGAAATCATTTCCAATCACTTTCATGCATTCTGTTGAGAAATATCCCAATACCATGTATTTCACCCCAAATATTGATTTATTTATTAAACATATGACTATCTCACTGCCTTCAAAAGACTCTCCATGCCTACGAACAGTAAATTTATAACACCTACAGTATAAACTGAAAAACTAATCAACAGTTCAGTAGCAACAATAAAACAGCACAAGACTAAAAGGAACAATGTCATAAAATAGAAATCAGGCCAGGGGACGTTTCTCTAAAACAACTCAGTTTTCCAGAGTTTTTGAAAGATCAATAAAGATGGGGGCCATCCACAGGGAGGCTGTTCCACAAGGTTGGTACTGCGACAAAGAATATTGTTTACTTGTGTGCAGCTTAGTATGTTGTATGAACCCAGCCAATTGGGGTTTATTTAGTTCAAAAAATAGTTAAGCAAACCTTGACTTAGCATACCTGAATCCAATGACTGAGATTTATTCCCAAGTAAAAGGCTCACAGTTAAGGCTGCAATCCTGCACCTTTGAACTCAATGGGACTTACTTCTGGGAAGATACGTACAAGCTCTGAGTTTAAGATCTCAGCAGATACGACAAACCTTTCCCAATTTCTTTAATCACATTTTGGACTAACCTGAAGTGCACTTTCCAAAGCTTAATTAATCATTTATATTTTTAAAATGATTGTATACTTTCAGCATGTATTTATAGCCTTTTCTGTTCGGCCTAAAAATAAACCGCGCGGCAACCAATTGTTTCAGGGCTGCTGCCTGGGCGAGGTGGCTACCAGGAAACCTCACCTGCTTCCCGCCGCCGCCCCCGCCGCTGCCGCTACTCCCTCCGCCGCCGCCGCCGTTGCTGTGCTGCGAGGCCGCGGAGGTGGTGGCGTAGGCGGCTGCCCCAGCGGCGGCCGGCCCTGAACGGCCCGTACAGTTGTTGCAAAGGATCTCGCCCTGCCCGCCTTTCTTCCACATGGACGAGGAAGTGGTGCGGCAGACGCTGCACGTCGGCTTCAGGCCCAGCGGCATCCTGGCGCCGGCCCGCTTGCTCCTTCGGTCCCCGACACTCAGCTCCCCCGCCACGACGGACGCCGCTCGGTCGCGGAAGCGGCGCCGCAGGCGAGAGGCCAGAGCTGCTGAGGAAACGGAGGGAAAGCAGGGCGCCGGCGCCGGGGAAGCCCGCCCTCTGCCGGATGCCCAGCGGGCTGCGCGGCCCAAGTCGAGGGAACGAGGCCCCTAAGCGGCCTGTCAAAGCCCAGGAGGGAGGGCGGTCTTGATGAGACTCCCAGGAGAGCCGAGCCGAGCCGGACGATCGTGAGGAAGGTCGTTGGAAACCAGGTCGAGAGCTGACTTCCTCACCTGCCTGACAAGCAGTTACATGGGAGGCTGCCTTAGGGAGCGAGTTTTTTGCCTTCCGAAGAACGTGAAGTGGCGGCGCAGGAGACGATGCTGCAAGGAAATTGTCATTAGCCGCAAAGTATCCACATTTTTACAATTAGCACATGAAGAAACCATCGATAAGATTGTGATATTGCATAGAAAAAGTGCATTTGTAGGATCAGTTCCTCTTCATTCTTTTTTATTATTTATTCAAAAAAGTTTAGCCGATCCTTAAAGAGGAAAAAAGTCTCTCAAGGCAAATTCCAAGATGAAGTAGGGACTTCGGGTAAAATGGCAGCAAGGGAGGCTGGGTAATATAGCCATTCATTTAATTTTCTAATTTTAACATGGTAAATCATGTTTAACCTGGGTTTGTTCTTTTTATTTGAGGGAGTTTTATTTTACTCTTCTATTATCTCCATGGAGATCACAGACTCATCCAGCATCCCTGCAAAGCTTATCTTTACAGTATCACTAAGTCAAATAATGCAAGTGGAATTCAACAGCAGAGACTTAAGCAAAGGAAAGAAATTAAAAGAATGGAAAATTTTAAACAGATAAACTGACTCCTGCTGAGACACCCCTAGCAATAACATTTGACATTCTTAATAGTTTTACTCTGACTTCATTTTAGGCTGTTTAATTACGGCTTTTGGTCTTCTGCCATTCTAATAGGCAAGCAAGATATATCACAATTATGAGTGCAAGAGGAGATAAGTATATTACAGGAGTGTTTGTATGGACGCTCTCAGCTGTGGAGAGAAGTGAAGTATTCAGTAGGACACTCAGTGAGAAGAGGAGAAGGCATTTAATATGGAGGATGGACTAATACATGGTCAGAAGTAAGGATTTCTACCAGCACTGGGTGTCTAACTCAAAATTGTTCATTAATATCTGAGGGGTGGGGGAAGTGGGCATGGTTGTTCACAGAAGTGGAAAGCAAATTCTATTAAACCTATATGTTAGGTAGAATAAAAACATTGCATTGGTGAATTCAGAAACTGGTGGCCTGTACCTACTCTTAGTATGGTAATCATTAGAACTAGACAGCACACCAAGAGCATGGCCACTTACTCCCCATTGGCTGAAAGCTCCATTTTGGATTTTTTTCCAAATTAAACTCAGGAGTTGGGAACAGAAAGTGCACCACACACAAATTATTAGGACTCTGTAACTGACTTAGATCTATTAAACAAAAGTAACAATCAGTGGAGGAAAGCTCACAGAAGGGCCTCCATCAACGCCTTGTTAGAAGCAGTATTTTTGAGCTGTTAATAGGTGTCCAGACCTAGCTGCAGGCTTGATTGAACCAGGCAATGAGTGCTTCAGTTATAACCAGTCTAGATAATGGAAGTAATTGAAGATAAAATCCCCAGTCTAACTTGTGATATTTCTTCTATCTTGACCTATTCGAGAAACCAGTGCATTCTGATTGGTCAAGGAAACGAGAGCATTTTTCATAAGTTAGATGTTATTGCTACAACTCTGTCAAGTTTAAATGCTGTAGTAAATAGTATCCAGGCTTTAATTGGAGAGGGGGTTATGCTGGCAGTGCTTCCAGATGAGATAGGAAAGAAAGCTAGTAGACAATTAAAAGAAGATGCACCACAACTTCTGGTGGGAATTAATGGCGGTCTAGTTGTCTTTGGAGAAGCAGAGATGGCACTGCAGCGGAGATTGGCACCCAGAGGGCCAATGCTGCATACCAAAATCTCTCTGGATGAAGGAAAGATTGTGAAATAACCCATGCGATCTCAGGATAGCTGCTCCCCCTAAGTAAACTGCAGAAACAGAAGTTTTTGCAGTTTGCTTGCGTGTTAAGCAGCTGGGAGGCACGGAATTCCAACTATGTTCACAGCTGCGGTGTAGCCTATAAAGACATTAAGATCAGCCAACCCTTGTTTCTTAGACACATTTGGAAATAGAGATAGTCCTTGCAGGAGGAAGACTGAAGATGGCAGCCTCCCAAAGCTTACTGTAAACTCCAGTGCAAACTGCCAACCTCCCAGAAGGTGGGAGAAGGTAGGAAAGGGTTAGTTTGCGGCATGCTGGAAACTAACCCTTTTCCTCCTCCCAACTTCCAAGTCCATCTTGTTCATATTGGTGAAAATTAGCAACTCAAAAGTTTGTAAGTAAGGGACTGTCTGTAACTAAGTTTAATGTTGACTCGAAACTCTTTATTTACTTTTTGTGTGAAACAGAAAAAAAATGAACTTTTGATAATGGTTTTGATGATTAGAAAAAACAATAGATTAAATTCCAGGAAAGATAGCCAACTGAAGATGGCTCTGCGAAAAAGTGGAGCTGACGTTTGTGGACTTTCTTAAGGAGCCAGTTAGTAGATTGGCTCCTTTGATCCTCTCTGTATAAAAGAGAGAGATCTGAGATTGCCCAAGCTGTTTCTTCATATGGTTGTTCCTTTTCCTCATGAAGAGATTGCAAGACAGTGATCTCTAGTGGGGGGAGGGGGGACCTGGAGATGGGGAATTTCTATATGTGCTCTAGCTGCAAATGGAGCCTTTCAAAGGACACTAAGTTTGTGCACTTCCCTTGCTAACTACCTTAGGAAATTGCTTATTAACAGCTTTAATGAAGTTAGGCACCTTCAAAGGGACAAGGCTGAAAACACCCAGTGAGCAAGTACCTTCAAACCTTAATACAAGAAAATTAGGTTTATTTTTTAAAACTTTTAAGAATTTAAAATAAACAGCAAAAAGCAAGACAAGGTTTTGGCTACAGAAAGTTTTAAAAAGATTAAGGGCTCAGAAAACATTGGTTGAACTCTGAATAATAAGACTTTGAAATTATTTTTAAAGAATAAATGCGTGCTTGTGGGAAATAAATTATCATACCATTTAGAGATATTTTCGAGGAACTCTACCAAGGACTGCACTGAGACTATATCAATTATGGCAGCTATGTTGGGTTTTTTTGGGAACAGTTTGTCTTTAGAACAAGATGTTATAGAACAAGATATACAGCAAATTCCGTTTGAGAACATGAATTAAACTTTGGATAAAAACCTGCCATCAGATGCAAAGAGAAAACTATATGAGGTTTTAAAACTTAAGAAGGAAATAAAAAAGGCAATCCCAGAGAGTAATGGGAATAATTTTTTTTTCGTTGGGTTTACAAAAGAGACTGCTTAAAAAATGGAAGAAATTTGTAATAAGGTTCAACAACTACTGGAATGGATTACAGAAAGATTGTTCTGTATATTAAAAAAAAAAGGAATATGAAATTGGCTTATTTGACCAGGGTTAAAATGGGGCATGTTGTTACTTTAGGTGGTGCTTTTTGGATTTACTGATATTTTGACGGAAAAAATGCGGTATACTGGATTTGCTTATTTGGTGTTTACATTTTTTACTTTATAGCTATTTTCTGCATCCTAATTGTTTAATATCTAAATGCTTAGTATCTAATTGTATGAATTTTTTTTAGGAGAAATTAGCTGTTTTTGTTAGGTTAAATTTTAGTCTTTTTTTGTATATTTGTGAATAGTTGAAATATGGAATGTTTATTTGAATGGGAATGGTTGTTATTTGGGATGGTTATCTTTCGAATGGTTGGCATTTGGAATGGGTTGTGTATTGGAGTTTGTCTTTTTAAAGGAGAAATTGTCTCTTTTTGTTATGTTAAGCTTTAGGTTTGGTTTGCTTATACTTTTTTATGCCTTTCAAATGGGGTTTTGCTTACAGTTAAGAGCTGAGGCATGGAAAGTTGAGTTTTATATTTGTTAATTAATTTTAATATTTTAGAGCTCTTTTTGCACTTCTTGCTGACAATTGGATAAGAAGAAGATGTTACTTATTTGATTTATTACTAAGAGATTCATGGGATTAAGAGTTCTATATGTCTTAATTAAGAGGGGTGCAGAAATTGTTTATTGCTTGTCATGAAGAGGGTGGGAAGTCGCTTTCTTAAAAGGGGGGCGTTGTTTTCTTTTTTTCCTTTTACTCTGTACTGCTTTTTTTAAAATCTTAATAAAAATATTGGGGAAAAAAGAAAAAACAATAGATTATAGAAAAATGAAAATCATGTTTTAACCATAGAGTAAGTGGTTAATTTACATTTATACTTATAACTGCTGTAAAAGAAAATCAGAAATTACTTCTTTACTTTTTCTTTCTTTTTTCCTGCACTTTTGGCTTTGTTTTCTCTTTCTTTCATGCCAATTATCTGTGATCGTGGATCCCGTAAACCCCCTCCCCAGATTTTTTTGTTACCTTTACTCCAAATAGTTATCTGTACATCTCCCATTTTCATACAGTAACTATAAGGGCCAAGTAGAATGAGGGAAGATAGTTGATGCACTCCCCTATACTTTTAAGGCAAAGGTTTATTGTGCAAAGATTTATTGACTTCACAAACTGATTTTTGGCTTCGAGCTTAGCAACTAAGCAATGGAGGCAAATATGTGTAGCTCAGGGTTGAACTGTGGAGTCCTTGGGGTTCTCTGAGCTTGGTTCTTTTCTTGCAAATGTTTCATTACCCGGCTAGGTAACACCTTCAGTGCAACTAAACAACTTAGCAACTAAGGCTGTGCAACAGTTTGGATTTGAGGGCACAATGGTACTTCAGAGCATGTGAGGGCATGCATGTATCACCTGTCAGCAGGAACTCATTAAACCAAACATGTTTTTTTCCTTAGGATCATACTGCATTCATGGAGGGCAGCTGCATAATACTGGGAAAAGACACCACTACTTTTAGGTGTTGCCCATAAAACTCAGGCACCCGAGTTGGCGTACAGCTGGAAAGAACTTAGTCCCTAAATTTGAGAAACACCTTTGCAAAGTGGCTTCTCCACCCCACCCCTACAATACGAACCACAGGTACTTCAGGCAAAGCAAAAGGTGTTTTATTAAGGGGGCGCTTGAGTCTTTATATAGGCTACAGACTTACATTTGATATGTGTGATGCGTCAGAAAGAAACAATTCAAACAATAAAAGACAATGATGTGCAATAAAGGCTTTGTTTTGTTAGACATGACAAAAGACGGACACCCTTAAAATATGTTGCATCTTCTCCTTTCCTACCCGGGTTTGTTTCTTTACTTGCAACTTTAATCAGGGATTTCAGAATACAGCTCTATTTTTTGATTGATGGTCCCTGAAAGGGCTAGTTTTTGCACATCAAAGGAAATGGCTTTGGCTCAAAGGAAAAACATGGTTTCCTAAACTTCAAAAGGAGGCATGGATGCCATGCTAAAATGCTAATATCACCTTTATTACAATGCTAATAATAAAGCCTGTTATATGTTCCCCTCGATACTTTCCCTCGTGCCAGGGCAGAAATTTCTTCTGAGATAAACCTTCTGGACGCAAGGTGATGATTTTAACTCATTTATTGCAATAAGTGGGGAGAATCTGCACAATCAGATTTGATCTCCGAGGAACCAGGTCCTCCCCCCTCCCTTTTATTTCCACCTAACTTGCCAGCCATTGTTTCCTCGTTTCCCCATTGGCTGAGGTACTTGGAGGTTACATTCTTCGCAACCGCCTCCTTGAAGTTTCCTGGCTCCTCCTATTACATACATCGCATGTTCATTATAATTAGCTCATTATTTAAATGGGGTGTGATAGTTACTATGCATTAGTTTATTATCCATGTGCATTTTGGTCTTTAAGTTCATGGCTTCATCTATTTGCGGTTACACCGTTAAAAATAAAAAAAACTGCTCCAAGCTGGTCCTTGCCTAATGTTAGTTTGGATACATCATCCCATTCCCTTCTCTCAAGCCTAAAATTTTACATAACAAAGGAAATGCAACAGGTGCTATATTGCTGTCCATGCAAGCTGTAGAGCACATTTTCACCTTTGAATCTGAAGTGCTGTGCAGCTCTTCTAGCAAGAGGTGTCCACCAACTGAGCCAAGGCTATCCTCTGTGCTTCTCAACTTCCTGCTTTTATGGTTCCCAGTAGAGAGCAAAAATAAGTAGCTGGTTAGCCATTGTACCTGGACAGTCACAAACAATACAAACCTTCAATGGCATGATAAAAAATATATATATTTATGAAGTTTATAGTAATATAAGCTTTTACTAACTAACACAGAGCACAAAGATAGGTTGGTATGTAATAAAAGAGAGAGATCTTGACTTTTTTGTGCCATTATGTTTCCCCCACATATTTTTTCTTGGCTCTTCTAAGACTCTTTTACCAACTGTCACTTACAGAATTCTATTGCTTGAAGCTTCTACGCATCATATTGCCATACTGTCTTCTTAAAAGTCCATGCAATAGCCATCTATATTTTAGTAAGTTATCTTATATTTTAATGATGTCATAGTATCACCTACATGAAACTTCCTTTACTTCTTTCTTATTTTGAACCCTGCAACCTCTTTGTAGTCCCTTCTAACATCTAACACTTTTCCTATTGATGAAAAATGCTATGCTTTGCATTACTTTTAATGTTAGACATAAGAAAGAATGGAAGAAATTTAGATCTGTTTTAATTCATAGGTAATTCTTCAAATAAAGCTTAGATTAATAATTCCCAACCTGTGATTAGAAATGCTGTAGTGGGCCAAACAGCAGTACTGAAAATAGTTCTTGATTCAGGTGCCAAAATAACATAACATAACATAACATACATACAAACAAACAAACAAACAAATAAATAACCAATATCCTGGGAGACCATTGTATCTTGCAAGGTTTGGACAAAAATATCAAAGTCTGTGATGATCTCTCAAGGTTTGGACCAATTATTATCTTGTAAGATTTCAGGCAAGAACATTTTTTTAAAAATGCATTTTTAAAATTAAGTTATTTGGAAGTCCTGTGGGTAAGATGGGGGGCATTATCTGGTCACATGCTGAAATAATATCACCATCTCTTGGATTTTATTGTATTTAATAATTGTATTTTATATTTGTATTATTTATGTTTTTACTGATTTTAAATTGTTTTGTTGTGAACCGCCCAGAGTCCCTCCTTGTGGGGGAGTTGGGCGGTGATATAAATTTGATATATAAAAATATATAAGTATCTCATTGTTAGCCTCTGCAGTGTGGTGGGTTTTAGTGATCTGCATAAATAAAAGGTTGATAACCACTGGCAAATATTTAAATGTTTTATTTATAATTAGTTTTTCCCAACCACTCAACTTTGATTTGTTACACCTATTGGAAGAATTTCTTCCCTTTAGTTTGTTCCTTGCTCAGGTCAAAACACCAGATTCCATAATTCAGAGTTCAAAAGTTTATTTAGCACACAAAGCAAGAGCATGGAGCATTGAGTGCAGCCAGGGGTGCAACGCTCTTTTATGGTCAGGTACGAACAACTAATCTGCACACGCCTAATTCTAAAATTCTCAAGTTTAACTTTCCTAATAAGCCTGATTTCTCACTGTTCTAATTTGTATGCTTCATTTCTGTTGCCAGAAGGGTAACAGTTTCTCCTCATTCTTTCCTTATCTGCTTATGTGACTCATTTCGGTATAATGGCAAAGCACTAACTTCCCTTCTAAAATGGCATTAGTTTAGCTCTTTAATAACAACTTTCCAACATACCTAATATTTGCATACTTGAAGTGAGTGTTCAGTATTGCCAGAAATGCACTAAATGTTACCTTCAGGTACATGAGGGTTTTTCCTGTTGGGGTTCTGAAATGTTACTACAAAAACCCTGAGGAGGAGAGAGGATTCATTCCTACCTCGTGGAGAGCCATGAGGAGAAGAAAAGAAAATGAGGGAAACTGGAAAAAAGGTGGGCTCTAAGCCCCTCCCACACAAAGCAGCAAAGCTAGGCCACAGCGAAGCCACCCCTCCCTTTGTGCTCGTGTGAGACAGGCTTGGTTGAAACCCCATATTTTCCAACACCCCTTCTCTTCAACCTTGCATGTCTCTGTGTCCCACAATATTTAGTTTTTCTCTTAGTTTCTGATAACTTGTTCTCGACAACGGCTTAGTGAAGATGTCCACTGTCATGTTTCCTGTGGGACAATAGTCTAGTTGGATTAACCCTTGTTGTTGCAACTCTCTCACCACATGATACTTTACATCAATGTGCTTAGTTCTCCCACCTACTTTCTCTGACTGTGAAACTCTGATGCAACTCTGTCTTCAAAGATTTGTATAGGGTTTGGTTCATCTATACCCATGTCTGCAAGCAAGCAATCTAAGCCACACAGTCTCATTACATGTGTCTGTTCCTGCCACATATTCTGCTTCTGCAGAGGACTGTGCTATTGTGCTTTGCTTGTGACTTCCCCAGCTCACTGTTCCACCCCCACAGAAAAATACATAGCCACTAGTGGACTTACGGTCAGCAATATTTTCTGCCCAGTCTGCATCTGTGAATCCCACTAGTCTAGGATTCTCAGTGGCTGGCAGTTTTAGTTTTAGGTGCATGGTCCCCTTTAGGTACCTTCCCACCCTCTTGACACCAGTCCAGTCTCTGTGTGTGGGCATGCTTGTCTTTCTGCATAGAATGCCCACTGCAGCTGCAATGTCTGGCCTAGTTGTAGTGGCTAGATACAATTTTCCTATGGCACTTCTATATTCATTGTTCTCTGGTAGGAGATCCCTGGGTTCTTGTTGCTTGTGGAAAGCCATCTCCATCAGTATAGGTGCAGGATTGGCATTTTGCAATCCTAAGCTTTCCAACAGTTCTAGAATCTTTTGGTTCTGACTTAGAAGAAAGCTCCCATCTTCTTCTCTCTCGATCTGTATTCCTAAGTAGTAGCTGGCATTGACCAGATGCTTCACTTCTACTTTTCTATTTAGTTGAGAAACAATACCATTAAAGTCCCTCTTGTTATTGTGGCAAATCATTAAATCATCCACACAACAAAGTATATACACATCCCTCCCATTTCTGTGTCTTGTGTATAGGCAGGGATCAGCTTTTCCTTGAACGAAACCCTGGTCAAGAAGTATTTGGTTTAACTTCTTGTTCCACACTCTGGCTGCCTGCTTTAGGCCATAAATCCCCTTCTGAAGCTTGCAAACGAGATGCTTGTTATTGGGATTAGTGAAGCCTGCAAGCTGTGTCATGTAAAGTTCTTCTTCTGTCTCCCCATGTAAAAATGCAGTTTTAACATCTAAGTGTTTGACGTCCATGTTCCTGGATGCTGCTAGACTTAGAACCATTCTAATTGTGTGTTTCACAACAGGAGCAAAACATTCATCATAGTCCTGTCCATATTTCTGTGAGTAGCCTTTTGCTACCAATCTGGCCTTGTACCTTTGTACTTCGCCATTCTTGTCTTGTTTTGCCTTGAACACCCACCTTTTGGTAGTTTAGTTAAAGTCCATGTTTTGTTTTTGTACGGAGCATCTAGCTTCTCCTGTGCTGCCCTTTTCCACTTATTTGCCTCATCTGCTGGCATTTGCAGCACCTCATTCCATGATGTGGATTCGCTTGGTAGCAACGACCTTGCGAGGTAGGTAAGTCTGTCAGCTGGAACTCCTTTGTTGGGTCGTGATGAGCATCTCAGAGCAGGTTCAGGAGTGACAACTAGTGGTTCACCCTCTTCTGCATCCTCGGCCTCATCTGTCTCTGGTGGAGTCTCTTCCTGGACTTCCCTCTCCCTCTGGGTTGGTGTGGTTGTGTCTTCTGGTGTCAGGCTGAACATCTCAGGCTGGTAACTGCTGTTGCTGGTTTGTCCGCAGTCATTATCCACCTGAGTGCAGCAGCCTCTCTCCCTCTCATCAAAGTATACCACTCTGCATATGCTTACTCTTCCCATCTTTGGGTTCAGGATTCTGTAACCCTTGCTTCCTGGAGCGTAGCCAATCATGACCCCTTCTTCAGCTCTAGGATCTAGTTTGGATCTCCTTTCTTTTGGTACATCAGCATAGGCCTTAGATCCAAACACTCTTAAATGTTTGACACTTGGTTTTCGCCCGTGCCAAAGCTCAAAAGGCATTACCTTATTGGCTCTGGTTGGCAATCTATTTTGCAAGTATGTAGCTGTGATAACAGCATCTGCCCAGTATTTGTCAGGTAGATCTGCCTCTAACTGCATACACTTTACCATGTCCATCAATGATCTGTTCTTTCATTCTGTGACTCCATTACTCTCTGGCGTGTCAGGAGTGGTTAATCTATGCTCTATGCCTAGTTGTATTAGGTATGTCTGCATGGTGTTAGAAATGAACTCACCGCCTCTGTCACTTTGAAGGGCTTGAGGGGTCCGATTGAATTTATTCCTTACCATAGCAACGTATGTCTTCAGCATATCCCCAGTTTGGGACTTTTCCTTCATCAGGTAGGTTACACAATACCTGGAAAAATCATCTATAAAACATATTATGTATTTGTTTCCACCTGCTGATGCTTGAAGAGGTCCACATAAATCAGTGTGGATAAGTTCAAGTGGTTTAGTTGCATGCCTTTCCCTTTGTTTAGGTATGGCAGGCCTTGTTGCCTTTCCTCTGATGCACACTACACACTTTGACTGGTATTTTTCATGATTGCTTAGTTCAAGGTCACTTACCATATTTTCCTTCTTCATTCTAAAAATTGCATCAAAGTCCCTGTGTGCAAACCACTTGTGCCATATGGTGGTGCTGATGTCCTCTTTTCTCTGCTGCTGTTGGCAGGTGAGACTGACATCTGGTGGTGGCTGTTCACAGTTCACCTGGTACACTCCATTTTTCTCAAAGCCTGTAACATAAATCTGCCTACCAGTGGTTACTTCACAAGTTCTATTGGCTTTAAACATTACACTGAAACTTTCTGTTTAATGATCACACACTCAGCAAATTGGTTGTCAGTCATGGTACATAATATGCATCTGTCACTATGAGGTCTTTGTATTTTTCTCCATTAAAACATATCAAGGGTATTTTGCCTTTTCCCCTTATTGAGATGGAATTCCCATCAGCAAGAGCAATGTTCCCTTGTGGCTCTTCATTTAGTTCACTAAAGTTATCTCTGTTCCGACAAAGATGTTGGCTTGTACCTGAATCTAAGATCCATTGACTTTTGGCTTCATTAGAATTAGCTCCAAGAGCATTTTCTGCTCTGAAAATTGTATGCAGAGCTAATTTTTATTTGGAATGCCTTCCTTTTGAAAAATCCTTCTTGTCTCTACTTTTACAAAATCTAGCTATGTGCCCTGGTTTGTTGCAGGAATGACAAACAATGGGTTTATTGTTGTGCTGATGAGCAATCAATGGCTTCTGCTCACATTTCCCTTTTTCTGCCAGGTAACCCATGTCTTTTGTTGACTTTTTATGGAAATACAAATAATTTTTCTGTCTCCTCGCTTCACTTCTAATTGCTCCAAACAATTGAGACAAATTCATCCCTTGTAAATTCTGCACTGCTACGAAAGGGTAATATTTGTCAGATAATGAGCTTAATAGAAAAGCCATTTTTTGTCTTTCATTCATGAGATTTTACATTGTGCTCAGCCTTTCAAAGATAGACTGCATTCTCAATAAATGCTCGTTAATATCCTCATCTTCTAAAAAACTAGATGCAATCAGTTCCCTCAGTATTGAAAAAATCTTCTGATCATTTTCTAAATATAATGTCCTCAGGTTCTCAATCATTTCTTTGGCAGTGGGAAGATCTTTTACTTCTGCCAGTCTGTGATCAGGTAGTGAACTAGAAATTAAAATCATGGCCCTTTTGTTCTTCTGTTCCCATAATGTCTTGGCTTCCTCAGAATCCCCTGGTTGTGGTTGAGGGGAATCTAAACAATCTAGGCTGTCCCGAAAGTCCAATTGTAGCCTTAGTCTGTATAGCCAAGCTGAAAAATTATCTTCATTCAACTTCGGGATGGGGGGAATCCCATTGTTCCCTCTCCATTGTTAAAAGGAGAGAGAAAAAAAAAAAACTGAACTGAGCCTTTAAAAATGTGCAAGCAGTTTCTTGGCTGTAAGACCAAAGAAACCTGGGCTGATATGCTGGGCCTGTAACCCTATGTTGGGGATCTGAAATGTTACTACAAAAACCCAGAGGAGGAGGAGAGGATTCATTCCTACCTCATGGAGAGTCATGAGGAGAAGAGAAGAAAAAGGGAAACTGGAAAAAAGGTGGGCTCTGAGCCCGTCCCACACAAAGCAGCAAAGCTAGGCCGCAGTGAAGCTACCCCTTGTGTTGTGCTCGTGTGAGACAGGCCTGGTTGAAACCCCATATTTTCCAACATTTCCCCCCTCCAAATAGGCATTCTTTATTTTCTTTTTAAATTGTAAAATGTTAAACTTATGTTTTTTTCTGATGAAACTTCCATTGGATTATAATTTCACACATATTTTAGAGTATTTTGGCTTTTCCATTACACCACTATTCTAACATTGTTTCATATCAGAGTTCAGTAAAATCATTTATTTTTTACTTGATCATATTCAAGTCTTTCCTCTTGGAAACTTTGGATTACATGATGGTTAATATATGTTAGTCCATTCAGTTCTCACAACAAACTTGTGAGACCAACTAGATTGTGATTCTTTTCCATTCTTAATCTAAGGAAAAACTTCTGGACGGTTAGATCTGTACAACAGTGGAACAGTCTACCTATGGAGGTTGTGAGTTCTCCAACTCTGGAGGTTTTTAAGAAGAGGCTAGACAGTCACCTCTCGGGGATGGTTTAATTGGTTTCCTGCATATTGCAGGGGGTTGGACTAGATGATCCATGTGGTCCCTTCCAACTCCGAAATTCTATGATTCTATGATTTTGATCAACTGGTTATGAGTAAAGAGGTTATCTCCTTTTGTTCTCTGATTTATGAAAAATATAATGAGTTTTAACCTTCAATTCTAGAGACCATACAAGTCAAAGAAGAACCTCAAGGAGGTAAAATAAAATGAACTGACTTCAGAGGGTAAATTCTGCCCTGGAAAGCTTTAGCTTCCTGACCAATGTAGCTGCTAAAGATTCTAACATGCAGGAGAAGGTAAAAATAAATGTCTAGGCTGGGTGGGGAATGTTTTGGGAGGAATGGTATATCTACTGAATTCACAGTCTTCTGCCACACTTCCAACCTGAGGGAAAAAATTAAACCGGCCACTGAAATGTTCTAAATCCTTTCCATTCTCATTGCTTGCAGTGGCAGATAAAAATACTGCAGGGAAGGGGCAGAGAGACATCAACACCTCTGTTCTTACTTCCACCATGCCAGTTTAAAGAAGGTGAAAGCAATCCAAGTAATAGGTTAACATTACCCTGCCCATTGGTTTACAATACTTTATTTTATCTAAATTATTTTGGGGGAAGAAAGATTACAGGTAGTCCTCGGTTAACAATGGCAATTGGGACTGGAATTTCCATTGCTAAGCGATGCAGTTGTAAAGTGCACCACGACCACATTGTCTAGTAACAGCAATCCCGGTACTCCCTATTGCTCTTGTTAACCAAATCCCACCAGTCATTAGGCAAGGATCCACCCCAATCCAAGCCATTCCCGACTTGGTCCCTTCCTGCCCCGAGCCTCTGTAAAGTAAGGGACTGTCTCCTCTTCAACTCCCCCATCAGCCTATCTCCCCCCCATCTCTGCCCTTTTGGCCACCCTGCACTCCACCCCTGCTGCCCTGCATTCTACCACGTCTACTGCCCTGCGCTCCGCTGGTCCTGTCACCCCCAACTGGCCTTCACTGTCTTCTTTCTCCCACTGCTGATGAGGCGCACCCTGCCTGGCACTGCTGCCCTTGTCCAAATCGCATGCAGCCTTCTCGCGAGGCTTTGGAAGGCTTCACAGCCTCCAAGTAGGCTGCACATGGCCTCAGGAAGAAGGCCTGGTGCAGACAGCAGCTGCCTTGCAAAGGGCCAGGCCAGGCACACTTTGTCAGCAGTGGGAGGAAGATGACAAAATTGAAATTGAGTTTCAGTACAATAACCATTGTAATGAGTTTATTGGTATCGATCTAAAGGTATAACTGGAATGGAGTTATCCAAGATGGAAAGTAATATACCAGTAAGTTTTTGTGGAGATATAGCATACATCAAATACCAACATCCTGGTGGTGATTCTCCAGAAGTAACAAGTTCAGTGAAATCAATTGTAAGAGAAGATATTTTGCCACATAGTAATGGAAAAAAAATTGTTCAAGAGTCTTCATCAAAATTTGAAAGGATTCCATCACAAGTAAGAAGGACAAGGTCTTCTCCATCACGTGGTAGACATCCAAGACGTGGACCATCCCACAGAAGACGCCAACGCATGGTAAATGTTATTGAAGATGAAGGTCCATTTGCAGACAGAACCATCCGCAGAAGTAAGTGGCAACAATCTCTGCCAAGTATGAGAACATATAAGAAAGAATTGATATAAAGTTGGTAATTGTTCTCATTGCAAGTTGGACATGGAATATGTGTTATTTCAGGTTGAAGATAAAATGCTTTTTACCTCTTCCCTTTAGATTCAGCTTCCCATTCAATGTAATAGAGCAGATTTTGGTAAACTTTACCCAACATTTGTAATATTCATTGTAAGGATTCTAACCTACAATAACAATAGATGATTCAGAGATAATGAGTATACTTTGGATTGGATGCATTTGGATCTAAACAGTCATACTTAAGTCCATGAAATAGCAGGGATATGCAAAACATTTTGAATTTGAACCATTTTGAATTTGAAATAACCCAGTTTCAAATCTAAAGCAGCTGTTCTGTATTTGAACTATTCAAAATTTGTATCAAACTTCAAAAGAGGCATTTTGAATTTGAAACAGTTGAAGCAGGTTTGCACATACCTAGTACTTAGCCTAATTAACTGATTTTGCTTAAAATCCAGGTGAAATCTAGTTTAAATTTACAACTACTCTTCATTTCTCACTTCTGCTTACTTGCTTACCTAGTGATGGCAAATGAACAGCCAGTATCAGCAAGAAGGGGAAGGGCAAGAAGTTCAAGAATTAGAAAACCTAGAGGTCCATTCCCTTCCCACACACACACACACACACACACACACACACACACACGTAGATGCTTTTGTATCTTTGTCAGTGCTGATTCCTTGACATTTATGCTGTGTAAATTTTGAATTCACTGTCCCCACTGCCACCCCTTTTCTCACTTGTTCCGCAGTAACAGAAAGTGAATTTGCTAATATCTGGCCAACCTATAACCCATTCTTTGTTACATGCTCTCTGTGTGGCAAAGGCAACCAATCAAGGAAGTGCAGAAAGTGGCTTCTTTACCTGTGTACAATCTCTGACATCCATCCCTGGAATCTCACTAGAGTGAAATGAGTTTTTAATAGTGTCTCCTTCCCTTCCACTGCCAGCTGCAGGATTAGCCTGGCAGCAGTCAAAGAATATTCCTTTATATCCTACTGACATTTTTTAAAATTTATTAAATATTTTCAAGAAAGAATATAAGCCAAGAAAGATACAGGACATTTTATTTTGAATTCAGCAAAAGCTGTTGGCTATTCTCAGCACCAGTTAATTTCTCTATGCAGAAAAAACAAATTAAAAAAAAAATCAAAAGAGATTTTTAACAATTTTCCTGTATTGTCAATGGCAATTATGGGTTTGACAACATATTCCTTTTAGACTTCTCAGTGGGTTACTCTTGTTTGTGAAAAGCTGATAACCATAGAAGGAAAACAATGGAAAACAATGGCAGAAACTCTGCTGCTCTTCATCTAAGAAAGTTGTTAAACACACAATTATTCAGTATCTGAAAAAGCAACTGAGGTATATTATATTTGAGAGGAATACCCTAGGGAACAGAAAGTATTCCTTTTTCTATTGCCTAGCCTTACGTATTTGATGAACTGAATAAGTCATGGATCTATTACAATGATGCTATTTTTGCCTTCTGGATATCTTTTAAATTCCATACAAAACTTGATTGCCTGATTTGTTTTAAATATATCATCTGAAACAATTTTTCTGCCTCCTTAGCTTTCCTTTGGAAACTGTATCTCATGTTGGCATTTCAACTGGCTTACACTGTTGGTATAATATGTATGTTCCTCTACTGGTAAGTGTAATTTATTGCAGCTGTTGCCATTTTCGTGCCCTCAGGATATATTGGCACAACTCTAGGGGGTACCTAAATTCAGCAGCAACTGGTTCCAACAACAATGCATTGTAATGTACAGCTCCTAAATATTGCACATCATTGAAAAACCAGTTTTCTGCTTGCATCCAAACATCTCTGCCACTTGATGTGTGCATCAAGTGGGAACTAACCTTCAGGAGAGTCTGAGAGGAGATTTATTCAGACACTACCCTGTTGGGACTAGAAATTATTTACACACATCATGTGTCAACCTTCTGAAGGCCAAACCTCCAGAAGAACTATGCTTGCTTCCTTCGGTTCCTTTCCCTCCTTGAAGAAGCACACCCAAGTAGGAGTTTTGTTATTCCTCCTGTTTTTATCATTATTGTAACAAATGTATAATAATTACAATTATATATAATATTATAATAATTGTAAAAAAAAATCTGTAAATTAGGCTCCTATTGGTTAACATTCATCATGTTTTCTTCTGTTTTACTGGGTTTTGAACTTCATTGTTATTTTTTATTTTATTCATTTATTCATTTATTTATTTATATTTCAAATTTGTCACTGCCCATCTCACTGCAGAGTGACTCTGGGTGGTTTACAGTAAAAAAGAAAAAAATATTAATTAAAATAGAATAAATATTAATTAAAATACACTACAACAAAATTCCTATATAATACTTCCAAGAAACTGATGTTAACTAGGAGTTATTAGACTCTGGGAGCATCTTCAAGGCACCAGCCACCCCCCAATTTTTAATATTGTTATGATCCATACTGAATATAGGGAGGTGCAATGGAAATGTTTTAAAATAAATTGAATAAATTACTAATTCCTTCTGTTAAGTATCCTTTCTGTAACTATTTTTGGGTTTTTTGTCCAGGAAATATCTTAAAATATGGGTTCGGAGACGTCCATGGTTTTGCTATGCCCTCTTGTAAGTATACATGCAAGTGCCAATTAGTAAAATCTCTTCCTTAGTAAATATGCATTATTTCTCAGAAAAACCATAATAAAACCAACATCCATGAACAAGCAGAACAAAACTGTTTGTAGTACCAGCAGTCTCTAGATTGAGAAACAGTACTTAGTAATATTAAAAAAATAATATTAATAATGTTAAGAATATACATTATATGTTTGTTATAAGATGATCAGCCATCTAAACATTCATAAAAGAATGCAATTTTAACAAAAATCAATATTATTTATCCCTTTTGCATATCTTTTTGATGTAATTAGTTATCTTGGCTATAAATGCTAATTCATTGCCATCAAGTATCCCTAAACCAATCTAATTAGGACACTTTAAAATTCTATCTGGTAAAACCAAATATTAATAGAATTGACAAGATGACATCTCTAGATTTGCTTTATTAGCATTCTAATTTCCATTCCACTGTCTAGCTAATTTACATTGCCATTCAATATGAAGATAATAATTAAGAGGGGGTGATATACTCAGTAAATTGGATTGCAAGGTAAAGTCATCTTGGAGTCAAGCTCAACTTCAGGTGATTGCACCCATGCAATTTTTTTGGTGGCAATATGGAAGTGGTTTGCCATTTTCTTTTTCCAGATTTTTTTAACTTCCCCGTCTAGCCTACAGCTCTGATATTTACAAAGGGCCATCCATCCAAGTTCTAAGTAGAGTCAGTCCTGCTTAGCTTCCAAGATTAGCCAAGGTCAAATAGATGGTGTTTCCTGCAGAAGTAAGAACATTTTATTTGATTTGGTTACAGAGATACATATTCTTATAATAATCTTGAAAGAATTCTGATACCTGTAACTAGACAGATAGTCTCTGTCTTATTCAGATTTTAAAAAATGGATGCTAATCTGCTAACCGAAGGGGGCAAGGGGTGATTCCTACTAATCTGTCAAACTTCCCCCAAATCTACTCTGGAAAACTGGAGACTCTGTGCAAGTCATTGGGGATATATGTGTGAGTTTGAAAATTGCCCTTTCCAGTTTCCACTGAGAGAAGCAGTTCTATCAATAGGAAACCTGCATCAATTTTAATCCAATGTGGTTAGAATGGAGTTTGAAATTGATGTTTGCTCTTTGAGGAATGGTGTGTTTACTGGGATATCTGAAGCTTCATCACTGTATTTCTTTACAGAGCCCTAAAGATTTATTTAGTTTCTATTGTTTTCTTCTAAAAGGATTTTACTGGATTGTTAAATATAAGATGTGGTTTTATCTATAATTATTTATTGAATGTTAATATTTTTATTATAGTATCAATTGTAAAATAACAGGACATTTTAAACTAAGATGGTAGTATGTTTATCTGATTTTAGACCAGCAGTCTTGCTAATGGTTATTGCCTTAGCTTGCTGTGATCAAGCCCGAAGAAAATTTCCTTTGAATATAATTTTATTAGCAGTATTTGTAAGTATCTCTTGAAGGTAATGCTCTATATAACATATTAATGTAACTGGTCAGTTTATTATATATGTTATTGTTACCTGTTGCTACATCTAGGTTCCACAATACTTTACATTTTGAATAATGCTCCGCTTGGCTTGTACAGTAAAGATGAAGATAGATAGTCTACTTTGATATTTTCCAGTCTGGTTCCCAAATGTGTTGGACTACAACTTTGGTCAACCTTGCCCCAGCTCCCAGCCAGCATGGCTAAGGGAGCATCAGGATGGGGAAAGCTAATCTAATTCATATGATGTTCAGAACAATGGAAGTCTGTACTTCCTACCTTACAGCTACTTGTAACATTATTTCCACCCCCAAGACAAGCTTTGAGAAAATGCAGTTTCATCCCCATATTACATATAATAACATTTATGAATATGCAGCATGTTGGCATAAACAGCATGAGACCATTCATCTGAATCAGCTAAAAAATTAATTCCCTGTTCTCTTTGTCATTGTTGGTTCTTACTCTACCATATTATAAATTATATAGCTCATCATGCCCTTAGTAATTATGTTAAATACTTAATTATCTACCACAGAGTCAGACCTTCATTACTGATGGGTCTCAACTCACTTGAATTTATTGGTCCACCATTCCAGCAACTCATACTGGAAGGCTATGTAGAATATCTAGAATATTTTTAAGGTAGTTCAGATAAAGCTCTGAATTAAACCTGGACAGAATTAGCTCAGAATTAGCTTAATTGGATAGATAGTGGTTTAGCCTGGATTTTACTCATTATTAGATAGGTGCACAAAGGTAACTGCATTTTATAAATGATTGCATAAAGGAATGCACCACCAAAACCTGAAACATGGGTTAGCTATTTTTGACTGTTATAATTTGCACTGTTTCAAGTGAAGATTACAGTATTTCTCTTTTCAGTTGCCCTTTACCTTAATTTTACACAATATTTCTATACACAGTGTTCTCACAAATACTGTTAAGTATATAAGTTTTGCTAGCTGGGAAGTTATATGGAAGAATTCTATATGGTACAGTGAGTTATACAGGTAGTCCTCGCTTAACGACCACAATAGGGACAGTAAAATTGGTTGTTAAGTGGGGTGGTCATTAAGTGAAGCATCACATGACCGCACCCAATTTTATTACTTTTTTGCAGTGGTCATTAAGTGAATCACTTAGTCATTAAGTGAATCATGCAGTTCCCCATTAATTTTGCTTGCTGGAAGCTGGCTGGGAAGGTCGCAATGGCGACCATGTGACCATGGGAAGCTGCAACCGTTGTGTGAGCTGGTTGCCAAACATGCGGATTGTGATCACATGACTGCGGGGGTACTGTGATAGTTGTAACTTTGAGTAACTTGTAAGAGCATCTTCTGCATTGCAAAATACAGTCATCTCCTCCAGTAACAAATGCAAAAAAGATATTATGTAAGATAATAGTACTAATACATGAATAATGTAATAATATGTAATTATTTTTATTTTTAGACAATCCTTATAGGTACGTGGCTTGGATCAATTGCAGGGTAAGTTGTTAATCAATCAGTTTAATTACATTGTGTTGATTTGATTATGGATGTCATAGAAATATTTATGTGTTCTTGGGTTTTAGCTTCTTCGATGCAGACATTGTGATGTGGGCTATTGGTGCTACTTCATTTGTGACATTGGGACTGTGTGTTTTTGCTCTTCAGACAAAAGTAAGCAGTCACTGTTTAAATGTCCTACGTAACCATTTGAGAAATGAACAATTAAATCACAATTAAAAATCAGGTATGTTCTGTCTCCTGAACTATATATTGGTTACCTGGGATTTGGGTATTTGGCATAGTGAAGGTGTTACTGGGAAAGGTAATTAGCATATACTTAAACTTATGTAAGTACAAGTGTACCTTTTTTTTTACTTACACTGACATAGCAGCCATAGTGCATTTGTTCATAGGCTTTGGGTTAAAAATTGCTCTATTAGAAATCAGGCAATGTTTCTGTACTTTCTATTTCTGTGGGAAGACCCTTAACTTTAAGTGTCTGCTGGTCAGCTCTCCTTGTAATTTCATCCAAACTTTATCATGCAGATCTATATTCTTACTTGCGTTTCAGTGGTAGATTCTGCCTTCAGCCTGGGTTCATGAGAACGAGAGTGACTACTGTTGGAACTTGCTAAGTTGAGCCTGCATAGATTTCATGTCTTCTCATAATAAACTCATGTTCAATCCAAAATAGTAATATTTTAGTAGTTAGTACTATGCTAAGTCTTTATGAACATTTGTCGGCCTTGCAGGGTAAACTAGATAGGAATCACAACCAGATGAGCTCATTCTACTTTATTGTAAAGCTACATTGACAGAATCTTGCAAGTCTGAAAGTACAATCCCCCCCCCCGCCCGATCTCCTTTACAGCCCAAGAAACTAGGGAGGGTCTGTTCTGAGCCTCTTGTCTTGCCCATTATCTAGCTGCAGGCTATGTTGTCTCTTATCTGACCATTCACTTGGCAGCATCTCTTTGCCCAGTCTCCCAAGGTCTTTCCCAAATACCATTACAACATTAGCCATCTCAGAAAATAATTTGTCATGATTAGCCTCCTTAAGCTTACACATTGATCACAATTTATCCATCACCAGAGGAATCGATTCATCCTGAGAAGAACTCTCAGCCTCAGATTGAATTACAGTGGTACCTCAAGATACGAATTTAATCCGTTCCGTGACTCTGATCGCAAGTCAAATTGGTCGCATCCTGAAGCAAATTTTCCCATAGGGTTCAATGTAAATACGGTTAATCCGTTCCGCCCTCCAAATTTGGTCGCATCCTGAAGCAAATTTCCCCATAAGGTTCAATGTAAATACGGCTAATCCGCCCTCCGAATTTGGTCGCATCCTGAAGCAAATTTCCCCATAAGGTTCAATGTAAATACAAACAGTTCTGAAACATATGCATTTTATTTTTAAACCACAAAAACATTAAAAAAAGTACGTACAGCACAGTATGAAGAGGGAGAATGGGGTGGGGAGGCAGTTATTGTTTGGAGGGAGAGTCCCCCTCCAAAGGGACATCGGGGAGATCTCCTTCAGGGGTTTCCTCTCTTCTTTGCCTCTTAGTTGCAGGCTCAGTTCTGGGGAAAAACCTGTCTAAAGTCAGTTGTTTTTTCCTGTGCTGCATAACCCTCCGGAAATGAGAGACCACGTTATCGTTCATCATGTTCAACACTCTGTTCGTTACAGTTATGTTGGGGTGGTGCTTCTCAAAGAAGTCCTGGCACTCATTCCATTTTTCCATAATCACGTCACTAATCACCTCCTCCCTGTCTTCCTCTTCCTCAGTGGAATGCTCCTCACCAAGCGCTTTCTGTTGCTCACTCTGGAGCTCAGCAAGTTCTTCCGTGGTCAGCTCCTCCTCATGGTCCTCAACAAGCTCCTCTATATCTGCATCATCGACAACCAGACCCATGCTCTTGCCCATGGACACAATCTCCTCCACTACCTCTGCATCAGACCCTTCACGGTCACGTTCAGCAACACATTCTGGCCACAGTTTCCTCCAGGCTGAGTTTAAGGTCCGGCAGGTGACATCTTCCCAGGCTTTGTCAATGAGGCTGATGCAGTGGAGGACATTGAAATGTTTCTTCCAAAACTCTGCCAGAGTCAAGGATGTTTCCTCAGTGACATTGAAACACCTGGTGAAGAGCGCCTTTGTGTAGAGCTTCTTAAAGTTGCAGATCACTTGCTGGTCCATGGGCTGCAGGAGAGGTGTCGTGTTGGGGGGGAGGAACTTGACCTTTATAAAGTCATACTCAGCATCCATAGCATCCACCAAGGCTGGAGGGTGTGCCGGGGCATTGTCCATCAGAAGAAGGCACCTTTCAGGCAGCTGGTTGTCAGAAAGATATTTTTTAACGCTGGGTGCGAACACCTCGTGCAGCCATTCCATAAACAACTCCCTTGTGACCCACGCTCTCGCATTGGCCCTCCACATGACAGGCAGTCTGGCCTTGTTCACACTGTGTTCCCTGAACGCACGAGGGGTCTGGGAATGGTATACCAGTAGCGGCTTAATCTTCAGGTCGCCGCTTGCGTTCGCACACAGCAAAAGGGTCAGTCTGTCCTTCATGGGCTTGTGCCCTGGCAGTGCCTTTTCCTCCTGCATGATGTAGGTTCTGTTTGGCATCTTCTTCCAGAAGAGCCCCGTCTTGTCGCAGTTGAACACTTGCTGAGGGATGTATCCTTCCGCCTTTATGAAGTCCTCAAATTCTTCCTTGTAGGCTTCTGCAGCAGCCTTGTCAGAACTGGAAGCCTCTCCATGTCTTGCCACATTGTGGATGCCACTTCTCCTGCGGAATTTCTCAAACCAGCCTCTGCTGGCTTTAAATTCCTCACTTGCTGTGCTGGTAGAGGGGTTTTTCTGCAGTAAATCACTGTGCAGCTTCCTGGCTTTTTCACAGATGATAGCTTCACTCACGCTATCACCTGCCAGCTGTTTCTCATTCAGCCACACTAACAACAGCTTTTCCACCTCTTCCAGTTACTCCTTTTGCCACATCAGCTTCTCTGATGGCATCTTTATTCTTCAAAATAGTCGAGATGGTCAACTTCGCCATGTTGTACTCCGCGGCCAGATCAGTCACACAAACCCCACGATCGTGCTTTTCTATAATGTCCTTCTTCAGTTCGATCGTCACTTTCTTCTTCAAAGCCTTATTCTTGCTACGCCCACTCTGCATTTTCTTTGGAGCCATGCTGACAAGCACACCAAAAACCTTCCAAACGCCACAAAACACACCACAAGCCTCACCGAACGTCTCCTTGCTACCGCGATCTCGCCCACAGGAAGCCGCAACCGCGTGGCAGCAGGGCAAATGGCCGCAGATCCGGTTCGTAGATTGAGGCGGAGTTCGCATATTGAGGTAAATTTTTGCAGCCGGAGTTGGTCGTATCTCGAAATTTTCGTAAGGTGGGGCGTTCGTATCCTGAGGTACCACTGTATGTCCAAAGACTCAGGAGTTTCATTTTAGATATTAAGAATCTTAGCAGCAGGAACAATTTCATCTTGAGGTCTGAATGTCAATATTAACTCTTCTGTGGAGGAGTTGTTGAGAATTTCCTCCTCAACTTTTTTCACCTTCATTTTATGAGGCATAATTAACACTTGTTCTCAAAGATGAAAGATTATAAAAAAAATACTTAGTATTGTAAAGTAAAAACAGAACACGACTGTAAAAGAGGCTCACCAAAATATCTCTCCCACTAAAAGTACTTTGAAGGAGGGACAGGAGAGCAATCCAAAAGGCAGCTACTTAGATCTCTATGCCACTGGAAGTGCTTGCAAGAAATATTTTTATTGTCCTTGGAGGTGGAGGTGGAAATAGAAGACGTTTATAGAGTTAGATCAAGGGTTGGGATCCCCAAATTATTGTCAAATTTTGCAGGGTTGCTGCTCGTGATATGGTTTTGAGGAAGGCACATGGAATTTCTTCATTGAAATTTAAAGAATACATATTGCAATTTTTTCCTGATCTCCCTTTATCTGGGATTTCTTTGAGGAAGGAATTTTTCTTGGCTCAGGCCCTGGCTAAAGAAAATTCTATTAAATGTTTCTTCTTGTTTCCTGCTATTTTTTGCCTGTACATCTCTGACCACATCAAGTGTTTTATGGATCCTGATGCGGCATTGGTATTTCTGACTGCACAATGATTGCTTATCGCCATCTTGGAATGCCTACATTGTCTAGGGCAGAGCTCTTTGTTTTGTTTTTGGCTGGTCAGCATCACCCTCTGCTGGGTCTTGTTTGTAAATGCTTTGCTGTTAACTTTATTTTTCCCCCTTTTTTTAAATAAGGGTGGGCAGAGGGAGAGGGCTTGAGGTGGTGAACCTGTTCCTTAGGGAAATCATAGCGAGGGGGTTGTTTATGTTGTTTAATTTTTTGGTAAGTATGTTTGTTTCGTATTTTTTACTTTTGGCTATAAAACACTGGTATTATTTTTAAAATAATGTTCTGTATTCATATATTATTCTATCTAATCATATGCACACACACATCTATACAGGTAGTCCTTGCTATTAAGTCCTTGCTATCAAAGTTACAAAGGCACTGAACAAATGGTACTGATGCCTGGTCCACAAAGTTACAGCCATTGCAGCACCCCTGCAGTCACATGATCAAAATTTGGGTGCTTGGCAGCCTGTCTGCATTTATGACTACAGGGTGCACTTCAACTCCACCCACCTACCTATCTCCCCCAATCTCTGCCCTTTTGGCTGCCCTGTGCTCCACCACCTCTGCCGCCTCTGCCGCCCCCGCCACCCCTGTCGTCCTGCACCTCTGTTGCACAGGGCAGTGAGGGCAGCAGGGGTGGTGGAGTGGGGGTGCAGGGCGGAGCACGGGGGTGGCAGGGGTGGTAAAATGCATGGTGGCAGGGGCAGCGGAGTGCAGGGCAGCAAGAGCGGTGGACCATAGGGCAGTGGACCATAGGGCAGCCAAAAGGACAGAGATGGGGGGAGATAGGAGGGGCAAAGGTGAAGTGGAGGTGAGTGCAGCAAGGCATGAGAAGCATGAGGTCCTCACCTAATGACAGCAAAGTGCTGGCCTAACAACTGCAACCAGGACTACTGAAACTGCTGTTGCTAAGCGGTGCAATAGCATGATGTTTCGCCTAAGGACCGCATTGCTTAGTGATGAAAATTCCAGTCCCTATTAGGGTTGTTATGCAAGGACTACATGTATGTTAAAAATATGGTGTTGAGTCCAGTTGTTTGTTGTTGGAGTTCCAGATATTAGTTGGTTTTAGGAAGTTATTGGAGAATAGAAAAGATGGTAGATGGAGGATTTTGTGGTTGGTAGAATGTTTGGAGTGTTCAGAGACTTGTGGATCCCTTCTCAGTCTGGTGCAATGTGGGAGGTGGTAGTGGAGGAGGTTTAGGAGACTGGCAGACAGTGTATCCCCTGAAAAAATTTTCTGGGTGGCTGGAGTGTGGTCGAGCTTCTGGCTGAGGATCATGGGCCAGTGTTGGAATCAGTGGAGGAGCCAGAGGAGCTTCTTGAAGAGGCAGCAGCAGTATGGCAGTAAGAGCAGTGCTGCAGGTGCTGCAGATCAGCTGTTTGCTGATCAGCTGGCTGGCAACATGCGCTTTAAAGCCAGAAGAGCGAAGTGTCTGGAGATTTGTCCAGCCGGAGACAGAGATGGGTGCATCCTCCATGTTGGCAGTTGACATCAGCAATAGCTCAGTGGCAGAGACTGCTTATGGCTGCCAGTTTCAAGCAAGCTCCAGTGTTGATGGCAACCTGGAAGTGCCTGTCCTCAATATGTTGGAGGTATTGGTTGCCCAGATTTGGGTTGGCAATGGGAGCGGGTCATTGAAACAGCACCAACCTGCATTATATTTTTTATAGTAATTGTATTAAAGATTATAAGTATAACAGTAAAAACTAATACAAAAAATAAAAGAAAAAGAAAGAGTAGAAGTGCAGAAAAGAAAAAGGAAAAATAGAGAAATAGAAAAAAAAGAAAAAATAAGAATATAGTAAAGAAAAAGAAAAGAAGTATATAAAGAAGTGACTTCCCCCCTTCATCACAAGTATAAACAATTTTAGTAACTTATCACCTTCTCTTAAATTACAGCAAATGATCTCTTCTTCCCATATCCCATCTCTTATCTATAAACAAATCCTTAAAGCCTCGTCATTTCAGTCCTGATGTCAGCAAAAGTCCATTAAGGGTTACCAGAGATAACAACATATCTATTTTAACCTTGATCAAATAAACCAACTTTATATTCCTTCCTTTTACTTCTAACAATCTTAATCTTTAGTCCCTTCAAATAATGTTGTAGAACTTGATTTCTTTTCATTTTTTCTTTGTTCCTTCTCACAAAATTCTTCAAAACTTTAACAAGCCTCTTTTGTAAATCCAATATGGGAAAATTATCCAGGTCACTCTCTTGGTTTGTTGTTTGTATACCCCTTTTAATTATTAAAACATCAGCTAGTTTCTTTTGTACATCCAGTGTAACATCTTTTTCCATGTCATTCTTGTAGAAATCCACTTTCAAATCAGTCTCGATTTTGTCAGGTGGAACTTGTTCCTCTTCCATAACATCCTTTAAACACAGTCTATCTATAATGGCAGACACTCTTAAAATTAACTTCTGGGTCCATTGTTCACTCCAGTAGTAATGTATGGCTGTGAGAGCTGGACCATAAAGAAGGCTGAATGCCGAAGAATGGATGCCTTTGAACTGTGGTGCTGGAGAAGACTCTTAAGAGTCCCCTGGACTGCTAGGAGGTCAAACCAGTCAATCTTAAAGGAAATCAACTCTGATTGCTCATTGGAAGGATTGATACTGAAGCTCAAGCTCAGATACTTTGGTCACCTAATGCGAAGAGAGGACTCTTTGGAAAAGACCCTGATGCTGGGAAAGATGGAAGGCAAAAGGAGAAGAGGACGGCAGAGGATGAGATGGCTAGATAGCATCACTGAAGCAATGAGCATGAAATTGAGCAAACTCAGGGAGGCAGTGAAAGATAGGAAGGCCTGGCGCAGTATGGTTCATGGGGTCACGAAGAGTTGGACACGACTTAACGACTGAACAACAACAACCATTGTTCACAAATATCCTTCAGTACGTCCAATGTTAAAGTATTTTGATCCATTCTGTATTAGCAAGTCAAATTTAAGTGTCCTTCTCCTTTAATTGTAATCTTTAGTTCCCTTTAGTTCCCTCTAGTGTCCAATTTTTAAAATCTTATCTTATTATGTTTCAAAACAAATATGTTTTCCTATAGGAAGGATTCTTTTTGATTAATTCCAAAATCTTATTTCAAATTTATCTGGACCCTCAGTCTGTTTGTTACTTTCTAAAATCGAAGTTTTAATCACCCTTTTGCTGTTTATTCAAAAAAAAAAAAAAAAAGTTCTTAAACTTGTAGTTAAAACTTATTTCGCTAAGGATTGAAGAAAACTCACCCAGTGCTGTAAAACCTGTTGTTCCAAAGGTTCCTATAGCTGAAAAGCAGGTAACAAGTCATTTCCAAAAGCGATTAGAAAAGGAAGTATGCCAACTTAGTATCCTTTCAAAGGTGTTGACTGTGGTTTGAGCAAGATTGGCTATTCCCTTGTCTCCCAGAGCTCTAAACCTGCCGGAGATTGCTATCTTGTGGTCTCCTTGCAAGGAGCAGCTGTCTGGAGCACTTGTGGGTGATCTCAAGTCCTCTCCTTGTCCAGAGAGTAATTGTCAAAGAGCCAGTCTACTCACCAGCTCTTCATTCTGCTGTGCTCATTGACTCAGCTTTTCTCAGAGCTCTCTTCAGTCCGCCATTTCTCCCCCAGAAGTCCCTGGAACAGAATCATACTGTATTCTGTGGCTGCTGGGTACCTGACCACATGGAGCTGTAGCTATTTTGCCTGCTTATTCTTCATCATCTCTTTTGCGCTTTGCTATGGACCTGAGACCCACAGAGGTTAGGGGCTTGCTGTGCCTGTTGTATTGGTGACTTGCATCACCTCGTTTCATCATGTTTGTTTCTCCAAGGACTTCAAGCACTGTAGTAGGACTGGGAAGTTGAAAGTTGGTTGGTTTGAGGGTAAGGGAGCTGTACTTATCTCCCTTTCCAACTGAGAGTTGGGTGTTGTCTGGTTGGTTGGAGGTGTATGACATTGTTGTTCCTCTATCTGCCTGGTGAGATGTGGTTGTTACAGGGATGCAAGGTTGAGTGTATGAGAGTGGTCAGGGATAGTAAGGCTAGCCTAGTACCAGGATGCCAGGCCAGGCAGCTAATCTTCCAGGGTATGGTGTTGTAGGATGGGGTTCTATGACCTAGGGACAGAGAGCAAGAGATGGGAGTGATTGGTTCTGTGAGGTGGAAGAAGGCAGGCAGGGACATCATAGTGATGATAGGCAAGGGGAGATATGGCAGGAGATAAAGGGCAGGCTGCTCCCAGGGAAGATGGCCTTGGTGCTGCGTTCCAGCCCCTGGCTGTACACTGAGGCCTGATCATTGGAGCATCAATGGCCCCAAGTTTCACTTGCTGCTGAATTCCAGGTTGGTCTGCAATAAGGCTCCTTTATCCATGATTCAATCATGGACAAGACAACCAATCTGGCATGCATTAGCAAGATCCAACCATTACTGCCTCAGTGCAGGGGGAGGGGGTAACTCTCTCAGAAAGATGCCCAGATGGGTTTTGGGTGTGGCATCAGCTGAGACTTTGAGGTTGGGGTTGGGGTGTAGCCATTGTCATCCAGGATATTGTGGAGGCATCCATGAGTACTGCTCCACAGATAACTGGATGTGAAACCCTACTTGTGAGGTTGAGACATAGGGATCAGATGGGATTACTACTTGTGTACCATCCCCACTTGGAATACAGCAACTTCCTTGCCAGAGTTGCTTGACTTTGTAGCTGAGCTGGTGATGATATCCTCCAGGTTTATGGTATTGGGAACTTTACAATGCCTTTGCTTGGCTCAGAGATAGCTCATGAGTTCATGGCCACCATGGATCTGATCCAGGTAAGTGGTGGCCCAACACACAGTAGGGGTCACATGTTAGATCCAGTTTTTACCTTGGGGCAGTGGCAACATGATCTGGAGTTGGTGGACATTGCCATCTGTCCCTTGTCATCAATAGATCACTCCCTGTTAGCCTTGGAGTTTTCTCTGGCTACTTCTGCTGCAGGGAGATGGTACCTATTTGATCAGTCCACCCTAAGTGCCTGATGGACCTACGTAGGTTCCAGAGATAATTTCCAGAGATCAGCTTCAGGGGTTTTTCCTGAAGCTCTAATACATGGTTTGACTGAGATCTTAGTCTTGGCTTGGAATGAGCAGGCAGTGGGGACCTTGAATCAGATCACGCCTATGCAGATGCACTGTGCACATGGAACCTGGAAGACTCCTTGGTTTTTGGAGCAGCTCCGGGAGATGAAGCAGCACAAAAGATGCCTAGAGCACCACTGGAAGCAGACAAAGAGTGTAACTGAGCACAGATAAGATCCTATATTAAGGACTACCTTGTAGAGATAAGGGTAATGAAACATGCTTATTTTCCCATATTTACTACATCCACAGATAGCTGCTCAACAACCCTATTTTGGATTACCTGGTCCCTTCTGATAAGGAATGGTCAGAAAATCCCTTCCAAGGCATTTATAGAGAGTGAAGAGGATGAGTTTGAGGGAGAAAGGAAATATCCACTACTAAGGCAACAAGCAGATAAATATTACAGAAGTGCAGATGTGGGAGAATGACACAAAAGCATCTCAGATAGACATTCCCTGAATTCACAGGAAGATAAAAGAGAGAGGAGGAGAAGCACATTCAGACTTGCAGTATTCTGTTACTATAGCCTATCTTTAAAGTAGTTTTAGGTACATGTGGCATCTCAGAATTGGACTGCAGCTGTGCTGCTTCTGTGGAGATGACTGGGGTCCAGTCTTGTCCAGTTAACTGGGTAGAGTTTGATCCAGTTACTCCTGAGGAAGTGGACAGGATCCTTGAAAATGTTGGTGTATGTTAGATCCATGTCTCTCCTGGTTGGTCTTGGCCTCTTGGGAGGTGACATGTTGCTGGATTAAAGCCATAGTAAATGCCTCTTTGAGGGAGAAGGTGGTTCCAGCTGTCTTTTTAGGGAAGGTTATTGAGAAAGTGATAGGTGTGCAATTCCAAAGGGCCTTGGAGGAAGTGGATTATCTGGACCCATGGTATTTGGGGTTCAGGCCAGATATGGCACTGAGATGGCATTGATCATGCTTGTTGATGACCTCTGGCAGGTTCAGGATGGGGGTGCATCCATCCTGGCCCTCCTTGATCTCTTGGAGGTTTTCGATACCATTGATTGTGTATTTTTTTGGACTGATTGAAGAGATTGGGAGTGGGAGGCACTGTTCTTCAGTGGTTTTCCTCTTTCCTCTGATGCCAGTTCCAGTTGGTGTTGTGAGGGGTAGGGAGGGAGAGGCCTAGGGCCCTGCTTTGCAGGGTGCCATAAGCTTCAATTCTTTCCCCAGTCCTATTTAACATATACATGAAACTGCTGGGTGAGGTTCAGCATGGAGTTAAGTATCATCAGAATGCTGATGATACTCAATTATACATCTCGACCCTGGGCTGGCCAAATGAGGTGCTTTCCCAGTGCCTAGAGGCTGTGTGGATGGGGAAGAACTGGCTTCAGCAGAAGCAGAAGCCAGGATTATTACTTTAAACCGTTATGTAATGACTGTTTCAAGAATTTTTCACAACTTCAAACTGAATTTGATCTTCCCAGTTCACAGCAGCAGCAGCAGCAGCAGCAGCAACAGCAGCATTTTCAACTTAAGCATGTTTTAATGGATCAATATGGGCTCTGGCCACTTCAGAGGCACCTGAGATGCTTTCCTATTGGATGGGAACCATGACAGAAGAAAAACCCGTAACATTTATCTATCAAAAGCTCGATAATATTTTTAAAATGGACTTTCTGGGATATTCCAAGCATGGAGTAAAGAACTGGAATCTCCAACAATACCCAATCAAAGGTTTCATGTCCTTAAAAATGTTAAAATGTATCAACAGATTTGAGATTAAAGTTGATTAATCAAATATTGTATTTAGAGTGCATTGGGCTCCCCAAATAATGTAATTGAAAGGATGGACATCAGATTTTATTTTTTGGAGATATAAAAAATCTGAGGGTTCATTGACACATACAATATGTTCATCTGATCATTTGCTACCTTTTTGGAATGGTATTTTAATTTATATAAGTAGGTTTATGGGAAAACTTTAAATGTTAAAGATGTTAATATGTTGAATTATATATCAAAGCTTTTAGATTGGACTACATATCAGGAATTATAATTGTATTGTGCATGCGGAGTGGCTAAAAGAATTATATTGAGAAATTGAAAAGTGATACTATCCCAGATTGTAAGGAAAGACTTTTGGAAATGTGAAAAATGAACCCATCTTGGAAAAGGCAATATTCTCTATTAATCAAAGGATAAAGCAATATGTACTTCTTTGGCAGAGATATTGTGATATTTTATAATAATGTTTTGTATTGATTATACTATACAGGTAGTCCTCATTTAATGACCCTAATTGAGACTGACAACTCCGTTGCTAAGTGACGTGGTCATTAAGCAAAATGTCATGTGACCATTCTGCTTAGTGACAGCAGTTCCAGCAGTCCCAGTTGCTGTTGTTGAGAGAATCCCATGTGGTCGTTAGGTAAGGACCCACCCAGATCCAAACCATTCTTGGAAGATAAGGAACTGTCTTTACTTCAACTCACCCCATCCACCTATTTGTCCCCCATCTCTGCCCTTTTGGTTGCCCACCTACCTGCCCCCACCAGCTGCCCCCACCACTCAACTTTGCCCGTCGCCACACCCTCTGCACCACACACCACTACCAGCAGAGGCCTTCTTTCACGCTGCCTTCTTTTGTGCCAGTGCAGCCAGGACCTTCTTTCATGCACTGGCCAGGGCCTCATTTTGCAAAAGAAGGACCTGGACAGAATGCAAAATTAGGCCAGCACAAAAGAGGGCCCTGGCTATGCCAGTGCGAAAGGACCCTCCTTTCATGTACTGGTTGGATTCTTCCTTACGGGTGGCAGTCAGACAGACCTGAATTTTGTTCATATGACCATGGGGGCGCTATGACAACCAGAACTTTGAGGACCAGTTGTAAGTCCCTTCGTTCTGCGCTGTCATAACTTTGAATGGTCACTGAATGAATGGTTGTTAAGCAAGGACTACCTGTAATATTATATGTTATTTATTAGTAAATCAGTGCTAATGATAAGTTTAATAAAGGTCATTTCAGCCCGCCCCACTTGGTCCAGAAGAAGGGGCAGGTTGCAGACCCCACCAGTCAAGGAATTTCGATTGGTGGGGTCTAGGCAGAAAGCCTTTTCTGCTGCAGCGCCCGCCCTATGGAACATCCTGCCTCCTGAGGTCCGGTGTGCCCCCTCCCTCATGGCCTTCAGGAAAGGGATCAAATCCTGGCTCTGCCAGAAGGCCTGGGGGCTGGAGGGGGGCCCGCACCTGTGGAGATGGCTGGTGGGGTGATGGGTTTGTCCCCCCACCCAGCATCTTACAGGTTTTTAGTTTTGGCTAAAAATCATAGGAGGTTTTTAGGGCATTTTTAAGATATGTTTTTAATTATTTATAGATTTTATCCATGGTTGGAGGGACTTGTGTTTTTTCTTCCTTTTTTATTGTTGTGAGCCGCCCAGAGTCACCCGTTGGGGGAGATGGGCGGCATACAAGTCTGATAATAAATAAATAAATAAATAAATATGTAAAATAGATTTTTTTCTTTTCTTAGTTTGTTTTTTTAATCTTTCTCGTTTCTTTCTTCCTCTTTTTTTTTTTGTTTCCATTTTTTTTTCTTTACGGATTGTTTTGCTTAATCATGTTTTTTAATGTACAGGTAGTCCTCAGTTAACTATGGTAATTTGGATTGGAATTTCTACAGATAAGCAACACGGTTTTAAAGTGCAATGTCACGTGACCACTCCACTTAGTGATGGCAGATCTGGCACTTGCTGTTGTTTAATGAATCCCATGATGTTGTTAAGAGCAACATCATGTGGCTGCCATTTGTGACCTCCTGCTGGCTTCCCCACTGACTTTGCTTGTCAGAAGGTGGCAGTGAAAGTTGCAAATGGTGATCATGTGACTGCAAGACACTGCATCTGTCATAAGTATGAGGACCAGTTTTAACTAGATTATAAGAGAGCCAGTTTGGTCTAGTGGTTAAGGGTCCAGGCTAAAAACCAAGAGACCGTGAGTTCTAGTCTCACCTTAGGTATGAAAGCTGGCTGGGTGACTGGGCCAGTCACTATTCTCAGCCCAACTCTCCTCGCAGGGCTGTTGTTGTGAGCAAAATAGGAGGAGGAAGAGTATTAGGTATGTTTGCTGCCTTGAGTTATTTATAAAAATAATAAAGGCAGGTTAAAAAAAATATTTAAAAAAATCTAAAATCTAAGTACCACTTGTTCAGCACTACCATTAGTTTGAACGGTTGCTGAACAAGTGGTCATTAAGTGAGGTCTACCTATATTTTGGTGTTTGTCTATATTTTGAAAAATAGCAAAAATAAAATTTTAAAAATTGCTCCATTAGAAAATGTTCGGATTCATCCTTTCCTGGAGTATATTTATTATGGTTAAAATAAACTCTAAACTCTGAGAACTGAATCTAATGTAAAGACTATGTGGTGGATGAGAAATAGTGGGACTACAGGGAAAGGGAATCCTTCCTTCCACTGTCAAGTCTCCAAATTAGTTTTCAACAGTATTTTCAAGCTATGTGCAAAGAAGAAACCAAACTATTTAGTTGCAGAAAAAATTATCAGTGCTTTCTGCTGCTTACCTGGAAACTAAGCTCTTAATTAAATATACTTTTACCACATTTTGCTGGAAAACAGCCAAGATATAAACTGGCATAGAATAATTTTATTAAGACTGTTTCATTGTTTACTGTTGGTCCCAAAGAAGTGGACAGGATCCTTGAGATTGTCAGTCCAGCCACATGTGTTTTAGATTTGTGTCTCTTTGACTGTTTAAAACTTTCTGAGAACATATAATTGGGTCCAAATAGTGGTGAATTCATCCCTGAGAGGGTGGTACTGCCCCTTCTTCCTCAAGAAACCATCACTGGACCCAATAGCATTGGACAATTTTCATCCTGTCTCCAATCTTTTCTTTTTAGGGAAGACTGTTGAGGTGATCGGGCTGCACCTTCAAAGGGCCCTGGGTTCAGACCTGGACACAGTACTAAAATATAAATGATCATACTTGTTAGTGATCTCTAGAGGGACTGGGATGCCAGTAGTGCATCCGTCAAACCCTCCTTAATCTCTTGGCATCTTTCAATACTCTTGATCATGGTATCCATCTGGACTGACTCAGAGAGTTGGGAGTGGGGGTTATGGTGTTGTGGTTCTCCCCCTACCTCCCCAGTTGGTTCCAGACAGTGCTGTGCATGGAAGAGGTTTAGCACTAAATCCCTGGTTTGTGAGGTTTCACGGGGCTCCATTCTCTCCCCTGTCCTATTTAACATCTAGATGAGGCTTCTGAGTGAGATCATCCAGTAGCATGGGATTAGGTATCATCAGGATGCTGAAAACACTCAATTGTACAAACCCGTCTGAAGAAACAATATACACTCTGAGATTGAAATGGTCCTGACTCTGCTGACCTTTCACAAGGTACCGAATACCTGGTTCTTCCCCAGGACAGTTGGCCAAGCTGTTAAGTGAGCCCATCGTAGTGGCATGATTGTGTGTGTGTGAATCATCACAGGTGCAATGTGCTGTTTTGAATTGTTTTTATATATGGTTATTTTTAATGGCTTGTTAGCCACCCACAATTTTGTGTTGAGTGGACTGTCATATAAATTTAAGAAATAAATAGATATTTAGCAGGCATATTACATTTGGCAGAGACTCATGTGCATGTGTTTTGACGTCTGAACCGGTTATGAAAATGTTCTGGTGAGTATGCATTGGGATTAGTAAGTATCTTTCCTTCTGTGCATCACATTACTCAGATACTCTAGATCTTAATATCTGTGGGGTGGCAAAATGTGTTGATTCCAGTGTTACTTCTTTTTAGTGGGAACTTACCATAACATCTGGGATATTGCTAGTCTTGTTGCCTGTGGTGATCATTACTGGAGTTCTGTGTATCTTCCTGGAATCAAAAGTAAGTGCTTTTATTTTTTGTCTCAACAATGCTTCTTTGCTTTACCTATTTTACTCTTGATTTCATAAGCTGTTTCCTGTCTTGTTGAAGGCTAAGGAAGAATGCAACTATTATCATTTTAACTTTTTATACTATATTTATGGTTGCAAATACTTTAAATTCTGCTAAATCAGCCTTTGATTTTCCAAATTAAATTGAGCTCAAATTCAATCATGGAGGTGAATGATGTTCCAGAGGGTGGGTGCCATGGCAGAAGAGGCTCATCTCCTAGGTCCCATCAGGTGGAACTCCTTAATAGATGGGACCTGCAACATGCCTCTCCTGCCAGATCTGATGGGATGGGTAGAGTTACTGACTATGTTATGTCTGATGAAAATTTAAACAGAGCATTAAGGTTGCTTTACATAACTCTTCACTGTATACTGTATATCTGATAGTATAGGGTATCATAATTCCCGTGAAAGAATCTGGAGACTCTGAAACGCCTCTGTGTGCATACTTGAACTACCTAGACAGGGACATCTTTGAAGCCATCCCACCCATAGAGGAAGATATCTGTATGAAATGTTAAACTCACCTATGAAGAGTATTAGTGACCTGATCCAAAGTTCTTGAGAAGCAATGGCTACTACAGACACAAGAGACCAACCTATTAGCCTTATTAAACTGGCTCAGGTAGGATATGGAAAATATAGTAATTGTGAGAATCAAGATCTGCCTGCCTGCCACATGGAGACCAACGTGGATCATTGTGGCCCTGTTTATTCAATTACAGGGAATGGTAGCTCATAAGAACAGATTGCTAATATCCAAAAAGTAAAGCAAATTGCAATGGCTTGGTCAGCTCTCATGTAAACTGCCTGGGACAATAGCAACAGTTGGTGTCATATGTTATTCCCAGATCTCCTCAATGTCAGAAGGTTATCAGAGTGGAATAGTCCAGTACTAGCTCTCCAGCAAAAAGACAGAACCTGTGGAGCAATACACTAAATCAACGAGATGATAAAAAAAGTGACCCCAATATGGTGTATCTTTGGAATCACATACTGTAAATGTATGAAGTACCAGCATACAAAAGGTGGGCCAGGATGGGGCACAGCTAGCATGCAACTTTAAATAAGCTAATTATCTGGTTGAGGAGTCCCATCACAGTGTGACTAATTTCCACCTCCCAAAAGGGTAGATGAGGCAGTTGAAGAATATCACAACCATATTCTGAAGAAATCTAGTGGATTGTGACCTGGAGTGAGGCTCAATTTAGTGAAAGGTTTTGCTATAATTAGCCTTACATCTTCATATACAGTATACCACTGAAGAAGGGTGGAAACATGTGAAGGTGCCAAACCACCAAGAAGGGATGGTACATTAACAGCCATCACCAAATATATAGGGCCCTGAGGCTGTCAAACTTACCTGTTTTTTCCTGAAGTATCAAGACATGAGCCCCCAAACATTGCAGTTTACAGACCAGACACAGATCGCTGATTCTTTTCACTTCAAAAGCAAGAGAAAGACAACTCTTAGCAAGTGGCTACAACTTGAATCTATGCTAAACCTTTAATCCCAGGAAAAAACTTGCCTTCTAATGCATGGAGAACACCAAAGTATTTCAGTGTGTGGATCATATGGATACCAGTATGTTTTAAGGAACTCTAATTATTTTTTATTCTTGCTTAATTCTAACTCTAAATTCTGGTTTTGCAGTTGACGGAAATACTTTATGCTGGTGTTGGAACACTTCTTTTTGGCATAGTAAGTATCTTAAATTAACTAGTGATTGAATCTATACTACATAGAGTGAGAGGCAAAGAGCAATGTGCAAGACTGAAACTCATTACAGCTCATTTCTGTAAAAAACAAATTGTGGCTTAAATGATAATCTGAATTAGGTCCCTGAATGTATAACTATGTCTATGTTGCTTAGTTTTTAATTAGAAAGTGTATTTTCTGAATACAAACCTTAATACCAGGGGACACTGTGCTGGGTTTCTACAATAGAGTTAGTCTTTCTTATGCAGGCATAATTATGTATCAGATAGATACTATGAAAATTCTAGTTCCCAAAGTACAGTGGTACCTCGAGTTACGAACGCCCCTCCTTACGAATTTTTTGAGATACGACCAGCTCCGGCCCCAAAAATTTACCTCGACATGCGAACTCCGCCTCAAGCTACAAACTGGATCCGCGGCCATTTGCCCTGCTGCCATGCGGTCGCGGCTTCCTGTGGGCGAGATCGCGGTAGCAAGGAGACGTTCGGTGAGGCTTGTGGTGTGTGTTGTGGCATTTGGAAGGTTTTTGGTGTGCTTGTCAGCATGGCTCCAAAGAAAATGCAGAGTAGGCTTGGCAAGAATGTATTTACATTGAACCTTATGGGGAAATTTTCCTCGTGGTGTGACCAAATTCGGAGGGCAGAACGGATTAACCGTATTTACATTGAACCTTATGGGAAAATTTACCTCGATTTGCGACCAACTCGAGTTGCGATCAGAGTCACGGAACGGATTAAGTTCGTAACTCGAGGTACCACTGTATTTATTTTTAAAGAGTTATGTTCAGAAGGATTTTCATTTTAGTATTTATACTGTTCCCCTGCCCCCCCCCCCAAGTTCTGTTGTGCTGCCTCATTGCAGCAGGGGGGTGTTCTTAGGAGGAATGAACGAAGAACATTGGGAGTGTATGCCCAAAGTATATATTCCTAGCACCCAAGGCACAAAGGTCATCACAGCTGCCCAGCTGAAGCAAGGAGGCACCAATATTGGGCAGCAGCGATATAGGAAGATGCTGGAGGCAGATGATCACTTTAGTGACAATGGCAAAGGCATCAACTCATACTGAGCAGGAGAAGGCAATGGCAAACCACTCTTGTATTTTTACCAAGAAAACCACATGGATAGAAAATATAAAATGATTGATGATATAGTGCCAAATGGCAAGCCCTTCAGGTTGGATGGCACTTGCTACTGAGGAAAAACTGAGGAACTTTTGGAGTAGTAATGGAGTTTATGACGCAGCTAGATTAAAGCCTTCAGGATGTCTAGTTGCTGATGTTGCCATACAGGAAAAGAAAATCTGAAGCTGCAAAGACATAATTGCAGTGGAAACATGGAATGCATGAGCATGAATATGGGAAAGCTCAACAGTGAAAAATGAAATTAAATGACTATAAATTGACATTTTAGGCATCAGCAAATTGAGATAGACTGGGATTGGACACCTTCAGTTAGAAGATCATACTGTTTATTAATCAGAACATGAAAAACAAAGAATGAACAGCATTGCTTTTATAGTTAGGAAGGGTATAGGAAGAACAGCACTTGGCTACAATGCAATAAATGACCAAATAATATTGATTAGACTTTGTGGATAACCCTTTAATATGACACTCATTCAAGTTTATGCTCCAACCACCAGTGCAGAAGAAAAGGAGGTTGATGAGTTTTATGATCAAGTTTGATTTGTAATAGACAGAACATGCAAGCAAGATATGCTGCTTGCGATTGGAAACAGGAACGTTAATGTTGGAAACATTAAAGAGGAAAATGTAGTTGGACTGTATGGCTGAGGACACCAAAATGAAGCAGGAGACTGACTTATCAATTTCTGCCACTCCAATGATTTCTTCATAGCTAACACTGTCTTCAAACAACTAAAATGATGCCTCTGTACATGGACATCATCAGATGGAGTATATAGAACTCAAATTGATTTTATTATCATTAAAAGGAGGTGGAGGAGCTCAATTATAGCATCAAAGGTATGGCGAGGTGTTGACTGTGAAACAGATCACAAACTGCTCATGTGCAAGTTCTAAATTAAGCTAAAGAAGAAGAAAGCCAGTCAGTTTCCACAATATGATCTTGAACATACCCACCACTTTCAAGAACATCAGAAATTGCTTTGAAGTCTTGACTCTCATTGTTAGAGAATCAGAGGAATTATGAAATGAATAAGGAAGTTGTTTAGTATGAATATGAAAAGAGACTGCCAAAAATGAAGAAACAGAAGAAAGCAAATTGGATGTCAGAACAACTGGAAATTGCCAAGAAGAGAAGAGAAGCCAAAACCAAGAAAGACAAAAATCTCAAAAGGGAACTTAACAGAGAGTTCAAAAGAGCTGTTAGAAGAGACAAGAAGTAGTATTACTGCATCTGTAAGGACACCGAAGATGGAAACAGACATGGAAGAAGGAGGAAAGTCTTTCAACAGATATATGAATTAAGAAGGTTCCAACCTCAAATTACTATGCTAAAAGATGTCAATGGACAGATAGTAACCAATATAAAGGAGATGAAACTAAGATAGGAGTATACTGAAATACTGTATAGTAGAGATGTCAACATCCAAGATACCTTAGAATATATTCCCTACTTACAAGAACCTCTGGTACTAAAAGATGAAGTTAGATCAGCACTCTGGTCATTACCAAGTCAGCAGACCTCAGGAACTGATGGAATACCCACTGAAATATGGCAAGCCACAGAAGAAAAATTAGTAAAGGTTCTAACCAAGCTATGCCAGCAAATCTGGAGAATGACACAATGGCTAACAGATTGGAAGAGATCAGTATACATTCCAGTACCAAAAAAAGATTTGTGTGTGTAAACTATTGTACAATATCCTTAATTTCACATGCTAGCAAAATTAAGTTTTGGATCATCCAGTGCAGATTAGAGCCCTACATGGAAAAAGAGATGCCAGATGTTCAAGCTGACTTTAGAAAAGGCTGAGGAACATGAGACATTATTGGTAATGCATGATGAATAACTGAGAAAGCCAAAGAATACCAAAAAGAAGTCACTATGTGGTTCATTGATTATAGAAAGGCCTTTGATTGTGTCGGTCATGTCAAGCTGTGGAATGTGCTCAGAGAAATGGGAATCCCAGAACATCTCATTCTCCTCCTTATCCCAGAACATCTCTTCCACTTATATACAGGTCAGGAGGCCACAATATGGACACAACATGGTAAAGCAGACTGGTTCCAGGTTGGCAAAGGAGTGTGACAAGGCTGTATACTCTCCCCTTACTTATTCAACCTATTGCTGAATATATATTAATGGTAGCTGAATTGGAAGAAGATGAGTGTGGTTTTAAAACTGAAGGAAGAAAAATCAATGACCTGTACTATGCAGATGACACTTCCCTGATAGCTGAAAATACAAAGGATCTGCAAGCTCTAGTAATAAAACTCAAGAAGCACAGCAAAAAAAATGGGACTAAAATTAAATATAAAGAAAACCAAACTAATAACAACAGGCAGAACAACCAGACTTAAAATTGACAAAATATCAAAATGCTCCTGCCTTTTGGGATCATCCATCAATAGTAAATGGCCAAGCAGTCAAGAAATATGCCATAGACTAGCGGTTGGTAGGGAACCATAACGGCATTGGAAAAGAAATTTAAATGCATTCATGTGTCCATAACTACAAAGGTCAGAGTCATGCAAGTCATGGTATTCCCTGTGACACTCCACAGAAGCGAAAGTTGGATTTGAAGAAGCAGGATAGGAAGGGTATTGTTGCTTTTGAATTTTGGTGTTGGAGAAGACTCCTGAGAATACCGTTGACAACCAAGAAAACAAACCAATGGATCATCAAAGAAATCAATCCAGAGTTCTTGCTTGAGGCACAAATGACCAGGCTCAAATTATTATTCTAGTTTGGACACAATATGCAGAAACTTAGCTCTCTGGAAAAGGCTCTAATGCTGGGAAAGGTGGAAGGAAAGAGAAGAGGATGACCAGCAGCAAGGTGGATGGACTCAGTTACGGTGGTGATGAGTGCTCCATTGGAAGACGTGGAAGATCAGATTAGGGACAGGTCATCATGGAGAAAACCTATCTATGTAGTCGCAGAGTCGACAATGACTTGATGACACATAATCAATCAATTTACACTGATACCATTTCTAGCAGATTGGGGTTGAATATAGACTAAATTAGTTGTAACTATTTCTTATTTAAATAAATGGAACTTAACCCATGACTTCACACATAAATTATAATAGGACTCAAGGTTAACTAATTTATACAAGGTAAAAGTCTCTATATAAATTTAAGTTCATATCACTGTAAATATTAGAAACTCTAACAATAATTACCACAAAAGGGGCATTTTGTTTTTATTAATAAAGAGATCTTTACCACACTAAAATATTAAAATCACTTGACTAGACACTAGAGGGGTAAAGTGATAAAAAACAGGTTAATTATACAAGCTATTATGCTAGATAATTGCTTTTAAAATAAATTATATCTTCAGAATAAAATAACATACTGCATTTTTCTTTTCTTGTTTTTTTTAAAAGTACCTGTTGGTTGACACACAACTAATGCTGGGAAAGAAGCATCATTACCGCCTGAATCCAGATGAATATGTATTTGCAGTACTGAATGTCTACATTGACATTCTCAATATGTTTTTATTTATATTGAGATTTGTTGGTTTCATGAAGTGAGAAGCATGTTGTATAGTCTGAATAAAGAAGATTGTACAAAAGTAACTTAAGAGAAAGTTTCAAGAGCACTTCCAGGGGAAAAAAATATTAAAGTAGCATGAAGTAGTCTGAGAAAGAAAATGGGTCTGATCAGTTAAATACAATTATGTAGGGCTAACAGTAAGCAAAATACTTTTGGAGGGTTATAATACTGCTAAATTATATTTTAAAGTAGAATACATGAAACATTTATACAGAGTGTATACCATAGTATCACTAAAAAAAGTTGATTCTGTTAACGATGGCAACAGGGACTGCTGGGACTGCCATCGCTAAGCAATCTGGTCACATGACTTTGTGCTTTACAACTACATCACTTAGCAATGGAAATTCTGGTACCAATTACCATCGTTAACTGAGGACTATCTGTAAATATACCATAAAAATGTCAAAATGTAATAAAACTACAGGTAGTCCTCGCCTAACCAGTTGGGACTGGAATCTTGATCACTGAGCAAAGCAGTTAAGTGACTGCTTAACATGATTGCTTGCTCAACGACCACAATCCAGGCATTCCCAGTTGCAATCATTAAGCAATCTCCCAGGTTGTTAAAAGAGCTGCCTGCTGAAGGATTTCAGCTCTGTGCAGAGCTGAAGTCCTTCCAGCAGGCAGCCCTTTCACTCTCAAATGTTCCTGCAGCCTGCTGAAGGGTTTGCCCTCACCTCCATGCATGGAGGGGAAATCCTTTGTGGGGCTGGAGGAACAGAGCTCAAATTTTCAAGATTTGAGCTCTGTTCCTGCACACCCCCAAGAGGTCTCCCTCCGTCCCCTCCATTTGCAACTTTCCCTGCTGGCTTCCCCAGAAAGATTGCAAATGGCAATCACATGATCATGGGGCACTTGGCAACCAGTCATAAATGCAAGCCAGTTGCCAAGCACCCGAAATGCAGCCACACGACCTCAAGGGGGAGTGTGGCATTTTACGATGGCTGGAAGTGCTTTACAGGCCATAAAGCACCCTTTCTGAGGCTGTTGTACTTCAAACAGTTGTTAAGTGAGGACTTCATGTATTTATGCAGATGTAGTATTCCTGAAAGACCCAGAACATTTTATAACTTATATTAGAATAAAGGGTGGCACCAAGTGTATTTTTTGATCCTTGTTAGAATGTTTATTAGATCTGTTAAAAATGAAGACTTCAAATGAATGGGTGGTTGATATCTTAGGGCAAATATGCCCTTCTGTCTCTATTCCTTTCTGGTTTCAGTTTAAGAAATACACAAGTAACTCAGATATTTCTAAACAGAATAGTGAACAGTGCTATTTATTTTCATTAGAGCTTCAGCTATTAAAGTAGTACTTTAGTCAATGGTTAATTATCTTTGAACTATTTCTGTGCAAATCATCTATTTTTAACGTTACACAGTGTTTGAAATACAGAATAGTGGGTTTGATCTCAAGGTTCCTTCCTGCATTCAGAAGATGTCTTCTGCTTAAGGGGGCTGGGTTTTGTTTTATTACAGATGATGTTAAACTTTACACAAGAACAAACTAAACTAAACTAAACCCAAAGGTATTCTTCTGGAACATCCTGTGCAAGCATAAGAACTATTACTGAAACCCTCTACTAGAAAATTGTTGCGCACCAGTGTGAGCTATTTTTTGAAAAATTCCAAATACAATTGTTTCATCTAATACAATATTTGGTAAAGAAATACAAGAGTTAGAAGAAATTAGTTTAAGTAATAAATGTTTAATCAAAAATTGTACATATTATTAACAGCATTCATTTGGCCAAACATCTACACAGTTGTAATATTCTACTGTATATAAAGTGGGAATGTATCAAGTATATACTATGAAAGTGCAAATACCATTTTCAAGATTATAGTAGTTTTGTTTTCCTTTATAAAATTAATTGGTTTACAAAATAGGCTTGCCAAACTTTCTTTCAGAATTCTAAGTTCAATTAGTGGGATGGTCTTAAATTTTAAATAAGTACCGAGAAAATACAAATTTAATATGCTAAATTCCATGCTCAGAATAAATTTAACAATGGAATATACTGCACAATTTAAACCAAGTTACAGAAAACCAGAACCCACAAACTTCACTATCATCACAGAAAGCACTCATACATATCTTCTCTTAGCTTTGCAAGACATCTTAATGCAATACACAAAACCATGTGATATTCTATTTGGAAATTATAATTCAAGGAAGCTGTATGCGTATTTAAAATATATAAGACCAATTAGTGAAGATAGAGTCTTCAAGATCTATTTTAGATTAGAAAGGATTCTATAACAGACAGCTGTTTAAAGAGATAATTTTCCAAGGCTAGAAAAAGGGATTCAACACCAATACTTTCAGGATAGGGCAATTAGAAGCCAAGCTAGAAAATATAATAGATGTACAGAATATAGTAACAGAGAAGCAGACTACTCCTTCCAAAGAAATGTCAAGAAACAGATTTTTTTAAAAAAATGGATTAAATAGTTAATATTTAGTTTTATGAGTCACAGGGACTGCAAGATTCCAACAGTTATCCTTAAATGAAAGATTTAACACTTTTTCTTGTAACTCACAGTAATCAATATACACACTTTTTCTGCCATCAAAATACCTTACTGTACACAATCAGTAGCAAGAACTTTTTATATCAGACATAGCAGATCTCTCATATCAATTCAAATAAACAAAAAAAGGAGTATTTCATTCATTTTGCTTCTGTTAACCTAGGCTTTGATTATATGCAAGCAAAACAGTAATTTAAAACAATTACTTCTAGTTAAAGTTACAATCTGCATCACTAATTTACAATGAGGTTTTGATGTTTTTGAGCCAATCTCAACAAAATTTTTCTTCACAGTAGGACACCATTAGGGAAGGTTGTGGGTTTTTTAGAAAATATGAAACAGCAATCATACACCAAATGAATATTGTGCAATTGAAAAGAATACACTGTAGTGTTTATTATTTCGATAAAAACTTTGAGATATAGGGCATGATAACTCCCTGCGCAGCTATGGTGTCTGCAAACAAGGGATTAGTCTAAACAGCTGTATTTCCCACCCACTTCTCAGAGTGCATGCACTGGAAGCACACCCTCTTATTCCTGCCTCTCCCTCTCTTTTCAGCTGAAGCTCATACAGCTTCACTGAGTGAAACAAGTAGGCCGGATGAAGATACAGGAGGCAGACAGATACTGTACTGCCCTCAGATGCATGCTGAGGAAGATAGGGGTGGGGAGAGGAAGAGAAAAATAAGGCTCTCTTGAATCCTATGGGGATCCTTCTAGGTGTGCATGCTGTACCTGTGTGGGGAAGGCTTATACCCTATATAGGTATTGAGTGGAAAGGAAAGGCCATGAGTGGTTTTATGGAGGTTTTTGCAGTTCATAGCATAGTATACTCCAGAACAGATGACCAGTATTCATTTAACTGTGGCAACTATCTATTTAGGTTAGGCAAGGCACAATAACATGTTGCATGTGATATTACTAATCTTTTATGGGGGGGGCTGCCTCTAGCTTAAGGAAATTTCAAACTTTGTTTTGTAAAATGTTACTGCTAAAAGCAACTGCACTCATAGTGCACAGAATGAAAAGATTGCACTTCTATTAAAGTGTCTTTTCAATTGAGCAAACTTAATATTTAAAATAACTGTCCTTAATAGCAGAATTAGATTTAATTAGGATAAAATTATGTTAATGCAATTATAATGGTAATAAATGCCACTGAAACTTGGAAAAGCTTTGTGTGTGTGTGGTCTTTATATCATCCTTAAAAATATAGGTTAGTGTAAAAAGCAATACTGCATACTTTTGTGTTGAAGTTGATTTGCTGCTCAATTTGGCACATCTGTACTGTACATAAACATGAAAAACTTTATTCTAATTAGAAAAAATCCACTTCTAACTCAACTCATACTATTACTGATTACCTGGGGAAAGCAAGACATAATGTTTACTGCTAAACCTTGGTTTTTAAAGGGTAAGACAAATGACAGAAAAAGGAGAAAATGGTTTCTTAAGATAAGTAGCTAAGGAAGCCTTTAATCTCCACTTTCAAGTTAAGGATCATCAGCCTAAGGCTAAATAGATAATGCATTGTATTAGGAATGTGGAGTACAAGCTTTCTACTTCCTCCAAACAAGCAAGCCACTTTACTGTCCAATGCAATGGAAACTCCCTGAAAGGTTCAAATAATCTTCATAAAGAACACCAAGGAAATTTCTATTTATTCCATTTTTACACCTCTGGTAAACAACTGAGCTCTGCTAGCATTTGTCAAAGTTTCCAGAATTCTTATGCTATATAGTGTACCGTTGGCAATTGCCTAGCCATTTTGGCTTCACAATCAATTCCTGTCTTCAGACTTCTTGTGATTACACCAAATGCACATGTTCAACCCATTCAGTTGAAGTTTTAGATGTCTGTCGTGAAACATCTGAAGTTACAACTTGGCTACTAGTCTCTCCAGAGGAGTCTTCACTTTGTGTAACTGTTTCTCCTTTACTAATGTCTCCAGCAGCAGCACCCTCTTCTCTTTGAATGCCTCTGCCTTCATTTTTGAGTGCCTCCTCAAAAAGCGCATCTTCCTCTAGAAGATCTTGTCTTACATGTGGCTGTTCCACTAACCCCTCTTCAGTACTGGGTTGCTGTGAATCATCATCTGTTTCTGTACTTGCAGAAGGAATGAGTGCAATACTCTGAGGATTCATGTCATGGAACCAAGCCATTATGTTTCCAAGGAGATTTTCATTTATATTAAGATCTTGGCTACCTGAGTCAGCTTCACCAGATGCTGAATATAAGCCACTTCTTGTATTATTGAAAGTGTGAGAACTAAGATGGTCTGTTGAAAACTGATCGCTATCTGCACTTAGTTTCATCAGGCTATCACCAAGTTCTAAAAGTTCAGAGCTACTTAGAGCCGCTCTTGGATTATCTATATTTACTGGGCCAGAGTCTAACCTTGTAGGCAAAGAAGAACCTATTGCTCCTAATGAAGCTTCATTAGTTAGGAAGTCTCTAGTTTCATCGTCAATAACCAAGCCAGATTCTTGCAATGATAACTGAATAGCAAGAAGTATGTTTGGATCATCTTCATCCAAGGAACTCAGTGCCTATAAGAGATATCAAAGTTAAGAAATGCCTATATACTATATGCCACAAATATATACATGCACACTCTTTAATCAGTCCCCAAGTTTATTTTCAATCTAAGTCAACATTACATTTATTTAATCATGATAATGATTATTTTGGCTAATACTCTATTTGAAATCTGTTATATGGTCATTTCCATAACTAATTAACGATATTTATTTTCAGTTTGGAAGTAAGAATAAGCTGACGAAGATAGAAGATAGACAGATACAAGCTAAAGAAATAACATAGTAAAGAAAAGATAAAGGAATATACCTGCAGAGAATCTTGGTTTTCAGAGCGACTAACAGGAGTATAATCATGAAGAGAAGAGCTGTGAAGAATACTCATGGAAGCTGAACTCACCATGGAACTACCATGTCTTCTGTTACTGCCAGCTTCTTGAGTATCTGCTCAAGAAAAGTTTATAAATTAATACAAGGGTTACTTAAATCCAGCGTTTTTAAATTCTCTTCATGTGAACTGAAGTGATGCTATAGAATACTTGGGACTAAAACATTACACACACATATACACAACAGCAACATTTTTTTTGATAACTTTTTTTGGGGGGGGCGGTGCCTTCCAGTCAATCTTTGACTCCTGGTGACTGCTTGGACTAGTCTCTCCAGTTTTCTTGGCAAGATTTTTGGAAGTGGCTTGCCATTGCCTTCTTCCTAGGGCTGAGAGAGAGAGAATGACTGGCCTGAGGTCACCCAGTTGGCTTGGTGCCTAAGGTGGGACTAGAACTCACTAAACTGCCTGAATGTAGATTGTTAGACAACATATTTATATGCACACACTACCTCATGAATTTTACACATTTCAATGTACTAATCTAAGTGGATGACTGATTCCTACCAAGTCACACTAGTAATAAGGTAGAACATTTGTACCCAAAGGAACTTTTATCTGTGAGGTGGTAATATTAGAAACAGAAAAAGAATTATGGGGATATATCCAGTCAGTACCAACTGAAAGGTTCACAAGTCTCTCATTAAGGTAGCTGCATGCTAACTTGGTATTTAGAGGAGAATAGCAATATAGGAAACATGATATTTTGTGAAAAGAGGAATGCTATATTTTGTAATCTAGGTTATAGGGAGTGGACTTGAAAAATATTTATGCTTAAATACATTTTGAAATTTTAACTTTTGTACAATGCATCTGACTGTTCATATTTTTTTTCCAGACTACTACTTATACAATATAGAGTGGTAAAAGGAAAAACAGTTTCTGACAATTTATTAGGGAACTCTGTAAATAGGAAAGGTTATTAATAACATAGGAAAGCAACTACAACTCAATAGAAGGATTTATGATAGGCAGGCAGCATAATCCATATGTAATCTATACGGTTTCCAGCAAAAAGAGGGGGGGAGGGAGGGGGGGGAGGGAGGGATGATACGAAAGGTTTTGTCTGAGGTTCTGGAAAGTCTCTTCCATTCAGAATGGACAATACAGAGTTAGTTTGGAAAAGAAGGCAAAATTATATACCAGAGCTTTGGAATTTGAGTGTTTACCAGGAATTGTATCAAGCATGGGGGAATGGCTAAAATAATTATATTGAGAAATTGGAAATGTGATATTATTTCAGATGTTAAGGAACGATTGTCGGAAATGTATGATCTATCTTTTGGAAAAGGAAAATTAGTATTTTCTATTTATATGGTATTTTAGTATTTAGAAAATTAGTATTTTCTGCTAATCAAAGCATGTAGCAATATATGTTACTATGGCAGAGATTTTGTGATTTTTACAATAATATTTGGTACTGATAATATTATAGTAATGTATGTATTAGTAAACTAGTGACTATCGATAAGTATAAAATATAAGGTAGATTTTTTTTCATTGTATTTTTCTTTTCTTTCTTAGTTTGTATTCTTACCTGGTTTGGGGTTGTCTCTTCTATTTTTTTCTTTTTTGCTTTGATCTCTATTAACTTTTTTCTTTAAGTTTAAAGATTGTTCTGTTATTTGTGTATGTTAAGAATGTTAAATAAAAATAAAAAGGCAGATTTCTAAAATATCAAGATATATACTAATATATGAAGAACAGAAATAGAGGGCATCTCAAACTACATTTTATACTCTTCTATCACAGTAGAAAGGGGAAAAAGTGATTCTCAGCTTATGATGAAACAGGAAACTGCATTTCCATCTTGATACAAACTAATAAATTCTGAGAATCCTACATTTGCCAAATACTGCTAAGTACTGGTAGTCTCTCTTATTTTCATTTCAAAAATCATAAATATGGTACTTTTTGTTTAAAATTTTACTTTTCCTCTGAGGATTTAAGCAAGGGAAAGTCTTTGGAAATGAATCTGGTGATCAAACAATTAATGTTAATGGATTATTTGTAAAAGGGTCGAATGATATCCATCCACTAAATTTCTGTTTAAATAAAGGAAAGCTGAGCTAATTCAAAAGAAAATAAAGATCTTGTATGAAAAAGTTACCTAGTGTACTCTCACTTGGATCATCAGGATCTGGAGCATTACTCAGCAGACTCTGCATGTCTCCACGTCGACGCTGTCTGTGCCTCCTCCGATACTGAAATTCAGCATATTCCTGCATAAACCAAACGTTACAAAATACAGGGAAGCATGCAGTAATATATTTGGAGCACAACAAACAGCACATTTAATGGAAAAAAAAATATTCCCTGTGATTTTATGCAATATAAAATCACCTGTTTCATAAAAAGTAAATAGCAACCTACACCATGCAATTTTTGTAAATAAAATTCCAAAAATACATAAATTTGCTAAACTAATAAATTCAGCTAACAAATCTATGAAGCTGCTGCTGCTGCATGATTGGTTGCATTCTTATTACAAGTGTTTCAAGGCCTATTGAATTTAATCAATCAATTTAATTATATTTATTTAAAATAAACAAATATATATATATACATACATATATACATATACACACCTTACCAAAAAGGAATTATAATGTTAGACAAATCAGTTCATTTTATTTATTTATATATATATATATATATATATATATATATATATATAAAAATAAAAAACTGATTTGTCTAACTGATTTGTCTAACATTATAATACCTTTTGGCAAGTCCTTAAGCTAAGCACTATTATCTATCCAAATTCAATATCCTTAAAAAGTTAAGGATACATTTGATGTTGGCAATAAGATTTCTATAATATAAAAGACTGAGCCTGCATCAGTGAAATTGGTATGCTATGCTCTTATTTTTCCCTTATCAGCACTGATACAATGTAGTAGATTAGATGAACAGACTTTTGTTTCTTTTCTACTCTTTGTATAGTAAAATAAATACTGCAAAGAAAAACTGACTGGTAAATGTCTCTGTTAAAACATACTCAGCAAATACACCAGTTCGGAAATTTACTTTCGTCTATGATGTGTGCTTGCCTGTGAATTAATTACCAAAGAATCTGCAATTAGCAAGTGTCATATTGATAAACTATACCTTTGGGTTAAGTATCCTAGCAAACTCATTGTCATGAATCATAGCTGGAAAAAATGTTCAATTGATCTAATCAGCATATTTTCCATCTTCTGCCTATCACGTAATGTGAATTAAATCCTTGGTTTATCATTCTGTGTAATCCTGGGATATTTTTGTTGAAAGTGAACAGGCTTACAGTTGAATTGATTTTTGCAGACTCACTTTTTTTGCTTTGACTTGTTTTTTGAGACAACAGAAATCAACAGCCCAAATTACTTTTGAAGTGCATGTAGTCCTAACTGATAAAGTATTCCTTACTTCAAAAATCAAGAACACAGGCTGCAAACTTGAGCACACATACATAATTGCAATGGAACTCAATAGGACATTTCTGAGTAAACATAAGGTATCAGTTTCCCAGCAACATTTATTAGTCAAAATAGTATGTTTTCAATAAGCATAACTAGCTTAATTAAATTTGTGACTACTTCAGACTGTAGTAGCTGATGGAGATTTCCTTTTTGAAAAGACTCTACATATAGTCTATTCTTTAATAATGGTTATTATTTCTAAATAATATCAGCATTAGATGCTGAAAGTGATATAAACTGCATGAAATAGTTCATAAGAGTTTCTTGGGAAAAAATTGTTGGCCCAGTCAATGATAAAGAGTTCTGAACTAGACAACCTTTTCATCTAATGCTGCTAAGGTGATTTTTTTTACTAGCTTATTTCAACTTTTTCTTAATGTTCTCATCTTAGTTAAACATTGATCAAGTTTCTGTAAGACAGTAGTTTCACTGTTTAGCATTATACAATAAACAGGTAAACTCTCAAATAAAAATCACTAATCTCTCATACCAGTGATACAGCAGTGCAAACTTCAAATAATATTCACTGATTTCTAAAAATTAAAATGTTTTGTTGCAAACATTTAATTATTGGAAAAAAGCCAGCCAGTTAATTTGACTATTAGAAGCAAACTATACTCTTGCAAGCATAATGCTATCCAGTGACAATAAAAAAGGAAATATACATAAGCATATGAAATTGTATAAATCACAAAGTAAAACAATCCTAAAGAAAGGATTGAAGGAAAAAAACCCTTCCTCTTTATCCCATGGGTAATCAACTCCTACTTCTGTAGAACAACATGTTCATATTTTACTTGCCTGGAATTGGCAAGATTAATTTTTCATTCTCTTTTCATTTTGTTCACTCTTTTATATCTGCTAATGACAGATTAGGCTGGGATGATTGGGGTCTCATAGCTACATGGATGGTGTTTCCTTGCTGTTCATTTTTCCAGTTTTTATTAAATCCACTGTGCTATCTTGCAACAGTATGGTAAATTCATTCATACAAATGATGGTGCTATTTATAAGGCACATATTGAAAACAAAATGCTAAAGATAAAAAGGGCACGTTTCTTTTCTGTGATTCTCTGAGCGGGCATCTATGCTTTCACACACGTGAATAGTGGTCCTACATAGTCCCCATGTCAGAGTTGCAGGGGTCTTTTTGGCTGGAAGCACTCAACACCAAGTGGGTACACCTGATCATAGTTTCCACCTGTTCCCTCAGTTTCCCAAAACTGGCTCACCTTTGAGAAAAAATGAGTCCTTGAATTTGAGGCATCAATAGAGCAGATAATAGTTGAGTGTCTCCATAGATGATCACTTGAAGAACTACAGTCAGAGGTAAGCAATCTGTCTTTTTACTCCATAGTCTCTGTGATTCATTCATAAAGGTAAGTAACAAGCTTACATCAGCAGAGATAGGGGAAAATGCCTAATCATGTAAGAAGAAAAGAGCACTACCCCTTCAAATTTTGTTTCTGTAATGCCTCGGCAATAATGCTGAATGAAGAGTGTAGGTTATGATCAAGTGGCAACTTTATATAAGCCTGGTGAAGAGAAAATGACTCTGGTAAAACTTTCTACCAGAAGAAGATCTCTGTTTGCAAGGTGGTAGGCAAGTGGGTGACAGATACTCACTTTGCAAAATACAGATATAAAGTTAGGAAGTCCAACCTTAGCAGCATATGAATAGACAATGGGAATCACAGATGGAAGTAGTAAAATCCACACATAAATCCAATGCTATATGAATGCCTAGGGAATGATGTAGAAGGGTACAATGCAGGCAAGGAAGTGGTTGATAGGAAGCAGAAACAAGTTTGTGAAGAAACATTATATAAAGTTAACACTGTCTAGTTCTTATAGAAGTAGAGACAGGGGTGACCAACTTGTAAGGGCACACAACTGAATAGCCACCATTACCAAGCAACCTTAAATTAATGAGATTATATTTACAGACGTTTCAAAGACTTACTGGTCAAACAAGAGAGAACAATGGAAGACTCTAGGTTAGTACTGTAGTAGGGTAACAGTGGTGGTGGGGAAAGTATAGATGATGATGCATAAAATTAAAGTCCACTGAAGCGTGGAGAGCTAAAGCGTAAACCCAAAAGAAATAAAAGAGTCTTGAAAAGTAGGCAAAACAAATACTGAAATGCAGGCTGTAGAAAACAATTCACAAGTCCATAACTAGATCAGAAACAAAGATGGACTAACTGGTCCAGTTGGCTGCATATAAGTAATGGTGCCTTTCAGGCTGCAGCCAGAATTTTCATCACTTTCTTTGAAAAGAAATCAGCAGAATAATTCATGCCAGTAGGTGAAGGAATGATTTGTTGAGATGAATTTTAAACTTTGATCCTGAGTAAGAACATCTAATTTTTACAGCAGTTGAAAGCAGTGTGTGCCATTCTAAGAATTCCCTGTCCAACACCAACTCTTGTTATTCCCAGAAACAACTTTAAATGCTAAAAATGGAGTTTGGCCGCCACTGTTAAAACTACAGGACTGAGGCCTTGCATCTGAAGGGTGAACCAAATCTATCCTACTTTCTGGTATATTCACAGACTTTAGAACATAGAAAAAATGAGTTTTAATTTTTTCGTTCTTTATGAGAATGCCACTTAGACTTATCAATTGACTTCTCTAAAGTTAAAGGTAGAAAATTTTGGATTCAAATACATACACTGATTCAGAGGATTTTAAAGATTAATATACAACTGAGACCAGAGGTTTTTCTTTTGGGATTGATGGACAAACAATTGGAAAAAAGTCTTGTATATGATAACTACAGCAAGATTATTGTGTGCACAAAGATGGAAAGATTTCACAATACCTACAGTGGAGGAATGGTTGGTGAAGATGATGGAACTTCTAAGATGGCCAAATTGACTTCTTTGATTAAATAAAAGACATTATCTACATTTATTGCTGGCTGGAAACTCCTTATGGACTTTTTATATAAAACAGAAAAAAATGAAATTATGATTTATGGTTTTGATTATTAGACAGGATAGACTATAGAAAGAAGAGAGTCATGATGCAACTTTGGAAAAAGAGGTAAATTTATAAGAAGAAGTAAATTTATAAGAAGATGCCATTAACCACAGAAGAGGTCAATGGCATTGCCATAACCATGATCCATCCCCACTTTCAGGTGAGAAGTACAATTCCTTCAAACTTGTTTAATGAAGTAGTGGCAATGAGCACAAGACAGATGAGACAAAGAGACTGACCACTGACAGGTGGCAATTTTCCACCATACTCAGAATATTTCCAGAAGGCCACTTTGTACAGGTGAAACTCAAAAAATTAGAATATCGTGCAAACGTTCATTTATGTCAGTACGGCAACTCAAAGGGTGAAACCAATATATGAGATAGACGCATTACATGCAAAGCGAGATAAGTCAAGCCTTACTTTTGGTATAATTGTGATGATTATGGCGTACAGCTTATGAAAACCCCAAATTCACAATCTCAGAAAATTAGAATAGTGTGAAAAGGTTCAATATTCTAGGCTCAAAGTGTCCCCCTCTAATCAGCTAATGAATCCATAACACCTGCAAAGGGTTCCTGAGCCTTTCAATGGTCTCTCAGGCTGGTTCAGTAGGAATCACAAGCATGGGAAAGACTGCTGACCTGACAGTTGTGCAGAAAACCATCACTGACACCCTCCATAAGGAGGGAAAGCCCCAAAAGGTAATTGCAAAAGAAGTTGGATGTTCCCAAAGTGCTGTATCAAAGCACATCAATAGAAGGTTATGTGGAAGGGAAAAGTGTGGTAGAAAAAGGTGCACAAGCAGCAGGGATGACCGCAGCCTGGAGAGGATTGTCAGGAAAAGGCCATTCAAAAGTGTTGGGGACTTTCACAAGGAGTGGACTGAGGCTGGAGTTAGTGCATCAAGAGCCACCACACACAGACGGATCCTGGACATGGGCTTCAAATGTCGTATTCCTCTTGTCAAGCTGCTCCTGAACAACAAACAACGTCAGAAGCGTCTTACCTGGGCTACAGAAAAAAAGAACTGGTCTGTTGCCCAGTGGTCCAAAGTCCTCTTTTCTGATGAGAGCAACTTTTGCATCTCATTTTGGAACCAAGGACCCAGAGTCTGGAGGAAGAATGGAGAGGCACACAATGCATGATGCTTGAAGTCCAGTGTGAAGTTTCCAGTCTGTGTTGATTTGGGGAGCCATGTCATCTGCTGGTGTTGGTCCACTGTGCTTCATTAAGTCCAGGGTCAATGCAGCCGTCTACCAGGAGATTCTGGAGCACTTCATGCTTCCTTCCGCAGACGAGCTTTATGGGGATGCTGACTTCATTTTCCAGCAGGACCTGGCACCTGCCCACACTGCCAAAAGTACCAAAACCTGCTTCAATGACCATGGGATTACTGTGCTTGATTGGCCAGCAAACTCACCTGACCTGAACCCCATAGAGAATCTATGGGGCATTGCCAAGAGAAAGATGGGGGACATGAGACTGAACAATGCAGCGGAGCTGAAGGCCGCTATTGAAGCATCCTGGTCTTCCATAACACCTCAGCAGTGCCACAGGCTGATAGCATCCATGCCACGCCGCATTGCGGCAGTCATTGCTGCAAAAGGGGCCCAAACCAAGTACTGAGTACATATGCATGCTTATACTTTGCAGAGGTCCGATATTGTTCTATTTCCAATCCTTGTGTTATTGATGTCATGTAATATCCTAATTTTCTGAGATTGTGAATTTGGGGTTTTCATAAGCTGTACACCATAATCATCACAATTATACCAAAGTAAGGCTTGACATATCTCGCTCTGCATGTAATGCATCTATCTCATATATTGGTTTCACCTTTTGAGTTGCCATACTGACATAAATGAACATTTGCACGATATTCTAATTTCTCGAGTTTCACCTGTATGTCATGAACTCTACAATCTTAAATGATGAGGGGTGGGATAGAGTGGAACTCAAAGCTGTGTGCAGAGCAGACAATAAATGTTAAAAAAGAAAAAATTTACAAACATAAAACTAGAAAAACTGTAAAAAATGTTGTCCACAATAGAAAGCAAGAAGAAACAAATTATCTCTGAGAAGAATCCAGATGCAATTGCTTATTTTGAAGTAAAAAAGTAACTGCCAAGGAGATGGGTAGAAACTACAGCCAGGAGCACACATGCTGGGATGAGGATATTCCTACCAAAAGATCCTCCACAGCACCAGAAGTTTCCAACATGAGCTCTGTGCAGGAGCATCAACTTTATGGGCAAGGCACCAAGACCACAAAGAAAGATAAAAACCTTGAATATCACACTACAGGTCTAAAAAAATATGTTTCCGTGTTTTTAGTAACTGAGGAAAATGCAAAAAGTGAATTAGACTCCTCTGGCAATCTGGCACAATTTACATTTAGCTTTTATGACTTTTCTCCGTGATTCAAGGCTTGTGCAAAGAAAAATTAAAAATTATCTTACTGGCACATATTCGCATTCAAATTACATATGAACTTCATTTAAAGGGGAGATCCTTACATACATATAACTACAAGCAAGACTGTAGCCAATTAAGAGGCATCAAAAAGAAAAAAATGAAAACAGTGTACCAATACCATAACTAAATACTAATCTCGATTCAGGAGCTGGCTCAGTAAACAACAGCAACAGCAACTGCTATTTTATGGCACATTGTTGACAAGGGATGCTCTGCCCATGACAACCTTACACGTAGCTTTCCTTTTTGGACAATAAGGAGGAAGTAGGGAGCTTCATTTGCAAGGGATGGAAGAAAATCACTCTCCCTTGTCTAACTAAATTCAAAAATCTATTTCAGTTGTGACAATTATCACCGTTTTCCCTGCCACAGCTCAAGCAGACCTGGAGAAGCTGGAAGACCAGAGTGCCTGATCAAACCCTTTAGGGCAGAAATTTGTCTGTTATATATTCACCACTGGATAGAAAAAAATATTTTCTTGCATTGTAAAGCTACAAAAATAGAAAGCCCATCCACATCTTGCAAACTTTTGTACAATTTGCAACAACACTGGGAAGCTATTCATGCAAAGTGAAATTCCTTCATCATTTCTCTAATAAGAAAATTTATATAATTAAAAATGACAAAAATTACCTCAGGGGATGCAAATCCTAAATATTCCCAATCCCATGTTCCACCAGCAAAGCTATAAATTAAACATACTTTGTTATTGAAGAACAGAATTAACTATGAACAATCCCCCCCAACCAGACAAATTGAAAAGTAATTTACTAGTTAGCTATTTATATAATGTTAATAATGTTAGTAAGCCAAAAAAGAACTAAAAAATGCTCAAGATTTCAAATTATCAGTCTAAACAATCATTCATTCATTGCATGGACACAAAAAATTATCCCAGCTAATCCAACCTCACCCAGCTTTTTCAATTCAGGCAGAGTTAGCTAGGGGCTGCTTCCCAGCTGGGCAATTGCAACAACATTTATTTATTTATAATTTCAACTTTCCTGGCCACCACTTATAGAAGACTCTGCGTAGCAACAAGGATTAGAATAGTAGAACAATTAAAACACAATTCTAATGGTGGGAAGAGGGAGGGGGTGGAACCAAACAATTCAATACTGTAACATTCAGCCTTACTTCCTCTTTCTTGAAGGCAAGCAAGGTCAGGGATATGTGGACCTTGGGGGGAAATGCTGTTCCATCTCTGCTAATGCCTCAGGAAAAGGTATACCCTACACACTTAATTAGAGTTGGATATAGTTAATGACTATACTGAGAACCTGAGACAGTCTAATGCAATATTTGAATTAGAAACATCAAAAATTACAATTCAACTTTCTATGCCTTACACTGAAAATGAGTGGTTGAAATATTCTTCTTTTAACCAATTCAAAAACAAATTAAGTATAATCTTGTGGAAAGAATTTTTTGCTTTTTATTTAAACGTGTATCAAGTTTCCTCTGTCGTCATGATTAATTTTCATTTGTAATTCTATTCCCAAGATACTATATTCTAATTTATTTATTTCATTTATATAGCTGCCCATCTTACATACATGACTCTAGGCAGCTTACAAAAAAATAAATAAAATGCATAAAATGCACAATACAAAAAACAAAAAATAAAATAAAAAATAAAAGTTACTTATTCTCTTCCCCTATTATCAACATTTGGTATAAAACGTTTGATTTACTATGATCATTTACTATGACAATAAAATTTAGTTAGCTAGTTAATTAGTTATTAAATTTATAGGCTGCCCATCTCATATACGTGAATTTGGGGCGGCTCACAATTAAAACAGAGTAAAAAACAACCAGCGTTAAAAACAACAAAATGACATAAAAATAGCAGCTGAGAAGTCTCACAAACACTAAAATAAACCATGACACAGGCCCACTCAAACTATCAGGGCCCCAGGCTCAATGGCAAAGCAGGTTTTTAGTGCCCTGTGAAAGGCCAGCAGGGTTGGGGCAATTAAGAAGTTAACTAGAATATCTAGCAGATTTACCAAATGCCACAGGCCTCTAATTCTTGCTATTGGCATGATTCTGTATCATGAAAAAATATCAGCTATCCAAAAGGCAACAAATAGAATTTTGTGTTTCACAACACAGCACATATATGTGGAGATATTTCCATATACATTTTACTTCAAAGTTTCAAAGGAGCAATCCTGCACTCTCACCTCTAACAACATAGAACATGTATAAATCTTCCCCATATTTTAATTTTAGCCACAAGCACAGATGCACCCCATGACTTAAAATAATTAAGCAGTGAATGATTAAACCAGCTTTGTAAATTTTTGAAAATGAATTATTCAAAGCAAACCTGTGAGAACTATAGCTAGTCCTTGAGTTACGACCATTCATCCATTCGTTCAGCAACTGTTCAAAGGTACAACGGTGCTGAAAAAGGAGGCTTACTACTGGTCCTCGAAGTTGCAGCTGTCCCAGCACCCCCATGGTCATGTGATTGTGATCTGGGTGCTTGGCAACCCATTCGCACTTATGACCAGCTGCTAAGTGCCCTGCAATCACATGATCATCATTTGCAATCTTCCCTGCTGACTTCCCCTAAGCAAAGTCAATGGGAATCCAGCAAGGAGGTCACAAGTCGCTGGGTAAGTCTCCCCCACCACCTTTCCTCACTTGCACACACTGTACCCTCCTTCCCCCCTTCACTCACACCCCCCCGTGTTCTCTTTCCTTGGCCTCCCTGAGCTTGCAAACATGCATGTACCCCACACCCTTTCCGTGGCCTCCCTGCAATCACACATATACATGTACCCTGCACTCTTTCCACAGTCTGCCTGCAACTGCAACTGCATGTGCCCTGTACCCTCTTTCCTCAGCCTCCATGCACTCACACACATGCACCCCCATGCCCTCTTTCCATAGCCTCCCTGCGATCGCATGCATCTCATGCCTCTTTCCACGGCCTCCCTGCAATCACATGCACCCTCACCCTCATTTCCCAACTCTGAGCTCACGCTGCACTGAGCACCCCCTCCCAAGGCCTCCCCCACCCCTCTGCGGCACCCCTGCACTCACCCGGGATTCCCTATGCTTCCCACTTAACCACCTGCACATCTTGGGTTACAACAACAACTGGGACTACCTGGATTGCCATTGCTAAGTGATGTGGTCATGTGACATTGCACTTTACAACCACATTGCTTAGTGACAGTGGTCCTAATTGCAGTCGTAACTCTAGGACTACCTGTATTTGCTCTATTTTTCTAAGTCACAGATAGGCAACCTGATGCCTTCCAGATGTTTTATACTTCAACTCTCATTAGTTTAGCTAGCATGGGCAATGTTAAGAGCAGTCCAAAACAACTGGATGTCCCTAGTTTGCTGTGCCCTACCCTCAGCAAACAAGGTTGTAAGGCAGGCTTACCAAACTTGGTAGTTATAAAATGTACTTATTTTGGTGTGCAAATCTCTATTTTATGGGATTACCTGCGCCTTGGAGCTTCTGGAGAATCAGCAGGAGCAACTCCACGGGCTACAGAGGCCAAGAATTCTTGCCTCTTCTGTTGAACAAGGCAAGCTGCCCGGATGATTTTATGGCGAGGAGTACGAAGGTAAGGTCTGTTCACTTTTTGAGCAAGATCTTCTGTAACCATTTCAAGGTCTGTCTATAATAGAAAATAATACCTATACCAACACTTAACAGGATGAATTTCCAGCAATGACCAATACATGTCATAAAAAGTGCCTGCTACATATCAGTGATGAAGACAGATACCTTCCCCATTCCAGTGGTTAGGGATATATTTAAAATTAACTAAGGTTACAGTGAAAAACTGAACATTCTTATGGCTTTTTATTTTATAACTATATAATCCGCTTTAGTGGATATAAGAATGCACATTTTACCATACCAGCAACAGAACAGGAAATCCTTTGACTTCTAGAATGACACCCCAAGAGTCTAATAAGCATAATTCCTTTGAAATTAACATTTTTAAGAACCACTTATTTCTAAAAGAAAATCTGTGATTTCAGCCCAATGACTTCTATAAGAGAGAAGAATAACCATTTAATGTGGTTGGATTGTACTTTATTAATGCAATGTAGAAAAAATTATTTGGAAAGAAACCTCAATGAAACAATCAGTTCAATCTATTAAAGCCATAACATTGTACAAGCTGAAAAGAGCTGGTTACTAAACTGTAATTGTTGTTCTTTGAGCATTTGTGAATGCACATATATGGGTTCTGTGCTTGTACAGAAGAAGTCACAAACCAGCATACCTTGGCTAAAAGAAGGTTTACAGCAAGAGTCTGTGTGAAACCTCAGAATACTCAGGTAACAATCCTAAGGTCCAGCACAGACCTCAGCATACCTCCAAGTCTTAGTACTACTACTATTATTACTAATAATAATACTACAATATTAGATTTATATTTCTCTAGATCTTTAAGTCAACTTAGAAAAAAAATCTATGAGATAGGCTGGGCTGAGAGAATGTGACTGATCCAAAGTCATCTAGTAAGCTTCTATGGATGAAGTTGGATTTGAACCTGTTTCTCCCAGCTCCTAGTCCAACTTCTTAACAATTGTACCACATTGATATAAATAAGAATAAAACATATAATAAAGTTGAGTTCAGGGGACGCGGTGGCGCAGCGGCTTAATGACGCTGAAAGTGCCGGCCAGAAATGGCTGGAAACTTCAGCGGTTCGAGTCCAGCCTCTCGCGTTAAACAAGGTGAGCTCTTGTTTCTCTACCCGCAGCTTCTGCCAACTCAGCAGATCGAAAACGTACGTGAGTAGATAAATGAGTACTCTCACTCCAGTGGGAGGAAAAATGCTGGCAGCGACTCCACAGAGAGACGGGACCACAGTTGCCGGTAAAAGCGCGAAATTGCGCTCGCCCCGAAAAAAAAAAAGGGGCGCGAAGCAACGGAAATCCCGCCTCCTGTGCTGCCAGCTGGGCTGACGCTCTAGGAATTAGGGTCTGGCAAAGTCTAATTCCGAAACTAGAAAGATGCAATTGCCTTGAAAACCGCTAGGGGGCGGTCACTGCAGGGTCAGTAATGACTGTGAAGCAGACCAAAAAAAAAAAAAAAAAAAAAAAAAGTTGAGTTCAAGGAAGTCTTTATATAGTGCCTTTGACAAGCAAGGTTTTTATCTCCCTCCATCAAGGTTATTACTGTGTTGTATTTCTATAGTATAGTTGTATGTCTATCAAAGCCAGACTTTTTTCCCCCCACACAACTGACAAATAAAATATTTGCAATACAAATAATTAAAACACTGACAGTAAATAAGCTAAACTTCTTTGCAAGGATGACTATTCTATAAAACTATGCCTTGAGATGTGGTGTGGGGGCAGAATGCCTGGCCCACCCAATTGCCTGATGTCAGAGTCTTGCTATCAAGCAACTACTTCTGGTTAGTGGTGCTGATCCAAGCGGAGCTGAAGCATTGTCTTCCTATGTGACCCTTTATTATGAATCTGGTAGTCAAGAGCAATGAATAGGCCAGGAAAGCTTTTGTAAAGCTGGTGTAGTAGTGAGGATCAAAAGAATGCATTAAGCTGTATGGAGTGATTTGATCAGGCCTGCATAGTAAAGACCTGATTGTGTGGATATAAGCTTACGGCATGCCCATTGACTGAACAAACAAAACCCAGTTTTTCTAGCATTTTCTTAAAGGTCTGCAGAAGACAATGCAGGCCTAGAATTACTGGGCACACCTACCATATGATACAAAGATGCTGAAAGAGGAATAACTAATAAAGGTACTGCTGCGGCAATCAGAGTAATGAAGATTTCATTGGGACTCCACTTAAGTGCATAATGCACATAGGATGTACATTACCTATATATAGTATGTTGGTGTAGCACACTTGCAAAATAAACCCCATAGGTATTGCTACTTTCTGAATTGGCTATGCAGGCACAGAACCCATATGCCTGAATCTTGATAAAGAAGAATTGCAGAACAAGGGCTACCACAAGGGTATCATTTACCTGCATCAGTTCAAATATTTCTTTCTTTGTGCTTTTTGGTTCTAGAAAGAATCCATAAGGGTAAGAACACTTCAGAATGCGTCGCGTTTTGAGGAGTTCTTGTACTGCATCTTCAATGAATGTGGTATCAGGACAACTTCCTTCTGCTGCAAGACAAGTTCAGGTATTGCAAGTAATGTTTATTTACTTTTCTGGTTGCTGAAAACAACTATTTCAACAAGCATAGGATTTCTTCTGAATTAAACAAAAACTATTATATTGTGTAAAGTTAGAACTGTTTCTCAGCCTTGACTTCAAATTAAAAAAAATCTTTGCAAGTATACTGGTTGACTGTATTCAGATTTCTGCAGTTAGTAAAACTAGATAATGATAGCCATCCAAATGCAAAGCAAATTAATCCTAGATCTTTCAAGGAGACATAAACATGGTAACTGGTACTCTCTAACTGAAAAATAAACAATAAAATAAACAGATATAGAATTCTGATTTTTCTATTAATACCTCAAACTACATTCTATTGTTCATTCTTTTAATTTTAATTTTAAGATACCATGTTTTTAAAAGTACAAGCACAGAAACAGATTACACGTAGCAGAATCTTCAGCCATGAAAACAGATTCAGAAATGCATTAAAAAACACTCCAAGAGCACACAGATTTGAGTTCAGTGATGAAACTTTTGAGTGGATAAGTTTTAAATTCTAATTCTATTCTTAACAGAGACATGTTTTATTTCTTCATTCAAATATTTATAACTCTTCCTACAGCAGTAAATTATAAAATAATAAACAACCTACACAAAAACAGAGAAAGTTCGGGGCTGCTGTCATTGGGACCAAAAGCTTTGGTAAATATCCAGAACTTCACCTGGGACTAAAATGAAAGCAACAGCAGCACTACAGCTAAAACTGCCTTTCCTCATATCCACATGTAATATATAGTTGTGATGGACACAGAAGAAACCCTTCACATTATCTTAAAAAGGACAGATGTATCCATAGAACAATACCTCCTTAAATATAACAGAGGGATCTCTACAAAAATACTTTGGATTCTGTTCAGATTGAAACATTAACGCAAAGAGAAATGCAGGAAAGTAAGCATCAGTTTGACGCCAGTATACTGTATATCAGAGAGGAATTTATGAGGAGGGAATTAGTTTTGTTGCAGAGAGTATGACATATTTTAAACATGCCCAAAAAACCCAATGCCACATTATACTTAATATAATGTGTTAAATCATTAACCAAAAATAGCTGGCAAAAATAATTAAATCAGAGACTTTAATACAAGGGTATTATTTTGAGTCCCAGAACATATCATAGAAAATATTGAGACACTTACATCCACCAAGAGCTCTACTCAGCTGCTCCATCTTTTCTTTGGCTGTTTTGAGAAGGCGCTGTTCTAACTAAAAGGAAAGAAATAAAATGAAGAAAATATGAAAACTTTGTATTTTAAATGAATACAGTTGGAAAATGATTTAACACAACTATTTGTAATCATACTTGATAGCTGAGCTCATGGTTCTTAAACCTTGTGTAATAGTGCATAAATCTATCAAGTTCTTGAAATCTTTTGTGTTTCTTTTCAGCCTGAAAACAATGGTAAAAAAAGGAGAAAAAAAAGTTAGCTGGTTTTAATTTTACCCTCATAAGCAAGAGCAAAGATTCCATGAATCCTTAAATTGTGAACAATTGAGATATACTCACAAACAATAATGAATATTGCACAAATAAATAAGTCATCTCTTAGTTCAACACTGAATTCAACAATCAAAATAAAGTAGTTAGAGCTTCAAGAAATGTATATACCAATTTTGAACTCACAATACACTCCAAGTGTTCTTTGTGTTTATTTATTATACTTTGTGTTTTAAAAGTCAAATGAAGCCAAAAATCTCTTGATTTTGTCCGGATACAATACCCCATTCTAAGATGAGATGGATAATAGCACGTAGCAGGGAATAGGTCTTCCAGAATGATTTATTTAATTATAAAAGGGATGTTCTAAATAAAATATCAGGTCAGGCCTCATCTACTTATTAATTAGAGATTCTGGAAGAATACAACTGCTTATAAGAAGCAACTTGCTGACTACAAAAATGCAGCTCTTTTTTCTTTTTGTAGTCCAATATAGTGGGCAGGAGCCTTAAAACAGAAGCCTCCTCCACCTCTTTCCCAGATTGCCACTTTCAATATAATGTAGATGGCAGGACATTTTAGTAAACTCAAAATGTACAGTAATACTGCCACGTTGCAATGAATGAGCTGCAGCATTAGGGTTTTTTTTTTAAAAAAAAGACTAAGTAATGCAACTTTTATTATGAACCAGTAAATCAAATTGTGTTATTGGTAAATGATGTTCTGGCTCACATTCAAAACAGATTTTCAAAAACATGATTTAGTTCCTGTCACTCACCAAGAAAGGCTTTGATTTTTCACTTCACATCTATTTTTTGTACCTTAAATGCTGAACACTGATTGAAAATCTGGCTGGCCTTCAATCATTGCTGAGTTTGACCTTTGCCCAAACTTCTGATATGCACAGAAGATACTGGTGAAGAATCTTTATGAAGGTCATATTACATATTTTGGAAACAGATAGATGGATGATGAATATTTAAGTAACAAAATTAGTTTTCAAGGTTAGGTTCACACATCATTTTAGGAAAATATGTCAGCTTAACATGGTGCATTTAGCTAACCAGGGTTAAACAAACACAGCTTAGCACAATGTTTGAACCAGCCATAATTATTCAAAAACAGAAAAAGAGAAAAATAACACACGATGATGATGATAATAGTAATCTATTCCTGAAAATAACTCAGTTTCTTACCTCTGCTGTCATTTCCTTAGATTGTTCTTCTACGTGTTGAATTACTTCATAGCGAGTACATCTATAATATCCTCCAGTGGAAGAACTATGTTTTTTCCATTCTTCAAGGCATATCCAACAGAAATCATATTTACACTAGAAAAGGGAAAAGAGAACTATTTTTTAATTTTGTTACATCAAACATTTGCAATCTAAAATTAAATAGGAAAATCTGACAAAAAACAAATTAAAGAATTTCTCAGTACATATACAGCATTCTGGTCTATGCTATGCTATGCTATCTTAATTCCATTGAAGTGTACAAAGCAAAGATGCTGGAAACATTGTGAAAAGCTTGGCATTAGCCTCTTGGCTGAAACAACTGCAGCAATTTAATAATATAGTAGTAATATATACAGTGATTGAATAAATAAACAATTTTACATCTTCTACTCTTTACTGTATAATGCTGAATCATAAGTAACAGAAAAAAATGATTTTTTTAATGCAATATAACTTTTTATAAGATCATGTATGATCAAGCAGCATATTTAGCTGTACCTGCATCTCTCCAGGAAATGACTGGTACCATTAAATCTATGAAAAGAGGAAAACTGCCAGGTCTGGATGATTATCCTAACAATAGTATAAAAGATACACTGTTTTCTATTCTCTCTGTTACTGGAGGTTATTAATGACCGTAATAGAGGACTTTTCAAATAATGCTTTGTTCTGGCTTCCTATAGTGAAGCATATTTAGCTATAATTTTGAAGGCTGGTAAAGACCCTGCCAATTGGTGAAATTATTGTCCAATTTCTTTACTAAAAGTTGATACATAAATACTGACAGCAGCACTGGAAAATAAATTACAGAGGATATGATCTATTCTGCACAGTTGAGTTTTATGAAAGGTTGTCAGATTATTAATTCATATCTTGCCTACGTAGTCCAAAAAAGTGCAGCAGTGGTGATGGAATGGCTGGATACAGAAAAGGCTTTTGATATGGTAGAGCAGAAATTTTTGGAAGAAATATAAATTGCTTCTGGTTTTTATCAGCTGGATTAGCTGGAACGTGTGGTAGTCTATTCCTTCTGCTAGGGTTATTACAAATGGAATTAGATTTATTATGATGTCTTCAACAATATCCCTTAATAAACTCTTTAACAAAGTCTAAAATTGTCAGGCCCAGCCATCCAAGTTCAGTTCTTTTATTGCTTACATCATATAGACAAAATCTTGCCAGACTATACTGTTGCAACTAGTGGATATACCCTGGGAGATTCTAGGGAGTAGCTACTCTAAACTTCTTACACTTCCCCTGCTCCTGCTCTGGACTGTGCTGTTTCTTGTCTCTCTGCCCTTCCTGGAATGCGCCCTCTCCTTCCTGAGAACCTTGCTCTCTACTGCAATCCACCACAAAAACGGATTAATTATGGACTTTCGGGGAAGAAATGGCGAAGATGGATCCACTAAAAGTGGAGTCAAGGACTGTGAAGGAATGAAGAGCCGGCAAGTAGTCTGGCTCTTTGTAATTCCTCTCTGGACAAGGAGAGGATTTGAGATCACCCACCAGTGCTTCAGACAGTTGCTCCTCACGAGGAGACCACAAGACAGCGGTGGGTGGGTTTATTACTCTGGGAGATGAAGGAAAGCCATCTCCGTTCAAACCACAGTGGGCATCCTTATGGACACTGGGTTTGAATGCTTCCTTTTCTAATCATTTTCGGAAACTGCTTATTAACTGCTTTTCAGCTATTAGGAACCTTTGGATCGACAAGTTTTGGACAGCACCAGGTGATTTTCCTTCAATCCTTAGCAAAAGAAGTTTTAAATATAGGTTTTAGGACTTAAATTTTTTTGGGGGGGGAGGGATAAACAGCAAAAGGATGATTAGAATGTTGATTTTGGAAAGTTACAAATGGACTCAGGATCCATATGGATTTGAAATAAGATTTTGAAATTAATTATAAGAACCCTTCCCATGGGAAAATGCTGTTGTTTTGAATTCTTAAAAAAACAACACATGATAGGATGGGACTTTGAAGGTTGGACACTAGAGGGACCAGAAGGAACTAAAGATTACAATTAAAGGAGAAGAACTCTTAAATTTGACTTGCTAATACAGAATGGAGCAAAATATTTTAACATTGGACGTACTGAAGGATATGTTTAATAAATTATAAAAAATAAAACTGATAAATTATTTTTATTAACTAATAATAATTCAGACTTATCATTATCTAGAATGTGATTTTGCCCTTTGGAACAGCATCCTCCCCTAAAATATGGTTGGGCCCAACCGTACCTGCCTTTCGGAAAGTATTAAACATACCTTCTGGGGGTTTTTTTCCTTAGACATTGGGTCTAGGAGTGGCAGAACCCATGGGTAGGATTTTTTCCTCAGCACTTATGTGTTTTTATGTTCTTCTTTTGGAATATGTTTTTATATTTTGTTTCATTATGTGGTTTTTACTGATCTATTGCTGTATTTGATCTACAGGTGAAACTTGAAAAATTAGAATATCGTGCAAATGTTCATTTATGTCAGTATGGCAACTCAAAAGGTGAAACCAATATATGAGATAGACGCATTACATGCAAAGCGAGATATGTCAAGCCTTACTTTGGTATAATTGTGATGATTATGGCGTACAGCTTATGAAAACCCCAAATTCACAATCTCAGAAAATTAGAATAGTGTGAAAAGGTTCAATATTCTAGGCTCAAAGTGTCCCCCTCTAATCAGCTAATGAATCCATAACACCTGCAAAGGGTTCCTGAGCCTTACAATGGTCTCTCAGGCTGGTTCAGTAGGAATCACAAGCATGGGAAAGACTGCTGACCTGACAGTTGTGCAGAAAACCATCATTGGCACCCTCCATAAGGAGGGAAAGCCCCAAAAGGGAATTGCAAAAGAAGTGGGATGTTCCCAAAGTGCTGTATCAAAGCACATCAATAGAAGGTTATGTGGAAGGGAAAAGTGTGGTAGAAAAAGGTGCACAAGCAGCAGGGATGACCGCAGCCTGGAGAGGACTGTCAGGAAAAGGCCATTCAAAAGTGTTGGGGACTTTCACAAGGAGTGGACTGAGGCTGGAGTTAGTGCATCAAGAGCCACCACACACAGACGGATCCTGGACATGGGCTTCAAATGTCGTATTCCTCTTGTCAAGCTGCTCCTGAACAACAAACAACGTCAGAAGCGTCTTACCTGGGCTACAGAAAAAAAGAACTGGTCTGTTGCCCAGTGGTCCAAAGTCCTCTTTTCTGATGAGAGCAACTTTTGCATCTCATTTTGGAACCAAGGACCCAGAGTCTGGAGGAAGAATGGAGAGGCACACAATGCACGATGCTTGAAGTCCAGTGTGAAGTTTCCACAGTCTGTGTTGATTTGGGGAGCCATGTCATCTGCTGGTGTTGGTCCACTGTGCTTCATTAAGTCCAGGGTCAACGCAGCCATCTACCAGGAGATTTTGGAGCACTTCATGCTTCCTTCCGCAGACGAGCTTTATGGGGATGCTGACTTCATTTTCCAGCAGGACCTGGCACCTGCCCACACTGCCAAAAGTACCAAAACCTGCTTCAATGACCATGGGATTACTGTGCTTGATTGGCCAGCAAACTCGCCTGACCTGAACCCCATAGAGAATCTATGGGGCATTGCCAAGAGAAAGATGAGCGACATGAGACCGAACAATGCAGCGGAGCTGAAGGCCGCTATTGAAGCATCCTGGTCTTCCATAACACCTCAGCAGTGCCACAGGCTGATAGCATCCATGCCACGCCGCATTGCGGCAGTCATTGCTGCAAAAGGGGTCCAAACCAAGTACTGAGTACATATGCATGCTTCTACTTTGCAGAGGTCCGATATTGTTCTATTTCCAATCCTTGTGTTATTGATGTCATGTAATATCCTAATTTTCTGAGATTGTGAATTTGGGGTTTTCATAAGCTGTACGCCATAATCATCACAATTATACCAAAGTAAGGCTTGACATACCTCGCTTTGCATGTAATGCATCTATCTCATATATTGGTTTCACCTTTTGAGTTGCCATACTGACATAAATGAACATTTGCACGATATTCTAATTTTTCGAGTTTCACCTGTATTTACTGATCTATTGCTGTAATTGATTATGTACTGTATATCACACAAGTCCTGTGCTGAGCAGTGCGGATATGAAAATTGATTATTTATTTAATCATAAAACCTACAATACTTTTCAATGAATAATTAAAGAATGTTGTTAAGACGGATGTTAATTATTTGCACAAACTCTGGAAAAAGGAATTGTGATATCCTATATCAATAAATCAGTGGCAAAGGGTCTTAAAAATTATTAAAATATGTATGTCATGATTTTAAGGTGAGATTAATTCAATAAAATATTACATATTTATTGGACTCCCTACAGAATATTTAAAAAGGAACAGAAATTAATTCCTTTATGCTGGAAATGCAAAATGGATGAGGAAACATTTACTCATATGATATTGGTTTATTCTATTAATATGTGATATTCATAAGATTGTTAATATGGTGATGTAAAGATCATTACCATGTAAGAATATGAATGTATTTTTGAATTTTAAACTAAAGATCTGGAATTTATCTCTGTATGAAGAATTATGGAATTAACAAGCTTAGTTTGTAGCAAAAAAATTAACCTTCAGTACTGGAAGGCCAGAACAATCCCAAATTTAAAGTTTTGGATTTAGATAGATGTTCACTTTCTGTTTATCAGTGTAATGGAAGGAATTATGAATACTAATTTGTGTTGTCAAGGTTTAATTGAAAAAAAATAGGCTAAATTCTGTATAACTTCATAAGTTTTTGATTCTATGTTTAGAATCAAAAGATGTTGCTTTTTGTCAGGTTATTATGAATCCAGCTTCTAGAAATGTACAGTCCAATACATGCATGTGATTTAAAATATACCATTCTTTCAGTAATCTTTGCTTACCTTTGCACACTGCATGTGGTTGCATCCCTCATTTTTCTGAATGGGAGATTTACAGTTGGCACATGGTTTGGAGTTTGTGAGTAACCATAAGCAGTTGGCAGCATCTTCATAAGCTTCACTAACTCCCACAACTTTGAAGAGGGAGAATAAAAATATTATGTGTATATAATCCTCAGGTAACATTTCCTTAACAACAAAAGCATCACTGAATTTTCTAATTGTTCAAGTTTGTAACATAACATTTTTTTAAAAAATCAAGTCACCGAAAATCCCATTTGTGGGAGTATACCTCAATATCTGAAGAAACACAGAATTTAACTGAATTTGAAAACCATTTGAGATTATAATTTAATGTGGTTTGTACCCTCTCTGAAATTTTGGTTTTTCTTAACATAAAGTATTAATGTTCTAATTTTCAATGATCTGTTAAATAAGTATAGATCTCTCACTGTTCAGACAGAACTTACTATAATTCTTTATCTTCATAATTTATATCATACAGATTATTGCTGTTATTTATGTATTACTTGGATTTTAATAATGAACTGAAATTTTAAAAATAAGATATTCATTTATGAAAAATTAACAAATGAAATATTGAAAATTCTTACCTAACAAATTTAGTGTTATTTAATTTTATGATGTTTGTAAATTTTCTATTGATTCACCTTTTTTCTCTTTTTTTTTGCCTTTTTCTCTTTTGCTTTTCTTAAAAATGTTTAATAAAGTATAATAACAACAATAATAATCACTCTTTTAGAGCATGAGAGAAGTTCAAATGAATAATTTCTAACATAGACCTTTACTGTTTGCTATGCAGTGAGTATTTATTTTACATCTACAAGTCCCAAACCATATTTACAAATACTCAACTCACAAATATAGTTCCTGAAAATTATGGAAACTCAATTTGCATATAGCCCAATTAGTCAAGATAAATTCAATCTTGCTGCTGCTTTGTGCATAACGGGACAAGTTTGAGAAACTGCAAGTTTCCTCATCACTCACACTAACCTGTTTGCATTGTCCTAAATCTATTAAGCTCTGAAAATTTAGCTATAGACTATTCCCTTATACTAGTACATAAGAGTCTTATGACACTTCACATAGAGTTTCTATAAAATAAACAAAAGAGACACGATGGCCATTCTTACGCTCTTCAGGTTTCATTTCTGTTATCTTCTGCAGCCAGTTTTTCCAAGTTTCACAGTCGCAAGGTTCATGGGCTTCACCTAAACACTCCCTAAAAAAATAAATCCAAGATTAAAATAAGGGGAAAACTAAACTTCACATTAAACAAATGAAATGTGTAACACCTACTACAGAATTTAGGGGAATAACTGTAAGAACTGGTTTTTTTAATCTATCATTGGAATTCATCAAGTTGGCCACCTATGAATTCACATACAAGGCATTAGGGTGGAAGGACTGCCCCTATGCAATACATATTTAGGCATAGCTGCCTTCATTTCCTACAATAAGAGTAGTGATGCCTGAAATTGAGATTTTACTAAAAGTGAAGAAACAGGTGAGATGTGTGAACTCTGCATAAATGCAACGCTGTAAGCAGCCCAAAGGATAAGACTTGAATCCTTATGGCATGATGCTGGAGGCACAGTATGATAGCAGTGAAGCTATGTATCTTTCAAATCTCTCAAAGCAAATTAGTGTATCTGCTGGAGCAACAGTAACATAATCCAAATACTCATCATTCAAAACTTAGAGGGTGTAAAATAGAGCCTTGAGACTGAGATGGACTGGGAACTAGAAAAATGCTCTCATCCTTGTTTGGAATGAAAAATAGTTGGAGTGAAATTGTTAGAAAGATAAGAAGGAATATTAAGAGTTAATGTTGGAGTAATATCTTCCAGGATGGTAGATCTGATATCCATAAGGTCCTGTTATGCTGATGAGGGATAAGTGAATATGGGCAGAAAGACCATCAGTCTGAAGTCTACTGATGACTTGACTATTTTGCATAGAACTGTACAATGCCCTCCCTTGGCCATGAGTGAATCCTAGTCAGAAGAGTATAATTTATTTGCTGATATTTTTATCTGTTAGATATATACTGTGTTTTCTCAAGACAGCTTACTTGGAAGGTCTCAGTTTATTTAACCCCATGACAATACTGGAAGGTAGATTGGGCTGAGACAGAAAGTGATTGGTCCAAAGTTACCCAGTCAGAAGCCGTGGCTAACTATGGACTTGAACCTTGGCTTCCTTGATTCTAATTTCACACCACTCCAACACCCTGGTTGTTAAAGACAGACCAAATACTGAATACCAGCTCTCAAATAACAGGCCAAACTACTATGAGCTAGGATTTCCAAAATTATTCAAGGCAGTTATTCTTTCTATGTCACCCACCTATTAGGCATAAGTTTATCTTTTCCTAAAATACTGGCCCTCACAGACCAATTCAGGAACTTTTGTATGCATTACAAAAGAATAGCAGGTGCCTGATGGACAGAGAAATGTGACCATGGCTGGGAACAGCCAGTCTTCTAGTGGTAGGCTCTAAAATATATAGTAAGAGTATATATTGCTTGTTGTCAACTATCAAGTTACAACCTTAGTTGCCAATATCCTGGGTAATTTACAGTGATATGTATTCTTTATAATTATATAGAGGTTGGCAATCTTTGGAGGTACAGGTAGTCCTCAGTTAACAACAGCAACGGGGGTTGCTGGAATTTCCATTGCTAAGTGATGCGGTTGTACAGTGTGACATCATGTGACTGCATCACTTACCAACAGCAATCCTGGCAATCCCAATTGCCATCATTGAGTGAGGACCCCCTTGCAACTTCCTGCCAGCTTCCAACAACCAAAGTCAGTGGGGAAGCTACCAGGAAGTTGCAAGTCCTGGGCAGTTCGCAAGCAGTCTGGTGGGGAAGTAGGTAGCTGCTGCCAGATGCGGGAGGGTGCAAGACGGTGTGGAAGGAGCTGCTGCAGCAGGGCAGAAGCGCAACGGAGCTTGGGGTGGCTGCTGCAGGGTGCAGGATGGTGCACAAGGGGCTGGTGCAGCAAGGCTTGGGGGGGCTGCTGCAATGTGCTGGAGGGTGCGCAAGGGGCCGACCTGGGGGGCTTGGGGTAGCTGCTGCAGGGTGTGGGAGGGTATGCAAGGGGATGACATGAGAGCAGCAGGGCTTGGGGTGGCTGCTGCAGGGTGTTGGAGGGTCATGAGGGGCTGGCGAGGTGCAGCGGGAGCATGGAGGGCTGGGTGTGGCTGCTGCAGGGTGGGGGAGACTTATCTGAGTGACTTGCAACCTTCCCTGACAGCTTCCCCGTTGACTTTGCTTATGGGAAACTGGCAGGAAAGGTTGCAAATCACAATCTCGTGATTGCGGGATGCTACAACTGTTGTATGAGCCAGTTGACAAGCACCCAGATTGTGATCACATGACCGTGGGGGTGCTGGGACAGCCAGAACTTTGAGGACCAGTCCTAAGTACCACTTGTTCATTGTCATCATAACTCCGAACAGTCACTGAACGAGTGGTTGTTAACCAAGGACTATCTGTATTGAGCATCTAATTAAAAAGGAAAAAGATGGATTCTCATGAGTTCTAATGCAAGAACACTAAAATCTAATAATTAGTTTTCTAAGAAGATTTCAACTATTTTGTTGAACAGTTTGGATAAAAAAAGACATTTATTCAAAACATTTTAAGTACAATATTTACATCTGGAGATCCTTGTAGCCTACTTGGAATCCTTGTAGCCTACTGCTACTGCACTACAACTCTTGTGTTACAACTTCTAAATGTTCATGGAAGAAAGATCTTCTGTACCTGGAGTATTTTTTTGGCAAGGAAAACAAGGAATTGTGAAACATATGCTCCCCTTGTGTTCCCTCTCACAGGAAATACATCAAGGGATCCATGAATGTGACCCTTTTCAATTTCAAACTGTTGTCTTCCTTATCTGGAATAGCATTCCCCTGAGATTTGTTGGCCCAACCTTGCTGGGTTTTAGGAAGGCTACTAAAACTTGCCTATTCCATGGGGGTAGTTATGTTATGAGGCTGTTTCCTCTTGAAGTGGGATGGTATTTGTTGTCTACATTTTTAGTTTGTGTGGGGTTGTCTCTTTTCTATTTTAATTTATTTAATCTTTATTTAAATATTGTTTTGTTAATTGTGTGTGCAAAACATTTTTAGAAAAATAGATAAAGAAGTTCTTATTAAAAAAAGTTAATGGAATAGTATTGTTCCTTGGCTAATAAGTAATGGATGACTTTGTCATTTCTGTTTTATTTCTTATTATGTATTATTTTAAGCATATTTACAGAGGAAGGTTTGTAAGCTGCTCAGAGACAATAATTGGAATAGCGTATAAGTGCAGAATATAAACAAAACAAGTTTCCTTCTGGGCAATCTATGAGTAAATAATATGCTTTAAGACAGTTATGTACAAATACAAATTATTCAGGAAAACATTCTGAGAAAAAAAGGCTTTTAGTAAAAAAAAAAAGTCAAAGTAAAAAATGATAAAAGTAAAATATTTTAATAATGTACATACTATATGCAGAAATAGACTTAATATTAAAAAATCTAAAATGATAGCTAAAAGGAATAATTATTATTTCTACCTGCTGAACCTGTATTCATAGAATTAAAAAAGGTTTGTACAACTTTCAGTGCTTGGTTTCCCTTCAGTTCATGTTTGTTGGAATTAATCTGAATATATTTAAGGGTCTGAATTAAACAGATAACTTTTCATTACTCATTTTTAAAAATACAGTAAGATTTCTGGAACAAAAGTTGCACTGATTCCAGATCGTGCTTGAGTATATATGTGTAAATATGATTTCTAAATCGGTTACAACTCTTTTATATGAAATATAACCTTCAGCTACCTACTACTACATACATCCAACACACAAAAAGCAAGACAACTATAGTTTGTGCTGTTTAAAGTAAACAAATAGTTTGAGGGAAAAAGCTACTGTATTGAAGGAAACGTATGGGCATGTCTCTCAAAATGCTTTTTTGTAAATGAAAGATTACCAAATAGCCAACCTGTTGTTCATCAGACAAAGGAACAAAATCAGAAAGCAGAACTTTAAAAGTAAAATATAATATTATAGAAGAACACAAATTGGAAAAATTGGATTGAGAGGCTCTTCTTCCAGCTTTGTGGGCATGTGTACATAATCAGAGAGAATTAATTTGTTTTTTTCTTGCAAGAAATGCAGACATCTATATAGACCTAGCAAATAGACAGTAGGCTGTTTATATTTTAATGTTATAATAAAATAGGTGCAGTCTGTTTCTGTGGAACACTTAGTAGCATGTACCATTATTAAATTGCTTTTCTTCTTAACAATAGCCAGTGCTGTTCCCTCTGTTTCCTAAAATTCCCTAAAAGGAATGAAATACACATTCAAAGCTGGATTTTTAAATCCTTGTGGTCTATATTTTTGCAAGTCAGTGTTTTCTGGGAGAGTATAACAGAAAAGGAATCATACTCCAAAAATAAAATAAAGTTAAATTAAAAATAAAAAAATGCAGTAAATGTGCAGAGCAAAATGCAGTAAATGTGATCTATTACAAAGTTTAGCACCAAGTTTTAATGAATCTTATTTAAAGAACTATACATTTTTCAACAATGAGATAAATATTAATCACTATATTAGCTATAAATCTATAAAACAATCACATTTCAGAAATACATTTTTAAACGTATCATCTTCCTCTGTACAAATATTCTTTTGTACAGAAATACCAAATATAAATGTAAACATAAAAGGTTTTATTTTCCTTGTATAATTATGTGGTATTTAAAGTTTGTTTTGAAATTTAGCTTTTGTCTTAAAGTTTGGTATGTTGACTTTTTAAAATTAAAGAAATCGAGAATTTCACTGGGAGATATATAACTTACTTTAAATATTATAATCCTATACATTTGTATAATTTCAAGGAATACTGAAATTTAAAAGACAAAAAAGTGATGAATAAACAAGCTTATTAACAGCCAGAATATGAGGAGATAAAAATCAGAATAGCATGTTGGAGATATGCAGCAATATATATGCAAAACATTAATTATATCAGCTCCCACAAATGTTAATTATTTTAATGCTAATACAAGGGCAGTTCAATAAATGTACTGGCTTTCAAAACTAGCCCAAACTAGCCAGTAAAATTTCCAGGGTCAAATACAAACAAGCATTACCAGCAGAAAAGATGTCCTTTCCCACAATCCACAGCAGGGGCTCTTAACAATGGGAAATTAAGTGTTTCTGAACCACTTGTATTAGATCCTTGTCTTGTTAGCCTGACTGCTCTTTCACATGCTGGTGTAGGGCACCATTTAATAGAAGGATTATTTTCAACAAAGGCCTAAAAACAAAAACAAAATGGAAATGGAAGTTAGTTCCCATTGTGAATTAAATCTTTCTGTAACACAAAGCTTGTTCAGTTGATGAAAAGGCTTTCTAGCCTGAAGCAGCTATATGGCTTAAAATAGCTATAAGAATAAAAAAAATATATGAAGCTAAATAATTTTACTGATTTGCAACATATAGCCTAGGAATTATATGGTATGAAACATTATGAAAATTATCTAGAATATTAATATAATTTAAAAACAAAATGTTACAATGTTAGGAAACTCTGATAAGGTTCACCTGAGGGAGCCACTGAAGACAGAGCAGGTCCTAATTCTACTAAGTGAAATTGTAGTATGCCAACATGCTAAAATTTATTTATTTACACACACACACACAGAGTATGTGTGTGTATGTATGTATATGTATGTGTGTGTGTGTGTGTGTGTAAAAAAAAACAAATTGTTTTCAGCTAATTGCTGACCAAATCACCCAGCGGCTTGTCCCAGCTTCATAAGATGCAAAGCTCAAAGAGGGCTTTAAATTATATTTACATCTAATTAACAGAGTATTTCAGATGGTGACAGAATATAAATTATTTTCCAGTGCAGTAGTCAAGTACTATAATGGTTCTGGGGAACAGTTCTCAATTATTTGCCTGCCTTTCAGAGTGAGTTCTTTTTGGTTTATAATAATAAACTCAACCAGATGGTTAAGCCACATTCTCATTTACCTTAATATCAAACTGTAGGTAGCGTTTATCCATCTCCTTGGAAACCACACTTTCTATTATCTCCACTGGAACAAGCTGAAAGCAATCATATGCTGGGCAAAAAATATTGTGGGCTTCACCCTCCTGAATTTTCATATTCAAAAACCTATTAAATGTATATTAAGATTGAAAAACAAGTATTAACTTACTCAAAGACACACAGCAAAATTAACATTCAATAATAGTTTATCTATCTGGACAATCCAACAACTTGTGGTTAGACAAAAAGTTCCAAATGTTTTTTTAGCCACACTGGAGGTGATCAGCAAAATGAAGAACATACATGAAAGATTCACATAGGGTTGTTTTTATCATAATAAACTTCAGATGTTTGAGTCTTATGATGATAAAAACATGGTTTGGATAGAGGCCCACCCACAAACACAAATTTTGACTCAATTTCCTTTATCCCATTCTTTTACATTTGCTTTTTGGGGCATCTAATCAATTTATCTTTAGAAGAAGCTATCTCCTAGATCGTGATCAGCTAGCCCGGGAGAAAATAGTGGGGAGAAGGCTTAAGCCAGCAAATGGAAGCAGCAGATTGCAAAAAGACAGATTTGTGTCCGAATACTGGGTGGCTGTTATCCCTGTACTGTACTACATTATGTATGTTTTGTGTCATATGTGAGATTTCTTATGGGATTTTTTTGCTTTTTTTTTGGTGAATGCACTGCCTATGGAGGAAGGAGAGAGCGAAATGCAAATGTTTCACTTATGTCTGATTTTTTTTTTCAGAATGTGTGTTTTCTCTGAGTATTGCTAATTTACCTTTCACGATTTGAGTACATTTGCCATACTTCTCTTGGAGGAGGAGTGCCAGCTGAAAACTGAGTCCAGGAGGAACAAATAGTTTCTCATGTCCAGTGGAGAAAGGACCCTGTTCGATCAGCATGTATTGCTACAAATGCAACTGATGTTCACAAACTGGCTGGCTTCTTCCCCAATGCTGCACACAACAACCAACAACTCTGACTCAGTTTTCCAGTCATGACCTTTGCTGTGACTCTAAAAAGCTGTACTTTTGGACATTTGGGGCTGCTTTCACTTAGGACCATCTGTGTATATCTCTTTTCACTTAAAGAATTGTTTCTGTAAGCTTTTTTGGCATCAGCAACCTCTATATTTTCCTACACTCTTGCAATGAGATTTTGTACATTTTAATGTACGTAAACAGGATTTCTTATTTCTGATGATAACAAGCATTTATATAGCAAAACTGCTTTTGAAATATAATTGTAAGAATTAGACTGCGGACCAACCAACAGTAATTTTTATATAAAAATGCTTAAATATGTACTTACGCTTCCCAACATGCTCTACAAAACTCATGTCCACAAGGCATATCTACTGGATCTTCAAAGACAGAAATATTACACATACAAATTTCACACTGTAGATAGAAAAAAAATGAGTTTAAAAATTCATTTGTGTGTGTTAAGATGGTCTGGTCTGGTACAAGGTCTCTTCTAATTTCTTCCTTCTCATTTCTTTCATTTATACTGCCCTTAGTTTGATGTTGCTGAAATGTGAGAGTAACTACATATAGCAGTTGTGGTGAAGAGATCTAGTTGAGGAAGGTAAAAGTAACAACGTATGTTAATTGGTTCAAAAGTTTCTGGCATTTCAAAAGAGCAATGAACAAAAAAATCAGTTTCATTCTGTAAAATGTTACTCTTTTTATTCTGTAAACTGAAAAATTAGATTCAACTACGTTATATTTCCCAAAGCTTAGAGGTTGAAACTCCCAACCCAAAAAAACTATCAGTGTTATGTATTATCCTTGAATTCACTGATGCTGAACAGCCATATTACATAGGTCACAAGAAGGCTTTTTATCAGATGTACCACCCTTTCCTGAAGGAGAGAAATCTAATATGGACAATGCATCCACTGGTAACATCAAATTACCAGAATATTGCCATGCTGTTTGTGAAGTAGCCTATCAAGACAATATACCTCAAAATGCAGTAGCATGGATAGTAAATAATGCTTTTACTTAATGCCTCCACCTCCCCAACAGCTTCATTGGTTACCCATTGTTTTCCAGATTCAATTCCAAGTTGTGACTATGCTCTGTAAAGCTTCCCATGGCTTGGGCCCAATTTGCTAGAACTACTTACTCTTGTATAGTCTGTCCCGCACTCTTAAATCCACAGTGGGACACCTCTTGCTACTGGTGATTTAATATTAGCAACCAACACTGTTTTTCTGTATTGGAGCACTATGGAACAAATACTTTTGAAGTCAAGGGTACTCCCTTTTTGTTACAGTTTAGGACAGGGTTTAAAGCATATTTTTACATCCCATTTGGCTTAGACCTTTTGTTACTGAATTTTAGATTTTGGGAGCTGCTTATAGCTATAAAATGGGAGACTGGGTAGCATAAACTGTTTAAAATATATATATGAAAAAATATGAATGAACTCTCTATAATAGGGATCCTGTTTTAGGGGAGTGTCTAGTCATAGAGCATTCTACTCATACTTCAGGTGAATACAAGTACACGCCCATTTTAAACTTCGCTACTCAGCCTAGCAAGGTCAGAAACACAAACAGGGTTTGGATGCTAGGGATGGGGCAAGCATACATAAACCTACACTATTTATACATATTTAATTAGAGTGTTTATGGTTGATACTGACAAAGCAAATATAGAAAAACATGATTCCAAAACTCTTTTTAAAAAGGGAACTGTGTGGAGTATTAAAAAGGGACTATTTTGCAAAGGGATTTTCTAATTACAATGAAAAGACCTTTGATATATTAAAAGTGTGCTGCTCTCACTGATGCATGCAAGACGACACAGTAATATCCTTTATTGTCTACTGTACCAGAGTATTAGCAGGCTGACCTTTAAAATTAGACAAAGAGATTGTTGTTTTCTAATGTAAGAGGGAGAAAGAAAGCAGAAACAAGAAAAAGTTAAGTATGGTGAAGGGATTACATACAACAGAAACTAAAATTTAGGTTTTCCATGAAACTGCAAGGACATCTTATATAATAATAAAAAATAGCCACAAAATTGATCACAATCTAACAACACACATTTTTTAATGTAAATGGTCAAATATCAGACATCTCACTCCAATACTAACAAAGATGAAACAAAATATACTACTTTGCTCTTTACAGAAGGATAGATAGTCAAGAGACCATGAAGTTAACATTAAAGGGACATTTCCATAGTGGCAGCTTTCACCTTTCCCCTCCTAAAGGTATATTGGCCTTCAAAAACAGCACTAGTTTTACATGTTTAACAATAGTTTCAATTGATATTTCTCAACCAACAGTTCACTTTGCTATGTGGCAAAATTGTATAGGAAGGACAGAAGGATGGAAGGAAATATTTCTAGGCACATTCAAGCTCTCAGGAATGCATGAAGTACCATATTTTTCCATCAATAAGACGCCCCCATGTACAAGACGACCCCCACTTTTCCAACCCAAAATTAAGAAATCAATATTTTAAAGATAGTGCAGAACACATTTTTATTTACTAATTAGGTAACATTTACCTGATACACTCGGCAGCTCTATTTCCATGCTCTTTTGCATAACTGATTATATTCAATCACAAGTGAAACTGCCAATAGCTTGTCTCTGCAAACAGACTTCCTCCAATTGGTTTGTTCAGCATCAGCTGATGTCAGTTACATAAGGCTTGTGATTGGAGGAAGTCTGTTTGCAGAGACAGTATGCATAGTTTCACTTGTGATTGGAGGCTTGTGATTGGAGGAAGCCTGTTTGCAGAGACAAAGTATGGGCAGTTTTGCAACCACGCGGTTCTCCCCTCGGCTTACTTCCTTGCATAAGACGCCCTTCAATTTTTAGCGTAAGGATTTTAGAAAAAAGTATTGTCTTATAGTTGGAAAAATACGGTAGATTTCTGTATTCCAACAACCCAGTTTTACTGATGGCAATAACAGTACCTTTTTATTGCTTAATCTGAATCATCTGATATATGTATGTATAACACAGAGAAGGAGAAAAAGAAGGCTTTATGAGAAAGCACTGTTCAATTGTTTACTCCCTTTGTTTGTGTTGCATTTATATTTAATAGCCATATAAAAAACAGCTGTCCTTTGCCCCATTAAGAATTCTTATCAGATTGCAAGAAGGCTCTACCTCTCATATCAGGAAGATAGGGATATAAAATCCCTTGAAAAATGACAGCCTTCTTGAAACCCAGGCTTTCCAAAACAAAAACAAAAACAAAAAAACCCTAATCACAAAACTAATCTTAATGAGCACAAGTAGCAAATATAAATGCTGTTCTGATAGATATATTTGCAGATAGATCTCCACACATGAGGAGCAATGTGCAGACCTATCAATTTCTTAACCACACTTGTGACATCATAGGAGAGCCGGTCTCCAAGAGTACAATGTGATTATCTGCAGCGGCAAGCTACTGTGTACGCACAAAGGTTTTCACATGAGCTGAAACTCTGATCATTCCAGCATCTCAGCACAGAATGAGAAGGGCAGCACCTGCTCATTACTGCTCATGTGTTCAGTTCTGCATACAAAGGTGTTGCCTAAACAGGACTAATGAAGATGTAGCATAATAGCAATATTTTTCTGGGCAAAGTGAGGTTTCATTCTACTGTCTAATATAGAAAAGATGTTATTGCAGCTACTTGAAAAATATGACTCAGCAAATAAGAACTTATTTCTTATCAATAGTCAAAATAGTAAAATACTAAAATGAGTGTTCATATCAAGCAAAATTAGCTCCTAGTTCTGTATTTTAAAAACTATTAGTATGGCAAGTATGTAAATCATTCTGCAAAATCAGTGACAACCTAGAAATGTAATATTATTTATACAAATAATATATTGCTGTATATAGAGAGCTAGTGTGGTATATTAGTTAAAGTGTTGGAGTGGGAGCAGGGAGACCAAGGTTCTTGTTCACTCTCAGACAAAGAAGCTCACTGGGTGACCCTGAGTCAGTCATGTTCTTCCAGCCCAACCTATCTCACAGGGTTGTTATTGTGGGGGGAAAAATAGGAGAGAGCACTGTGTACACTGCCTTGAGCACCTATAGAGAAAGAAGGATACAAATCTAATAAATAAAATATTGCATCATGGTAGAAAGCTATCTTAAGAATGAAGCGTACCATAGTTGTCTCAATGTCCCCTGGTGAGAGGCTAATTTCATCTGGAGAAGTGATAGAAGAACGAGTAGTCCGAGGAGTTCTTGGTGAAGGAAGTGTATCCCAGGCATTATAACCACTTGGGGGTGGTGTTGGCATTTGAACACCTGAACGCTGGCAGCAGTTCTCTGGATTAGTCATCCAAGCTTCAAGTAATTTTTCCCTGTCCCAATCTTAAATAAAACAAAGTGTCAGGAAAATAGGGTGGCAATGATCTTTCTGTAAAATTTCATAGGTTTTTAAAGTATATATGTTATAATCTTAAAAAATGAGAAATCTCTAACTCAGAATTCTTATACACAAACATAGGCATATATAATAGTGTGTGTGTGTGTGTGTGTAGCACAAATCATGAAGTCAAGGGCATCTAATTAATTTTGGGGTAGAAAAATGTATTTGATTTTCCATTAACACCAGTCTTTATGTTATGGTTTGCTAATAAATTTCAGTAACATGATCTTGGGTTTCCAAATAGTGAAAAGATGGCTTAGGGACCATATATGACCCTTGGCCCTGGACCAAGAGTTGCTAGAGTTTCACACACGAGCTCTTATCCGTCTTACCTAGAAAACCAGGAAGTAAACCTAGAACCTTTTGTATACAAAGTGGTGAAGCAGGCTTTCTTCAAAGGATACTTTTGAATTGACAGATTCTAATTTTGTGCTACAATATACCCATGTATACTGAGTGTGCATATACCTTTTTCCTGCTTGAAGTTAATTTCTACGATACTAAGAACCCTGGATAAAGTGGAAGAAAATCCTCAGAACTAAGAATCTGTTTGGACTAATCCAAAATAATATATTCAGAGCAGCTTCCCAGCACTCAGACTGTGTAGTAGAGATCATAAAATGCAATTCTGTATGATAAAATACTAATCAATCTCCTACTGAAGGAAGATTTTATAAAAGAAAAATGGGGTTTGACTTTTAAAGCTGTTTTTCTTTTAAAGAGAAATTACTGGGTTGATCTTGATCTTGAAATTACTGGGTTGATCTTGAAAACATAAACAGGATTAGACTGGTTAGTATCTGGCTAGGAGATTGCTAGGAAATACCAGGACAGTAGGCTAATCAGAGAAATTGAAAAAACATTCTGGAATAAGACAATGGCAAACGACTTTTATTTTGTTGCCAAGAAAACACATGGTTGTGTCCATGAAATTATTAGGAGTCAAACTTAACTCAAAGGAGACTTTACTTTTTTACTGTATATAAATGTGCTTAGGGTAGACCACATTTGATTTTTATGTCAGCTGAGAGATAAACTTGTTCCCAGGTTGAACTACTGGGGATGTGAAGAGGGACACATTTCCCATGGCTACTTGGGCACAGAAGAGAAATCATGGAAAAACTGAAACATAGATTGGGTTTGTACTGCTATGCTGTATTTTGGTTAGACTCAGGATGTTGCCTGAACTAGGAAATTATTTCCTCTTGTGGTTAAGGCTCTATGCAAGAAGTTCCCAAACTTTGTCAATTCACAGCACCCTTAACGCCTCAGTAATTTTTTCACAGAGCCCCTAAGCTAAACAATCACTGAAAATCCAGCTGCATAAAAATATGATGTAGCAAATAGATTATGCAAAACCCAGCTCCACAAATGGACATCACAAACACTTAAAATATCTCATGGTGCCTCTGTGAGTCGCTGTGGCACCCTCAGCACACAGTTTGGGAACTGCGGCTCTATGCCTTAACCACAGCATGAAGCCATAGTTTGTTTTTGATTGGTTTGAATAATACCTTGTGTTGTAGGAATCAAATTAATAGCTATCTTACATTACGCAGCCCAGAAATTCAAGTGAATCACAGTGTCAGCCCTACTAGGTATAGGTGACCAGAAAATCAACTTCACAGGTAGGCTAAAACTATTGGCTCCAATGACAGAATCTTGCAAGTCTGATTGTTCTCAAATCCTTCCTCCTCCTCCTCCTCCTGATTCAGTGAATTAGGGAGGCATCTGTCTGAGCTGCTTCATTATGGACTTAAAAAATGCTTCAGTCTCTTTTACCTATGCAATGGATCCCACCTATTTCCATCAAGGTGATCTTCCTTACTTCCTACAAGCAGGAGCTGTCACAAATCAGAACTCTTCTGATGAATCTCCTCTGATGTTTTGATCTTTCTTTTATCCCCTTAAAAAGCAAGGGGTTGAAGGGAAGGATTAGCCTTCCCACATTTCACATGTGGCAACTATGACTCTGACTAGTGACTGCTGAAGTGAAAAAATGAAAGCTCATCAACAAATCCAGAAGCATTTACTCATTTAGCAAGTGCAGTCCTTTTATTTTTAGTGTCCATGTTAAGTTCTGAACATTTTGGACATACAAAATTTTGTCTTGTTATGAACCAGATCTCACAACTTTGCTAGTGCATAGCTATTCTTGAGCATTTTGATATTGGTGGTAGAGAAAATGTACGGACACTGAGCCCTCCATTGGATACATCCCCAGAAAACTGATTAGAGGCTGAATGGAAGGTGGGCAGGAATAAAAGCACATCAATATGTGCCTATATAATACAACAGAGGTTTGTAAATCCCACTGATCAACTGACCAAGAAACAGCTGAACAGCAGCTAATAAAATTGGCTTTCTCATCACTGTTGCAAAATGTCAGAGTATAACAAATTGGTTAAATTAGAAACTGAACTGGAATAATTTTATTAGGTCAAAAGAGTTCGCATTAAACACTGCAAAAGTTTTTTTTTTCAACAACAGTCTCATTGTTACCTCTTTTAAGGTGGCAGGGAACTCTACCTGTTGTGGAGAAGTGTTAATAGTCTTAGAATTCTGAGACATTGCTAGCAAGATGGGCTTCTTGCATGCTCTTATAAATTAAACTGGATAAGGGTCTAGCAGGTAAGTAGAAGCAAGAACTGATCCAAAGATCTTATTCACCTCTTCAATGAATGAACAATGAAGCTGCCTCAGACAGATGTTATCAGAATAGAGCACTTGGACATGGTAGTGCCCAAAGTGCCATCAAGTCCAATGTGAGGCAGAGCAATTTTATCCACAAGGATTTGTACAGCTGCTTACAAAGATCATCAGATGGTATTGGCACTTTCTGGCATTACCAAAGGCTATGTCATCCACCTGACAATCCTGAAGGGTGCCACTGATGCAATCAGGGTGGAAAGTCATAATTTTTACTCCCTTATTATAAAGCCTATTATAAAGCAGTGAGATTGGTGCATATGCTATGTCAGACTGGATGCATTTCTATACCTGCAACCCAATTCCTCAAGCTGCCTGCCCTTATGCTTCACCAGGGAATGCTCCATGAATGTTCTATACACTGAAGAACATTATAGAGATATTTATGAGTCATCATATAAAATACTTAAGATACTTCATTATTCAATTTCTCAAGTTGCTGATAGGGTGGTCATTTTAAAGAAAACATTGACCATAGCCCCCAGAATCTGAAGGCAAAACAATCCTAATCTGGCTATGGCCCTTGCAGAGGGAAATTTGCCACAACAATCCAACCTTCACCAGGTACTGCTTTCTGGGACGCTCATATACTGATTTATACCCATTATATAAAAAAATAAAATAAAAAACAAATCTAAAGTATGTCCTGCCACATGGGTGGGTTCCAAAACAATCTGAATAAAGCAAGAGGATTTATATGTGATAGACAGATATACCCATGATGACGCATAGAGTATGATGTCTATATTACCTTTTAAAATATTCTTATTCATTTGATTCTGCTGTGCTCTTTCTAGCATGTATAAAAGTAATACAATTTCAGCCAACCTCCGTCTCATCCACTTCAATTAAGATTATGTAGATCAGATTGAATTAGACCACACAGTTTCAGTTCTGCCTAGCTAAGCAATTTTCCTGCTTAATCCCAAATAAAGATAAGAAGCCCTAGTTTTTCTTAATATACAAGATGTATACATTTCATGTGACCAAGGAAATGAAGTTACAGTTTATATACGAAGAAACAGTCCTCTATAATTTAGAGCAGTTGGTTCTCAAATGTCAATTATTGTTCACTGGGTGTGGGCATAGAATTTGGATTTACAGTTATTCATGATTACACTCACATTTTTTTTTATTTGTTACAATTCCTGAGCAGTTTTTCATCTTGCTATCTTGAATCTGCACATAAATGAGATTAATCAATCATCTGAACCTACTTAAGGATATTAACCTTAAACTGTAATGGTCCAAATTTCACCTTATTCTGGATCATCAAATGGATTATGGAAGTATTCAAGGATTTGGTATAAATTTCTATCATTGCTATAAGCTTCATAAGACCTGTTAGCTTTAGGTTGATTATTCTTATCTAATATACTTCATTCTTCAAGACAGGAATGGACAATTTAATCTACTTCCCTTTTTTTGCAGTTAAGAATTCCATAAAAGAGGTGCATATACAATTCACATAACTGTTAAACTATACTGTCATAACGAGAGGACCTATCCAGCCTCAGGGAAAAATGATTTCTAACTTTTACCGTTCAGGCTCTAAGAAAATTACTATTCTTTCATGACAATCATTAAAATTCTAAATATAATCTCACCAGTATCAACATTAAAAAATGCATTTTATACTTTGCAACATAAGGAATGGGTTAAATTACTAGAAATGCAAAATGGAATAAAGTATTTAAGCAATTTGCATTTACAATACTTTGTCATTTTTATTAGAAAAGCAGAGAAAAAATATATTAGCATATTTTGTTATTAAAGTTTTCCTACTAAAATTGGCTAAATGATATATAGTTTCTGTTTACCATGAGCTCGGAGCAAAGCTTCTGCAGTAAACAAAGGTGCTTGAAGCATATCAGCAGATTCTACAATCAGCATATCTTTGAGCCTTCGAAGGTCCTGAGGTCGTAGTCCTTCATATGGCTATGGGATGAAACGAAGCAATAAAAAAATACTTCACTTATAAATAGGTTTAACTGGAAAAAAACTTTAAAAATTAATTTTGTGGCAACTTACTCAAGGCAACATAATCTCTACATTTTTCTTCCCAATAATCCCCCCAACATACAGGGACCCCAAACTGGTTTTTGAGGCCCCCAGAGCCCCTTTGAATTTGGCCATCAAGGCCTGTCCATTTCATTTAAGGAAAAAATGGCTCCTAGAAAGGCAAGGCTTGTTCAACTTTTCATTAAACATAATTTCTTCTACTAAATCTTTCAGAAAGCATTAAGTTATACAATGCACTATTAGGGCATATTTATTAGGGCAAAACATTAGCTCTTCCCCTCCTTTTCTATCATTGTGCTTTATTATAATGCATATCCTCCGTTTTCACTCCTTTAAAGAAATTGGAGAGTCAAGACTGTAATACTGTTATACATATCAAAACTGTGAGAAATTCTTACTGCAAAGTAGCCCAATACATGACATAGACATCTTTCATAAGACTACACATGGTTGCAACTGTATTATACTGCTTTCAATGTATTATCTGGTATAGCTTTGTGTTCATGCACACAAATTCTTAGACTACTTGTCTTCATGTAGCCAAAGAGAGAACACAAGGAAGAATTCCACATTTTGAGAAGTGCCAAAAGTATTAGATGGAAAAAAAAAAAACTTCAAAAAACTTCGCAAGCCTGCACAATGAGAAATAAGCATGCCCACAACTGGCATTCTACCAGTCTTGAACTGGAACATTCCATACTGCAACATAACCCTCTTGCCTTATTATCTTCCCTTTTTTTTTTTTTTTAGAAAAAATGTTATTTCTATAGAAAAACTAATGCTGTAATAATTTAAAATTATTAGCAATGTAAAAGGGGGAAAAACCCTCTTGACAGCAAAACACCCTGAAACATTTAAATGCATTTTGCAAGCTGTTACCTTCCATAAGCTTATTACATTTTAGCAAAATGGGTCAAATAATGTTACATTTACTACACTTTATATTTATGAAACACAGATATTTGCAATGTATTTCTTTCCACATACTGTATGTAGTTTGAAAGTAGTTTGAGTAAATACAGCACAAGATATAGCCAGGTCAAAAAAGCAACAGGGAGGAAGTCACATTAAAGAACTCTGCTTTGCCTAAGTCTCTTTAGAGTTAGTGTTTACTAGAGAAGACAATGGGCTAGATGCATAAATCTAGTTGCTATAAAACAGCTCCTTGTGTTTCTAATGGACAAACTCAAGAGCTTAGGGTAAACATTACACAGTTCTCCAGTGTAATTTTATTTTTCTAATAAAAAGCACATTAAGTAGGTATATATTCAACTGGTATAAATAATTCTTAATTTTAGTTTACCTCTCTTTTGTCTAAAGCAGCATATTCTGCTTCAATACTTTCAGCTTCAGGATCTCGTGAAAACACCATCTGAGATTCTAAATTGAGCGCTAACTCTTTGTGGTGCTGCTTCTCTGCACAGTCACAGGGAGTATCTTTATTTTCATTTTCAGCAAACAAGTCTCCACCATGTTTTACTAGAAGCTGAAAATTAAATAGAAATATCAGTGACTCTCTTGATACTATCAATAAAATTCTTGAAGAATTTCAAGAGCCATTTTTATATACTGTAAACATCTTTAGAAAGCTATATTACAACTTTTCAGGCAGTTTAGGAGAATGTGAAACAATGACTTTATAGGATACGCTTTTTTCCTTTGTTATGGCACAACTGGAGTGTTTCAGAGAAACGCAAATCTAAGGTGTCTGTTAGAATATGTTGAAGGGATGGAGCTCGGCTGGTCCCAGATTTGGGGTTTGATGTGTTGATGTAGGACTTTGGTGAGTTGCAGTATGGTCTGCTTCTCAACTAAGAAGTGACAACACTGCTAGATCACCATGCAAGGACTGCTGGAGAAGAGCTGCAAAGGCCTCTGCTGTCCTGTTTAATGGGGAAGGAACATGGCACTGTGGCCTGAGGTACAGATCTCACTCTGATCTGGAGACTTTATCTGGGTCTCTGGATGGCTGGTTAGTCCCTGGCATTTGAATTTTGGGTAGCTTTAAGTTGGCAGTCACCATTTTGACATCTTCTGTCTCATGGAAGCCTGAGTTTACCAGAGCAGAAGCAAGCAGGAGCTCTAAGGAAGCAAAAGGTCTGGTTTGGCAGCTGCTTATATAGCACTGGCTCCAGCTCATGAGTTCTTCAGCTGGACTTTGTTATGAGGACTTTTTATTTCATATGGACTGCTCAGGAGGCTGGTTTGGAGGTGTGTTTCCTGGCTGCTTAGTCTTTTTAATATCATCTGGAATGTGATCTGGGACAGTGTCATTGCTGGACTACATCAGCATTAATCTCCTAGGAAGTGCTCCTTGCAGAAGACTTTGGAGACAGCACTGGGATTGGACTTTGGGATCCTGGCCTATTACCTGGGTGAGAGCAAAGGCTTCAAGTTTCCTGTCTCTGGTGAAAGCAAGGTGTGGCATGTGAGGGGCTGATCTAAGCCTGAAGTCATTGGTTGAGTGTTCCATAGTCAGATGGCTGTGGATTTCCTTGGGTGAGAGAAAGGTGCTAGCCAGGAGGGGGAGGGAGGTCATGAAGGAACAAGATCTTGATTGCAATGGATAAAAGTAGGTATGGTAGAAGTCTGAGAGTGGGCTGCTCTCAGGAAAAACAGGTTCGATACCTTTGCATGACTCCCTCCTTCTGGCTCTCAAGCCTCACATCAGGAGCCGGGATTCCAGAACTTTGGAATCCAGGGGCTCCAGTGCTGGTATTAAATGCCAGGTCTGTCTATAATAAGATCTTCCTCATCCACAATTTCATTATGGGTAAGAGGGCAGACTTGGCTTATATTACCAAACCCGGGAGGGGGGGAAGAGGGAGAAATTTTCCTCTCAGAAATCTGCCCACCCAAGTTTGGCACTAGATGTAATCCCTGGGCAGTCTGTAGTCTCTTTGAAGGATGTGCTCCATTCATGAATAGGGAAAAACAAATACAGGCTTCCTGTGCTTTATGCTAGGGCTACATTTCCACCAAAAGTTACATAAAGGTGAATTCACATAAAGCGAGACAATAAACCAGTGAAAATGGGGGTTGCAGGGGGTTGTGTTAAATTTTTGTAAATGCACTGACAAAAGAGCCTTATTCTTAAGCATAATGTCACCAAATCCTGCATGTTTTCTTCCTTGTCTCATGTTCTATGTATAGTGAAAGCATTTTCTCCATCTTTTCAACAGTTGGATTTCTATTGCATGTAATTATCATGGAAGACAGAGGTAGAATGCACTACAGTACTATGAGGTTCATTAACACCTTTATTATGTTGTGCCTAATGCCCAGATTATAAGCTTGTCCTAGGGCCGAAGATCCTTCATTAGCCTCGGTGCGATGTAATACAGGTAGTCCTCGGGTTATGACAGCAACTGGGACCGGGATTGCCATTGCTAAGCAATGTGTTTATAAAGCATGATGTCACATGACTGCATCGCTTAGTGACAGCAATCCTGGCAGTCCTGGTTGCTGTTGTAACCCCAGGATATGTGGGTTGTTAAGCAGACAGAGGCGAGAGTCCCAGGTAAGGAGCTCCAGGGGCAAGTGGGGGCGCTGCAGGCAGGCACTAGGGAGTAGGGGGGCCACAGGAAGGCCGGTGGGGGTCACAGGCAGGCCAGTGGAGGGCGTGAGAGGGTGCTGTGGGCAGGTGCACACTATGGAGTGCGGGCAGGCGGAGGCTGCTATGGAGTACGAGATCCCTGGGTACTCTGTAGCAGACTCCTCAGGAGAAAAAATGGCAGAAGCGATTTACTGGGGCGATCTTCCTTGCTGGCTTCCCCACTGAATTTGCTTGTTGGAAGCTGGCAGGGAAGGTCACAAATGGCAATAACATGATGCGGCTCACTGTAGCATCATAATCACAAGCCAGGCACCCAAGCACCCAGATTGTGATCATGTGACCATGGGGATGCTGTGACAGCTGAAATTTCAAGGACCAGTTGTAAGTCCATTTTTTTCAGGACTGCTGTAACTTTGAACAATCGCTGAATGAATGGATGTAAGCCGAGGACTACTTGTATGTCCAACTTCATTTCTAAGATTAAAGAGGTCCTTCTCCTTTTCATTTTGGGTAAAAGGTTGGACAAGATGTTAACAGGTTTTGACCTCATAGTAACTGTAGTAGCTATTGCAGGTATGAAAGTAAGTGGGAAATAGGATGCACAACTGTAACTGCAGAATACGATGGTAAATGCATGAGTAAGTACAGAAAGGGGTTTTGGTGTGAAAATGTTCAAGCAGTTTTGGTGGGAAGAAGTGTTTCCAGGTCTGTGGTGTAAATTGACTATGCACACTAGTGGGGGTGGGGGTGGTGTTTTTGCATAAAGTGAATCCTTGGACAAAAATGATCAATCACATAATAGCTAATTTGTGTAAAAAATTCCAGAAAGTAAGTGAAAACTATACAGAACTGAAAGAATAAAGAAACTTTCCCTCTGGACACTCAGTAGACTAAGTAAGCTACACTGATGCCCTGTCAATCAGCTACTAAGCACTGCACTACCAGAAAACAGTTATTAAATTATAAAAAGCTAGGAATATGCTGTTGTCAGTAACAGTCTTTCCATGGTAATAATATTCTCACAAAAATCATAATATCTGTGATAGAAAAGAACCATAAGCAATTCCCATTAACATACAGGTAACAACTGAGTGACAGAGTTCATGTGATGGCATACAGCCTTGATTCATACAATTCTCCTTCATGTGATCATGTACCTGTGTTGGAACACATGGTGTGCACTACATAATACTAAGCAGAACCCATGCCTTTCCTTTACCATGCAGATTTCAGCGCCAACCCTGCTAAATATGCAGACAAAGGAAAAAAACTTTTTCAACTGATGATTTGTTATTTTTCTACAAATACGCTTAGCATACTTTTAAAATGTTTTTTTATAAACTACATGCAAAAAACTGTAGATAACTATTACACTGATAAATATAAAAATTGTTTAAGTATGTTGAGTGAACAGCCTGTTTCCTTCTTTTATATTCTTGCAAAATAAAAACAACTCAAGAATAGGCAGATGCCTTTATATTAAGACAACAAAACTTTTGGTACTGAGTCACCAACAGTATAACAGTTTTGGTCAGCAACTGCTTCTTCTACACAGGCAAAGAAAAGTTCTTTGAAATGATAATACAAAGAAATAATTTATTTTGGTAATTCAATCAATGGTACCTAGAAGTTTTCTTAAATGACAAGTGTCCTGAAATCACCTTTTTAATTGCTAAGTTTTCTGTGTTAGCCATAAGATTTCATTATATCCAGACTTCTTAACAGAAGACCACCACGTATTAAACTATTAAAATGCTATTATATTTTTGGATTGCACTTGGGTTGTTTTAACTTACATTGTACTGGTCACGGACCATATTAAAGAAAGATGAGACTGGTAATAAAAGGACTTTTAAGTTCTAAAAAAGGCTGCCAAAGGGACCCAATGTTATGTCTGGGTTTGCTACTATGTCTGCTACTAAAAACTGGATAAGAGAATTTAGCATTCACCAGTATTAGATTGAGTGGTGCTCCAACCTTTATTAAATACAGCATCAAGGAAATTCATGGACTGCAACCGAGGGTCTGACCAGACAGCCCATGCCATCTATATCACTCATGCCATGCTTATGCTCAAACCTGTAATTAATCTAGTAATGCTATGGAGCAGTTCAAGCTCTAGCAAGTGCCATCTCTAGCAGCTACCAGTCAGTCCTCGTTCTACAATTCTACCATTAGCCAAACATTATTTTCAGCATCATGACTCTTTTCCACAGGGCAATGCATTGCTTGGCATTATCTTTTATAGAAACAGCTACCTTTCTGCTTTCTTCAGGTGATTCCCACATAAAGAACCTTATAGAAGTTTAGCCTTAAAAATCTCATGACAGGACTGAAATCTTGGCCCTCTTTCTCAGGTCTCACCCTGACCAGATAAACCTAGCCAATAAGGAGATGACATCACTGTAAAGTAGCAAGAAATTCTATGCCTGCCCCAAACACTGAAGTGTTCCTTACTTCTCCATGATGACTGTACAATTGAAGAATCATTTAATAGTTTATATTTAAGTTTAAATACAAAGGTTACACTTCTACAATTAAGATAATAGAACACATGGAATCTCATTAGATGTGAGAGCTAGAGCGGAAAGAGTTAAGCGCGTACTCTTATCCCCAGAACAAAGAGGTAGAGATAAGAGAATGAGACTGGCACCTCCCTGAGGAATGCAGGATGTTTGTGGGGTGACTCTGGGAATTGCTTTCACTCTGAGAAGATTCTGTAACGGGACTGAAGCCAATAAACCATGCTGAATTGAATCTGTACTGTCTCCTGGAGTTTCCTGGGCTAATCCTGACATCAGATATTTTAAGAATAGCTATTATGGTTGATGAAGCAAATCTGTTGAAGTTAAACAGTGACTGAATAGACACCCATTGGGAAATTTGATATTACCTGTAATTCCATCATGGAAGAAAAGTAGGATATAAATTAATAAAAATGTAATATAATACATGGCTCTTGATGTAGTGTTTCTTTATTTAGATACAATAGTAATGCTCTTAAATTTATTACTTGCCTATCTTTTGTGACAAGTGTCTGTTCTTTATTTACTTCAGCAAGTATTTATATGAAGTTTTACCTCTACACAAGTCTTCATTCCTGAGGCAGCAGCATAGTGCAAAGGTGTATTCCTTTTGTTATCAACAGCGTCGATAGCAGCTCTTTCATATTCTCCTTGGTCAAGTTTTGCTCCTTTCCATTTTAAGATCATCTGCAGACAATCTGCTCTTCTAAAATCATCTTCAAAGGGTCTTGTCAGGCGAGGTTGGAGAGCTCCATCCGAAATCATAATCTGAGGTCCCATACAAAGCAAGTGCATAGAAGTTTCATTGTGCACATTTCGTTTATTTGGGTTCCCATCTCTCACAAAAAGAAAAGTCCTGTACAAAGAAAATAATTATATAAATGTAAATGTAGGACAATTTTTGCTACTTCGATTATCAAAGCAACTATGGGTTATATTTTTCTTATACCACTGGCAGTTGAAAAAAATTTCACAGAAGACAGAAATAATCAGTTCTGGAAGCTTTTCTGCTCAAACATGCAATTAAAGTAAATACTGAACTTTTTACTAATGTGATCTTTCTAGGATAAACAATGAATCCATTAAAGAGAAATGTTTACATTTTATGTAATACAGTTATCTGACCGGTGCTTAGAAAGTACACAAGAAAGCAAAATAAATAGCCATTACACTTTCAGATTTGTTCTTTTTAACATGGACTTTGGTCTTTCACTAAAGAATGGCAGTTGTGATTAACCTATCACATAAGTAAAATCTTATTATAGCATACAACCAAAATGCTACAAGTGTGTATCAAAACAAAAATATACACACAAATATAAGAAGGAAAACTAATTTAGATAAAGCATCTCTTGGTCATAGCTCTATAAAATACTTCTGTAAGCAAAGAAAAATGCAAAAAAACCAAAAAAAGAATAATTTTTACCCACTTTTAGAACAAAATGTTCAAGGTTCATTGGGAACTTATTTTATATCTCTAGTGGTATAAAAATGTTAACATATTAGTATGTTTAAGTGATACATTTATACATTATACCAAGCTAGAGTTTTTTCTAACCATGGTTTGGTGAACAAGTCAGAAAAAGAATCAAATATTATGGATGAGCAAAGCAATCACGGCTTCTTTGGCCAATTTCACATTTTTCCTTCATTTTTACAAGTTCTTGTCTTGCATTTTTGTGGATTAAGACAGATATTTGCATGGTGCATAAGAACCAACCAAGAATTATCCACAATTCCTGAAATCAAGCATGTCTCCTCACTGACCATCCCATTAAGCTACAACTATAATCAATAAGCCAAGAGTAAGCCATGTTTTCAAGCAGTGATTTAATGCCCTACAACACTAGTTTATTACCAATCCTCCTCAAAATAAAATATTATGGCTTTGTATCTAAGCGTATATCATAATCTAATTAGCTAAATGCAAAATAAGGAGATAGCCTTCCACTTGAAATTTTAAATGAACAGGGTGTGATGTTGCCAGAAGACGCTTCCTTGCTTTCATGCCTCCTATTTGATATTGACTGGCAGAAATCCTAATCAGTCCTGTCCAAGCTTTATGACTTTACATTTCCACTTCAAAAATAAAATCTTGTAGAAACCATCTGACAGTATACTACATAATCTAATCTTAATTTGTGTCTCACTGAAATACAATGAAATGTATGCTATGTTTTACATTATAACCTGTATCAAGATTCTTTAGCATAAATAACATTACTTTTAACCAACCTAAGACATTTTAAAATGGTGTAGATAAAAATTCAGCAACATTACAAACAGATTATAAAACCCTGGAATAATAAAGAGGCATCATAACTGAAGGCAATCCACTGACTCACTTCCAAAAATCCCCACCACCAAGGGCCCTTTGTAGTATTTGACTCATTTTCTAGCTTTCCCCAACAAGTAGGAAAGTCCCCATATCACTCTAAAATTGTTTATTTAGGGATCCTTATCCCTTCTGCAAGGTTTTAATACTTTGTAAACCATTATTTACCCCTTAACTTTCTCAAAATTCACGTTGTGTTATGTAGCTCTCCAGTAGGAGCTAGTAGAATGCTATATAATTCATGTCAAAAAACTTTCTTTCCAGTATTTAAACTATAGTAGCAAACATAAAATGTCAAATAATAGTATGAAATGAAGATTACTGAAGGAAACATATCAACAGGATATTACATATGGCTAGAATCTCTGAGAAATTAAATTAGATAAGCCATGTATAAAAGACAGAATTCAGAGGTACAAATAAGATATGTAGACCATCAAAAAGTAGAATTTAATCAAAATGCACTATTCAAAACACAACGGAAATGAAATTTAGTAACTAAATATATTTCATATCCTAACTAAAGCTAGTTATTGCCATCTACCAGTCAAAATGATAGACATATTATTATTTTCTTTCATTAAAAGTAGTCCTTAAACTGTTGGACTAAAGTTACATCTAGATTTTTTGCTTTGTTCATTAAATTATCACTTTAGGTTACTGGGGAGGAGTACTGATGATATCAGAGCAAAATAATGTTCTTATTTTAAGATTATGTCTGCAGTGGTAAGTAAAACTGCAATCTTACATCCACTTATCTGAAATTTGTGCTTTTAGCTGTATGAAGCTGACTTCTGAAAAAATATAATGCAGTTACTTACAAGTTGTTGATGATAATATTAATAGTAATAATAATTTCTTCTCCATAAATGTATACAGACCTTGTTATAAAAGTTTAGAAAATGATATATTATTGCATCTTTCTTACTCAAGATTAAAATATACAATTTGACCTTGTGACAGAAGTATTTTTATATGTAATATAAACTCCACTGTCTCCTCTTGTTGAAGTTTGTGCAGTAGCTGAGGAAACAATTTGTTTTGTACAGCATTTTTCTCCATCCATCCTCAAAATCAACTGTTTTCAAAGAGCTACTGGAAATTGTAAAGTAAAAAAAAAAATGCTTTCCTGCCTCTCAATATTGCTCCAATAGTTCTAATAGTTCTGTCATCCTTTTTATCATTTTCTATCTTACTAGCTATCTCTCCTTTCTTAATTGCACCCTATAATGTCCCTTTTTTAAACCAAGTTTTTTATTTCTGCCCCTCCTCTTTTTTCTACCTTACTCTGTATATTTCACTTCCACAGTTTAACTCCAGAATCAGACAAGTCTTTTTATTTTCCAATAATTCACATCTATCAAGGAAAGTCAGATATACAGGTGAAACTCGAAAAATTAGAATATCGTGCAAATGTTCATTTATGTCAGTATGGCAACTCAAAAGGTGAAACCAATATATGAGATAGACGCATTACATGCAAAGCGAGATATGTCAAGCCTTACTTTGGTATAATTGTGATGATTATGGCGTACAGCTTATGAAAACCCCAAATTCACAATCTCAGAAAATTAGAATAGTGTGAAAAGGTTCAATATTCTAGGCTCAAAGTGTCCCCCTCTAATCAGCTAATGAATCCATAACACCTGCAAAGGGTTCCTGAGCCTTTCAATGGTCTCTCAGGCTGGTTCAGTAGGAATCACAAGCATGGGAAAGACTGCTGACCTGGCAGTTGTGCAGAAAACCATCATTGACACCCTCCATAAGGAGGGAAAGCCCCAAAAGGGAATTGCAAAAGAAGTTGGATGTTCCCAAAGTGCTGTATCAAAGCACATCAATAGAAGGTTATGTGGAAGGGAAAAGTGTGGGAGAAAAAGGTGCACAAGCAGCAGGGATGACCGCAGCCTGGAGAGGATTGTCAGGAAAAGGCCATTCAAAAGTGTTGGGGACTTTCACAAGGAGTGGACTGAGGCTGGAGTTAGTGCATCAAGAGCCACCACACACAGACGGATCCTGGACATGGGCTTCAAATGTCGTATTCCTCTTGTCAAGCCGCTCCTGAACAACAAACAACGTCAGAAGCGTCTTACCTGGGCTACAGAAAAAAAGAACTGGTCTGTTGCCCAGTGGTCCAAAGTCCTCTTTTCTGATGAGAGCAACTTTTGCATCTCATTTGGGAACCAAGGACCCAGAGTCTGGAGGAAGAATGGAGAGGCACACAATGCACGATGCTTGAAGTCCAGTGTGAAGTTTCCACAGTCTGTGTTGATTTGGGGAGCCATGTCATCTGCTGGTGTTGGTCCACTGTGCTTCATTAAGTCCAGGGTCAACGCAGCCGTCTACCAGGAGATTTTGGAGCACTTCATGCTTTCTTCCGCAGACGAGCTTTATGGGGACGCTGACTTCATTTTCCAGCAGGACCTGGCACCTGCCCACACTGCCAAAAGTGCCAAAACCTGGTTCAATGACCATGGGATTACTGTGCTTCTATGGGGCATTGCCAAGAGAAAGATGAGCGACATGAGACCGAACAATGCAGCAGAGCTGAAGGCCGCTATTGAAGCATCCTGGTCTTCCATAACACCTCAGCAGTGCCACAGGCTGATAGCATCCATGCCACGCCGCATTGCGGCAGTCATTGCTGCAAAAGGGGCCCAAACCAAGTACTGAGTACATATGCATGCTTATACTTTGCAGAGGTCCGATATTGTTCTATTTCCAATCCTTGTGTTATTGATGTCATGTAATATTCTAATTTTCTGAGATTATGAATTTGGGGTTTTCATAAGCTGTACGCCATAATCATCACAATTATACCAAAGTAAGGCTTGACATATCTCGCTTTGCATGTAATGCGTCTATCTCATATATTGGTTTCACCTTTTGAGTTGCCATACTGACATAAATGAACATTTGCACAATATTCTCATTTTTCGAGTTTCACCTGTAAGTGAACCAGGTAACAGTTAGCTGAAGCAGCCTGGAAAAACTTGTAGTTAAGGAGAAGCAATGCAAAAGTAGAAGCACCTACTTTTGATGTGGTTAGGCAAGGTTTAAATATCCCTATAACTGGGCAGATGCAACGAACAATGGGTATTCCCTTGCCAAGCTATAAATAACAAAAAGGGAATTTTATGTTTACATCTACATTTCACAAATTTGTACCTATTTGTTTTATTCCTGTGTAACTATGAAGCTTTTAATAAAATTATGAAGAATTGCACATATTAAAGTAAACAGATTAAGCATATTCAGAAAAAAAAAATATTTTAAGAGCGTTCCATTTGTTCTCTCCACAGATATACAGTTCAAGTGACTCATAGATTCCAGGAGATAAGACACAAATCAAAGAACATACACTTTTCTCATATCTTCTTTATTTAGGTTGCATGGATCTTCACATATTAGCTTTCTTTAATAAAACACGTGATACAGTGGTACCATTTCATTTTGTCCTTTTTTTCCTAAACTTAGATTTCTTCTCATACTGAAGGATTTTGCTCATAGTTCTGCAAATCTTGGGGTCCCTAAAACCCTCTTGAAACGTTGGAATTTATTTATTTATAAAAACCACTTTTCTCTCAAAGCAAGATTCCAAAGCAGAAAGGAAGACAGTAAAGGTGTAACATGTATCCATTTTGTAACACCCATATCCATCAGGTCATCACATCCTGCCACACAGACTGTTTTCAAAATGTTTTTCTGTACAAGTATAGAAACAATGAAGAGAAAATGGCTATTCTAAGAATAACTATGAACCACAAAGATACTTACTAGAATACATACTATGGATTTAGTTAACTGTTTTTATTTGAAAAATGGATCCATCCCCCTCACACGATATCAAAAAAACCTTTTAAAGTGTCTTTTAAAAGTGACATGTCTTATAGCATGTGGGTATTCCATCTGGACCATAAACTTATAACTAATTTAAGTACATGCTATGCCACTAAGCAAATTTAAACACTTTATTAATACAATACTCACCCCAATATTCGATTCATCCCATGCCTGGCAGCATAATGTAATGGAGTATTGTGCTGGTAAGGTTCTCCATAAGAAATATTAGGATCCAGAGATTCTTTTAATTGAGGGTTGCTCTCGTATATTTGGCAGGCCAAATTTTCATCTCCATTGATAAGTGCTTTGCGGAACTTAGTAGTTGTATTTCCCATGTTGTTATTAATAAATGTGCTTCTTCTGTGTCTCTTCAATCACTTGGTGTAAAGGTCAGCAGCATGTTTTCATTCTAAAAGAAAAAAATAGTATTCCAATTCCACTGAAAATTCTGTAACAGGGTTTTGCCAAAACTGATCAAACTGAATTACAGTAAATCACAATCTTAAATAATTTTATTGCCTTTATCTAGGCAAAAGGAAATTCTTCTAGCTTACATATTAAAGTAAACAGATTAAGCATATTCAGAAAAAAAAATATTTTAAGAGCGTTCCATTTGTTCTCTCCACAGATATACAGTTCAAGTGACTCATAGATTCCAGGAGATAAGACACAAATCAAAGAACATACACTTTTCTCATATCTTCTTTATTTAGGTTGCATGCTTACTTAACTTAAGGTCTACTCTGTTAAACTATAACATCTTTACTACAAAAACATAGTAAAACATTATGTCCAAATCTACACTTTGAACTCTAACCAGTGAAAAAAGTAACATAATCCTTCCATCAATTTTATCCTGCAATGATACAAGATAACCTTCAAATTATAGCATGTTTTATGAAGAATTAAAAGACACTGAAATTGAAAATTGGAGTTAAAAGATATCCTAGACCAGGCAAAATGTTGTTTAATTCAGTCACTGGGAATGCTAATTTTCACCAATAACTTCTATTTTACACTCAGAAGTATGGAAATTCACAGAGAAAGCTTTGTATTTGGATGACACACTGTGTGTCATAAATAAGAATTTTCATGGGCAAATACTTTCAGTACACAGATAAGCCTTCTGTAAGCATCACATGTTCTTTGCAATGTCTTAAAATGCTTTATCGGTTTTGCGCCATTTTGTTCCCATTGTCTGAAGCAGCAGCTTCAGTATAATGTTCTTAGAAAAGGATTCCTACTAATAATGTTATCTTGGCAATCAGCAATCACAAGACCAGAATGTTGTTACAGCTAATAATTTTACTATGCGATGATATCATGAAACTGAGATATAACTCAATATTGTACATCTGAACAGGATGTTAGTAGGCCATGGATGTGTGACCATACTATCTCTGCCAGGAAGGGGTTGCAATGCTCATAGCAGATAAAGGTTATACATGGTACTTTGTGCCACAGAGGCTGTTTGGGTCCAAAAAGATTTAATTAAGTTGTTAAAGTGCATCTCCTGCATATTTCAGCAAGAATTCTTCCATAATATTGTTTGTTGCTCAGTCTATATGCTCATAAAAGCAAATCAACACGAAAAGCCAACAGCTGAACTAAAAGGAAACAAAAACTAGACAAACAAAATGAAAGTGACAACTAAGGAATTAATCTGAAGATCTGGAGAGTCACAGAGATGACTTTGGAAAAACTGTACTACAAAAACATGTTTTAAGTCTGGGAAACAAAGAAAACTTTAGAAAGAAACTCAAACTGACTCTGCCTTAACTGCTTGGATTATAAGAGGGAGGGAAGGGAAAATATGGCCTGGCTTTCAAGATTCTTGTTACTACAGTCTATGATAATAAAGTATAGTTCCAGTCCTTCTTGAGACTGTTTCCTAGCTGGTCTACCTTGAAGGGCTGACAGAAGACCAGGCAACAAGCAGGTTAGACTGGAAAGCATGGAACCAAAGCTTGAAGACATAGGCATTACTCAATTAAGGGCCTGTGTCAAAAGGAGAAGCTAATATTCCCAACGTTCCCTTTCACTATTTTCCATGGAACAAAAACAAAAAGCTATCAAAGAGTAAATATGATATAATTTGATGGAGTTATCATTATTATATTAAGAAACACACTGCATAATTGCTTTTCTAATGACATCTTATAAACATACGGTTCAGTTCTTACATTACAATGAAGCAATAGAATCAGGCTGTGCTATTTAAAGGTATTTCCTCTTAGGACATAAAATTTAACAAAATGAAAGACTCCATTTCAGTATGAAGCATTAAAATGTATATAAACACTAAGATCAACTAATTTTTTAAGATAACTACTAAAGTTACTTAAAGGACAGGAAAGAGAACACATTGTCTTATCTTACAAGTAGTCCTCATTTAATGACGTTAATTGGGTATCGAAACTCCATTGTTAAGCGATGCGGTTGTAAGTCAAAAAACCATGTGACCACATTGCTTACCTATGGCAGTTCTGGCAGTCCCAGTTGCCATTGTTAAGCGAGGACTGTGTGGGTCATTAAGTGAGGAACTCACATGACTGTGACTTCTGACTTTCTGCTGGTTTCCCCATTGACTTTGCTTGTGGGAAGTTGGCAGGGAAGGTTGCAAATTGAGATCATGTGACCATGGGATGCTGCAACAGTCATTAAGTACAAGGTCCAGTCATAACTACCACTCATTCAGTGCCATCATAAGTTTGAACAGTTGCTGAATGAGTGGTTGTTAAACGAGGACCACCTATATAGACAAAGCCCATAAACAGAGTACACTATCACAAAACTTTATGAAAATTATGATTTTTCCTATATGAAAAAAATGAGGTAACTATCTCCATTACCTATTATGAAGGTAATGGCCCAGTTTGGATTATCTAATTCAGCTTAATAGGGTATGAATAAAAGTTTTGCCATGCCTGCAAATTCACAGCATGAACTACATTAAACTAGAAAGTATCTGGTTCATAACAGTTTTCTGTTTTACCTGAATCAATGAAAGTCATTTTAGCTTACTAAGGCAAAATATACACATCCAGAAGAGGTCAGTGTATCCTCTATTCCCAAGAACCATTGTCACTAGCCATTTGAGATAGTTTGCTGTAGCACAACAACATGTGAACGGTTATTAAGTCCTACTCTTACAGAAATTTATCCACAAAAATTAATGAAATTGAAACACTGAATAGATAAAATCTTGACTATGCTTTCAAAATAGTACCAGTTATCTCTTCTAAAAGGGAAATAAATAAATATTGAACACTATCATGATAGCATGTGCTCATGCTATCCCTAATTTAAAGTTGCATCTACAGCAAATCTAACAAACATTCATATTATCAAAATCAACAGCATCAACTAGAATTCAGGAAATTATTTCAATTTGTTATATAAGAAAAGTTCCTTTTATATTATATAACATAAATAATGTTAACTTCTTTGAGAATGCAGCCCAGAATTCATAATTTAACTGCAATATATGGGCATTGCATAGCAATATTGCACAGAAACAGACTAATTAAAATAAATAATTAGAAAATACTTGACTTTAGACCACAAAAAAGATTTAGCTATATTGCTCTATTTGGCTACAAAGTAGAAAAAAAAATTGAGAGCTACTTAGCAACTATAGGATGCATTCTCTCAGCAAGAATTAACTTCAACTTGTGTTGTTGCAGTTGCCAAGCAGTATCACCTGGGAACTTGAGAAGAATGATGACACTAAGTACGGTATTTCCCTTTCAGAGAAAAAAAAAAATCTAAACTGAACTGCTAGTTCATCCATTAAGCAAATAATACTTAAAAAAAAAAAAATCATAGCATTTCAAATTATCTGATTGCAAATAGGGAATTATAACAATAACGAATTTCTCTCATTCTACTGGTGAAGGATTCCCTTCACCTTACTCTGAGGAAGTTCTTTATGCTTTCTCATCAGCTGATAGCATTTAGCCGATTTTGTCAATGCCCAGGAGCTAAGCAGGATCAGGTCCAGTTAGTAATTGGATAGGAGGCCACCAGGACTGTAACCTAAACTAGGGAGCTGAAAAAATTTTCTAGAAAAAAGGCAAATGGTAAATTGAGTCCACATTTGACAAAAAAACTATATGGAGTCACCAGGATTTGATTATGTGCCATCAAGTTATTTTTGAAGCTATTTTGTTCCAAGCTATAAACAAAACATGCTTCTTGTTTCATGAACATTCCTACATTAGGTATATACAGGTAGTCCTCACTTAATGACTGCCCTGTTTAGTGACTGTTCAACATTATGATGGAAAAGTAACTATATGACCTGTCCTCAGACTTATAATCATCACAGCATCCCCAAGGTCACATGATCAAGATTCAGGTGCTTGACAACCAGTGGGTGTTTATGACCGTCGGAACATCCCATGATCATGCAGAAGCTAGTTTCTGACAAGGAGGGTCAATGGAGAAGCTGGCAGTAAAACTGCAACTGGTGGTCACATGACATCTTGCTTAATGACTGCGGGTGATTTGCTTAATAACTATGGCGAAAGTGAGATTGTAAGTCTATTGTGGTCACATGATATCTCACTTAATGACTGCATCACTTAGCGACTGAGTTGCTGATCCCAATTGTGGCCGTTAAGCGAGGACTACCTGTATTTATTAATCAAATGCCAAATCTACAATTGGCAATTCCACAATTCTGAAACAAAAAGCAATTCTACACTATACACAAGGGGTATATAAAAAATGGGTAATGTATTTTCTTTTGAGCTCAAACCCCCCCAGCCCTTTGAAATGTTCTGCAAAACATTCCCAGTTAGCTATATTCAGAGGTGTCTCCAAGATCTCATGCTTTCTTCAAAATATAAAAAGCAGTGTTGCACCATTGTGACATGAGTTCCCTCCATTTTGTATATATGTGCAACATCACAATGTGCATATAGCAGAGACAATAACAAGTAAATCTCCCAATTTTCAAGACAACAGAAAAGAAGGGATCAACATTTTAGTGACACTATGGCTGAAAGGCCTGCTGTACACATTCCCACTGCTTCCAGCACTTTCCAAAGAACTGTGTAAGGTGGTTGTTCAAGGCACTGGAGATTCTGATCACCCCATTCTATCCAGAGACTATAGTTCATTCTAGTGGAGATAAGCAAGTATTCATGTCATTTCTTCAAACATCTTAGACATCCTATTTCAAGGTAACATTATACCCAGATTGGTTAAAATTATATGTGTGGGAACTGAACAGGAATATTTCCTGAATGCTGGTCCAGGAGCAGAGATTATTGTGGCCTCAAGGCATCTATTCACACTTTTGAATAGTGATAAAAAGAAATTACAGCATCAGTAGCAGGAGCCCCAGTACAACTGGGGTTCATACAGGCAGGGCCACAGAGGGGGCTAGAAGCAAATATGTTATGTAGACAGGGAACCTCCTTAGGCTCTGTACTGCTGAATGGATAAGGAGCATTATTCTTTGATTACTAACATGTGACCAATTCCTCAGGATTATGGTTAGAGCTCCAAAGGGATAATGGATTGTTACTAGTTTCTTAGGCATGAAATCAGGAAAGAAGATTTGCACACTCCACATTTAGTAGAGAATATAGTGACCTGGTATACTCAGCCAGGAGGAGGCAGATATACCAACAGCCTTGACAGACATGGGTTGAAATGCAAATTATTGTTTCTTGCTAAATATTATGTTATTTGCTCATTGGCTATGCTTCTTGCCAATGCATGTCATTGTTATTACAGTGAAATATCCATTAAAGAAGCACTGAACTACATTCAGTTAAAGTTAATGAATTCCACAGGGGAGAGGTTTCCTCCACTGAACAGGAAGAAGACTTAAGTCATGATTTCTGCTTAGAAGAGGTGTTAATCCTTTCCTGTTGTCCTGAAATGTACTTCACAGTAAGTTCAATTACTCTTTGTGATCTCCTATGAGGATTTTTAGAATTTTTATTGGAAGTTATTTCCTTGACCACTTTTTCTGTAGATTGGGTAGTAAGTAGCAAACCAACAAAGTCTGCATTCAAATATAACCTGAATCTCAAGAGGGCATGAAGACATAGGTGGAGTGCATACATACACCCAACAAAGCTCAACAAACCAACCAACCCAAAATGGTTTTTGTATTTAGCACTAACAGTTAATCAGTTCATTGAAGCAAAATTGTTTCTCCAGCAGAGTCCATAGTGGCTCTTCAGCCCTGAGTCATGTGCTCAAATAACTGCTGTTTTACTTCAGCACTACATTCCACATTATTCCATCCAGTCTAAACCATTATCACAAAGACTTGAGCAGTCCCTGCTGCTGTACTGGCTAGGCTTGAAACATTTTTAAATGTTTAAAACAAAACAACAACAAAAACCCAATCACGTGTAACAAAACAAAAATCCAGTTGTAATGCTCAGAACAGCCCAGAATACTTGAAACAATGCTTCTCAAAACAGCTAAATCTAAGCTTGGCAGGAAAAACACATTTGGAACCTATCTTTTGTTTTGAGCTTAAAACATTCAAAATGCTCTGAATTTTTCAAATCCAAAACATTTTGCATCCTCTGACTACAAACTTAGTTTAAAACTTGCCCATAAATACATGTATATATGATTATATGCATATCTAGCTATTACAGTTTTAAGTTATTATAATTTTAATAATGTGAATTGTTTCAATTGCATTCTGCACTTTTTAATTTTCTTTATAATAAGGCAAACTGATCATCATATTTCTTGGTGGGAAAGAATATAAGCCCAATAAATAATAATATACTGAAACTGTTCATTTTTTATTTTGATATCAGATTGCCTCTAAAAAGAGAAACAAAATTCTATATAGTATAAAATTACACAGAAGAAGAGTTCTATGGTTTGTTACCTCCAACAATAAAGCAACCTTCATTAACATATGCTAAATCTGGAAGTATTAAGAGACTTTTAGTTAATTTCTGAATTTATCAATAGGTGATACATAAGTTGTAAATATCACTAAAATTATGTAAAATGTATATATCTTTTCTAGTTATGATTAAGAAAAGTGGATTATTTGTGAGTAGTACCACTTAATAGTTTTGAAAACAAAAATCCTCTGGACAGCATATTATCCTGCACATTGTATGATATTCAAAAGGTTTACAGAATCCAGCAAGACTAGAAGCACTGAAAAAGTTCCTCTAGATATTCAGCCAAAAATGATTTCATACAATTTGGATTCATCTAATCTTATGAATTTGAGTTAGGTATATTAATCTGGTTGTAATTTATATGATGGGGATACATGTTTCATTCATACTTATATGTACTTATTCTTCAATAAACTGTATTTCAAATTTGCAGAACCCTCCTACTATAATGACCTAGTACTTTTTCAGCTGAAAGAATGGCTGATGAGATCATAGAGCTGCTTTTTCAATAATTTTTCCTTGGCAATGATATCTTCCATCACAAATAAGCATTCTACCAAGTTTGAAAATGCTAGAATCTTTTATTCAGAAACCGAATTTGTAATTGTTAGCCCATGTTTCTGACCAAAATATTGAGGTTTACAAAAATAAGCTCTGTGCACAATTTATATTCTAACTATAAATGTCTAGTAATTCTGAAGCAGGATACACTGTTTCTTTGAATCAGCTCATAAATCAATAGACACTTCACTGCCTTTTTTATTTATTGGTGAAAATAACTTTTAGCTATAAGTTTCAAATCTGCAGATCTGCAGACATACCATATTTAAATTATTAGCCTCAGAGCACTTAATCAGGAAGTACCCATTTGTAGTCACCATTATATTGCTAAGGTGGAGATTCAATAAACAATCTTGACTTTGTAATTATTAAAGAATTGTGCTCTTGAACGCAAGCACCTTTTTACTGCACTCCAATGAACTTAAAGGGGCAGAATCACAATTTCAATACATTTGTGCATCTGACTGCCAAATAACCAGCCTTCAGGTTGAAAATCAAATTTTATTAAGTAATAATGCCTTTTCTTGCTTTTTTAAAATAACAGTTCTGAACTTTCTGAAAAGCTGGTATTTGAGTTGAACGATTTCACAAATATTAAAATATAATTTTCAAGTTGGAAAGTGACCTAATTTTGAACAGCTATGCAGTATTTGGTACAAGGAAGGCTAAAAAAACCCCATGCAATTGAATGCTGGTATGAATATTTTCATGATGTTGGTGTTGCAAAAATAAACATTAAAAACAGCAACTATGATGGCAAAGCCCTTCCTTGTTTCTATCCTGTGAAGAGTCACACCTTTTCCATTTTCATCCATTAATCAGATACTCATTTTTTTTTCTTTTCAGATTAGTTAGCATGAAATAGATAAGGTTCAGAGCTCATTATGTTTATTATCATAGAAAAAGAATGTTTTTCTCTTTCTCTGTACTGGACTGTTCATCAGTACAGCTAAATATCAGCTTATGCTTATCAGTAAGAACTGCATATTCATGTTTTCCATGCTAAACAATGCATTCAGTTTGTGAGTCTATGTCATATGATTCACTTCTGTAAAAGAAGATTCAACCAAAAGAACAGTTCTGATTTTATGCATTCTAATAGCTTTACTAATAATCTATCCCAGTAGATCAATGAAGCAAAAGCAGCAACTATTAACTACTAAAGTCTCTTAATCAAGCACAGGTATTAATAGAAAGATATTTGCTGATAGCTTTCGTTGTTGATCCTTTGAAATAGTATTTTTAAGATACACAAAGTATAGAATTAAAGAGTCTGTATTTATTTAAAAAAATGTGTTAAGCAAAACAAAGTACTTAATTTTCAACTATCCAGGCCAATATGCTGAAACTCAAGGGCAGTTATCCTTTGAAAGTCCTAGTTTATAAAGAGTAATCTTCTTCTATATAACCTTCATTAAGTAATGTAATGTAAAGTACTTCATTAAGTAATGTAATGTAAAGTAATGTAAAGTAATGATACCTTTGTAACTTTTGAAAAATTACAAAAGGAATATAATTTGCCAAAAGCAACATTGGTTATTTTCTTTGTTTGGGCATGGTAGCTTAGTAACCTTTGATAGTTCAGAAGTTTTTCAGAGGATAAATCAATTCAGTATTATCAGAAAAAAATATTTAAATTACAAAAATAAATTTGGATAACATACAAGAAATCTGGAATATAACAATGGAGTATCCTATGACACAAAATAATTGATCTCAGGTTCTAAGTTTTAAGTAATTTTCATATCATATAAAGACCTGATCAGTTCAGCAAAACATCTTTTTCAGGTTTATTGGTCTCCTCAAATGATGTTCAAAAAAGGTCAGCTATCTTTTTTCATTCCAGAGATGTAATAAATTGAAATATTAGCACATATGTTTTGAACATATCCATTGGGAGATCCCATTGGTTAGGTATTAATATGATGGTGAACCACATTCTTGGAAAGAAATTAATGTGCTAACATGGTGCTAACTTACATTCCCCAAATCTGGAATTTGTCTTGATAGAACTTTGGTTATATCATGCCTAGACTGGCACAAAAATGATAATATATTCTTGGAAGGATATTCCCTAGCCTCTAAAGGTAGGCTCGACAGAATTATCAGACTGAACTAACTCTATATCAAGGGATAGGAAGTATCAGACAATATGATTCCACATGGTCTAGATTTCATGAAGTTAACAATTTGTATAACTATATTACTATTTTGATATTGTACAAAAATAGTAAAATTTTGAATTTTTAATGTTTACTACAGATAATCATTGTTTCTATTTAGATGTATGCATGCAATTAAATTTTGTGTTAATTTACTTTAATGAACTTTAGATACATTTTAATAATATATCTGATATAAAAATATTAGTACCTGAAGTTCAGATAATAAGGATATACATATCTGAGTCCATAATTCTTTGGCTTAGCTATCGCTTTTCCTTCCCCATTTTTCAAAGAGCATTCCCTTTCCTTAGTTACCTTTTTAAAAATTATTAGAGCAAAACTATTTGATTCACAGAGAGAGTTCTTTATGTAATTAGAGATCACAGAGTTGGAAAGGCCATTTGAACCTCTGAGTCCAACACCATTAAGTTCAGGGATCCATACTAAAATGGCATCCAACAGATTTTATTTGTAATACTTATGCCCATCCCAATCCTAAAAGACTCTGGGTAGTATACAATATTAAAAGGCAGAAAAACAGGGTAATAGAAACATAACTCAAAATCAAAACCCCAAATAGACACCCACAATAAATCAGTTTAGGCTTAAGGTAATTTGGAATAAAATTGAAGAATTAAATTGTTCATGGAACTGCAATAAGTTGGGGGTTGCACATACTTAGGGGTTGCATGAACATCTCCAGTGAAGGGGCACTCACCACTTCCATTGGTACTTGGCTATATACTTAACTATACCTACCATTAGGAAGTTTTTTCCTAACATTCAGCCCAAACTTGCCTTACTGAAACTTCAATATCCTGCGCTCTATGGTAATAGAGAATAAGTCTTGGCCTTCTTCTGTATGAAAGAAAAATGCTTTCCTGCTTTGTCTTTTCTTAAGGCTAAATATACCCATTATCTCATATTAAGGATTGGTTTCCAGTTTGCTGCTTACCTTTGTCGCGTTTTTCTTTACCAGTTATAATTTCTCTGATTTTTTTTCCTGAAAATGCAGTACTCAGAACTGGGCAAAGATATGTTGGTTGGATCAATGTATAATATAATGGAAACATTACTTCCCATGATTTGGAAACTATCTAACCTAGATGCAATTATGCTTAGCTGAAAGTTTGCTGAAAATTTCTAAAACGTTTTCCTTCCTCAAGCTTTTCAGCAAAAGCCTCTTTGATCTAACTACACTCAGGACTTCAATTTAATCCTATGGCTTTATCCATACATTTCCCATTGTCCATTTTGGTCTGCCATCTATTTGTACAGTTGTTTCTCAAATTTACTAGCTGAACTTTAAGACAGCTTTTAAAAATGGACAAATGACAGGACATCCTATTCAAATGTATAATGATTAATCTAAGAGCCTAAAGTGTCCTAAGACTTTTGTTTGGTGCTGAATAATGTTCCTAAATACATTCACACCTGATAGCTGTTTCTGTAAAAACAGTGGACATCCTTAATACAGATCAATAATAACAATGAGATAGTTCTAACCACAATTTGAATTGTCAAGTTTATGCTAATAAAAAAAATGAAATAAAAGATTTTCTTGAACCATTTCATAATGTAACAGGACAAAATTAAATTTGCTTGTTTTGAGAATGACTTTGTACATGTACAAAAGTCAAAGTGAACAGGTAAACTGAATCTATCACCAGCCCAACTTTCTAAGAACAAAGTTGGAATTCTATGTGGCAAACTGGAAAACACTTCACACTAGTCCTTGCAGTAATACCTCAGTGGAAGGACCCTCCCAGCAGACTGCTGGGAGCTCTAGTTATTAGAAATCCCTGAACAGAGAGCAGCCCATATCAATCAGTAGATTAATTTTCTGCTACTCTAATTTGGTGCATTTCTTTCCATATAAAAGACCACACCCTTCAATTCTTTGTTAATTAGAATCAGTTAGAACCTATCCATCCTGCATTCAGAATTGCCAACACAGATTGGAAATCTTAATTCTACCTTCTAAACCTACACTGAAAAATAAAACGGCATGTCCCGAGAGGGGAAAAATAATCCACCCATTCCTCTGGATTACTGCCTCCGAGAATAGTCTAGGAGGCTGCAACCCGGCTGCTGGAAAGCTCAACCAAGCACCCCTGAAGCCAAAGCTAAGCCCCGTATTTCCTGAACCGGGGTTTCTTCCACCTGCCCGGCTGCATCTCCACCATGCCCCAAACGCCTCCAACTCATCCCTGAACGCCCTCGAAGGCCGATGAAGTTTAGGCAAGGGCAATTCTGTTTCCCATCCACTCCAGTCCCTTCTTAAGCCTGGAGGCTGGTCTTCCGCCTACCAGGGGCTCAGACCTGCAGGCTCCCCGGCCGTGGCATTCTCTTTCCCAGCGGTAACTACAACGAAGGGGCACGAGAAAGTAGCTGGGGCAGGGGGAGGACCCTCCCACTGAAAAGACCCAAGGGGTGCCAAGATTGTGGCGCTCTCTTTTAAGTCCCAGCCCCAACGGGGGGCGAAAGAGAAAGAGCGTCCCGAGCACACTCACCCCGTTCCCGTCAGCAACGCTTCTCGCCTCCTCTGGGCGCCTCGTCCTCGCGGAGGGCGCCTCTAACCTTCCATCCACCCCGCAGCGCTCCGAGGGGCAACCTCGGCCCGTTTCCCTGTCACTACCACGCTCTCGCCGAGCTCGTTTTTCGCGGGCGGGCGGGCGGCCTGCCTGCCTTCCAGGCGCCGAGGACAATGAGGGCAGCCGCCAGCGCCTTCCACGGAGAACCGGGAGATGCCGGGTGGGAATCGGGGCGGGCGCTCCGGAGCGTCCCCTCTCCCCCCTTTGTTCCGCGCTGGCGGCCGGACGGCCCGCGGGGCTCCTCTTCGGCGTCCCGGGCCTGTCCGCGGCTCTCTTCCCTCAGCCCGCGCCTTCTCCTGCCCGGCCCTCACGGCCCCGATTCCAGCCGAGCCATCTCGGACCGCCACAACAACGCGACTGCTCCTCCCGCGACCAGCAGCGGCGCCCAGCAATCAGGCCTCCGACCCGGAACCTCATCGGCCGCCGGAGCCGCACGGGAAGCGGATCTACTGCCGGCTGAGGGGGTGGGAGTTAGGCGGAGCACCGCCGGAGAGAAGCGAAACCCGGGGTTGGAGGATGCGTCTCTCTCTCTGGAGGGTCTCCAGGCTCCGCGGTAAGAAGCAGCGACCCTTTCCAAGGCTAGGGCGCTCCAGAGCTTGATCTCGCTCTCTTTCCCTTCAGTCCGCCGTAGATGCTCGTTAAGGCAGCCAATAGGCGAGCATTTAGTTTGCGGAAAAGCCAAAAGTGTCCCCCCCCACCCGAAATCGGTGGTGCTCTTATGGGTCACTTGGGCAGTCCTTGCACTGGGATCCGGGGATCTTTACGACTGAGACGGGTATGGGTCGCTTCTTGGAATCACTGCGGGCAGGAAAAAAAGCAAAATGCTCTGCACGGAGAAACGCAGCTTGTTCAGGAGAGTTACTGATCTCTACTAAGAAGGTGTTCTGTATCTGTAGGGAGCCTTCTTGTTTAACCCTGCTTATGATCCCGTACTTGCAGTCTGTAATGGCCCATTCCAAGAAAACTTGCAGTACTGTAATCTCGATAGTAGAGAGCCAGTTTGGTGTAGAGAGCCAGGTGGGTGACCTCGGGCCTGTCAGTCCCTCTCAGCCCTAGGAAGGAGGCAATGGCAAACTACTCCTGATATCTTGCCAAGAAAACTGCAGGGACTGGTCCAGGTAGTTGCCAGAACTCAAAATCTTGATAGTAATGGTTGTTCTGAGCTTTTGTCCACCAAAATTCATGCCATAATCACTTTTGGGGGGAACTTTGGAAATTGTTATCATCAGTGTCTAGTGAATCTACCTATAAAATAGCCTTCTATTATAGTATTCTCTACATAGACTTGTAATGCTGTTTTAATGTAGCTTTAACTTATACATCCTTCTAATTGGTTGATATAAAAGTACAAAATAGCTACTGCCAACAATGGTACTAAAGAATACAGACCACAGAAACCAGATCGTGGTTGATCCAGACGCCAAAACATGCTCACATGTTTATTCTCGTGGCACTCTTAAAGGACTTAATAAACTCAACCTCAACTCTTCATCATTTTCAAATGTGGTACATGACATCATTTGCTGACAATGACCTTTTGCTGGTTACATAGGACAAAGAATCCTGTCTTCATTGAAAAGCATAAATAGAGAAAAATATAACATCATAAATGGCAATTTGCAGCATCTCCCAGTTTTTGTAATTAACACTTAAAATGTCTGTTCTGGAGTTAAGAAACATCAAAGGGAGATTGGTGAATCAAGAGCTCATTGAACCGTGGGTTCAAAAATGGGTAGTTCTGGTTTTTAATCAAACTATGACTGAGTGTGTTCAGCTTGCTAAGCCAAAGCCAAATAACCTGCATCATGGCTTTTGTTGTGTTTTTTATGGGGAGAAAGACCATAACGTGAAGTGGATAGGACTGGGATTTTGTAAGGGTTTCTTAGATTTCAAAACAGTCAAACCTACTTTTGGTCTTATACAACAGTTTTCATGTTCTTTGTCTTAAATAGTGAAAAAACACATCGCTATTTTTTTGCAGTAACGGGTAGAGAGGACTGACTCCAAAAAAGGGAGCTTGGAACTATTTGAATCTCTAGCTTTGTGTGTCATGCAAATCTAGCCAGTTATATTTTATTCAACAAGTCACTGTTAAGCAAACCATGGATTAGTCTGTGTGAACCCAGGTTTACCAATTTGTTAACAAGATTAGAAGTGAAATATATATACTGTAAATAGTACAGTATACTGTTTGACAGACAAATCCTAATTGTTTGGACTGTTTTAGCAAAATTTTGTGGAATTGTAAAACATGTGTTTATTATAGCATGGTTTTGTAGTTCTGTGTTATAAATCAACAGTTGCTTTGTGAGTAATTACCTGAGTGGCCAATGACTGTCTGTGCAGTCTACATTTCTTTTCTCATTAGCTCATTGTTTACAGTTCCACTCCAATGAAAACCTTCTCTGTATTTACATTTGTAAGCTGGTGAAAAATTTCATGCATCTAATAAAATAGATCTACAAAATCATGCTATAATAAATACATGTTTTACAATTCCACAAGATTTTGTTAAAACAGTCCGAACACTTAGGTTTTGTCTGTCAAACAGTATACTGTACTTTTTACAGTATATATATTTCACTTCTAATCTTGTTAACAAATACCTGCTTTGAATTTTGAGATACCAGAATATTATAAATAAATTATTAATTTGAAACTTGTCTTGTAACGTCTATACAAATGAAAAGTATTGGAGCTTCTTAGCCAAAATGGCAGGCCTGATATAGAAATTATAAATGTTGACCAGTTTGTGTTCAGACTTGCTATAAGCAGAAGTTGTTGTTTTAAAAAATGTTGCATTGTTTATATTAGAAAAGACTTTCAGTGGTGCTACTGTACAAGATATATGTACCTTGGAGTAAGATCCAAGGTACATATATCTGGATATATATGGAGTAAGTAAGTACCTTGAACTAAATGGTGTATACGGTACTTATAAATGGACATAGGACTGATTATTTTTGCCCACATGAAGATAGTTATTTTTATTTTGAAAACTTAAAACTTGATATTGAAAGCATTGCATGAAAGTTAGCTTTGCTAATTATAATGAAATTAGTGTTCCCTTTAATGAGATCTTCAAGTAGAATGGTTGACTGCACAAATGCACCACATATAGAATTTCATACATCTGCCTTTTGAAGTAAAGTACTTATATGGAAGAGTGCAGTCTTTGTATCTTTATAGGGAGGGAGGTAAATTCAGCCTCTTCCCCTCCATACTATGTCTAGCAATATCAAAAATGAAAGCATTAGAATCTTTCCAGTCTGTTTACAGTCGTTAGTTCCCAGTCATCTGTTGCAAACTGCAAGCTTCATCTTAAAAAGGGTAAGAACCTAGCCTCAGAAACCAGATACCTAGTTTCCTTTTGCATATGATTAGTAAGGCTCATACATGCAATCCCCTTAATGTACTTTGTATTTTTACTTGATGTGTACTTATCACTAAGTGCAGTATAAGACCTGTTTTTTGCTCATCACCACCACCACCACCCTATGAGTAGACTGGTCTGAGAGAGACTGGCCCAAAGTCAACCAGTGAGGTTCCAGGGCTGAGGGTGGATTAGAACCAGGATCTCCTCACGCCTAGTCAAGCATCTGAATCACTACACCACACCTGCTGTCACTGGCTTTTGCCCTGGTTGATAGGTTTAGTATCGTGTTTTTTTTTCTTTTTAGACTATTTTAATTTTCCCTGTTCTTTATACCAATAGATTGCTGTACTAGCTTTATTAAAACTGGTATGCAACTTCAGAATAATTTTAAAAGTGCTGAAAATATAAATACAGATTTGTTAATAGTTTGGCTAACATAATTTTGATGAGGAAAATATCCATGCATGTACATACACACAGAAGGACAGAGCAATTGAAACACTGCTAGTTTTGCAATCTTGTTTTCTGAATTTAATTGTTATTTTCAGTTGATTTTTCCAGTAAGAAAAATTAACAACAAATGATGGGAAACCCAGAAACCATAACAGAAGCCTATGTGGCTGTCATTCGTCCAAAGAATACTGCAAGCCTAAATTCTCGGGAGTATCGTGCTAAATCCTATGAGGTAAAATTAATGGGGATGGGGGACAGGAGTTGGCTTAAATGGAAAGAGCTTTTATAATTACCAGTAATTACATTTAGTTATCAATATACCCATAGTTATTTCATAACACAAATAAAAATTCAGAAATATTTTCAGGCTACAGAATAACTTTCTTCCCAGCAATATCATTTCCATCATAATGAATCGTTTCTGCCTTTTGTAGCCATCCTTTGATAGGTTGAGGTGATTATATAATTATATAAATGGCTAATTTCTCAGTTATGATCATAATGGATAGGTGGATACCACAGATTTGGTTTATGTAGATGAAACTGAATCTAAAGTATTTAATTTCTCCTGATTAAAGGTAATGAAACAAATGTGAAGCAGATGCTTTGACACTGACAGTATGAGTTTGCTTTGTTTCAGATTTTGTTTCAGCATTAGGTATTGCATTTATTTATTCATTTTTGTCTCTTTTTGCTTTATTATTTATTTCTTTAATAAATTTAAAGCCATATTTATTGTGATAATAAACACTAATTTATACCAAAAACTTTAAAATACTGGAATTAAAGCAACTCCATGCTTCAATGATCAGAACTGACTGAAACAGTAACACCAAAGATTCTGTTGACGTGTATTTTGTCAAATTAAAAAAAGAAAAATAATGTTATATTTAAAAAAAGGTTCATATCAGGGAGTAATATATAGTTGATTTAGGAAAAAAGGTCTTGCTTGTAAACATTATACTGTACTCTTTGAATACTTCCAGACTTTTCTTGACATAGTATTTAGTCACGTGTATCATGAAGTTTATATATTTTTTGTTGATCATTTCTGTCTCTGACACTAGCATTTTATTGAATGCAAAGTAAAGTATGTCTTATTCTAGCATTGCTAGCTTGAAATCTTGTGAGTTGTAGTTTCAACAGGAGATTTTTGGATTGGGAAAGATTAAACTCTGTCATCCCAAAAGTTAACTGCAGGCCTTAGTCTTTTAAATTATCATGGATCTTTGTGTTTCATTAATATTTAATTTTGTCATTACAAGATTTTGTTACTTGAGGTTCCCATTGAAGGACATAAGAAAAAGAGAAGGAAAATGTTATTAGAAACTAAGATTCAGGAAGGCAGTGATGTAACCCAAAGCATCTTGGACTATATACTAGAAACCACCAAGCCAATTTCACCAGGAAACCAAGGGATTAAAGGTAATGATGGCTTTAATGCTTGTGTTCTGTTTTCTTGTAAATAGCCATAAAAAAAGAACATCTCTAGAATCCAATCCCATCAATATCCTGCCTCATGCTCAGTAGCACTCAACCCAACTAAAACATTGTTCTAGTTCTCTGAATGCTTGCTAGAAAAGAAGATTTTGTTTTTGTGGTAGAGGAGGATCTTAACTACCTAAAAGAAGAAGTTAAGAATATTAAAGCTCCTTTCTCTTATCTCCTCTAATCTAATCTCAGATGCTTTGAGTAAGCCTTGAAGATCTTGATGTATATTCAAAAAGGTACAGAAAAGAAGCTTATACAGTATAACATTTAAACAGCCTAGGTTCAGATTAAAACCAATACTCTCTAATGTGCCTGGAAATTATACACAGCTAATGTGCTCCTTACATCTTATTCTTAGAATCATGGCTGCATTTTTAAAATTAATTTACATTTTGAAGCAGTATTTAAAGCAGTCCTTTCTAGAGTGTGTTATGGTACTTTTCCCTAAAGCTTACCAACTATGTAATGTTTGGGGCAAGACACTGTAAATCAAGTGGTAGGATGCTGGCACACTTAGCAAAATTGTTTAGACTTACTGATGGTCATGACAATCCCTTGAATCCACAAACATTTTTACATCCACTTTTATCTCCAAATCTACAGATTTTTCAAGAATAATGTAATCAGATATAAGCTACAGATTCCCAGGTCCATCTATCTAGTTTTCAGTATATTTTCTATTAGGTAGAAAGATATTATTTCAACTATTTAATTGACAAGGATTTTCTTATTATATGAAGGAAAAAGAGTTCTGCTAATGAAGACATTTCCTCTTGGTGAGAACACAGGCAAGGATGCCTCTCTTTTCGTTGTACCAACAGTTGTCAAAGGTGAGATTAGAAGTATATGTTAAAAGTACACATATTAATCAAAAGTTAGAAAATAGTGTGCGTATGTGTTCTGCTTGTATTGTTTCTTTAGAAGTCTCTCTGTGTTAGTTTTGATGTGGCCTGTGTACCTGTTTCACCTGGTTGTTTTTATTTATGGTTATGTGGCATGGGTGAATAATTTGCCTATGCTGCTTATTTTACTAAACCTCTTTACTTTGTTTTCTCTAAATGTGCATTTTATTGTGTTTATGTAAAGGCAAAAACATGATTTGGTATTTGGAGCATAAATTCAGTTTCAGTCTTATACTCTACTTCTTAATCAGTTATCTGTCTCTGATCTCATTAGGGGTTTCTTTGTGAAATCAGGATTGGAGAAGAAAACTTCAGGCCACTAGTTTCCAACGTGTACTCCATGAAGCCATCTCTTTCTGCACATGCCATCCAAGAATTTCCTATTTATCATGGTGCCCAGAGGCACTAGGGCTTGCTGGCTTGTGTGGTAGTCTTTAAAAGCTGTCAGTAATATTAATTACCTGTGTAAAACATTGGTTGACAAACATTACTCCAGGTTCCAAAGACAGATTTTGCATTTTAGAATGAAAATGTTACTTCATCCTTTCTTTAATTTCTTAAACAAATTACAGTATTTTTACTTTTGCTTCACCAGTGTGATGGAGTATATCTACAAAGAGGAGGGTGAAGTAGTGGATAGCAGCAGAGAGCAAGGCTATCAGGAAGGAGGGGGTGCATTCCAGGAAGGGCAAGGAAACAAAAGACAACAGAGTCCACAAGGGGAGTGTGGGAAGCATAAGAGGTTCAGGATAGCCACTCCCTAGAATCTCCCAGGGTATATCCACCAGTTGCTGTAGTATAGATTTAGTCTGTCTATAAGGTATAAGCAAATAAAGGAACTTAACTCAACCGGACTGTTTTACTGTTGTTCTTGGGCTGGGCCTGACAACCAGTTTATCACTTCACCAGTTTATCTTCTGGGTTATAAATGTTTTGTCAATGATCAAGTTTGGTAGAGTATTTTAAGTCTACTACAAATTACTATTGGATATTCATCTTCCTTAAGATGGTTTGTTTATCATTATGCTTGAACTAGGAACTTTGGCTATTTCTTTACTAACGTCTTAGACCCACAAACCACCTTTTATTCTTTGCGTTATATAGTTTTGTTTAGACATTTTCATTGGCAGGAAATAAGCTGGAGTAGCCAAGAAACCATTCTTGCTTAATGTGATGCCTGTATATGTCTAGGATAACAATGGCAAATTATGTGACTTTGTAAGGAAAAAAATAAATTTTTCCAGAAATGAATTACTGCAGTTGGATGATTGGGTGGGGGGAGACAAAAAATATTTCTGCCTAGCCTGAGAAAAAGGATATGTTGAAAAATATGGTCAATAAAATAAAATAAAAATATAAAAGCAAAATGTAAAAATTGACTAAAAGAAATGGCTTTACATAAAAAAAAAACCTCTTTTTTTTATAGATAATACAAAATATGTTTACAGTCCTGGATGCCCAGTTTTCTACTGTTTACAAGACATCATGAGAGTCTGCAGTGAATCCAGTTCACATTTTGCTACCATTACAGCTAGAATGTTACTTTTCTTGGATAAGTAAGAAATGTTTTGCAAAACTACTTGATTTTAAAATTCTGACTTTAATAAGATTTATTCATAACACATAATACTTTGAATATCTGAAAAGTACTATAGGTTGTGTAATGAATACACTACAGGTATCCTTGCTTAACGACCATTTGTTCAGCAACCATTCGAAGTTACGGTGGCGCTGAACAAATGGTACTTATGCCCAGTCCTTGAAGTTATGGCTGCTGCAATGCCCCCATGGTCACGTGATCAAAATTCGGGCGCTTGGCAGCCCACCCACATTTATGACTACAGGGTGCGTTTCAACTCCCCACACCTGCCTATGTCCCCCCATCTCTGCCCTTTTGGCTGTCCTGCACTCTTCCCTGTGTGCTGCCCTGCGCTTTGCCACCCCTGCCACTCTGTGCTCCACCCTGCACCCTGCTGCCCCTGCCACTCTGTGCTCTGTCACCCCTGCCACCCTCCACTCTATTTTGCACCTCTGCTGCCCTGCATCTCATCACCCCTGCCAATCTGCACTCCACCACCCGCGCTGCTCTGCACTCCACCGCCCCCCACCCTGCTCTCCCCCTTGCATCCTTGCTTTGAAGCCTTACGAGGCCTCAGGAAGGCCATGTGTGGGCAGCAGCTGCTTTGTGAAGGGCCACTCTGGGCATGCCTCATCAGCAATGGGAGAAAGAAGACAGGGAAGGTCAGCTGGGGGCAGCAGGGGCAGTGGAGCACATTGAACAACTTTCCTGATTTTTTTTTTTAAACCTTAGAGTTAGCTTAGTTTGTTTTTCTTAACAAAAGAGTGCAGCTGCTTGTCATTCTTCTCTGAATGCCAGCCTACCTGCCCTCCTCACCCTTACCTGCTGCTGGTGCATGCTGCCACCCTTGAAGTCAATTGCAACATAGCCAACTGACCCACTGTCCCATATGGGAAAGTATAAGGAAATGGAACTTGGGTAGGTAGGATGTAGTGTTGTTGAATAGGGCAGTGGCCAAATAGTGTTACTGCCTCTGAATTTAAATATGACATATCCAACCTGCCTATCGACCTTCCCCACATCTTGCCAGCACCTTCCTTTCCTTTACTTCTTCTTAGCTGCCATTATCACATCCTGCCACTAGTGGCTTTGTGTTGTTCCCATTTTCCTCACCCTGAAATGCTTCTCTTTGGAACATACTGTACATGTTTCAGATCCATGCCTGAACCAAATGCTTTGGTCTAAACATAAACCACCCAAAATGGTTGTTCCATGCACATCCCTAATGTATGTATATTTACATTCCTGACAGAAATCGCACTCTTCAGGCTGCCAAGGTTGAGAAACACTGTTCTATACCAACCATTCTTTCTCACATACATACATACCATTTACACATGGAGCACATAAGTAATCCCTCTGTTCTTCCAGCAGAAACAGCAAAACAGAAGTAAAAATAGGGTGGAAATAAGGATAGGAAAGACAGTGAGGAGAAACTGGATGGAAAGTGTTTGATTGATTATTGATTTATATGACCACCCAACTCACAAAATTGACTCTAGGCGGCTTTCAGTTGGAAAGAAGCATAAAAACAAAGGAACTAACAAGAAAACCCAACAGATATTCAGAACAGCAATAACAAACCCCCAGAATAATAGAATAACGAAATGAAAGTATAACAGAATAACCAAAGCCAACCATTGCATAGTCCAATCAAAAGCCTTTCATTCTCGATGGCTGGGAAAAGAAGCAGGTTTTCAGGGCCTTATGGAAGGCCAAAAGGGTTGGGGCTGTCTGAACCTCAGGCAGATGATGAGGTGAGGTGAGAGGAAGAGATAACTGGATTGGAAAGAAACAAGACATAAGAGGCTTATTTAAGTGTTAAAAGGTTAGATCACTAGGCAAACAACTCCTCACAAGAAACTGCTGATCTTCAGGCTAATCTTCAAAATTGTACCGCATATGATTTTCAGCAACCCTGTCTGTAGCCATTTACACACCCAACCCATGTTCAACATCTTCTATTCTTAACTGTAAATATAAAATGATCCCCAGCATTTATAGGTAATTACTGTGAGGGGGGGCAATCACCCCGCTTCTTGTTTGATACCATGGGCAGCACTAGTGAGTCTAATCCATTCTGTTCTGCAGATGGTTAGAAGAACGGCATTCACAATCACATTCAATCCCAGCTTTATTCAGACCATCTCCTTTAGAGCGGATTAAAACAAACATTACAAACCCTGCCTATGCTGTTGAACCTGGACAGAGTGAAAGTTCACTTCATATGGGATATACTGCATTAGAGATCAAGAGCAAAATGCTTGCCCTGGAGAAGGCAGATATGTGTATCTACAACCCTTTATTTGGATCTGATCTTCAGTATACCAACAGGGTAAGAAAAAAGAATTATTGATTAATATCACTGTTTGGCTTAACATTTTCATTTTGTGCTTTAAACTTTTTTGCATTACACAATATTTCCAGGTGGACAAAGTGGTTATAAATCCATACTTTGGACTTGGAGCTCCAGATTATTCAAAAATACAGATTCCAAAAAGGGAAAAGTGGCAACGCAGCATGAGCAGTGTCATGGAAGACAAGTACTGTGTTATCTTCATTCATTTTTAATTATATTTTCATACAATTAATTGCCATTTGTTTTTAAAATTATGCCTTCCATAAGCTTTCTTTATTGATTTTGTAATTGCTTCCAGTATGGCAAAAGCCATACTGGAAGCAATAACAGTGGAAAACAATAACAGAAGGGGAGTTGGCAGCTAAATGGCAGCACCTAAACCAACTTGGCTGATATAAAAACCTGAACGGGATCTGTCGTAGTTAGTGTTTGAATAGGAGACCACAAGGAAACCCTAGAGCGGTAAGCTAGACTGGGAAGTCACAAAAACATGCTGATAGTGCTGCCAGAAAACTATATAGATGTGTCTATGAAGGCATCAGGAATTGAGTTCAATATGAAGGAAACCTATCTTACAGATAATACAGGGAACAACTTTTAAAAACTTTTTGTCAAAAGTGAATTGATTCTTAAAATGAAACATGATACTGGGTTGGGTCTGTAGAACGTAATATAACCTTAGCATGTAGTTTGTTCAAGCGCATTCACAGATAGAAAACTGATTCATTTGCTGTTTTCTGCACGTTCATAATGTCTTGTACTCCGGCTTCTATTGGGACTTGATTTAAATATTACATCTTCTTGATTCTTCTTAGGGAACGTCAGTGGGTTGATGATTTTCCCCTTCATCGTAGTGCTTGTGAAGGAGATACTGAATTATTGAGTCAACTTTTAGATGAAAAATTCTCAGTAAATCAGCTGGATAGTGACCACTGGGCACCTATCCATTATGCATGCTGGTGAGTTCAATACAGTCACAGATGAACCTAGAATTGTTCATAATTAAAGTGATTTTAATATGTAAAAAAACTCATCACTGTTATTCTCTTGTACAGCCAAAAGGGAGTTCTCAAGATGTAGCTATGTAGATGAAGGGATATGGCTGTCCAGTTGAGAGTTAAGTCAATTCTTGGTGTGCTTCCTATGCAAATTCTATAGGACAAAGTAAACTAGCCCAGATGTAGATGACAACACAGTGATTATCAGAAGCACATTTTGTCCCCTCAGGAAGGGAATGCCACTGTATTCTTTTTCCTGCAGAAAAGGGTTGGGTAACCTTTGGTGACCATGGAGCTCACTCACCAGTTTTGAGACCCAAAGCCACAGGGGGCTGGCAGTTATAGAAAATTGGGAGAGGGTGGCTCTGACATGGAAGTTGGCAAGGATTTTTTCCCCTTATTTTTTCCAAATGGGACAGAGAGATTTTCACTTTTTTTTTTAACTACTGTCTATTTCATACTTCAAAGTGGTAGAAAACTATCCCACCAGTTTGCAGAAATTGTGGTCAGAGAGGCTTGTGGCCTAGGTCTCACAATATCCCCCCCCCCAAAATAACCGATGGCAACCATTTGATCCCTATCTGAATTAATATCGCTGAACTTAAGATTTTGTAATGTGGGCAAAACCTACCTTCCCTATCTTATATTGGGAGGTCTAGATTCCAGTAATAAGAGTCCAAGGGAGAGATTATTGTACTACAGTGCAAATCCTAAAAAAGCCATATAGGATATATGTCCATCATCTACATACATACACTGCACCCAAGATAATAACAACATTTCAAAAACTTCTGATAATATTTATACATTGGCTGTGAAAAGGTGATCTGGCAACTCAAATCTAGTGAGCCTTGTGGAATCTTTGCAAACTAGTATAATTCCTGGTTGTCAGCAGGTGAGCTTTCATAATTTGCATTGCTGCTGTTAAGAACTGCCTCCCTGTCAATATATCCCTTGAATCTTTTGATGTGAATGATGGACCTTCCTTTCTTAGTCATTTGCAGTCTGACTAGAGAGCTAAGGTGTTAATATGTCTGGGCCTCATACTAGAAGCCTCAAGACTTCCCTGTGAAGGGGCTCTATATAATTTTATATAACTTTGATTATATTCACTACTGACTGCTAGAAAGAATGATATAACTTGTTTTATTCTTGTTGGAACACGTCAGGCATAGGTAGCTCCCATATGCTAGATTGTATATATATTGTATGTTCGACCCTTGAACATACTGGGATTTGAACTCACAGGCCTTAAATCTTTTATTTGAAAAATCTGGGTGAAGTAGTAGTGAATAAAAATATCTGGCCTCCTTAATATATTGGAAAAAAAAAGAAAATAACTTACTTCATTTAGAATCCTAAAGAAATGGTACACACAACTTTTTTCATTAGATTGCACATGTATCTGAGGAAGGCAGTGAATTTATTGAAGAAAGCTGTTTGCTTTGCAGTCATGTAGCTTGTATCTGGATTATTGACAAGCAAGATTAATGCCTTGGAGGGTTTCTGGAACCGTTTTATACATGTTTATTTTTATTTATATAGCTGCTCATCTCACAAAAAAGTGACTCTAGGTGGTGCAAAATAAAATCCTTTGCTTGTTTGTATTTTTCCTTTGAGTAGGTATGGAAAAGTAGAAGCGACACGAATGTTGTTAGAGAAAGGAAAGTGTAATCCAAACTTGTTGAATGGACAACTCAGCTCCCCTCTTCATTTTGCTTCTGGTGGTGGGCATGCCGATATTGTTCAGATTCTCCTAAACCATCCAGAAATTGACAGAGTAAGATGTTTTGGCAGCTGCAGTTAAACTTGCTTATATTGATACATTTTGCTTTTGAATTACAAACATAGGGTGCTTTTAGATGTCCTAGTGGTATATTAAAAAATTAAGATTCTTAAGAAAGAACTGATTTCTCTTGCAATGATTCTGATTTGCTATTGCTAACGATTAACACCATTGCCAGCCTTTGAACAATATATGTAATTGACATTTCCCGAGGAAGGACTATATTTAAAAGTTCTCTTATTTATATTTAGAAGTGTTTTGAACTTCAAACTTAAAAGATGTTATGTGTTGGGACTGGAAAGTGTAGATGAGAGTGGAGACTTTTAGATGATAACTGAAGAAGGCTTTTGGGGCAAGAAAAATATTGTACATGTTGCAGGTCTTACTAAAGATGCAGTAACTTAATGGTATAGCACATATTTTGCATGCAGGCAGTCTCAGGTACAAGTCCCTAGCAATTCTAGATAGAGTTGGAAAATAAACCTCTCTGCAATCATGGAGAGGTCAGGAATGTTTTGTAATATTGTGAGATGACTTGAGCACCAAAAATAAAAGGAAAAAAAAGCACAAACATGTCCAAAATCTCATGAAAATTCAGTGTTTGTGAATGTCTTGTGAGACTTCAATTATTTTTTTAAAATTATTAAATAACAATGGTATAAAAATACACATAAAAACTACTGAGCTAGATGAACCAAGGTCTCACTAAGAGAAAAGTAGGATTTGATTTTATATTTAGAAAGCTATATTTTTAAGTTGTCTTATTTCTGTTTGTAGCACATCACTGATCAACAAGGAAGAACACCGTTGAATGTCTGTGAGGAAAACAAACAAAACGAGTGGGAAAAAACAGCTATTTTACTTAAAGAGGCCATTAATAAACAAGTAGGCATAAGGTTTCTGATATTATAATGCCCGCATTTTTATAGGGATAGGGATATATAAAACTTCTCTATCAAGTGTAATGACCTAGAATTTAAGTGACTGATTCCAGAGCATTATAGCAAGGCCACAGAAGTAAAACCTCTGTTAAAATTAATAATTTAATTTAATCAATAATGGTTTTCTAAAACAGAGCAGGCCATCCACTGCAAAGCAGGGGTTGTGCTATTTCTAGAGGGGAGAATCGACACAGATGGCTGCAGTGGATGGGTTGATGGTAGAAAGTAGATACAACATAGTTAATAAAAAGTGATGACAATATTTTTGTTAGATTTTTTAGAAAATTTTTCTGTTTCCCACCTTAAAATAATGTAAAACCACTGTGGTAATATTCAGTGAAAAGCTATCAGATTTCAGAGACATGGTGAGAAAATGCTTCATACTTATGTATGACCCATGGGTTGCCCAGCCCTATTCTTACTTTAATAAACTTCTCATGATAAATATGTTGATAATAAATAGTTAATCTTTATACTCCAGGTCATCATGCACTGTGCTTTCTTTTGCATTTTAATTTTCTTATATTGGTCTTCTACCAGTATTGTGTGGTTTCAGTAGATTAAAACAAACTTTTCTGAAATTCTCTCAAGATCTTGGTACTTCATGGTGAATTCTAACCCTCCTCCTGAGCTTGCTCTAGAGAAGGGGATGGGAGATGATTCTTGACCTTGCCCTGTACTTCAGGGATGTTCATAAATTGGAGAATTAATTGGAGTAAGGCAAATTTCTGATAACCATATATCTTGTCTTGCTATCAGTACTAGGCAAAATTTGCTGATCTTTGCTTTCAATTCTTCATAGTACGAAAAAGTGCGAATTTATCGAATGGATGGGTCATATCGTTCTGTGGAATTGAAATATGGAAACAATACTACTGTGCAACAGATAATGGAAGGCATGCGTCTTTCTCAAGAAACACAGCAATACTTCACCATTTGGATCTGTTCTGAAAACCTTAGTAAGTAATTAAAATGCTTTTGTTGTTTCTGAAACATGGTGATTTTAACTAAATAAGACGGGCTGTTGGAAAGATGGGTACACCAGAAAAATAGAGTTCAAAGCCATTTTTCTTCCTTTTACTTCCAATATTGTTTCATCAGCAGTGAAAATTATGCACTTAAGATAATTTTTTTAAGGCAGCTGGACAAAACCCCTTGATCCTATAAAGATATTTAAGCTGGAGACATCAGGAAGATCCTAGCAAGATTGTGTGACATTCTTCTCAATTGCCATGACTTTGAAGCAAGAAAGTGCAGATTCAAAGTTTCTCCCCAGTAAACTCAGGAGAAGAATCATAGTTTCAGCTGAGCAGGGTCCTGTTTTGTTTTTATATGCAAACCAGAAGCTATAGCTTAAAATAAATATTAGTTTGCTAAGCAAACTACAAAAACAATTCAGGCTTTGAAATTAGTTTGTCTGGTAATTGAAAAGAATTTACTTTAAAACTCAGTGTATGATTTGATTTTGAACCTGCTAAAATGAAATTAAATTCTAGTTTATTCCTCTCCTGATCATGAAAGAGGAATGAGGATGGCTTAAGATGTGAGCCTGACATTTTATAATGGATACCATTTTTCCTGTGCACCAAAAATTAAATTATATTGCATAGTGGCCAACAATACTATCAGACTTTGTGGAAAAAAAAAAACCCAGTTGTCAGCCTCATTTCCCCAACTCAAAGTGGAACATTAATCTGATATGCCTGTGTGAAAGAAACAGAATTGTGAATTACAAATCCTATGTTGATTCAGAAAGTAAGGAAATTGTTAGGTTATCGGTACATTAGAAATTTACTTGACTTTGCTATATTGGTATTAATGTCAAGGATGAAGGAAATATTGGAGTTTCTCAAAAATCATTGCAATTTCATTTCCAAGTATTTAGAATTTAAATTTAACTCTGTGAATAATCTTTGAATTCTTCCAAAATGATGGATTGACTGACTGACTGCTCTTAGTATCTCATGCAGAAAATGGAAAGCTGGAACACTGCAGCTTGGCCATCACTGATATGATTTGCTCTGGACAACATTATTACTATAGTGTTGTGTTTGGAAGAGAAGGCATCTGTTTGAAATCTCTTGCTCGTCCTCACAACACATTATCAGGTTCTCTTGAGACAAATGAAATGAGACATCAAACACAGTGCATTTATTATTAAAGCTAAAGCCTTCCCTTAGATTTCGAAGGTGCTGGGCACTCTGCCTCCTTTGAAGCTGCAGTCTTATAGTCCCTTACTTGTAAATATGGAATGCTAAATATAGGGTTGCATTGTTTGTGTCTGCCTTTAAAGCTAAAAAGCTGCCAAATATCTGACTTGGCACTTACCTTTAAATAGAGCTGTTTTTGTATAGGTCTCCAGCTGAAGCCGTACCACAAGCCTCTCCAACATGTTCATGACTGGCCTGAAATACTCGCTGAGTTAACAAACTTGGATCCTCAGAGGGAAACTCCTCAGCTATTTTTGAAAAGGGATGTGAGACTACCTTTAGAGATTGAAAAAAAGGTTCGTTATTCTATGTCATATGCAGGTTCAAAACCAGAATTTGAAACTGGAGGCCAATTATAATGTTAAGTGCTGTTCTGAATGTTCCAGAAATTATTTTATGTACGCATTTGCCAGAGCAGATGATCTTGCTTAAAAAAAGAGGATGGGGTAGTTTTTATGGTGAAAATGAGCCATTAATAACCCACTTCAATCAACAATTTCTAAGTCTCTTTGTTTACTAAATATTTCTCATCAGCTAGCTTTTAATCAGTTTAGGTATTTGCTGCCTTAATAGCGGCAATGTTATTTAAAGAACACATCAGAACAAAAGTAGCTTACTGTCAACCCTTTGAGATAGGCCAGGTTGGGAAATAGACTCCACAAGGACTACTGGATCTCTACTTTATTGTTGTGAGGTATACTAACAGGATCTTAAAAGCCTAGCAGAGTTTCCCTTTCTGCCCTCATATACCAAAGAGAACCAAGGTGGGGCAATCTTGAGTTTCTTTCTCAACCCTTCCTCTCTTTCAGGGCTAAGTTGATGTTTATATAACCGCTCATCCAGTCCTTTTTTAAGGTTAACTTGGTACTACTGTACATCTACACATATTCCATCTGTAACGTATAAGAAGATCCAGATTTAAAAGATACGCTTTCACTGATTTTAATTCAGTACTATGAAGCCTCAGTTACTTGTGGTTATTAAAAAGAAGGCTATGGTTACTTCACTCTGGAAAATGAGTACAATTTTAAAAATGCAGTAATGTGCAGTGCATCTTCTGAAGTAAGTCCTATTGAATTCAGTAGGATTTTCTTTCAGAACAGCATAGGTAGGATTGCAGCCTCAGGGTTTTTGGTTTTTCTCCAGAAGTTTTTACATGATTCCTCTAATGAATTTGTCTTTCATGATAAGACAAAGCCAATTGTTTCTCTGTATTAATTATTGACCAAAAGTATAAAGAGTTTTAGTATTATTCATGTTCAAGCTTGAATATGTGTGTGCTTTAAGTAGCTGTTAATTGCTCTGAATCTTACACAATAACATAAGCTTGATTTCACAAGAAAATGCAGCATCTGAACTTTGGCTTCATTTGACAGTGATTTTATTTATAGTTATATATACATCTATCCATATAACATGTATTTTCTTATCATGTTTTCAGATTGAAGATCCATTGGCTATTCTTATCCTATTTGATGAGGCCAGGTACAATTTACTGAAAGGGTTCTATGCCTCATCTGACGCCAAGCTGATCACACTTGCAAGCCTATTGCTGCAGATAGTCTATGGAAATTATGAAAGTAAAAAGCACAAGCAGGGTTTCCTAAAGTAAGTACATTTAAATTATTGATACCTCATTGTTTTTTCAATATAATGTGCAGAAAAAATGATCTACAGAATATTTTATGTTTCTTTTAGTGCATATTATTTCTCTCTGCACATATAATCTCTTACTCAAGACAAATATGTTTTGATTTTTTTCAAGTGTTCTGTAGTAGTTAAATATGTCTGATTTTTATTTTCAGTGAAGAAAACTTGAAATCTATAGTACCAGTCACCAAATTAAAGAGTAAGGCACCTCACTGGACAAATCGAATTCTTCATGAGTATAAGGTAAGAAGCTTATAAATGTTATTGCATTATAATTTCAGGAAATTCAGTCCCTTGTGGAAAAAAGAGCAAGGGAAATTTGATCCAAATTTGAAACAGAATATGCCTGAAACAAAAGTACTGAAATTAAGTTATTAACAAATGGAACAGGTTACTACAATTAGAATATTATTTTGTGTTCAGACTGCACATCTCAAAAAGATACTGTAATGCTCAAAAGATTAACCAAAATTATCAGGAGGATAAACTATAGGAAAAGTTATAAGATTTGGTCCTTTTTAGTTGAGGAGCAGAGAACATACTTGTTGTTTATGAAATTAGATACAACGTAAAGAAAATGGTTGGAGGTTTTTTTCCTCTCACTCTTTTAGAACCAGAGTTCTAGAACCAGAGTCATCTGAGGAAGCCAAATTGTTGAAGATTCAAGATTTTAAAAAGTAGTATTGTACATGTAGAACCTACATAATACATGGGATTCACTACTATCTAATGTGGTGATGATCGCTGGTTTAAAGCTCTTGAAGGCAAATTCTTGGAAGATAAGCCTGGCTAAATGTTAGTTTTAGAAGATCAGAGACACATCCTGGAAGACTGGGCATAAGGATGCTGATTTTTCTGATTTTATGTACTTTCTGCCAACGTACTGAAAAAATTCAGAATCTTTTGGGTTACCTTTTAGGCCAACCCACAACTTATTCTGTAAAATGTAACTTCTTTAGCCATGTATTCTTATTTGAAACTCAACAGCACACTCATTTTTACATGGGTTTTAAATTTCTTTTATTTTTAAGGTGTATTCCTACAAATACGGTATCCTTAAGCAAACAAAAGCTAAAACCATATCCTTTGTGGGCATGTCAACTTGTATTTCCAGAGTCTCAGTACTAGTGAGGGTGTGAGTAAAGAGATGCATCATCTTCAGCGCATGTTTTTGCAAAACTGCTGGGAGATTCCTACGTATGGAGCTGCTTTTTTCACAGGACAAGTATTCACAAAGGCAAGCTCAAGCAATCATAAAGTCATCAGAGTTTACGTAGGCATAAATGTCAAAGGGCTCCACCTTCTGAATATGGAAACAAAGGTATGTTTGTTGTCTTTATTATAGTACTTAGGTATTAAGCATTATTGGTGAGCACAAGCAATTTTAAAAGGTGCCATATGCAGATATTTTAAGGATTTCCTCTAAGAACAGTGTTTCTCAATCTTGGCAAGTTTAAGATGAATGGACTCCAACTCCCAGAATTCCCCAGCCAGCCATGCTGGCTGGGGAATTCTGGGAGTTGAAGTCCACACATCTTAAACTTGTTGAAGTTGAGAAACACTGCTCTAAGATAATTCCAAACTGCCTGACAGTTTCCTAAATGTAGTATGAATGTTACTGATATTATTGGAGTTACTATTAAACTATCTAGCTCTCTTGCTTGATTTATTTAAAAGAGCGAATAGGCCATTCCAGTCACAACCAACTCTTAGCAGTATACAATTTTCCCTCCATAATGTGGGCTAAACCAAAACAAAATACAATAAAAGTAAGCATAAAATCAATCTCTGTGAATAGTTGCAATCCATTCCCTAAATTAAAACCATTTCCATTAATAGAGGGACAAACAGCCCAGGGCTTATTTGAACAGCTAAACCTTTACAGACTTTCTGAATGCCAACAGGGAAGAAACCATTTCAATGTCCAGTGGAATGCTGTTCCAAAGGAAAAGGACAGGGATAGAGAACGCATGCGTCTGTGGCCCCTGCAAACAACACTCATGAATGAGGGGACACAGAGAGAGACTGCATCTTATTTTACCTTTTTCTGCAGACAGATGTTATTGAGAAAAAATAGTCCTGCAGGTATCCATGACCTGAACTACGCAAGGCTTTAAAATTGACAACCGATGCTTGAATTGCAGCCAGAAGCCAACTGGTAACTACTGCAGTTCCCAAATGGTTTATATGTGCACAAGGAGGAGTGCCTGTGACTACTTGGGCCACTGCAGTCTGGACCAGTTGTAGCTTCTTGTAACCCCATGCGGTGTGTATGTAGTAGACCAGTCTAGAGGTAAGTCATGAGTGACTGTGAGCAAAGCTTCTCATTCTAGAAGGAGTTGTAACTGATGCAAAGGCCATCCTAGCCACAGCTACCACCTGCTCCTTGTATAGGAACTGTGAGTCCAGAAAGACCCCGGGTTTTGTACCATTGCTTCACATTGCTCTTTAACAAATTTAATTTAATTTAAATTGTGTGGAAAATGCTATTCATGGGAAGAAAAAAAAACTTACAGGCATACTACTTTAACATAATTAGAATGAGTTCTTCATATTTAGTAATTTTTCTTGTTTGATAGTTGGATTGAAATATAAGTCTTACTTGAATTAGTTCTCTGTAATTTATTTATCAATAAAAAAAAAAAAATTCCTATGAAAATACTTCAAACTTCAGAATTTATTGCCCATTTCTGTTTTTCTTTGTTTTCAAGAAGCCATTTCTTTTAATGAAATAATAACAATAGAAAATATATATACTGTTACTTTTAAAAAGTGGATTTAATATAATCAATATGAGTTCTCAATACACTCACATACTTTATCTGACAATTATCCAAAAGAATTAAGATTCTGGTACCAAGCTAATATCCTGTGTACATCCTGGTTATTGCTAGTTTAATGCATTATGGAGCCTGGGTTGTTTGGCTCAATCCATAGGAAAAGAAACCCTGGATGTTAAAAACGCCATGATCACATTTACCTATAGCAGGGTTCCCCATAGTGATCAATATCGATCCCCAAGGGTCAATGGTACTATCCAAGGGGTCAGTAAATGGCTGGGAGTCAAAAGGGGGTCAGTAAATGTCAGGGGGTCAGTAGGCAGTCGATAAATGATGGAAGGTCAATTGGGGTCAATTTTTTTGATCTCTGTAGATCTCCATGCCAGTCCCTAGTCCTGAAGGTGAGGTGGCTAGTGGCGAGACAGGGTTACCCAGGGTTGGACAGTCAGCTCCCAGTGAGAGCGGCCTTGAGTTTCCTCTATTGTTGTTGTTATCCATAGTACTATTAGTTAAATTAGTATTAAATTATTTTTATATAATAAATGTTTGAGGGTCAATGAACAATCTGAAACTTCATGAAGGGGTTGATGAGCTGAAGAGTTTGGGGACCCCTGACCTATAGATAAGCATTGCATTCTAACTAAGCCAAGCAGCACAGTTTCAGGCGTTGCCAAAAGCGCAGGTTTATTGTGGAGTGTGTAAGGGGAAAAGCCATTTGTCCCCTTGGCAACACAGCGTGGGGCAATTAACCAGCCAGTAGCAGTCTACCTCCTACTAAGAAACACATCAGGCTGGCTTTTCTAACCAGCACTGATGCATAAGGGATGCTACATCTGCTGCACCCAGTGGGTAGAGTGGGTTCCTCGAAGAATCTGCGAGGCCCTGGAAGAGCAAACAGGCTGGCATAAGAGAAAGTAGGAAGACAGTACCCATGTGCACTATACCCCCAAATGTATTTTGTTTTGTTTTAAGGTGATATCTTGTTGTTGCTATTATTTATTAGATGTGTTTTAGCAACCCCACTCCAAAAGACTCTGGGCAGTTAACTCATGCATTCAATTTAGGGTGTATTCTGGTTTGTCGTTTTATTTCTTTTATATTTTTTTATATTCCAGGCTTTGCTCATAAGTTTAAAATATGGTTGCTTTATGTGGCAGTTGGGAGATGGAGATACCTGTTTTCAAATACATAGTCTGGAAAACAAAATGAGCTTTATAGTTCACACCAAGCAGGTAATTAAGCTATCCAGTGCCCTCCCCCCTAATATTCCCTAATGGTAAATCTTCACAAATTAGGAATGTACTGTTGATTGGAGCAAACTTTATTAGGTTAATGTAAAGTTATTTAGGGGACGCGGTGGCGCAGCGGCTTAATGATGCTGAAAGTGCCGGCCAGAAATGGCTGAAGGCTTCAGCGGTTCGAGTCCAGCCTCGCGTTAACAAGGTGAGCTCTTGTTTCTATACCCGCAGCTTCTGCCAACTCAGCAGATCGAAAACATACGTGAGTAGATAAATGAGTACTCTCACTTCGGTGGGAGGAAAAATGCTGGCAGCGGCTCAACAGAGAGACGGGGCAGTTGCCGGTAAAAAGCGCGAAACCGCGCTCGTCCGAAAAAGGGGCGCGAAGCAACGGAAATCCCGCCTCCTGTGCTGCCAGCTGGGCTGACGCTCTAGGAATTAGGCTCTGGCAAAGTCTAATTCCGAAACTAGAAAGATGCAATTGCCTTGAAAACCGCTAGGGGGCGGTCACTGCAGGGTCAGTAATGACTGTTAAGCAGATTTAAAAAAAAAAAAAAAAAAGTTATTTAATGAGTTCTTCACAACTTAATCATCTGAGCAGATGGATGTTCTGGTAGCAGTATAACAGTATTCTCAACTATTAAAAAAAACAATAAAGCCTGCCAGAAACTGAATTCAGAATAGTTCCCACAGATTTAACAAGTCTGTATATATAAGCTGTTTGCAGAGCTTATACTTTGTACCCTTGTCAACATCCGCCTGTGAGTGTATGCACAAAGTCCACCTGCACATTACCCAGTTACCAGGTTTGTCCTTGATACAGTTGTGGACTTCGTTCACCTAGCTTTGGCCCCATCCCTGCTAGCTTTCTAGAAAGCCCCTAAAACGCTTTTCCATCACCCTTGGGGATCCCCTGGGGACCCTGAGAGGTGGTTGTGTGATATTAGGTGATTGTTATTCTCCCACAATCTTGGCTTTTTAATGTTTTTATTTTTATTCTTGTTTCAGTGTTTTAAGATTGTTACATTAATTGTTGCTGTGCTTGTATGTCACCTGGAGTCACGTTATGTGAGATGGGTGGCCATATAAATTTGATAAATAAATAAATAAAAACGCAATACATTAGAATACATTGCTTTTATTATTATTTTAATGCCTTTCTCTGTTTGTAGGCAGGTCTTGTCATAAAACTTTTGATGAAGCTAAGCAGCCAGCTGATACCTAATGAGAGAAGTGACTAAATTAAATGAGGAGCAGTTGCGTTCAAATGTTCCACATAAATTAATTGCACAAGATAAAAGACATTGCCTGATGGAGGTCATACAAAAGATGCGGTGTTCATTTGTACATTTATATTGTATAGCACTATTTTAATATAATCACTTAAAGAATTTTGTTGGCAAAGCCACAAGAATAATATTTGTGTATATAATTGGACAGGAATTCAGGAAATCAAGATTGTATTTCTAAACACACTAAAGCACACTGGCTGGGGAATTGTGGGAGTTGAAGTCCAGACATCTTAAGGTTGCCAGTGCTGAGAAACACTGCACTAAGGAATTAAGAGAATAAGCAATGGTATATTTTGAGTAAACATGTTTTCAATCAGTTTAAAGCTGTTCTGGTTTAGTATGAATAGTTTTGTTTCTAGATTGGGCAAGAAAGTCTTCACTCTGGGAAGACATGGAAACACTGGCAATTCAATATAAATCTCAGAATGTAGTGAATCCCTCAAAGCTATAACATTTAATCTGACCATCTACAGTGAGTGTTAGTTGTTAAACAACTATGAAACATTTGGTAACACCATGCATGCATGCAATTTTTCTAAATATCTTGCTATTTGTGGTGGTGTGGTTAAAGTGTTGAATTAGGAGTGGGAGACCCAGATTTTAGTCTATCCACAGCCACAGAAGCTCACTGCATAATTTCAGTAGACAGACAGACAGAAACTTTATTTTGGCCACTGACCAATAAAAATACATTCTGTAAAACAAAGCAAAATTATCCCCTAACATCAATAACTGTTAGCCACCATTAGTGGGCAAAGTTTACACATTATGTAGCAGAATTTTGCTACTTTTAGAGAAATACATTTATCTTGGTTGTTTAACAGATAATGCAAGTAAAAATTATCAGAGTGCCCTGGAAATTTAAATAAAAGGGGGGGGAATCAACGGGTGGCGGATGTCCCTGTAGAACAGACAATACAAAAGAACATGGGCTGTGGTTTCTATAGCACCTGTGTCACCAGGCCATATCGGGTTTCATATGGAGTCTTCCTATATTTCCCTTCCAAAACAGCTACGGGGAGGACATTAAATCGGGCTAGAAATGAGACTCTCCTGAATTTGGGGACTGTAATATGATATAAATATGAAGCTGGTTTAGGCACTAAGATTTGGTTATTAGCAATTATATTATGAGAAAATGCAGCAGTTTCTGTTTGGCTTCTGTATCTAAGATCCTTTGCCTTAGCATTGATCTAGCTCAGTGTTTCTCAACCTTGGCAAATCTAAGATGTGTGGACCTCAACTCCCAGATTTCCCCAGCCAGAAACACTGATTGATCTAACTCTAAGGTTAAAATGGCATCACTGGAGAAACCACAGAGACTTAGTTTCTTTAGAATAGCTATTTTCTAAGAGGATTTTAAGTTATCTGCCAATATTAGATGGGTCAGTCCAATGGGGTTGTGATGTAATTTTAACCAGTAGGTAAAGATATTTATCCAGAGATTAGATTCAAGTTTACTGACTCCTGCTTCCCATCGAACTACAGCATTTGGAACACAGTGGGTAAACTTTCAGTAATTTTGTCTTAGCCCAGTCTACCTCACAGGGCTCTTGTTGGGAGGTGGGTGCCCTATGTGTGCCTCCTTGAGCTCCCGAATGAAAGGTAGGGCATGCATCCCACATAAAAAAATACATGTCATACATAACACCCAAAAAGCAACTTCTGAATATCTGGGAACCTCTAGGGCAGCATTAGTTCAGCACAACAGGCCTTTGGCTATACTTGGAAGAGGAAAAATGGGTGTCTCAAAGATATATCTTATTAATATTTTGAATAATTCATGGATGTGTCAATAACAGTTACCTTGCATACAATTTGAAATATACTGTCCTTCTTGCATACCCTTGATGTACCAGATAATAATTCTGTTTTTAAATTATTATGTTTATGAAATACAGCATTTTAAAAATATTTGTATATGGGCTCAGCAAAATGTTTTTTTTTAAATAAAGTTTGATTAAGGTATTATGATTTAGTCAACATTTATTTTTATGTATTTGGTGATAATTGAAGATTCCTTTACAAAGTTAATTTTATATACTGAGTAACAATGAAACTTGGATTTAGTGGATTACAAATGTGGATGAAGTTTCCATTGTATTTGTGTTACTTTATGTCATTTGTGGATGACATATTGTTTCTCCAGTAACTGGGAATGACAAACATTTCTTCCCTCTGGTTGACTCATTAAATTGAGATTTCTGTGTACAAATCTCTAATTCTGTCATTTTCACCCATATAGATGGCCCTGGTAGCTACTCCTATGAAATTCAGTAGTAAAATCTTTGGCTCTGATCCAAACAAAGTAGATGAACCAGAGTGATATGGTGTAGGTTTCTGTACAGAAAGTCAGAATTTCAGTCTCCGGTATCTCACACTAAAAAGTTATGCAGCAGTTGGGTGAAGGATCTCTGCTTGAGTCCTGGAGATCCGCTGCTAGTCAGAGTGCACCTGACAAGGTATTTTCCTGTATCCAATTACTTTCACTCAAAAGTCAGAATGTATCAACCAAGGCTGTACCTGCAGAATTCTAGTGCCAGAATGCTGAAATTCCACGTTAGAATAATCTACTATTCTTTGGGTAAAACACACACCACCTCTTTGGCTGGATAAAATCATGTGAAAATGAATGGCTGAACTCTAGAGAAATCACTCCTGTCGGCAGCCATTGCTCTAGTGCAGTGTTTCTCAACCTCAACAACTTTAAAATGTATGAACTTCAACTTCCAGAATTTCCCAGCCAGCATTCTGGCTGGGGAATTCTGGGAGTTGAAGTCCACACACATCTTAAAGTTGCTGAGGTTGAGAAACACTGCTCTAGTGGTATGACTAGTATGCATCCCATGGGCAAGACTAGTTGTAGGTGAAAGACTTGAGGATTTTTTTTTATTTATCCCCACACCTTCAAATCCAATATTAAGATGTTATGCCAAAGTACCACTGCAAATGGGGAAACAAATAAGCTTAGCTACACCATAATCAAATTTGAAGAATTAATGCATACTCTAAGCAACTCTTTCTTGGTAGATCACATTACTCTGGGACAACCCTTATAAGGTACAAAATTGTTGCTGATGCCCACAGGCCAGAGAATTGAAAAACATGCTTTTTTATTCCTTTATTAATTTACTTACAAAATTTATATTCCATTTTATATTCTTCTCAAACTACTGATTCTTCCAGTTTTGCCCTTTCAAGGATTTAATTTCTTAGCTATTTTTATACCCTTTCTGAATTATCTATAAGATACTTGTTTCTGTATCATATTTCAGTGTGACTCTGTCTTTACAAAACGTTAAATGGATCATTGTGAATTTGACTTAAAATCATATTCCCCCTTTTTTAAACGTTAGAAGTTAGAATGTATGTGACACTGTTTTCATCCTAATTTCTAAAATTTAAACTGAAGACAGTATGCTTTTAACTCCAGCGCACAATGATTTGACAAGCTCCTGGACGAAAGGCATGATAGCAACCTAAGAAATAAAAATAATGGAACACAAGTAGTAAACATCTGATGCAGATAAGGAAAATACATTTATAAAAGCAGGTCTTGTCCTTTGTAGTTGTGGGCAGTCTATAAATAACTTTATAATTCATAAATATTACCAACTGGATGAGAAACAGCCTCAATGCACATTATTCATTTGCCAAATTCAATAGTTAAGTTTATTTGGGATGCAGAAAATGGACTTGGTGTCTGCATGTAAACTGCTGCTCCTCTTTCCACAATAATATTTTTTAATGAGTACCATACACACAGATCTTACTCTTGCATATATACTGTGAAATATTTTGTAGTAAAGTTAAATGTAGAAATAAACCAGCATGAAAACCATAAAGCATTTTTTATCGCATAGAGAAAATTCACTGCTGTACTTACATACATCCTTTATTGATGTTATTTTAGTTGGAATCCAAATAGTGCAGAATGTTAACTGCTTTTTACATGAACCAAAAGATAGTACAATAAAAACAGCTCAAAACTGCTTCTAATAGCATATTTTATTTGTTTGCTTATTAAATGTATATAGCCACCCATCTCACACTTGCGACTCTGGGTGGTACACACAATTACAAAACAGAGTTTCTAAAATATGTGTATTTTTGTTGCTGATGTTATTTAATTTCACATATTTTAATTGCAATTTTCTTATTGCTTTTTTTTTTTTTTTAATCCGCACTCAATCGTTACCGATTCTGCGGCGACTGCCTGGACAAGTCCCTGCAGTTTTCAAGACAAGGTGTTTCGGAAGTGGCTTGCCATTGCCTCCTTCCTAGAGCAGAGCCCAGCTGGCGAGCGCAGAAGGCGGGGTTTCTGTTGCTTCGCACCTTTTTTGGGCGTGCGCGACTTCCACGTTACTGGCAACTTGGTCCCGTCTCCTGTGCAAGCGCCACCAGCATTCTTCCTCCCACTGGGGTGAGAGTACCCATTTATCTACTCACATAAGTTTTCAAGCTGCTGGGTTGGCAGGACCTGGGGAGGAAGCAGGAGCTCACCCTGCTGCGCGGAGCTGGGCTCGAACCGCTGAAGTGTCGACCATTTCTGGCCAGCAACTTTCAGCGTCATTAAGCCGCTGCGCCACCACGTCCCCCTTCTTATTGCTAGTGTCAAATAATATAGTAATTTTGTTAAGGGTTTTTTAAGCTCAACTAAAAGATTTGATTATGCTTGATGGATTACCTGCAGGAATCAATCTATAGGATGGACTATAAAATGAAAAAATATCTTGAATGAAGGCAGTGGCAAACCACTTCCATTTTGTTTCCAAGAAAACTAAATGGATGTGCCTATGAAGTCACTAGGAGTCAAATTCTACAATTTGTACATAAAAGTTATCTTTTCACATTTCTTTTCTAATCTTACTTGACTCATTTTATATGATTATCAAAATATTTGACATTGTACATTCAGTTCCACATCTTAAGCATGCTTTGTTTTCTTCAAACATAACCTTCAAGAGCATGAAGTGTTTGTGCAAGTATTAAAACATTAAAACAAATATCTTCCACTTATATCTCTTACAGAATAGTCGTTTTCCTCTAAAACAAGCCAGAACATGAAATCATGAGTTTGTGCAAAGGTAGTATAGAGCAGTGGTGCTCAAGTGCAGGAAACTATCACATGAAATATGATTGTCTGAATATGGACAGTAAACTAAGCCGTACTGCTTGGTTTGGTTTGGTTTCAATGTGTTGAGTTAATCCAGAGCCTATGCTCTGTAAACCATGGTCAGCACAATGGTTGAGCATTTTGCCCTCACCAGGATTCTGCCACTTTCGCATCTTTTCAAAAATTGCAGTACAATGTTCTACTAAGAATACAAATATGTTATAGTCAAGCCAGAAGACATTTCCCAAGGCCCTATGTTTCTTAAACTGTTACACAAATAAGGATCTAGCCATATGGGGCACTTTGATAAATATTGCACTGATGTGCTTTCGAAAGTAAGGAAGTCCAAATTATCTACTCAAGAGATCACAAGATAATCTCAAAGCCAAAGAAACATATTGTCAATCACTTAAGAAAAACAGCTTGTGATAAACTCCAAAGTTGTGAAACTGTACTCCTAGATCTAAGCAGAAACTCTTGCTTAATGAGATTAGAAAAATAAGCCAATCAGGATTGCTCTAAATTGGAACTTCCATTTGAAAATCTCTGGCAGTTGGAAATTCTATAAGGTGAGATTAAAAGAAGAACGTGCCCCGTTGGTTAAATATATTCCACCTTTAATATTAATGACAGAATGGAAAACATTCTAGCTACCACATGATATGTATGATGGCTATGGAGAACTTCAGATTCAATTTCACAAAGGTGTTTTGCATGCTTCCTTTGCATAGGAAGCAGCTGTGGCAACTCTTTACAGTAAGCAGCCGCATGATCCTGGGAAAGAAATCGCTTTTTAAAATAGCTGTAGAAAAGTATGACATTTGTGCCCAAAGCACTGCACAGTCTTAATACCTAGGCATAAGCCTCGCAAAATTTGGTCTTACTTATAGGAGGACGCATTTTGCTTTTGCACTACACAGCTGCAGTCCTGAATGAAATAAGGAGTAAATCTTATTTGAATAAAGTCATACAGTTCTACAGTAAGTTTTACAGTTCATACAGTAAGCTTGTGATGTTATTAGAATTCTCGAATGTGTTATCTTTTTAAAAATACTACACATTAATTTTATAAATATATTATTTATTTAAATATACAGTATATATATGTATGTATGTATGTATGTATTATGTTGTGGTTCTAAGCAGCTACAAACATCTGAAATTTAATCTAACAGTTAAAACCACAAAATGAAATTTTAGCTTTATTACTATTTCGCTAATCTTATCTGAATCCTGTTTCTTATCTGTTATATATCTTGCCATTATATTTTGGTTTTCTTCTGTTTTCTTATTTTTGATAAAAGGCTGGAATAAGCAACAACAACTGATAATATTTTTTTTTGAAAGTATGTCTGATAAAAAAGAGGAACAGCCCTCCAGTGTAAATACAGATGGAGTCAATGAAGTCTCTCTAAAAGGTGTTGAAAGTGGCAGAATGCAATCTCTTGAAAAACTTGATACAATTGGAAGATCATCAAGTCAAGTGCTTGAAGAAAATCAGCATGAAACTGAATCTACTAATGCTAATGAAACTAAAACAGTATCATCAGAAATTGTTGAGAAGGATTCAGAACCAGAGACATTAGAGTCACAATCATTGGAATTGTCAGAAATATCATCAGGCAGTTTGCACAAGGAAAATGCAAGTGAATTCCAGGAGACTATAACTGAAAAAGAAGCAGAAAGCTCTATAGAGGTGTCTTTACAAGATGCAGAAAAGGATGGCTTACATTCTACAGAGAAACTAGATTCACTTAAAAAAGTTCCACCAGATTGGATAGCCAATACAAAGCATGCTGAACTTCTTGCATATCTGTATGCTGAAGGATTAGCTGAAATCCCACCAGATTTTTTTGAAGTTCAAGTTAGAAAAAGCTTAATACACTCTATAGAAAGTGCTACAATATGCCAAACGCTATCTGAAGAAATGTTATCTGAAATGATGGTTGATGAGTTTACAGTTCAGTTAAATGCAAGAGGACTGGTTGAAGTTCCTTCAGGGATTTTTGACACAAACAAGTTGAAGTTTTTGAATTTAAACAATAACAACATAAAGACCATACCAAAAGAGATAAAATTGTTGACAAACCTGGAAATATTATCTATGGAAGGAAATCAGTTAACTTCATTACCTCCTGAAATTTCTCTACTTAAAAAACTTAGAACTTTGAATCTCAGTCATAACCAAATATCATGGTTCCCCCCAAATTTTTCTGAACTGTCAAGACTCAGGTGTCTTTTGATCAGTCATAACAACATTGAAAAAATCCACTTTGCTTTAGAAAAACTTGATAGACTAGAAATGTTAAATCTCAGTGGAAATAATGTGACTCTCCCAGACTCTATATCTACCATGAACAAATTGAATGCACTTTTTTTAAATTCCTGTAACATTTCAATATTCCCAAAGATGGTCTGTTACATTCCAAATCTAAATCAGCTCACCTTGTCAGAAAATCAGATCCAGAGTTTACCAAAAGAAGTTAAAGAACTCAAAAGTTTAAAAGAGCTTTCATTAAGTAATAACAAGCTTACATTTTTGCCTGTGCAGCTTTTTCAGTTGGTATATATTGAAAAACTGAGGCTGGATAACAACCAACTAGAAAGTCTTTCAGATAAAGTGGAAAACCTACAAAAGCTTTGTGACCTTAATCTTGCCAAAAATGTATTAAAAATAATTCCTGATAGTCTTTGCAACTGTACCATGATAGAACGTCTCAACCTTAATGACAACCAATTAAGAAAGATTCCTTCCACTTTATACAGATTAAAACGTCTAAAGGAATTGTACCTAAACAGAAACCAACTGATCTTTTTAGATGAACAAATAGCATACATTAAGGAACTCCTAATTTTAGAAGTATCAGGAAATGTGTTAATGTACATTCCTGTTGAAATAAAAAGCTGTACAGAAATCACTAAAATTGACTTAAGTTACAATAAACTGGCTGTGTTTCCAGTTGGACTGTGTGCACTACTTGCTCTTAAACACTTAAATCTTAGTGGAAATTATATTTCAGAAATAACTATTGACATTTCATTTATTAAAAACCTGCAGCATCTAAATTTCAGTAAGAACAAATTACCCTCATTTTCCATATACCTCTGCACTCTTTCCAGACTGAGCTACTTAGACCTAAGTAACAATGAAATAAGCACCGTTCCGGCAAATGTGCATCAAATGCAGTCTCTTCAGGTTCTGCTATTACACCATAACAAATTTATTTTGTTTCCCAGAGAACTGTGTGTTCTAAATCATCTAAAGGTTCTTGATCTTTCTGGAAACAAAATACAGTTCATTCCTACAGATATTAAGCACCTGTCAAAGCTAAAAGACTTAAATCTGTCAGACAACCAGTTTGCATCATTTCCAAATGAAATATGCCAACTTTTATCATTGCAGAAGTTAACTCTGAGCCAGAAAAATGGACTAAGGGTAAGTTACTTAAAATTATGACTCTTTATGCTGGCTGGGGAATTCTGGGAGTTGATGTCCATGCACCTTAAATTTGCCAAGTTTGAAAAACACTGATATATGCCCTTGTGTGCTAGGCACAATCAAGTTTAATGACCTTCCCTCTATTTTAAAATTGCCCCTTGTGTTTCAGAGATCTTTCCCATTAAGCTGTTACCTCCTGGAATTGACTCCCCCTTAAATTACAGTACATCTGGAGTCTGACCTTTAGAAGTCTGAAAAGACTCTTAAAATGCTTGTTTGGATCATTATCCTTCAGTTTTATTTCGTTGTCCAGCACCGTTTTAGCAAGATGTATTGGATATTTTCTTATGTAACTAACAAAAAGTGATTCCATTGTAACAAAAATATTCCCTCTGTATAAAAATGCTTTTTTAAATTGTTTTTATTTTCAGTTAAAATCACTGACAGAAGAGATATCAAACCTGACGTCTCTTAAAGAGCTGGATATTTCTCACAATGAATTACAAGAAATACCAGAAAGTACAGGGGAAATAAAAAGCTTGGTCACTTTGATAGCAAGCAATAATTGTTTAACAAAGCTTCCCTCAAGTTTTTCATCACTCTGTAATTTACAGCATTTGAATTTAAGAGGTAAGCATTTGGATTTTATTTATTTATTTATTTATTTATTTTTAAACTTGTATGCCGCCCCCAATGGGTGACTCTGGGCGGCTCACAGTAACAAAAAAGAAAAAAACACAGATTATCATAGGAAATTATATTCAGGCATGAAAATAGTGTTCTCCCCAATCCAGTGACAATATGCACGACTAAGTTGTGATATGCAGATCAGCTATAGCAAGTATACAAAAGTGAGTATAAACATGTACAAAAAAAATTTGCATTCAGCTGCGATAGAAAGCCTATTCCCATGAATATTATTTTGGCACAACAATGCTTGGATGACTTGAGGACTGTGGTTCTTATGCAAGGGGGTAATTTGGGCATATCCAGGGGATCACGGAGCAATTTGTGAGCTGAGGATCTACTTTGGGACTGCTGGTGCCAAGATGCTTCTGTAAGACAGCAGAGTCTGGTTGTTGTTGTTTTTTGTGGTGGTAATGACATTATTTGAGACCAGGAAAAGGGGTGATTGTGTCAAACAGTTTCAGAACCATTGCTCTAGAATATACTACAAGTCACCCAGCTATCATAAAGCAAAATGAAGCAAAATGAATGCTGTGTAAGTACAGCATTCGATAGAATGACTCCAGAACAGTGGTTGTCAACCTTGGCAACTTCAAGATGTGTGGACTTCAGCTCCCAGAACTAGAATCCTAGAAGATTAGAGGGGATGGCATATAATAATATCAAAGAGAGAGACAATGGGACAGGGCAGAAGTACAGAAGGAAAAATAAGGTGTTTAATAGGTCTTAAAAAGAAAAAAAAACCTCTGATAATTCCTTGTGACAAACTAAATCATCATTCTGTCATTAAGCATGGAGGAAGAATGCTGTATGCTGCTTTAAAAAGAAACAAATTCTCACGAATCATCCATGCATTCAGTGTTATTACATGATATGAATGTTTGTTATTGTCTGCATCCAGCATATAAATCAAATGCAGTCAATTGCAACATGATGAAAAATGAATTTAAAAAATCAAACGACTAATATAGTATAACAACCCACAATTTCCCCACAATTAATTATGTTGATTTAACCATACGTTCCTTAATATTAATATTCCTAACATCATTATTAGGATTTGAAAGGAGGAAGAAAACATAAAATTTATCTGACCTACCAGAGAAATTTCTTAAAACAGAAGCCATAAAAAAAGAACAAGAGTAATTATGTGACATTCCAGAAATGGCCCTAAGGAGTCTTGATGTGGAATACACCTTTTCTGATATTTTATAATGCACGCAAATGTAGTTAAAGTTGACACTGTAAGAGTTGCTATGTAAAGACAATAAAGCTCAAAATAAAAAGTTTTCACCCTAAACTGAGGTTAGGTTAGGATCTAAAGCTGAAGTTCAGGGGCATCCACAGTATATGGTCAAAAAAATTAAGATGGTGGCTGTGATAATGAAATTGAAGCTCTGCCTGGTTTTTATGTGCATTGCACACTTGACACATCAAAACCAGGTGCACTTTCAATTGCACCATTGTGGCTGCCATCTTAACTTGCTTGACAATACCCTATGGACACCCCTGAACTTAGGGTTTAAAAGAAACAACAATTTAAAAGGAAAGGATAAGAAAGCCAATATTCTTATCTTATTCGGGATATACTGTAAGAATAGTTATAATACATAATGACAGAGCAAGATGAATGAATCGAAGCCATTTATCAAAAGATACTCTATATTCCCAAGTCTTAGATAATCCTCTGTTTTGTTCCAGGTTTTGATCACAAAGCTGCCTCCCAATTTCAGCATCCTTTCTTTTTTTTGTCTATAATTTTTATTAACACTTTTAAACGAGAAGATAAAAACTAATACAAACTAATATAAAGGAAGAAAGGAAAAAGAAAAAGGAAGATATCAAAGAAAAAGCAAAAAGTGCAAGAAAAGAAAAAAGTTGAAGGAAAATAGAAAAGTTCCCTCTGGTGTCCAATTTTTAAAGTCTTGTCTTATTATGTTTTTTTAAAAAGAACTCAAAACAAAAGCATTTTCCCACAGGAATGATTCTTTATAATTAATTCCAAAATCTTATTTCAAATTTATCTGGACCCTTAGTCTGTTTGTAGCTTTCTAAAATCAAAGGTTTAATTACCCTTTTGCTGTTTATTCCAGAAAAAAAAATTAAGTCCTTAAACTTGTATTTAAAACTTATTTCACTGAAGGAGACTCACCCGGTGCAGAAAAACTTGTTGATCCAAAGGTTCCTAATAGCTGAAAAGCAGTTAACAAGCAATTTCCAAAAGTGATTAGAACAGGAAGTATGTGAACCCAGTGTCCTTTTAAAGGCACAGACCACAGTTTGAGCAAGATAGCTATTCCCTCATCTCCCAGAGCTCTAAACCTGCTGGAGACCACTGTCTTGCAGTCCCCTCACAGGGAGCAACTATCTGGAGCACTTGTGGGCAATCTTAAGTCCTCTCCTTGTCCAGAGAAGAATTACAAAGAGCCAGTCACTTGTCAGCTCTTCATCCCACCGTGGAGCCAACTTCAGCCCACCATTTCTTCCCAGCAGTCACCCATATATACATTTCCAAGATTCTGTAACCTAACCTGCTTTTCACTGCAATAACTCCGGCTGCTCTGAACATGTGATGAACTTGCTTTCTTGACTGTGAGCTACAATAAGGGGCATAACATTAATTGCTATGTTCTATGTTATAACAATTTAGACTACATTTTCTCCAAAGGGCAAAAAATCATATATGTGCATGATAACAATCCACAAAGTAACTGGGAATTACTTTGCCTAGAAAAATAATAATTCCTACTAAATATCTGTACCCACTTGAATAAAGGAAATGTAGAGTTCTTTAGGCATTTTTTGTAGCTTAACTATGTATACCCTCCAAGAATCACTATTCTGGAATATACTACCCAAGTATTTGCATGTCTATACTTGTTCAGTAGCATGGCTATTTATCTGCCACTTGTGTTTGATTTGGTTTGTAGACAAAACCTTAATTTCTGCTATTTGATCATTTAGGGTGAGCTTTCTTCTAAGCAATAAGTATTGAAGGCTCAAATGGCCCATTTACTATAAAAGATAGGACGCTGTGTTGTCCACATAATATAGCATGGGAATAGACAAGTTGCCAGTTTTGGAGAGTGAAAACCAGAATCTGAAAAGGTTTGAACCATTGAGTATATATACTGTAAAAATTAAATAGCAAAGGAACCAAAATACACCCTTGTTTCACCCCTGAAATGGAACAGGATGTGACAGATGCCTTAAGGTAGCCAATTTCACGCAATTTATAAATGAGAAAAGTCTATGTGCAACGCTGAATGCTTGTAACTTCTCCCACCGATAAGATCTTTAGCAGCAGTTATCAAAAGAAACAAAAAAAGAGACAAATCTCCACATCTTTGCCCCAACCAAAATTGTGAGAAAAGGGGCCAGAATGTTGCCTGTACGTAAGTACAAGATCCCATTCAAAAATAGAGTACTGCTGGAAGTCTTGTATTGTAATGTTAACCTTACTTCTCCCCTTCCAGACTTGTGCTGTGACATCACATGCAAGTATGTAAGAAGCGGAGTTTGAATCGCAATATCACAATGCACATTTGCTACTTGCAGCCCTTGTCTCCCTGTGGATGCCCATGGATAGGAGCAGCAATAACATTGATACATCAACCCTAAGTTTATCTTAAACTGTAAATTTAAGATCTCACAGCAGCAGGGTCTTAATAAATCTGTTATCAACCTCCCCAAAAATTTGGAACAAATTCTGCATTTCTGTCCAGACGGTGGTTGTACACACTAGCCTTCTATCTGGCAGAGCTACAATAAGTCAAGCAACAACAGTGAAGCCCTTTGGCCCTCTAGATCCAAGCAGAAATACTAAATGAAAAAGGGAGCCTAGACAACAGCTGTATCACTCTCAGAACAAAAAGAACCACCTGGTCTGGTCTGCTGTGTCCCTTCAGAAAAGTTGCCAGTGGTCCTAAACTGTAAGGGGAAGGACCTGTAAACTGCTTACTTGCTGCCAGAAATGTCCCAGTTCATAGAATGCGAATACAGCCCTTTATATTTATTTTGCTAGAAAACAAGCTTCTGTACTTGCCTAGTGATATGCGCCTTCTTCTGGAACTAAAGGATACAGATTTTGATGAAAATATTCTCATCAGGCCTCCCCTGGAAGTCTGTAAAGGGAAACAACTGCTCCCCATCACACATTACTTAGAAAATGCTGATCAAAGAGATGGTAAGTTTAGATTCAATCTTCCAGTACCAGATACTCCTACTCAGGCCTCAGACAGCCTTCTTTGGGCTTCATATCTACCATGGGGTGGGGAGGCACCAGCCATACTTGTTTCTTGATTGCTCTGATCACCTCACCTCCTGCCTGGAATAAGCCGCATGCATTAGAAGAAGTGTACTCACTATCTTCTAGCATGCTCTTGGCTTGCCTTGGCAGATAATGGACATTCTTTAGTGATATAATTGTGAGCCTCCTTGTGAATAAGCCACAGCAGCAAAGTATGACTGTCTGCAGACTCAGTGCTTACTGAGTATAAAGCCACAGATATGCTGCACTAACATGTGTTGCCTTAATTTATGCCCTGAGGAATCCTCTCTGGTATTCTTTTCATGGGCGAGCAGCTTGCACTTTGTGAGTGGGCCCCTAACTAAGCCTCTTCATCTTCTCACTTTGGACACCAGTGCGGCAGAGACCTCTGCAGACAGAGAGGTGGGGAGCTGACTGGCAAGTTACAAAAAGCAAACGCTGGACTCTCCAAAGATGTAGAGAACGTGCTGAAGCTTATTCCTTCCAGTCCTTTGAACATTCAGAGACAAGGGTGGAAAAGAAAAACAGACTCTTTGGAGCCTCAGTAGTCCAAATTAGGAACTCAAAGTGACATTCAAAATAAAATGTCTAACCAAGGAGATAAACTGACCTGGTAGCAGCAGTCTGAGGTTTTTGTTCTCCTGTTCTTGCACCAACAGTCTCAATAAGCCTTCCAGCCTCAGCTGTGAGCCTATAGGCAACTCCTTTCCTGAAGAGTCTCTGGGCCCTTCCTTCCCTCTACAGAAAGCTTTCCAGTTTGAAGAACCAATTCTCTTCTTTGCTTGGGCAATGAGCTGAGGCCAGGCCTGGCAGCATAGAAGAATGGAGAAGTTTGTTTATACAGACCTGATAAAGTGATCCAGCAAGTGCTTTCTCTGCAGGCTTCTCTTTGTCATCTTCTGGCATCTGCTGTCTCCTTCAACCTTCTTCTCCAACCTCCCCCCCCCCCTTGCTCCTTCATCAGAACAGGCACTGAGTCTGCAGGTATTTGCTGCTGTGCTTTAAAAGGAGGCTGGCATTTTCCCTTCCCCAGACAATACAGCCTAACAGAAAGTCTTCAGTTACCTTGTGAGGTTCTATTCTACTGGGGACTAAATTACCTTAAATCTCATTTTGTTCTCATAAATACATGGAGCAGCATAAACAGCTTACAGTCCAAAATTCCAATGCCCTATTTGGCCTTCTCTAGGACTCACTGCTTGTTATTTGGTCCTATCTATCTTGTTTTTTCCATATAACATACCCATCCTTTCTTTACTTCCAAATATTTTACACTTAACAGAAGATGAATGGATGAGCCCAGGAAAAGTTAATCAATAGCTATTACAAAACAAAACAGGAAAAGCAATCCCATTTAAAGTGTTTTCCTAAACAGCCAACTATAATAGTCTATCAGTAGCCTGCACTCAAACAAAATGATACAAATTGATAGCTACCTCTACATGCTGTTCTATGTTAATAAATTCATATTTTAATACCTAGCTAAGGATACAGTTTGTCTCATATCCTATATTCTTTTCAGTTTGTATGCATATTGAATTGTGATCTTGATCTACTCTTACTAGAGCAACATTCCCCAGAATTGTGTTTACAGCCTAAATTTTTATTTATTTATTTATTTATATATCAAATTTATATCACCGCCCAACTCCCCCACAAGGAGGGACTCTGGGTGGTTCACAACCAATTTAAAATCAATAAAAACATAAATAATACAGAATAAAATACAATTATTAAATATAATAAAATCCAAGTAATGGTGATATTATTTCAACCTATGACCAGATATCGGTCAAAGACAAGACTAGGGAACCAGCCATCCCTGAAACTGACTGTTCCCATCCCTACCCCATGCATGATGACAAAACCAAGTCTTCAGTTTTTTTCTGAAGTCTAAAAGGGAGGGGGCCAACCTCACTTCTGGGGGAAGAGTGTTCCAAAAGGCAGGGGCTGCTGCAGAGAAGGCTCGCCTCCTGGACCCCGTCAGTTAAATTCTCTTGCAGATGGGGCCCATAGCATGCCCTCTCTGTATGACCGGGTGGGATTGGTTGATGTAACAGGGATGAGACGTCATTCAGGTACCCTGGACCCATGCCATGTAGGGCTTTAAAGGTGATAACCAACACTTTGAATTGGACCCAGAAGCAAACTGGCATCCAATGCAGCTCACGGAGCAATGTGCTGAACTTGATGCACCTAAAATCGTCTGTGCAGCCGCATTCTGGACCAGTTGAGGCTTCTGGATACTCTTCAAGGGTAGCCCCATGTAGAGCGCATTACAATAGTCTATATGGGAGTTGACCAGGTTATGAGTGACTGTTCGAAGGGCCTCTCAGTCCAGGAAAGGGCGTAACTGGCAGACAACATGAAGTTGCGCAAAGGCCCTCCTGGCCATGACTGCCACCTGCTCTTTGAGCAGGAGCCATGAGTCCAAGAGGACCCCCAAGTTATGCACCAGGTCTGTCTGGGGCAGTGCCACCCCATCCACAACCAAAGATGGCAAATTCCTAGGGGCTGAGGGGCCATTAACCCACAGCCACTAAATAATTTGTAATATCAAACTGCTGTCCTCTAATATTTGTACTGTAATGTGTTTATTTCAGAAAAGGTCCTGGAGAAAATATTGAAAACCATTAGTAGCAATATTCCTTTTGAACATTTTGATTATTTTTGCCGAAAAATGCAACTTGACGATGATACAATTGTATCTATTGAAAATAACAGGTTAGTGATAAGATTTAATGAGATATCTTGTTTTGTATGGGTTGATTACGGGTTTTCCTTTTTTGTAAGCCACCCAGGGTCACATGTTTGGAATTGGGTGGCCGTATAAATGCTTAAATAAATAAATACCATGTATTTTCCCCTTCTTAATAGATATGACTTTTATTCAGCATTTTTGTTAATGTTTCATTGGTACATTTTTCTCACAGCTCAATTGATCGTGGGGAGATCAAGCATTTTCCTATTTATATTTTTAGGTCTCTTATGTTAGAACAAAAGGTTGCTGAGGCTTTGAATTCCTGGAAAATGGCAAATCAAAATTTGTCTCCAACTGCTATGGTAGACCAGTTGATTAGAATATTGACCATGACTGGCCTCTATTATCTGACCAACAAAATCAAAGCTTTAAAGCTGTGTTCAAGACTGGTAAAGTTCTGAAAAGCAAACTCTGTATTTCCAATTCAACAGCTTGGGCAAATATTAAAACTGAATACATTTGTCAAGATTCAGTAGTTGATTTACTAATCAGTTGCATTCTACATGGGGCTGCCCTTGAAGACCACTTGGAAGCTACAACTGGTCCACAGTGAGGTGGCGCAGTCATGGGGGTGCTTCAGCAACACCGCTACAATGTGAGCTGCGCTGGTTTCAGATGCAATTCAAGATGTTGGTTGCCATCTATAATGCTATACACAGCTTATCTGGATATTTTTGGGACTGTTTCCTATTGCATTTGCCCATCTGGTAAGATGCAGAGTTTACATCCAATGTATTGAGCAGTGTCATCCCACAGCAACCAGGAGGTGTACTGCTATATCACTGCACCTGCCCTCTGCAACAACATTCCCCCTGAGATCTGCACAGCTCTGGCCTTGCCTGCCTTCAAGGAAGTATTTAAAACCTGGCTGTGACCCCATGATACTTACTTTCTCTGATTTGGCTTTTGAAGTCCAGACTCTTTATGAGTTGGTGGCATATGGATTTTGAGACCTGTCTTTGCTGCAATTTTGCTGATGTGAGCCAGACGTGGAATAAAGAAAAAGGAGAAAAAAACAGTTCAGCCATGGCTTTGAAGGGCAGCTACACTGTTCTGGGGCTTGATGAGCTGACCTGGTTGCTAGCCACGGCTGGTGTGGGCAGATTTTGAGTAGTAGTCCCATTGGTAGAGCGAGGCATGTAGGTGTTGGGGACTAGGGCCCTGGGGGGACACCCACCTCCTCAGTTGCTGCAGACATGCTGCCAGAATAACCTAAAACTGGAGAGAGAGGAGGAGTGGAGAGTAAAAGTTTGTTGCTGGAGTGGAAGGAGAAGCTGGAAAGAAAAGGCTGGAGAAGAGCTGGAGAGTGAAGACAGGTGTGCAGGGCAAGTGAAACTGCTACTTGCATACAACCTTGTAAGGCTACCAGATTTTTAAGCTGCAAACTTCCAGATGATCACTAGACAGCAGTACATATTTTTTTCTCTATTTTGGATTTGGCAACCCAACATTAGGCAGCCTTAATAATTTGAGCTGGTAAGCTTCTCCCTATCCCTGGCATCAATTATGCTGCTTAATCCCTCTCCCCAGCTCTCTCTCCCTCCTGCCTAGCTACTGTATAAGGAACTCTGGACTGTTCCTGAGAGCATTTAGAGAAGTAGATAGAAAGGATGACTAATTAATGTCATCCCTAGGTTCAGATTCTGCTTTTATCCTGCATTTCTCTTGGCTACAGAAATTTCAGCAAAATGGGGACAATAGGGACACAGAAATAATTTTCTATAAACATCCTCACAAATGACATACAATTTAATGTAATCTTTTCCCTTGTGGCAGTTACACTGTGGACCAGAGAGCCCCTGAACACTTTTGACAGGATGTGGCCCTTGAAAGGCATCATGAATACTTTGTTTTATAATGGAAGAAGCCTGGCTAATATCATTGTACTGTGGAGGTAGTAGTTAGAGTTGTGCAAAAGTGCACCTTCAGGGGGGAATAAAAAAGGCCAAAACAGCTATTGCAATTGTGCAACCAAAGCCCCATCCCCTTGGGGTGGAGCTCAATCATGGAGGTCTTCAATCATTTGACTTTTTGAATCCCTCGAGGACCCAACTGGATGTGTAAGTTTGGAAATGGTTCAGAAGTGCTTCAGGCCTTGCACAAATACAATACCTTTTTGCTATACTGTAGAGCGGTCCGTCTTTTCTCAGGTTTCCATGTGCACCTGAAACGTGCTGCGGCTGATTTCACTTTAATTAATCAGTTCCTTAAAACAGCAACATCTTTTCTCAATGCAGAAACAAATAAGCAGCTATACTGCAACACTGACCAATGCTTAGACCTTTGCCATCATTTGTGGTATGTTGGTTATGAAGCATGCTAAGACTGCTGAAATCAATGAGAATGATTGGATGTTATTTGCATGTTCCAATACTGTTGAATACTCTTGGCAGCTAATTACTAAAATGCAAGGCCACACGAATTAAAACCAATTAGAACATCATTAAAGTTAAAGTCCTGGTGAAACAGAAATCTACTAGCTGTTTTAAAGGCAATGCACCAAATGCAGCTCCGGAAGAAGTGTCGCAGACACAGGCCATTCAAAGAGCGGGGTACTTCTGCACAACCGGGAAAAAACCCCGAAAAAAATTAAAACCGAAAGGGGTTCATAACGAGAGGGGCTGGTCTCCGCCCACCCCCGGTCCTCAGCCTGCCCCACCACTGCCCGTGTTGCCAGTCTACAACTACCACCAGAAGAACGTCCCGCACTACCAGAAATCAGGGCCGGCGCGCGCCCATCCTCCTCCGGAGCTTTCCAGTCTCGCAATCGCCGAGGCTCGCGCTGCTCCAACCCCGCAAGCCCTCCCGTGGTCACCCTGTCTTCGCGCGCTCGCCGATTGGCTGCTGCGCGCTCTTCGTCAGATGGGCAGAGATGGAACCAGCAGCGGTGCGCTCCGCCTTGGGACTGGCTCTGAGGTGGAGGTGGGAGCTGCGAGGCGCGTCTTGCGCGGCTGAAGGCATGGAGGAGCAGAGCTGGCTCGAAGCGGGGGGCTCTCTGCTGGAAAGGGTCGCGGCCGGCAGCCCGCTCTCCCTACTTCTGGCCACTTCTGCTTTTGCTCTGAGCTTGGGCTACTTGTTGCAGCTCGGCTCTCGCCAACAGCGACAGTCTGGTAGCGGCCGGGTGAGTTCGGTTGAATGGCGACCGCATCGGCGGTGCAGCCTTTTTTGTTTAGAGGTGCGGTGCAGTTTAGGAGGGGGAGGGCTTCGTTTGAGTCGCGTTCCCCATGCTCTGATGTGATTCGGGATGCAAAGGGGCGTCAGAGGAGTGCAGATGCGACAGCCTCTCACTCTCTCTGTATCCTTCGCGCCTTCAAAATGAAAACTCCTGAAAAAAGCAGGGATCTCTTGAACCTTTGATTGTAGAAGCCTGTCCTCAACATTCCCCAATAAAGGGGAAAGGATGGCCGGACGGCTTTGTTCATTGTGGTGTCTGGCCATGTACACATCATCCGGCTCCAATTTGCTGCCCTTCAGATGTGTTGGGATTATGACTTCCAGAATCCTCAGCCAGTGTGGCCAGTGGGCACTGGCAAAGGTGATGAGCAACCAGCCTTTATTCCCAATTTACAGCTTGTTTCTATCCCCTTTCAGGCTACAAGGATGGTAGGTTTCAGTGGCAACTGCAGGTCAGAGCATTTTGCTACACAGACCAAAATGAAAAGCATTTGTCCCCCTTTCCTGCACTGGAGCATCGGGAAGTGGGCGTTGTGGAGCTGCTGTGTAGCTGTCATCTACTGTGACCATCTCTGCTTAGCAACCACAAAGCTAATTGTGAATGGGGCTAGAGCCAGTGGCCACAATTTTTACGTTCTTAGCCAAAAGTTATGGACGCCAAATTAAAATGCTTACTTGTTATATTGGTAACTTATTCATCTTAAGCATCATTGGTGCACTCTTGATCTGTCCTTCAGTGACAGTGGTCAGTCCTCTGATTTGCTTGGGTGAGTTTCATGCAATTTTGTGTGTGCTTAAAGCCTCCTCCAATCCTAGTTTTGTTTGTTAAAACTGTTACCTTCCTAACAGTCAGATTCAGTATTTCTTTACTCACCCAAAGTCTAGCTTCCATGGGAAAAGGAAGTAGGAGATACAGTACAGCGCTCTGTTAAAAACCAATCTGGTTGAATGTGTACTGCTCTCTGTACAGCTATAAAAATAGTCTCTCTCTCTCTTTCTCTTTTCATCTATAGAAGTATCCACCTTACATTCCATCAAATATCCCTTTTTTGGGACATGCAATTGCATTTGGAAGAAATCCTATCCAATTTTTAGAAGATGCCTATGAAAAGGTGAGCCTAATTCTTTTGCGCTATTAACGATTGTTCAGTAATAATACAATTATTCAAAATATTTAAACCATAATATTTGTTTTGGATAACTGAAAGAACTACTGAGTCCATATAACTGAATAATGATAAAACTGTAGTTTCATAGATATATATCAAACAAATGTAAGAATATTGATGTTGTTCATTATGGACCATAAAAGCAGAGTAACATGCTTAATCTTTTTCCCACTTCATATCTTTCCCCAAATGTTTGCAGTTCCAGGGTTTCATTTGGGGATGCATGTGAAATCTGACAAAAACTTATTCCTAGGGCAGTGCAAAGCAAGGTGATAAAGCAATGTGGACTATGGAGGACTATTTGCTTTGCTGAAGTGAAAAGGTGGCAATTTGCCTCAATGCAGAAGTCAGGTGGCTTTGAACTGCTTCAGGCCAATGTTGCAAGGGGAAGCTGCTCCTAGCATTCTCCTCCAATGCTCGCCAAAGTACTTCAGGACTGGATGGCTTAGGACTACCTGCTGTACAAGCCAGCGGTACCCATCATAGAGGGAGGTCCAGGGTGGCCCTCTCCACTGGGTGGTCTGAAGCCATCCCGTCTAGCAGAATGTTGGGGTCTGTAATGTTCCACAAAACCTCTGACTGCAGGGTAGATGTTGCTTCTTTTGCAGTATTGGCTAGACCCTTTGGCGATCACTAGCATATGCCACTCACCTTTCTTGACTTCTTCAGGCTGGCTCCCTTTGGCAGGCACTGCAGATGATTACCCAGTCTGCAGGCTCCCTGCCTCTGGAACATGCTGCAGGATAGCATGTTCAATGTAGGACTCCAGGTTGGGTGGCTTCAGAAAGCACTGCAGGAGAGGGCTCTCTCAGGCACCTTCTTGCCGTGCTCGCTGAAGAAGGCTCCTTTAGACTATGTGACCTAAATCAGTGTTTCTCAAACTTGGCAACTTTAAGATGTGTGGACTTCAACTCCCAGAATTCCCCAGCCATCATGGGAGTTGTAGTCCACACGTCTTAAAGTTGCCAAGTTTGAAAAACATTGATCTAAACTATAATTTAACTAAAATAAAAATATGTGAAATCAGTATTTTATTGACAAGGTGAAAAAGAATGACATGGGCACCAAACAGTCTACATATGGCTATTATAATTAGAGCAAGGACCATTCCAATACATTGGTAAGTAGTCAGACTCTTCCAGCTAATTATGCAAAGGACTTTGATCTCAAAATGACAAGTTAATTGAGGATGATAGTACTGAGCTATTTGATCATGTTTTCTTTTGTCACATTTTACGTATTTAGTCACTCCCATGTGAGTGGAAATACTCACTATAGTGCATGCAATCCTGCTAAAAATTCTGTTTTTCTTTGTTTCCTTATTTTCTAACTCCTCAGTTTCTCCTTTGCAGTATGGGCCTGTATTTAGCTTCACTATGGTGGGAAAGACCTTCACCTATCTCCTGGGCAGTGATGCAGCTGCTCTCTTGTTCAATAGTAAAAATGAAGAGTTGAATGCAGAAGAAGTATATTCACGGCTGACCACTCCTGTCTTTGGCAAGGGAGTAGCTTATGATGTACCCAATGCAGTATGTATATTGTTATGTGAATTGCTTGTTGTAGCTAGAATTTCAGTACTAAATCATATAAATAGAATGTAAAAATTGACGTAACAGATTATATTTAATTGTAAAAGAACATTTTTCTTCGAGATCTCTAAGCACATAGGTTGTGTTGACAAAGAGCTCCATTTGGAAAAAGTAAGTAGGCTGGATTTGAGATGAGAGGGCAGTACTCATCTTCTAATTGTGTGTTCAAGGGCATGGCTTCTACCTTCCCAGTCAGTTGTTTTCTATTTGACAAAGCAGTAGATCAAGAAATTCTGGTCTTGGAAAAAGGTAAAGCGGCATTTATTTAATTAGTTTTTCTGTCTTCTTGGGCTTTGCAATACAGAACAAATGTATTGCAAATACAAATTTGCCTACCCTGGTTTAGTGGTTCAAAACCTGGAGACTGGGTTCTAGTCCTCCCTTAGTCATGAAACCTGGCTGGGTGACTTTGGGCTACTCTCAGCTGATGTAATAGTATGTGGGAATGACCTTGAAAGAAGGAGGAAGAGTTGCAGATTAGGCATTGATCAGATAAGAGGCAGCTGAGCCTGCAGAAGGAATGGGGACATGGCAATGTCTCAGAAAGGACCCTCCCTAGTTTCATGGGCTGTAAAGGTGAGGGGGGCGATATGTACTTTTAGACTTGCAAGTTTCTGTTAATGTAACCTTACAATAAAGATAGAGCTAGAACTTCTGGATGTGCTTTTTTTCTGGACTACCTTGCAAGGCTGACAGCTGGCAACTTGAGCTGGGCTGGGTGACTCTCACTCACTCTCAGTCCGACCCAGATCACAGGGTTGTTGGGAAAATAGAAGGTATTAGGTATGTTCGCTGCTTTGCATTGACTAAATATTAAAAAAAAAAAAGGGGTTAAAAAAAATGCCTGTAATTCTGGGAATTTTGATTCTAGTGCCCCAGGCAGACAGTCTGAGGAAAGCTGGTAGAAGCCAAATATTTTGTTTTGAAATTAATATTTTGTTTATTTTCAAGGTATTTTTGGAACAGAAGAAGATGCTAAAAACTGGTCTGAATATAAATCAATTTAAAAATCATATATCAATAATTGAGAAAGAGACTATAGAATACTTTAAAACTTGGGGAGATAAAGGAAAAAGAAGTAAGTATACTGTTTGAGAAGATTTACATTTAGACTATGCGAATTAATTTGATCCGACTGAGGAAGGCAGATGTGGTATCTTATGCAGAAAATGTATGCCATGCCAAAAAAACTCAGAGTTGTAATAACGATACCGAGTCCAAACTCCAGGAAATTCTGCTAGTTGCTTTCTTGCTGCATTATATCTGACAGATGGCACTAGTTGTCTCTGCAGAAACTTGATGAAATTCAGTTGAGATCATGACTGCAGCTCTGTGAATAGCAGATGGAAGTCACGTATTATGTTCATGGCTCATGAGAGAGGTGGCCCTGAATGTTGTGTGTCTGTACTGTTGTGTGATTGAGTGCGGAGGCAGGCTGGTTCTTTTGATTTCGGGTTGGCCTTTGGCATTCCCCATTAGATAGAAAGTCTTTGGCTAAAGCAGTTTGCCAGCCCGGGTGACTTATTGTACTGGTGTTGTCAGAACTGAAGTGCTTTTTGGGTCTGTTCTTTGACAGTGAGGGATGGAAAAGAAGAAAGTCAACCTAGCCCTTCTCTCCCCATCCTCTGCCCTGCTCCAGAACTTCTGTTTCCTTTCTATCCTGAAAGTCCTATCAAGGAATCTTCATAAAAAATTTAGATCGACCTTTTTGTATTCATCATATTAATTTAATTTTGCAGTTCTAAAAGTAGACTGGAAATAGTAATCGTAGGCTTTTGAGTTATTGTCTTTCTTTTAACATATTTTTCCTTGTTGAATTTCACAGATTTGTTTGAAGCACTTTCAGAACTTATCATTTTGACAGCAAGCCACTGTTTACATGGGAAGGAAATAAGAAGCATTCTCAATGAGAAAGTAGCACAGCTGTATGCTGATTTGGATGGGGGATTTACTCATGCTGCGTGGCTCCTACCAGGGTGGATGCCTTTACCCAGCTTCAGGTACTTAGCTTGATCAGCTGAAAATATTATTAATCAAATAAATATATAATGGTATGTGGGAATTATCTTTGAAGACAAGAAGAAGAGCCTCAGCCTAGACAACAGTCTGATAAATGAAATTTGAGTCCAAAGGAGGAGAGGTGGCAAAAGCATCTCAGAAGGGATCCTCCCTAGTTTTCAGGAGAGTAAAAGTGAGGGACGGGAGGCATACTTTCAGACTTGCAAGATTCTGTTAATGTAACCTTACAATAAACACAGAGCTAGTACTCCCAGTTGTGCTTCTTGTCTGGACCACCTCGCAAGGCTAACACATATTATTACAATTTTTTATTGTTTTCTCACCATCATGTTCTGAGTTCTCTGTAAGGGTTATCTCTCTTTAAGCCCAGCATTACTTCAGGACAGAATCTAGTCTTTCCCAGTTGAATTGCAAGGTGCTGTCAGTTTTGCCCCTTCGAATCTTAGAAACTTGTTTTTCAAGTACCATATATACTCGCAGATAAGCCCATCCATGGATAAGTTGACCCTCGAAATTTTTGTATGTTTTAATTTTCACAATTGGTTTATCTGCAGATAGCATATTTTTAATGGTAAAAAAGAATTACCGTACATACTTGCGGATAAGCTGAACCCAATTCTGGAATTGTATTTTGGAACTTAAAATTCTCAGCTTATACGGTAAATCTGTAAATGAAAAACTCTTCAAAACTCTCAGTCAGGATTGAAAGATGGTTGTAGGGACTCTTGTGTCTTTTCAGTTATTCTTAGATATAACTACTTCCCATCAGCATAGATCACTGTTTCTCAACCTTGGCAACTCCCAGAATTCTGGGAGTTGAAGTCCATAAATCTTAAAGTTGCTAAGGTTGAGAAACACTGGCATAGACTGTGGTCAGTACGTCAAAGGTTGCCTGTTAACCAGTGTTTGAATAGAACTGTGATTGCACCATGTCTACCATTTGTAAGCTGGAAGAATAGAATATAAGGGTTGGAAAGAATCCTGGAGATTATCTAGTGCAGAAGTTAAATGCAATTGAGCAATAGAGAAAGCAGCTAAAAAAATGTATAGGAACCTCCAGAATAAGCAACTAGATGAGAATTTTATCCAGTCTGCTTAGGTTTACCTTAAATTATAGAGTGCAGGCAATAAATTCAAGTGCCAAAGTGTAATGGGTCAGTTCTCCAAATGCAAAAGAAACAAAAATCCTGAACCAGGTTGGGAATTGCAGATCAGGCAATGGATTGCTTTCAGTAAGTAATTGCTAGTTTCTGGCAATGCTCTACAGTAGCCCCTTTTCAAATTTGATATATCTTTTGTCTAGTGCTGAAAAAACTTATGGGGAAATGAAAAGTTCAGAAGCATTATCTGCAAAATCCAAGGCTTTCATATTTTACAACTTGTTTTTAATTTCAGATGCAGAGACAGAGCCCATAATAAAATAAAATCTATTTTCTATGAAATAATTAAAAAACGACGACAGTCTTCGACAAGAGAGGACGACATGCTGCAAACACTACTGGATGTTACTTACAAGTAGGTGAAAATATTACGACGTCTCTGATAAGGGTTACTGTAATCCTAATAGGAATAAAAACAGAACTGTGTGAAAACGTATACAATAGTTCAGAAATCAGGACAAGATTCAGAACTTTGATCTATAAGATGCAAGAACAACTTTGAGATGTAGTTTGTTGTGCAAGAAAAGTAGCATGAAATTGAAAACAAAAGCATCAGTAATCTCCAATACATGTTATATTCAGTGAGAAAACTATTATCTTGATTCCAGAATGAATCTGGCTGGGGCTGGTACAGATGATCCTGTACCATACGATGTTTGGGGGATTTATCTTAGTGTGTAGTACTTTATTCAGGAAACATGGTTAACTGAATAATTTAGCATCATTTATGAATTTAGTCTCTGGGCTCCCCACATATTAAACTGTGACTGTCTAGTACAGACAATATGTCATCATCCAGATTTTAAGCCTGCAACTGCCACCATCCCTCATCATTAGCATGTTGTCTAAGTCTGATGGAAGTTGGAATTCAACATCTGAAGGACCACGCGTTGCCCGTTCCTGAAATAAAGCATTTATCTTATAAACTCAGCAGCTACTGTTGCCAGGAGCCTAAACTTCTATAAAAGGAAAACTTTGATCCAGGCTGAAAATTTTTTGAAAAGATGCTTTGTCTCTACATAGCAATATTTAGAACCTTTGAATTCTAAAATGGTATTTAAACAAATCACTGTCTGGAAAGACTTGTTAAGACATTTAGAAAGAAGACTGTTATGTTTTTATTACTCCGATTACTCCTGCAATCTCCAGTATTTTACATTTGTAAGCTCCTTTGATTGAACTCAGCAAATGTAGAGGAAAGACATAAATACTTTTAATAATGTTGACATCTGTGCTGAAATTCCATATTGTAAAATAATGTGGATTTGTTTTAGAATTTGGGGATTGTCTTTCTCATTCTGATGTGCTATCTATATCTTGAAATCCAGAGATGGCCACCCTCTAACAGATGATGAAATTGCTGGGATGCTTATCGGATTGCTCTTAGCAGGCCAGCATACATCTTCAACCACCAGCACTTGGCTTGGCTTCTTTTTGGCTAGAGATAAATCAATACAGGAACAGTGTTATGAGGAACAGAAAACTGTGTGTGGAGAAGGTTTACCTCCACTGAACTATGATCAGGTTTGTAGGCTTTGTTACTCCTTTTCAACTTACCAATGTAGCCTTCAAGTGTATACGTGGAATGAGAGCTGATTTGGATTAGTGAGATAATATATACTATTCTAAAGATTTCCAAGATTTTTCAAGTATGGATCTTAAGAGCAAAAATATATTAAACAGAATACTCTCATATGACAGGGTTTCTAAAAGTACTTTGAAAAATTGCAGAATATATTTGTATGATTTGCCTTTGCTTAGCAAAATGCCTGAGAGTATGTGTCCAGTGTAAATTTTTGTGTCTGTAGATTTTGCAGTGAATATTATGTATGAAGCACATCTGTCTAATTTTGTATATTAGTATCAATACTACCAACAGCTGATTTCTATTCCTTTGCTTGATAATGCTTGATTTTTGCTTGCATTCTTTTGAATGCAATATTAAGTCATAAGCAGCTATTACCTTCATACTTGTGGCAAAATTATTTGAGTCATTAAAGTTATTTGCAATATCAACTACAAGTATATATAATAATGGGTTATAATTATATATATATTAAGAAATATTCTGAATAGTTGAGAAATTGTAAATATTTTTTTTCTTAGGTCAAGGATTTGAATTTGCTGGATCGTTGCTTGAAAGAAACATTAAGACTTAGACCACCTATAATGACCATGATGAGGATGGCTAAAACTCCCCAAGTAAGAAACTTTGTTTATATTCAGTGTATATTAAATCGGAATAAACACAGAAGGTGGTAATATAAAGGTAAGCCCTAAATTAGTACAGTGGTACCTCGCGTTACGAATTTAATCCGTTCCGTGACTCTGATTGCAACTCGATTTGGTCGCACCGCGAGGCAAATTTTCCCATAAGGTTCAATGTAAATACGGTTAATCTGTTCCGCCCTCCGAATTTGGTCGCGCTGCGAGGCAAATTTCCCCATAAGGTTCAATGTAAATACGGCTAATCTGCCCTCTGAATTTGGTCGCGCCGCGAGGCAAATTTCCCCATAAGGTTCAATGTAAATACATATGGCTCTGCATTTTCTTTGGAGCCATGCTGACAAACACACCAAAAACCTTCCAAACGCCACAAAACACACCAGAAGCCTTACCGAACATCTCCTTGCTACCACGATCTCGCCCACAGGAAGCCGCGACCACGTGGCAGCAGGGCAAATGGCCACGGATCCGGTTCGTAGCACGGGGTGGAGGTCGCACAGCGAGGTAAATTTTTGGGGCCGGAGCTGATCGTATCGCGAAAAATTCGTAAGGGGGGGCGTTTGTAACCCGAGGTACCACTGTATGTAGTAACTCTGTCTTAGCACTTAATCATAACTGGAGTAAGAAAGAGGGAATAATTTTCTGTCTTTAGTTAATTATTGTAGGCAAATGAAGTTCAGTATTACGCATGCTGACTCAATACATTCTGCTATAAGCCTATTTTACTTAACCTGGCACTCTCTTCTAAACAGAATTTTATAGAATCACATTATTAAGTTGCAGTTTTATGGATGATTCTGAGAATAGGTTAGTGAGAACAGTACATCTATTACGACTTTCTTCTGAGTAGAAATATTTAGGATTGGTGTTTTTTTTTTAATATTTAACATCTACTTAGTTTCAGTAGTCACTTTGTGGATAAGATAGTCCTCGACTTGTGACCATTCATTTAGTGACCATTCGAAGTTACGACGGTGCAGAAAAAAGTGATTTACGACCAGTCCTTGCACTTACAACCATCACAGTGTCCCCGTGGTCAAGTGATCAAAATTCGGGTGCTTGGCAACCGGCATGTATTTATGATGGCTGCAGCATCCCAGGGTCATGTAATCACCATCTGCAACCTTCCCAACTGGCTTCCAACAAGCAAAGTCAATGGGAAACTCTGTGATATACTTAACAACTGCATGATTCACTTAACAACTGCAGCAAAAAAAGGTTGTAAAATCGAGTGCAGTCACATGATGCTTTACTTAACGATCGCACTGTTTAACGACAAATTTTTCCAATCCCAGTTGTGGTCATAAGCTGAGGACTACCTGTAGAATTAACTTACAGAAATACCTTAAGCATGTGAGGTAAAATGTGTCTCCAGACACATTATGTGTATTAGATAACAAAATGCTTATGTTAGAAAATAAGAGATTAGCTTGATAAAATAGTACATGTCATATTGTCTTAAGATTGATGAAATGAATTTTCCCTAACCCTAACTTCTCTTTTCCCCTGTGAAGAGAGTGAGCAGCCCAAATAAACCTAAGATATGTTTACTGGCATTTGAATGTAAAGATTCTTTCCTATAACTATTAGCTGAGAATTCCTGGTCTGTTAGAGATTTCCTTCCTCTCTTTTATGAGTTGGTTCTGATACCTACCAGAAAAGAGTCGCCTATGTTTCTTAAATAGTGTTCCAACTATTTAAGCACTCTCAAGACTTTGGAAGCACCATCAGTGCTTTGAAAGTCTTGAGAGTACTGTACAGAGAATTAATGCCAGAAAGATGTTTGCATCTCTTCATTCTGTTGTCAGCTTTTTAAAAGGTATTTATTCGCTACAGCTCCTTCTGATACTGAAAGGAACCATTTTGGAAGTGAAGCACGTGAGGGGAAATCATATCATCCCTCAGAATTTCCTCTTCTGAACCTGGAATCTGCCTCCTAACCACAATATCTCGCAGAATCCTAATAATTATATAACCAACCAGCTAGAACCCATAAGAAAACTCAGGGAATACTTGTGCAAGATGAAGCATGAAAAGTTTGATGAGTTGCTTTCTGGCTTCATCTTTGCTATTTTTATTATTGACCTTGCTCATAGTCAGTCATGCCTTTGTCACCTCCTGCTTGGACCATTGACACTTTCTAAGGGGAAGTTATTGTTGGATCTTAATGAAGAACAAGAAGCTAAGAACCTGTGTGCTTAACACTAGTTATAATTCTTAGCAAATATTTTTAAAAAAATCTTGCTGAATAATCCCCTTTATGCACTCCATAGATTGCCAACTCTTAATGTATCACCTTAGTAATTTAGGCATGAAAAACCTTTACTTTTATATTGTCTTTTGCCTTTAGACTGTTGCTGGTTATACAGTTCCACCTGGTCATCAAGTTTGCGTATCTCCTACTATCAATCACAGACTTAAAGACTGTTGGGTGGAAAATTTAAAGTTCAAACCAGATCGTTACCTTCAAGATAATCCTGCAGCTGGAGAAAAGTTTGCATTTGTGCCATTTGGTGCTGGTAAGTTTATTTATTACATCTGTATGTCTCCAATTTCATTGCAATGAATGGTTGTTTGCATGTATCCTTGGAGCTGGCCAGAATTAGGTGAACATTATCCAAAAGCAGCAAAACAACCTATGATTTGGATACCCATAAATTGGACTTCTTGGGCAGAACATTCATTGTTAGGAAAAAACCATTTACCATGTCCAAAGCATGGTCACAACTGCTAATGTAGCAAGTATTTAAACATTCTTTGCAAGTTAAAAACAGTGCCATTAAAAAAAGTTGCTCTTCTGTTGAAATCAATGATGTAAATACATCAGCTCTAATGTTTGGCATCGTTAAATAGAGCCTGTATGGGAGTACAGGGGAGAGGCTAGACTCTTGCGGATCAGTAGCTTTCCAGTGTGCCTGGTCGAACGCTGCCTGTGCAGCTCTTAACAACCAAAACCAATCCTGGAGATTTCCCTCATTTCCAATAAGCTTGTGTTTTGTTGCACACACACAAAACACACAAAGTGGCCTAAAGCTATCCTCCAAAAAGTGCAGGGCGAGAAACAAGATTAAATTGAATTAGCTGCCTATAGAATAAGATGTCCTATTTATAACATTAATTGATCTCTCTCTCTCTGCATATCCCCCATATATATAACAATAACAAAAACAATTCACTCTGTAGGTTATCAGCAGCACCTGGGGGAGCAGCTTGTCTGGTCAATTTTAACCTTCTTGTAACACAGAATGCATATATAGAAGATGTGTGTCTGCTGTTACATCTGCCTCTCCATCCATGAATTTCACATCCTTTTTCTAGAATTCTTGTGAGGCAGAGATAGCTTCCTTTCAGTACACTACTCTTTCAAAGACTATTCATGAGAGCAGGTTGGGGGGAATAATTTTCTGTTAAAAGTGGAAACTATAAACTCAAGGTATATGTGTGTGGTTTTTTTTAGGTCGCCACCGTTGCATTGGAGAGAACTTTGCATATATTCAGATTAAGACAATTTGGTCAACACTTCTGCGTTTATATGAATTCGATTTAGTGGATGGATACTTTCCTACCATAAATTATACAACTATGATTCATACACCTACTAATCCAATAATTATATACAAAAGGAGATCACAAAATAAGACACATACATTGTAGAGAAACTCTTCTAGATCAGCTAAAGAAGAGGTTGATCATTGCCTGTAATGTAATTTGTAAAGAAATTTGAAATTTTGTGCTACAATTAGCCCTTTGTTTTATTTCATGTTTCCATAACTTGAACATGTTTGAGCTTATTTTGCTTTTTGTTAAAGATCTTACTAAACTTAATTTCGGAAGTTCAAAGATAACAAATGGATGCAAATAGATTCTTTAGAAACATAAGATGGTATCATTTAAATATGGAAAAAAAGTAACACTATCATTGAATACTGAAATACAAAGCCAACTTCAGATTATTATAGCTTTGTAAACATTGGCATAGTGGACTTCTCTGTGACTAACAAGAGACTCCTTCAAGGAATGCTGCTGTTAACATATTTTCCAGAAGTGATATTGTTTCTTCTTAAAATCAAATTTTAATCGTTTTTTTAAAAACATAGTTTTAAAATCACTGAGGAAAAACAAATCTTGTTGCCTTCATCTCCAAGACTGTGACTCCTGAAGCCTAATATGATAGGTTAATATAATGCAGAGTCTGTTCCAAGTATCATATGGAATATTTGCCATTACATACGTCAACTCTGTCTGAAGGATACAGCAATAAAGCCTTCAGGATTTTTAAAATAATTTGTTAAGGTGATTAGTGAGGTCCTAGTAGCTCTTTTGCAGAAACATGGAATGTTTAGTCTTTGTTACATGGTGACTAGGAATATTAATTGGTTATCGTGATTAGTGAGATATTAGTAGCTCTTCTGCAGAAACTTGGAATGTTTAGTCATTGTTATGTGACTAGGGATATAGAATATTATTTGTATAATGGAAAAAAGTTGTCATTTGACCTTCAATAATGTTTTTAATTAAAGAGAGTGAAAGTTGATGAATATAACACTTGTCAATATGTATCATAACCAACTAGGATTTTAGTATTTCAACCTGATTCATCCCCACTCTAATTCTCATACGTAGGCACAACAAAGTCCTTTATCCACTTTGTGGCAACAAGCTTTGACCTGTTGACCTGAGCCTACTTATAACCCCAAGAAACCTACTCTGAAGTTCATGCTAGGTGAAAAAGGTGAATGCCACAAAACTAATCGTTTTTACTGTGAAGGACTGATAAATGTACCACAGTAGATGTCAATGCAAGTAAATGTATTAGAGCTTTTAAAACAAAATTTTTATCATTTAATTAAAATACAAAAACCCATTTTAAAATAACTTCAGACATGTATTAAAATGATGAAATCATCTTTATTTCAGCACTTTGACAAAATACCCATAAAATCCAAAACTTCTACCTTTATAAAAATAGGTCTCTAGAAGTGATATTTCTCTCTGCGAAGCCAGTAGCAAATAGAATAAAATTGTGAAAAGTCCTTCACTTAGACCTTATTGGAAAAAAGTTGTGCTCCTGGAGCTATGCACTCAGCAATTTCAATACATAAAGGTTTCACTCTCTCACCCATTTGATAAATACGCACTTCAATAATTTAAGTGTTTAAATTAGCATTCCACAAATATACATGAAATTTAATGATCCGGCTCAAACAACCACAGAAAGTGCCTATATACATAAGTTCTAGCCTTTGTGACGTGCCAGCAAGGTGAACTGCATACAATCATTGAGCTGTGTTCATGTTGGTCCCACAATATATACATTGTACAAAAGCACAGCAGCAGCATATATTTGCAGAAGGCATTTCATTTGATGTTACAATTGGTGGCAAAAATATTTCAAAGATTATCTTCGGCTAGCGGAGTGCAGCTGAGTTTGCGAAGCAGGTGCTGTGGGGCAGAAAGACAAATATTCACAATCTGAGACCTTTTACAATCAACATAATGGCCAGTGAAAGCAGCAAAACTGTAGTGGGACTTAATGTGAGTCACAGACCAGGGAACAGCAATTAAAAGAACAGTGATATCTACCTGACTGCACATTGCCAAGTCTTCTTTGTAGGGACTCCAGACGATTAATATAATCTGTTAAAGCCCTATCGGGATCGTAATTCTGCAGCTGAGAACATGCAAGGGAAACTGGGCTGAAATCTGTATGGATGCTCTGATACCTTAGAGTTGAAAGAGAAGCAGGTAAAAATGTTAATGAAACAGACCGTTGCAGAATATCTGGCAGTTTACAAATCCTAAAAATAAGTAAAGCTGATTTCCTAGATATCATGAAAGTAAATATACTGTATACTATATTGCCCTGAAGTAGCACAGCCCATCAATTTAAACTTACCAGATATTTTTCCTGTTCACAGACTTTAAAACAAACCCTTACATGGCATCACTGATATACATCTTGAAGAAAAGTTCACAATTAAAGATTCAGCATGGGAAATGGAGGCTAGGGTGCATTAAAAAATATTCTGCAATTATTTCAATTGCACTTGATATATGGATTATTTTGAAGTTTTTCAATCCTTTTGTTGAGTAGCCAATTGTATCAATACAGTAGCTTTCAGCTCTGAAAATATATAGCACAGTCTTATAATAACATTCCCATGGTATAGTACCAGTCACTGGGCAATATATTTTTATCAGGACAGTATTGTTTTAGAGTTTTTCACTGAATGACCACTATTAGAAATATTCCAAGAAACCAGCACATCTGTTGAAAGTGCTTCCCTACATACCCAAAGCAAGGAGCTGTGCTGGTTTATTTCCTTGGTTTCAGCTCCTTTTACTGTGCCAGATATTGCTATGGAGAGTTTCCCCATCTTCAGCAATTATTTTTAGTGATGCAAAACAAGATTATGTTGGAGAACTTTTTAGCATGCAGGAATTCTCCCACTATAAATCAGATTAGTGGGATAGTAGGATATCTAGCCTAATCCAGCACAGGCCTGAGATGTATATAGCATATAATGGAACAAAGCAGTTTCATAATCTAAAATTAATACATGGGCAAAAACATATATTTTCCAGGTGCAAGCTATAAGAATTATTTTGCAAACCGATAAAATCTAGCATTGGATAGTATGCTGAATTGCAAAGGTTCACATCAAAGTATTTCCAGCATTCAATTTCCAGAGTAGCCAAGCATGTGCTTCTAGAGAGCTAATAAAAAAATAATCATAATCAAACAATAAATGGTAATAATCTCTTTCGTCAACAGCATTTGATATTCAGAAGGCGTGTGTGTGCTCTAGCAACCCAGTCTTTGAAATGCAGAAAATGAACATATATCAACATTTACCTATGTTGGTAAGAAGAAGGAGATCTGAGGGATTCTAGCTCCGATCTGGATCTGTAAGAAGCAGCTCTGGGTTCTCCACATAGTTCCAGACTGCCAGGAAATGAATCAGACCTTAATTCATTACCTACACAAATAACAAAAATTAGCTTATTTTAGAATATAGGCAGCTTTCATTAATATTTGGCAGACTGATTCATGAACTACACTGCCTTCATGTATGATGGAACCACGGTAACTGTAAGTACACCACTAAAAATATGTATTTTTTTTTAATAACCAGGAACTGAAAGCAGGGCTCTTCCAAGCAGAATCAAAGTGCAATATCTAGGCTTTTCTTTGGCTTTGATTCAGAGCCTACAGACATTCTGACAGCTTCTCAATTTTTAGAGAAAGAAGTTTTTGGCATAGATACAAGAATTATGAGAGTGCAAGATTTTATTAAAACATGCCGCCAATGATTACTACTATTAGCCAAATATGTGTTTTGAACTCTCCTTAGCACCTTGGCAAAGAATAAACATAAGCAACATAGGCAACTTCTAAATCAAGTAAGCAACAGATATCAATCATTTCTACAATCATACAATAAAGAACAATAAACACTATCAATAAAAGTCAATTAAAATTAAAAATCTTAAATGGTTGCTATTTCTTGGTGAAAAGACTTCTGGGTAATACCATATGAGACAATGAATATATGGTGATGTTTCACTAGTCATGCAACTCACTTGTTCAGAACAGATCTGAAACTGAACTTTGCAACAGATGTCATGTTCTTGTATACTACCTTAGAGAAGCAATATAAATTCATAAACATCCATATTATTTAAACAGGAAGGAAGGCTATCAACTGTTGCCTTCCTGGTGGTTAGTGATTAGCAGTAGGCATTCCTCTACATAAAATACATGCAATATATAAGATATAATGTCTGTTGCTGAGTTCAGGTCTAGATCTGCTCTAAAAAAACTAATAGCATGGCTAGCACAAATTCACTGCCTCACCTGTTATTCTCCCTTAAGTCATTTCACCAAAGTTTTTAAAAAAATTGTTGCAGGGCTTTGTTTCTGTTTTTCTGCACAATGCAATTAATAAATTGACCAAAGTTCATACTCTGGGACAAGACTACACCTTAAATACTTATAATAATTGAAATATAAGGGGTCATTTAAGCCATCAAAGGCCAACATCAGGTTCAGCGCAACAATCTAAATTAAAGTATCCCAGATAGATGGTTGCCTGTCCCCTCTCTGAAGAACTGGTACCACTATCAAACTGCTCTTACTGCTACACACTCTTTTTTTAAACATTAAATCTGAATCTGCTTCTTGTAATAATTTTAATCCATTATTCTGTATCCTTGACTCTGGAATGAAAGCTAACAGGTCTTGACCATCTTCTTTGTGACACTGCTATTTTATCTCCCCTCAAGCCTAAATGTACCGAGCTTCTTTGATCTCTCTTCACAGAAGAGATAAAAAATGCTTATTTCAAAACAAGAGTGTCATTTTCTCCTCTTCTCTCCAAAAGTTGGTTATAGTATAATTGGTACCACAGTCAATAATAATAGAATTCATTTATGTGATGAGACACACCAGATGAAGACAATAACTTAAAATATTTATTTATATTATTGCATTCTATATATCACACACATACTTTTCACTGCATGACAAAATTTCTGGATGCGGAAGGAAGAAAGGTAGTAGGTAGGTCCATAGTTCTCTATAGTGTAATGCCTGACTTTAAAGCCGCATCCATCAATATTAATTTACCTGTGCTCTGGCTATAACCATCTCTATTGATGCCAATTAAATTATAACCAGTAACTCGTTGCCACCTTCGAACTAGGAACTTCATTCTGCATTTAAAATAAAGGGAAAATATGTAATATTTAGGACATTTGATATGGACAACAGAATCAATCCAAATAAGTAAAACATTGTTTTGTAAGTCCATACATTGTGAGAAATCATTGCTAGATATAAACCATTTGTTAACTTACTAACTCCTAACTTGCTTTCTAAGTCTTTTCTATGTATTTTGGAGAATAGTTTCCTAGCTATAGGGCTTAGCATTAAATGAAGAAATACTTGTTTTCACCATTTTACCACTTTATATACATATTCAATTTGATACATTTTATACAAAAAGGATTTTTTAAAAAACAAATTGAATCTTTTGTGTCTTACCTTGAAATTGCAATTAATACTCTAACAGCTGAGCGAAATCGTGTAAAACTTTTTGAATGGTGTGTGATGACCTCCAGATGAGTGTAGGAAGGCTGCCCGCCCATTCTTGCAATAAGAGTTAAAGTGGCTTCTTCACACTCTTGAAACCCACCCAGTAAGAGCAGCAAATATTTCTTCTGATAAATGAGAGCCTTCCGAAAGCTCTCTGCTCTCAGGTATCTTCCATAAACTCTCTGGATTGGAAATAAAATAATACAGTGAGAAATAACACATTTTGAAGTGTTACATGCAATCATGCTTTTTGGTTTCTAGACAAATAGTTCTTTCAGTCTTTGCTGCAACTAAGAATCTTGTGGCACTGTAAAGACTAATGAAGTTGTTATTTTATGGCATTCTGTCTACTTCATCATCTGGTGAAGTAAACTGAGACTGATGATAATTTATGTAATAAATTGTCTTCAATTACCATTCTTATGCAGTTCCTAGTTTTAGTAATACAGCATGGATATGTGTAGTTTCCAATCTTAAATGGGAAAATACTTCCTTCTTCTGAAAATCAGCTGGATGCAAGAAGTCGATTTCTCCTTCAATTTATTCCAGGCATATATTTGGGCAAGGGATTTCATTCAAGTCTCTCTACTGCTAGTGGGCCACACAACACCTTCTAGTGATGCAGTGATATCACCACAAGGGGCAGGACAAAGTTTCAGCCCATTTTTTATTAGATTTTGGAAGGTGTGGAAATGGGAATGCTTCCCATTTTTAAAAACCACTTCAATATCCCAAACTAAGATTTGCTGCACAATCTTGTAGGTCCTCTAGAAAATACTGGGACCTATATATGGTCATGGGGTTGTCACCCCTGGTTAGTCGAAAGAAAAAGGAAAGATATGGAATGTTTGCAGCTAAACTGAGACAAATAAGGGTACCACATTTCAGGCTCAGATTATTTGATTTCAGATTACCATAAAAAGCAAATCAGTGCAATGTTTAATGATAGAAAAAAATATTCTTAAAGTAGTCAAGAAAAAGCTCTTCACCTTTAAAGCAGTATTTTCAGAATCTGATCCCAGTTCTCTCAGGAAAGCCTCATTTCTTAATTCTGCTCTCAGTTTGGCCAGTTCTGCCTCCGCCTGCTTCAGGGACTGTTGCAGACTTAATTTCTCTTTATTCCAGACTTCTTTTTCAGCAGCAATGAGTGCATCAACATTTCTTCCATTACGTAGCGACTGTTTAAAAGTCTTGTGAAATTTCAAAAGTAACATGAGGAAGCATCCAAGTTAGTTAGCAGTGACTATAACCTATTCCCTATTACTAAGAAATGAAAAGAACAAATGTGAGGTGTACACAGCCAAACTATTTACAATAGCCAAGAAGACTATCAGAGGAAGATCTTGGTGGCTCTCTCTGCCTCACTTATCACTGGTTGAGTAAATATGCAAACAGGTTTTATTTAGTTGTGCAATTTCTATAGCTGCCCACCTCAATCCAAGTGACTCTGGGCAGTGTTAACAACCATTATCATTAAGGCCTGTGGAAAAAGCTTAATGCTGAACACAATGCAACTTAAAACATATTTGCCTCTTATACATAATGTGTGAATGTGACCAAGGCAAGCCTGGTGATAGGATGTGCTCACTTACCCATTATGCTTTTGTGGAGTAAAGTCACTACTACTGAAAATGTTGATTACCTGTAAAAGGTAGCCCAAGTGTATGGACTACATGCAAAGGTGAACATTTGCAGTAGTAACTGCAGCTTGCTCACTATTGAGTGTGCATAGGATTTCAGTCTAAGTACTGAACTACATATCCAATTAAAAATAAGTTGTTTTTTATATGCATAAGATCTTCTAAAATACAAATAACACTAAAGGGAAGACTGATAATTACACTGCAGAAATGAAGAGGAAATCCCTGTAATGAAATCCCTTTAAATTATTTCCACCAAAAGGAAATCCCCCATTAGTCTATTTTCATTTTTTAAAAGCTGTAGGTTAAACAAAACATTTCCTATTTAACATTATAGTGGGCTTACAAGTTATTTGACAGTCTGTCCAAACAAACAAGTACTTAAGATGGAGTAAAAGCCTATGTAACTTCAAAGGAAGAAAAAAACATACTGAGTCTCCACAAGGTCTTATGTGTTGATATCTTCTCAGTTCCTCCTCCAGTTTCATAACTGCATTCCTCAAATTGTTCTTTTCCTCACTCAGTCTACTGACAAACCCAGTCAGTTCAGCATTCTGTTTTAGCAATCTTTCAGTCAATGAAGCTGAAGATGGCAGATCTGAATTAATCTAGATAGAAAAAAATAGCAAGTAAAACAGTTCAAATAGCCTGAACTCATCTGCAGTTAGAAAATGTAATGCAAGAATGCACTTTCTAAGAAATGGATAGGAAATCCAAATCACAAATATAATGCATATTTACATTGCATAAAAAAATCTATTACTTCTTTTCAGATACATCTTACATAAAAGATTGCACTTCATTATAATAGGTTTTTTTTTAATATTATCTACGTAATTATTTTATTGTTTTGCATGTTTTACTTATTTGGACTCATTGTAAATTGCCTTGATTACATCATATAAAGAAAGAAATGAGACAGAACTGCTTCACAATTCTATGTTCCATGTTGTAAATAAAACCATTTTGAGCTCCCTAAAGACTCAACTGTACTCCCCCAAATTACAATTTTAAATGTAAAACTGTCCACATGCTTTAAAACACCAAAACTGAAGTTATCTTATGCTTGCAAATGTACACAAACTAATTCAGTTTATATATATTATTTTCTCATCTTAAAAATAGGCCCAAATAAGTATTTGTCCTCCCTGTCCTGGAATGTTACCTCCAGGTTGGATAAATCAGATAGCAGCTGTAATTTTAATAGAACTTCTTCAATGTTAGTTTGTATCCCAATTAAGTCTTCATCATCTGCTTTTTCAAAGGGTAATCTGGAACAAAAAAATAATATCCGACATTTGTGTAGCATGACTAAACATAAAATACATATAATCACATATGCTTCCCCTATCCTTTCCCCTCGCCCCACCCTCATTATTTTCCTATCTGTATCATAGATTGTAAGTGCCCCAGGTTCAATAATGGTGGTTTGTGAAAGATGACATGGATACAAATCATCACAGAACAAGGATTATGATTATAAAAAAATCCAAACAGAATTAAGACAGCTATGTATAGTCTTTATGTTAAAACATAAAATAATGGAAAGTAAATCATGTATCTATACGTACAGCTTACTATTGTAATATTTTTAAATAATTCCTTTAGAAATTGTCACTTTATTTATAACTTTATACTATATTTGCTCATAACCTGGCTTTCTATTACTCATACCATATACTCCTAAATTGCAGCATACGTTACATATAGGTCTTTCATCATTGTATTGCTATTAAAAATAAAATAATCTAACCTGCAGGCAGCTTTAGTGGCCAACTGTTTCAACTTGGAAAACACATTTCTCAGCTTCTGCCTAACCATCTCAAGCTCTTGAGATTCTCTAGCAGCATCACCTCCTCCTTCTCCAATGTCAATGAGGGAAGAGTAAGACAATTCTTTTGTTTCAGCTTGTCCCATTTTCTGCTGGAAAATCCACTTTCTTGTTCGTTCACTAGATTCATCCCAAGTAACCTGCACATAAAAGTATGGGGTGTGAGAAAGAAATCAAACTCTTCCTCCATGAAAGGAGGAAGCCAAACCCTCCTGCTTGTCTCACCTGCCATTCAATCTTTCCATGGCAGTCAATGTAAAATTTACAGTTAGAATGGGCTCATCCAAAAGACTAAAATGTGGCAGGAAGAGTCAAGATTCCTTGAACCTAGCCAAAAAGATCCCCCTAATCAAATAACAAAAGATCTTGCAGGAAGAATTAGCATTCTTTGAACTTAACTGAAACCTTAATCAAACAACAAAGATCTCTTCTCAGAAGAGATCTGCATACTAATCAGGTAGTGCTAGACAGGCAAACACAAGATGTCTGATATAGGAAACTAGCTCAGTGGGTTGGCTGACCTCAGAGCGCCCCCTCTTGGACCTTTGGCCAATTACACTTTCTGAGAACTAGAGGGTGGGCTCTCAGGTTTCTCTATATAAATTCTCTTTGGGAATTCTTGCTTGTGGCCACCTCCGAGATCCGATTCTGTGTACTGTGCTCTCAGAAATAAACTTTTATCTCTGTTTCAAGCAACTGCCTGTGCATTTTATTCCCGGCTCGGAAACAAACTTGATAAGATTTCCTTTCAACAGGGGGGAAGGAGGGGAAAACTTGTTTTTTACCAAATACATGAAAATTAATTCTAAATTCAACTAAAGACATGTGGCATTTATATTTTTTATACACACACATGATTGAACAGTACTTTTACTGAATAATGGCTTTATTTATTCAAAATAAGTACTCAGATTTATGTTATTAAAAATCAGTTAATTGTATTGTTATTCATGATAGTTTATATTGTTTTTAAGCTGCTTTAGAAGGATTTGTACCCTGAATGACAAGATACAAATAAATGTAAACTATAAATAAATATTAAAGTGCATATATTGTGACAAAAAACTATTCATAAAACAACACTGCTTATGTATACATAGATATTTGGGGGTGGAGAAGAGAAACTGCCTTTAGAACGAAGAATTCTAAAGAAAACTGCATTAGCATGTAAAAGTTTGTCAGGTTTAGCTTATTTTAACATAATTCTACACAGTCACAGATTTTCCAGTTTTTAGAACCATTATTTACCTATATATCAGTTCTAAAAGCTAGATAATCTGTAACTATGAAGAATTCTTTTAAATTAAGCTAAATCTGACAAACTTTTACGCGCTAAAGCAGTTTTCTTGGAAATTATATGAAGTATTTCTAAAGTATTTGACTGTAATGGGCCACTTTGTACATAACAGTAAATCATAAATCTAAAGGGTTCTGACTTATTGTGATCAAACAAGTAGTATTTCACTCCTATACTGCTCCCACTAGACTGTTCCTGCAGGAACAAACCAGGAAGTCTCACTCAATTACTGTATTTTGTAGCTTATCGTTCTCTTAACAAAACTAGATTGCAGTGTCCTGTGATCACATGATCAAATTTGCAACTTTCACAGCCAGCTTCCAACAAGCAAAGTCAATGGGGAAGCTGGCAGGAAATCACAAATTGTGGTCACGTGATGTCATGCTTAACAACCCATGGTGATTCACTTAATGACTGCAGCCAGAACTGACATTGTAACTTGGCATGGTCATGGGATGTTTCACTTAACGACCGTGCTGCTTAGCAATATAGTTGGTGGTCCCAATGTGCTCAGTAAGTGAGGACTACCTGTATATGGGAATAGGCATAGCTATATGTAGTTTGGACTTAAGGCATGGTCCCAGAAAACAAACAATGGTCAAAACTGTTTCAGCACCATCCTGCACCTTCTCAATTTTTCTGCAGCCTTCAATACCATCAACCATAGTATCCTTTTAGATTGGCTCAAGGGCTTGGGAGTGAGACAGACAGTGTTCTGGTGGTTCTCCTCCTTTCTCAGTGGCCAGTTCCAATCAGTGTTGGTAGGAGGAGAGCAGTCTAGCTTTGGACTCTTGCTTTATGGGGTGCCTCAGGGCTATGTTCTTTCCCTGCTTTTTTATCATCTACATGAAACTGCTGGGGGTCATCTGTCAGCACAGGATACAGTATCATCAGCATGCTATATATACATAGTTGGCTGACCAAGTGGTGCTATCAAAGTTCTATCCCAGTGTCTGGAGGTTGTGGGGCCTTAGTTGCGGAAGAAAAGGCTTCAGCTCAGCTCTAGTAAGATTGAGTGAACGTGGGTTTGGGCTTCTCTGATCCTGGAACTAGAGATTTTCCATCCTTGGCTCTGGGAAGGGTTGCACCCCCTTGCTTAAGACTAATGCACTATATGAGGGTCCTCCTGGACTCAGTTCCTACTTGAGAAGCAAGTGGCAGCTGTGGCTAGGAGGGTGTTTGCACCATATTGACTTAAGTGCCAACTGTGCCTGTTCCCAGACTATGAAATCCTACTTGCAGTCACTCATGCCTTAGTCACTTCCTAGTTGAACCATTGCAAAGAGCTGTACATGGGGCTGTCTTTGAAGACGACTGGTCCAGAACAGAGCATGTACGTAGTTATGGGTGAACCTTTGTATAACAATGTAACACCACTACTTTGCAAGCTGCACTGGTTCCAAATAGGCTTCTGGGTACAATTCAAGATGCTGGTTATCATCTATAATGCCCTATATGGCACAGGTTACTTAAAGGCTGACTGCAAGACTATTTCTTCCCATCCCACCTAGGATTTGCATGCTCCTTCCTTAAAGTAGTATGCTCTGATGAGACCTAGCAGGCATGCCTTTTCTGTTGCAGTGCCTGTTCTCTGGAATGATCTCCTTCCTGATATATGATTGACCACAACCCTGCTGATTTTTAGGAAAGCATTAAAAATGTGGCTTTTGTCCCAGGCACTGGGATCAGAATGGTAGGCAATGCCATCTTATGACATGTAGTGTATTTTGAGGGAGGGCAGGCGATTGTTTGTTAATTTTGCTGTTGCAATTTTAATTGTAATTGTTTTTGGTTTTTCTTTATTGACGTATGCTTCCCAGAGTTGCATTTATACAAGTTGGGCAGCCATATAATTTTCTTAAATAAATAAGTAAATAAGCTAAATTAAATTGCATGTGAAAAAAGTAGGCTGGTATAAATTAGGATATTGTAATCATTTTCTTTTCTTTTCATGCTGCTCTTTTCTCTAAAATAATCCAGAATCCAATTAAACTGTAATTGTATCTTTGTACAAGGATTCAATTTTGTTTCTTCTAATCATGGGGTGAGGCACAGAACTATGCGAGACTTCATCCAACCACTGTTCATTCCTCACCCAAGATGCAAGCATGCTTGTTGTCATAAGCCAATCACTTATGATTCACTTAAAGCAATACTAAGATAAATTTTGATATTAAAATCTATTGAACAGACAGCACAGAAATAAATGTATACAAATAAATAAACAAAATGGAACTAGCTTTAAAATAAAGTCTGAAGAATGTTTAAGTATTAGCATATATGTACAAACATATTAAAACTATAACCAATTTACTTTTAACCAGTATTATAGAGACATTTGTACTAGACTCATCTCACCATTACTGTATAAATACCCAGGGCGCACAGGATAATTCTACACCTCCCTGCTGCTTTCAGTTACCAACACTGCTACAACATATAATGTTGCCAGAATCTGCGCAGCAGCAATTAAAATTTGTCAGACCTGTGCCATAAACTAATCTAAATAAGCATCTAGTTCATCATACTAGAGTGCTCTCTAATTTGATATAGTCTGCCACATACTAACCTTTATGACCTCCTACACCCATCTAATGCTCTTACCCCTCCTTTTAGATATTTTAGACTCTTTTTTTAATATATACTTTGTTATAATATGTATATTTTAATATCTTCTAGCTTTTCATAATTTTTTTAGATCCCTTTTAAATACATATTTTCTATTTTATAATTTTTAGCTTTTTATTATTATTTTTCTGAAGTATTTTCTGTACTTTTTAAATTGACTGTACCCTCCTTATACTGGTCTTTGACTGTAATAAAGATTTGATGATGATGATGATGTTACTTTTAATCAGGGCCAGTGCTTCATTTCTATTTGTTAAGGTGACAGCAATAACAAAACTGGTGCTAATATATGACATTCTCCTCATATATTAGTGTCAGCTGCACTATGGGAAACAATGAAATTATTTGTATGAAAAATGAGCAATAAGCAAAGGCAGATTTAGAAAATTACTCTGGAAAATAACAAATGTAATTGTATTAATAAGCACCTATAATACTGAAAGGCAAAATAAGTTTGCTTTTGAGCGCTACATACCTCATTTACAGTCTGACATGTTGCTTTTTCCACCTGTGATCCTACCTCTTTTTTCTGCATTTTTTGCTGTAATTCTTGGACCATTTCTTGATGTTTCTTTTCATCACACAGCAACTGATGAACCTGTTGTCTCTCTTCTCCAAGTTGCCATTGCAAGTCTCCCACTCTGGATTCCAGTTCATGAATTTTTTTCTGTGCCAGAATATTAGCATCTTGTTCTGCCTGTAGAGTTTTCCTCTGAATCTGCCTTTCTTTTTCCACCTGTTGTTTCAATTGCACATATTCCAATTTGTTCTTTTCCATTTCATTAACCAGTACAACTATACGGCTATGCTTTTCATCCAATTGTTTTTGCAGATCTTTGAACAATTCTTCTGCAAGTGTAGAACTTCCATCCTGCTTTGTCTGTTCAATCATCTGGAACTGGGCACATAAGTCTTTTTCTCTCTCTAGGGCACTGCATAACTCAAGAACTTTGAGCCTCTCAGATTCAAGCAGTACTTGGAGCTCAGAGTTACAGCTGTGCTCCTGGGATAGCTGGACTGCATTTAGTGTTTCCTGGGATTCAATCTTCTTTTGCAAATCATTTGACAGCTCTCTTTCAAGCTCCAACAGATTACTCAGTTCTATATTTTTCTGTTTTTCATTTTCAAAAGAATATTTCAAATCCTTACAAGGGAAAAGAACAAAAGAAAACTATCAGTACATATGACTTTGAACAGACCATTGGAATGTACCCTAAAAAAAAGTAATTTTGAAGAGTTTTAGAATCTGATACTTAAAAGCGTGGGAAGACTCTAGCCATGTGCTTATCTTAAGTAGGATTCTAATTCAAGGTTTTATTTAATTCAGAAGTTTGTTCACTAATTATTTTTCTGGACTTCAGTAGTATATTAAGGATACATGTAACATAGGGAATACCTGTAATTTTAGGAGTAAAGCTGTAAATCATAACTATTTATTTTACTGTTAGCAAAGCTATCTTGGAATAAGGCATTCATTATACAAATAATTATCAGGAATGAAAGGCTGACCTAATTTGAGACCTGGTTAGCCATGCTGGGAGCAAAGGATATCTGAGTCAACTCTCCTGGCTGAGTAACCAATACCCAGCACCAGCACAGGCTGGAGTGGGGAAGAAGACACATATCACAATCTGTTTGGGAGTGTGCTGTAAGGGTTTGTACCTAGTGTTGGATTGCAGAGAAAGAACAGAGAACCTGCTGATATATTGCTCATGATGCTGCTCAACATCTTTCCCTGCCTGAGCTGGTGGAGATAATCTTTGGGCTGATCTTGGAGAATCTGAAGACAGCCCTTTATAGCTAATACAACAGTCTCAGCTCTTCATAGGCCTAACACATATTGTAGGAAATACTTTGATCTGGTTTTGGGATTAAGAAGGATTGGCAGGGAATTTATGGTTGGTGAGGTGGAATTCACTTTATAGTGAAATTTAAACTTTCTCTAATTACCTTCTCTGAAAGGGAGAAGTAGCCATTTAAAACGGTTCACTGTCAGTGTTTTTCTTCCAGATGCAATGGCTTACAATTCTGTGGAAGCTTTAGTCCCTCTACTGAACAGTGACACTATATTTCCTAAGGCCATCTTTGGTTATGATGAGCCCAAAATGATCCTTGGCTTACTGACAAACACCAGACAATCAAGCAAACAGGCAGAGAATCACTGACTTCACACGTAGCACACATCTTGGGAAAATACTACTGACCACAGATCGGAGTGTGTAATTTCACTTATCGTGCAATGTAAAAGAGTAAGAGAGTTAACATCTCCACCATCACTGCATCCTTAAACAACTCCCAAAGAGGTTTTCTTACTGAGTGGAGGCTAATCTGGAGGCAGACTCAGGATACGTTTGTGATGCATTTTGAGGATAACATTGCTTTCCTCTGCTCTTGTTAATTATATGGAGACCGTGTCTGGTCAGACTTATACTTAGGGATCAATTTCAGTTACTGGAACCAATGGAAGTAGACATTTCTGGAGGGTTAAGCCAATTATCTGAGCTAGATTCTTACTCATCATAATTGTTAGGCATCAGCAGAGATCTTACTGTGTGCTCAAGGAATGGGCAGCATCTCTTTATGTGAGAGAGTTATAATAATGCTTTGAAGGTAGTGATGCTGTCTCTCTTAAAAGAGGTCCTCCCAGAAAGCTGAGCTTTTTGCCAACTATCACCCAGTTGTATATATTTATTTCTTGAGCATGGTGCTGAACATCAAAATGGCCACCTAGCTACAAGTATACTGGGAGGAAACCAATTACCTAGGTCCATTTCAACCTGGCTTTCAGTCTGCATATAGCACAGTTTGGGTGTTGTGATTACTCTCTAAACCCTACATGGCTTAGGAACCAGGTGATCAAAATACTGATTTTTCCAGTGCCATCTAACCATGCATTAAGATCAGCTGGGATAGCCCTGTTCATAGTTCCATTGGTGGACTCAGATCATAGTAGGCCAGGAGTAGGGCCATCTCAGTGGCAGCGCTCCAAATATGGAACTCTCTCTTGAGGGATGTTTGATTGGTTACCATTGCTGACTTTAGTCAGAAACAAGCAAGGTCAGACCTGGTTAGTACTTGGATATGCAACTACCAGGAAACCCCAGGGATGTAGGCTAGACTGGGATGTTGAGAAAATTCTGGAAGAAGGCAATGGCAAAGCACTTCTGTACTGTTACCAAGTAAACTACATGTACTTGCCCATCTAGTCATCATGTGTCAAGCTTGACTTAAAGGAGTCTTTACTTTTTCCCCAAGACATTTATAGAATAACAAGTCAGCTGGTTATTTTGCTTTTTCTGTTTTAAAAAAATAATTTTATCTTTTCTATTCTTTGTAAGAATGGTTGGTTTAATTATGATGGTTTTATTTAATGCTATGTTTATTGTTCTCTTATAAACTGGAAGAATATAGAAATAAAATAAATGCACAAGCAAACAATATTTCAAATGACTATTCACATATTAATTGCTTACATTACTGTTTTATAATCCCTATTTCATAAGCAAAGTCAAAACTCACAAAAGAACACTTTTTTGTGGCTTTTTTCCTTTTTTACTGTATGAGAATTCAAAGGCCTTTCAGGTATTTACACATTTTGCACACAGGCTCTACACTGATCCAACTTAACTTGAACTACATGAGAAAGGGATACATATGGTATCTCATGGAAGGGTCCAGACTCAGTGCACATGCTTTCTATACAGAATGTCACTGGCTCATTGCCTCACATCTATGGCTTAAAAGGTCAGCTGATAAATGGCACGCAAGACCTCTGCCCAAGTCATCAGTGTCCTGCTGCCAATTAGACTATATAATATTGAACACATAGTTGTAAGGCAGATTATTATATCTCAGAAAGGTGGAAATATTTCTTTGTGTAATAAAACACACATTCCACTATCTAGAGATATTCCAGCAGACTTATTCTTTCATAACCCTCACTGCTCAGCATAGATTATAAAGTATACACAGTTCAAGGTTCAATCAAATGAACTACACTGGCACTATTCCAAGAGCACTAAGAGATATTATAATATGCTATCTCAAGCCTCCGGGATCATATTGTTTTATTATTATACAAAGATATTTTAAAACAGGTGGATAGTGCACCATAGGTACTTCAGCTATTGCTGCTGTCTTCTCCCTCACAATTATACTATGTTTGTCTATCTCATTCAGATATGTGAGAAATATTTATTATATTGATAACTTGTTTCATTAAGCCCACAGAGAAAGACTTTTTGTTAATTATTCAGTGGAAGAGACCACATCTGGTACAAGGAAACTGCTGACAAGAAAAATTAGAAATATTTAGTTTTGGTCACTGAGGCATTTGGAATGCACTCTACTTTTCACAGTAGTTTGTTGTTTTAATCTTGAGCCTCTGTCTGAAAAGTCTGTGAGGAAATACAAACATTAAAGATACAGGCTTAATTCTCTATCTTTACAATGTACTGCATCTTATTTAATATACACTAAAGCGTGGATAAAAAGCCCCCCCCCCAATCATCATCATCATCATCTGTATAACTATCTATTCCATGGTACATTTTGAAGAACCAAGATTGGTTACCTCAATCTCTTCTTTTTCTCTTTTTTCACTGTGTTCTACTTTAGCCTTTTCCTTCTCCAAGGCCCACTGAAATTCCCTTGATTTCTTCTGTTCACTTGTGATTGTATCTTTTAAGATGTCAAGTTCAGTTGCCTTCCCCTTAAGTTCATTTCTGATAAAAGTCAAGATAAATTCCTTTTATAAACTCCATTTGAAAAATAACTAAAACAGGAGAAAACATTTACATTCCTTTGTGCACTGAGGGCAAAACTATACATTACAAGGCAAACCTGCAGTTTTCCTAAATTTTGCTTCTTAACAATAATTGTGAGATGGGCATGCAGCTGAGAAGTAGTATTAACTTATTTCTTGTCCACAACCTCTACTACTAATCTTCCCCTGTACTCTTCTTTTGCGCTGACTGGGTTAACATACATCATTGTATATATCAACAAACAATCAAACAATCATCGTTTTTCTTGTATTAATAAAATGCAGCAAGCAAATAAATTAGATTAAAATAATCTGATTAAAATAATCAATTCTATACCATGTTTGCTGTAAGAGGCTCTTCCATGCTTAAAAACAAACAAATAATTAATTAAAAGCAGAAGAAGTCAAAGTGAATCTTGCATAAAAAAATATGGGTAAGAACAGAACAGTCTAAAGTTGACTTTTAACATATTTACAGTAGATCCTCTATAGCTCTATAGAAAATAGCCCTGAAAAATATACCTGATAGCTTCCAGATCCCTTAAGTGCTTATGTTGTGCTTTTAGTGTTGTTTCCAGTTCCAGCTTGGTTTGCCCAAGTTCATTCTTTAGTTCTGCAACCACCATCCTCTCAGAGCTGAGCTGCTCCTGAAGTTCAGCTGCTCTGTCCTTGGTATTTTTGAGTTCTATTTGCATTTCCACATTGTATCCCAACAATTCTAGAAAGTACATTGTCACATAGTAAGGAACTGACTAGACATACTAATCGGTCACAATGAAACAAAATCCTGAACAAAGAGCAAACCCAGTATAGTGTTTATAGAAAACATTTAACTCCAGCAATAATAATACAAGGATGTTTAATCTTTAGTCCTTTCATGAAACATGAATTAATTCCATTGCAGTGTTCCACATCATAAAGAATGCATTATAATCCCATTACAAGAATTTCAGTCCAGCTAGGCCACTAATGTCTATTCTCCAAGCTGTTGGACTAAGATCAATTACCTGAAACGTCTGTAACCTGAGATGTCAGGGATCTTAACTGATAGCTGAACTCTACAACCTTGATATTGTAAGTGCTACCTTCTGTCTTTCCGAAGCTGGCTGAGATCCTATGATACGTTATCCTGGTTGAGTTTTGGAATCCTTAAGTTCTTAATTCATGTATACCAAAAATAATACACAAACTTATTTTTTTTTAAACTGGAGCCTAGAAAAGAAGTCTGATGGAAGGAATGTGAAGGTAACCGCATATAGCAAATGATCATACACATTACCTTGACATTTTGGTTCAATTTCTATTTCTTCCTTTACATCAGTTTGTCTGTTGTTTAGTTGTGTATGTAATATACTGATTTCCATTAACAAACTTTGTCTGTCTGCATTCTGAAGGCAATCCAAAGCACTCCTCTGATATGTCACCTTTTATTAGTTATTAAAAAAGCAGAGAGAAATACCAGATTAATAACCTAGTTTATTATGTAGAATTTGTCATAAAGTTAACAAGTTCTCATCTCAGATAATTTATAGAAATGTACTGGATTTCATCAACAGAAGAATAAAAACATTTTTTTCATGAGATCTTTTTTATATCTGAGTGTTCTTAAGTGGCAGGCCTTCAGTTTTATTAAACACGTGTTTCATAGAATATTCATAACAGCACTCTTGCAGTAAAAGGACACTACATCTTTAGCTATCTTACAATTACTTTCCAATCCCCCAAGTTGGTGCCCTTAGGATGTACTGGAGTTATAATTTCTGTTTCCCCAGCCATGATGGTTATTTTTCAGGGTTGGGAAAAACTATTTTAAAGTATTTTAAAGGGAACCAGTTTGGTCTAGTGGTTAAGGCACCAGGCTAGAAACCAGGAAACTGTGAGTTCTAGTCCCACTTTAGCATGAAAGCCGGCTGGATGACTTTGGGCCAGTCACTCTCTCTCAGCCCAACTCACCTCACAGGGGTGGGGAAAATAGGCATATTAGGTATGTTCACTGCCTTGAGTTATTTATAAAAATAATAAAGGCAGGATAAAAAAAAATCTAAAAAAAAAGGTAAAAAATAATTTGCTATTGAACATGATGGAAAGTTTTGCATCTATTTTGGCAAAAAGCCAAAATAGTTGTTTTATTTATTTACAAATGTATATGCTAAATGCTCCCAACAGCTATGGGTGAATACCAAACATATAATAAACAAATCAATAATAAAATTGAAGTGTATACAATAATAATAAATAGTACAATCATAAAATGTAGGACTATGCAAAATTACCCAAGTGTTCTCTGCTTGTAACAAAATGTGTGTGTTGTGAGAATTTTGTTTTCAGCTTGAAATAAACATGTTCTGTGCCATATTTAAAACAAAAATTGACCAGCATTGTTTCAAGTTTCAGTCAGGAGGTTCTGAGCACCTATGATTATATTTTTGTTTGGTAGCTTATAATTTGTTTATAATTTCCAGTAGTTAGTACGGCAGCAGGGACTAGTTATGTTCCTCTTGCTATTGGGTTAGACTGGATGAGGGGATATCTGGCCATTTTGAGCAATGCATTTTGAGTGTTTTGACTGTTCAGAGTACTGTGACTGAGCTATTGTTCGTGACTCGTGACTGGGTTGTGTTATTTCCAATGTTTTTCCAGCTGAGCCAGTATACAGCGAGGACCAGTCATGTCTCTGCTTCTATAAATTTAGACTAAATGGGTTATGAAGGAATGGAACATTACAAGGAAAGCAACAGGAGCCCAAAGACTGCATGGGTGGTAAGTACGTTGCTCTATTTAAAAAAAAAATCTTTACTATGAGGGAATCAGAGTTTATAGAGTTGGGTTGTGGGCTGTGTGTGTACTGGGTATTATTTTGCAAGTACTTAATGCAAAAATATGTTTGTATATGCTACATGCTTCACCACATACATTTCAAGTTTTATTCTAATAAAAAGTAGGCAAAATGGACTTTTCTGAATGGAACTGTTTGTAATGGACAAGAAACAAAAAGTTGTTTCCATTCCTTATAAATCCCATCATCATAAAGGTAAATAATACGTAACACTCCAAAAGACAAAAAGGTCTGGGTGAAGTGTTTGAATATTTGAATAGACTTCAAATCCAGCAGCAGTTTTTTCCAGGTTCAGGTAGTGCTCACTTAGCAACCACTCATTTGGCAACCCTTTGAAATAACAACGGTGCTGAAAAAATAACTTTATGCTCAATTTACAACCATTTACACCTTCACAGCATTCCTCAGTCACATGATCGCCATTAAGTCAGTATGCGTTGTTCTGTGCCCGACCTGCAGTTTTTAATTTCCCCCCCACTGCAGAGCAGAGAGATGGGAGAGGAAGGGATTGCAAAAAGGTAAGCTGTTTGCTCTTCTACACATCAAAAGCAATGCGATCGTGCTGGCAGCCAGGACTGGGAGTCACAGGCATGCTATGCAAACAGCTTACTCACTTGAAATCTCTTCCCCTCCAATCTCTCTGCTCGGGGAGGGGGGAGAGAAAAAAGACAAGTGATTTCTGTAGGCAATCTCTCCCTTGCCTGACCCTCCTGCCCCTCCAACCCCCACACAGCAGAGAGATTGGAGAGGAAGGGATTTCAAGAGAGTAAGCTGTTTGCTCTTCTACATATTGAAAGCAATGTGATTGCACAGGCAGTGGGAAAGGGTCAGGCAAAGGAGAGATTGCCTACAGAAATCACTTGCTTCCCCCCCCACCCCGAAAAGCAGAGAGATTGGAGAGGAAGAGATTTCATGAGAATACTGTAAGCAGTTTGCATAGTGTGCCTGCACCTCCCAGCCCCAGGCTACTGGTGTGATCACATTGCTTTTGATGTGTACAAGCCAGTAAGCAGGCACTTGAGCATCCCAAAGGATGGGGGAGTGGTTAGGAAGCAAACACAAGCTGGAGGTGTGAAACTGAGTAGTCTTGTCTCTTTGCAGCTGGAAAGCACAGTCGTGATCTTGTGATTTCCCACTTAGCGACTGCTTCACTTAGTTACCAATCCCAATTAGGGTCGTTAAGTGAGGACTACCTGTATAGGCCCTGTCATAGAAAAAATAAATGTGTTGTTATGAGGCACCTTTAGCAGATCCTGCAAAAAGTACTTACTAATGATTTAAGAGCCCATGACAGACTGTAGGGCAGCAGGCAGCCTTGTAAGTAACATGGACCTAAACCAGGGATTGGCATCCTATGGCCTGCAGGCCGGATGTGGCCCACCACACAAAATAAGCTGGCTTGTGGTCTCAAAAAGAAATATATTTCCCTGGCCTGCAAGAGAAAGGGAGAGCGTGCTCACCGCCTCCTTGGGTGGCCATTTTGGTGAAGTCTTCACCAAATGCCTTGGTGCAGATGGAGTCACAAGTCCCCTGTAAATGATGGCAGTGGTGTGGCCTCTGGGCCCTACATAGAAGAAGGTTGCCAATCCCTGGCCTAAACTGTGTAATGTTTTGTCTCTGAAAATCTTGGCAACAGAGAAGCCATTTTCATTTGCAACAGTATGTGTAAATCATTCTGATGAAACATTTTTGGATATGAGAGTGACAGATAGGAGCACTGATAAGACTTAAAGCATCATGAGCAAAGTAGCTTTTTAACTGCTGATATAAAGACAACCTTTTTCAGTAATTACCAAGAGAAAATCTCTATTTTTGGTAGGATATAATTCACCTGTTCTTGAAGCCTCCTTTCCAGCTGATCTATTAATCCCACAGCATCTTGAACGCCTACTTCTGCCAATTCAGTTTGAAATGCTGCTAGAAGAACATCCTTTTCTTTTTGGAAGATTTGTTGAACAGCACACAGCAACTCAGCTCGCCAATCTGAGATAGCATCAGAAGATTCAGAGTCTGCATAAAACTAGAGCAACATGAAAGCAATTAAGAAGTGGTATAAATATATTAAAGTTTTTAAAAGAATCAATTGTTCTGACTTTATGTTTTATGTTATAATATATTTATGTATTATTGAAAATTTTTAGCTCTCTCACTCACTTTCTAATTTAATGAACATTATAACAACTTCCAGTAGTCTTAACAACAGATTTATGACTGTATCTTATCATGCATTTAGTATGATTTTGCAAATTTGGCAGTTCTTGTTTTATATGAACTTTTTTTCCTCTAAAACAGCTTTCCCCATCATGGAAAATTTCCCATTCCAGATATATTACTGTCTGGAATTCTGAAATCAGAGACCCAATATATTTGTAAGACTGGGGAGAACTGCTTTACCCTCTTCAAAATCACTTTTGAAAGATGATTACAAAACAGTTGTGAAAATGCAGATTAGCATTAAAGCAGAAACAAAAAAGTCAGCAGCCCTACAGAATGTAAGCAAGCTTTATTTTTTCTCTAAGAAGCTTTGTACTGAAGATTACTATATACATAACTAAGACTATAATACAATACACATTTACCCAGACATGTGAAAGATCAAACTGTTAACAAATTTTTGAAGAATCAGACCAAAATTTGTTTCAACAGATTCTGGTTAAATAAAAGAGCCACTTTCAAGTGATTCAAGAATAATTTTAAAACATATTTCTATATATTTCTATAACTAGAGAATATAAATAGAATATTTCATAATTTATGTATGTACCTAGGACATGTAGTGACTGAAATTTAACAGTTTTGTGGTCATAATTACCTTTGTTTGTCTTTGAATCTGCATTTTGGCAATTAACTCCTTCAAAGATGAAATACTGCTTAAGAAAGCCTTACGTTCTTCTAGCCAAGGTTCTTGTTTAGTAGGAACAATTTCACCTTCATTATAAGGAAATTTTGTGAGAGAAAGTACCTGTATGCCTTCATGATGAATAGCTCTTAGCAATCCCTAGGGGGAAAAAAAGCATCAAATATGTCATAACTGAGGGTGAGTTATTAATATTCCCTTCCCAATGTTAAAGAATTACTTTTAAGAATGTGTGGGTTGGAGTAGAAGGAAAGAAAGAGAGAAGAAAGTTTTAATTAAAGTTGACAACTAAATAATTTGACTCATTATAGATATCTGGAATGTGGAAAATAATTCTTGTCACCGAAATAAATTGAGGGACCTTAAACCAGTCATGAAAAACAGATACAAAAATATGAGGATATATCAAAATTATGTATGTCTGTCTGTCCGTCCATCTGTCCCTCCCTCTCATCTCTATGAGTGGTATGTGTCTTCCTCAATCTCGCATCCTCTATCAGAGGCCTGGGAGTTTAAGGGTTCTGCACAGTATTTTAGCTGTTCCTAGTACTGTACTCTTCTGGACAGAGAGCTCTGACGTTGTGCCTGGGATCTGTTGGAACCACTCTCTCAGCTTAGGAGTCACAGCCCTGAGTGCTCCTACTGTCAGGCCCAGCCCAAGAACAATGATGAAACAGTCCAGTCGAGTACAGTTCCTTTATTTGCTTACACCTTATAGACTAAATCTATACTACAGCAACTAGTGGATATACCCTGTGAGATTCTAGGGAGTGGCTATCCTGAATCTCTTAGTCTTCTCACGCTCCCCCTGTGGACTGTGCTGCCTCTTGCCTCCTCTTCCCTCCTGGAATGCATCCCCTCCTTCCTGATAGCCTTGATCTCCCACATCACTCTCCTCCCACACCATCAGTGGGACTACTTTGGCCTTTACTTTCCACGTGCTCTCTAGTTCCTCCTTCAGACCCTGATACTTCTCTAGCTTCTCATACTCCTTCTTCTTGATGTTGCTGTCACTTGGCACTGCTGTCTTCTGGTCCTTGTCTACTACCAACGATGTCTGGTTGATTGGCCAGTACCTGCCTGTCTGTCAGGATCTGGAAGTCCCACAGGATCTTAGCCCTGTTATTCTCTACAACCTTCTGTGGAATCTCCCATCTGGACTTGAGAGGGTCTAGCCCATACACTGCACAGATGTTTCTGTACACGATGCCAGCTATTTGGTTGTGCCGTTCAGTGTATGCTGTTCCTGCTTGCGTCATATTCCCTGCCACTATGTGTTGGACTGTCTCTGAGGCAGCTTGGTGGCTATGATGCCTGATAGGACTTTCCATGTTGTGGGGAGGCAGGTTATTGGCTGGTAGTTCGATGGTGCTGTTCCCTTGTGGGGATCTTTCATGATCAGCACCGTCCTTCCTTGTATTAGCCAGTCTGGGAGCTGCTTCATCTGTGCTGCTAGGGGTTCATGCACTGCTGTTAGTTTCTTTAGCCAGTACTTGTGGATCATGTCCGGGCCAGATACTGTCCAGCTCTTCATGTTCTTGACCCACTGTTGGATGTCTGCTATTGCCATGGTGACTGGTTCCTGTTCTGGGAGATTGCTGTGGTCTGCTCTCAGGTACTGCAGCCACTTTGCACTGGTGTTATGTGTCTTCTCTTTCTCCCATGTTCTTCCAGTATTGTTCAGTTACTGCTGTTGGTGGCTCTGCTGTTACTGTTGCACTGCAGTTGGGAGTACACCTTGGATGGTTCTTTGGAGAACAGGGCATTTATCTTCTTGGCCTTTGCTTCTCTTGTGTATCTCCTTAGCCTGGTAGCCAGTGCTGTGAGCCTTTGTTTAGCAGTCTCTAGGGCTTCAGGTGGAGTCAGGCCCTTGTATTTTTTCAGTAGCCAAGTCTTATCCTTAATCTCCACACCCTTCTGTAGTTCCACCAGCTGACTGAGTTGCCCTGATTGCCTTCAACCTCATTTTCTGTGGGGAGGGGTATGCACTGCTGTTCTTCTTGATCATGTAGCCAAGCATCTTTAGGATTACAGTGGCTGTAGCATATACCAGTTCACTGGTTTGAGTTATGGTGGTAGTAAGGATTGTCATGAGGGCTCTATTGGCATTTCCTTGCGTACTATCTAATGGTACTTCTCCACTGAGCTTTGGTAATTGGTCTTGAGGGTTGACTGTAGCTAGTTTATCCATGATCTTATTCCTCATATCAGCTGCTGTGCTGATATGGGGGGCAGGGGCAGGGTGGGTAGTGACATTCCAGTTTCAGGTGTTGGCTGTACATTCAGTTGTTCTTCCAGGTATTCTTTAGTCTGGGTTGTAATGTGTAGTTGGTCTATCTCAAGTTGTGAGAGCAGCTTCCTCATCACTATGTTGAAGCATTGGGTAACTAGCTGTTTCTCAGTTAGTGTGGATGTAGGTCTTCTGTCCATCCATAGTTCCCTCATATGTTTCATATATCCCCTCTCATTAGGTCTACTGTTGTAGCATTCCATCAATTCCAGGTTCTCTTGTCTTGTCCACATATGGTTTGTTCCAGTAGCCCACTTATTGTCAGATTGTCCCGGTTCCCCAACATCTGGCATGGACTTTATTAATCTGGGCAACATCCAAGCTGGCATGACTCTCTTAGTACAAGTCACTTGCATTTCCAAGGTAGGCAGCTGAAGTGTTAGGGGGTCTTTGCCCAAGGACCCCTACTGGTAAGGTAGGTACCAGCCAGGATTCAAACCCCAGTCTTCCATGTCAAAGGGCAGCACTCTAACCACTACGCTATCCAGCTGCTACACACACACACACACACACACACGTGAACCTGCAAGGATTTTTTACCACAATTGTTTTCTACTTAAAAATCACAAGAGCTCTTATTCACCTTGATTTTCTTTGGAAGAAAATCTATTGTAGTTTCCCCTTCATCTCCTACTGCATCTGATATGGTTTCTGATCCATGGCTTGGTACTAGATATGTTCCTTGGTTCCAGTCTGAAGCAGAGTCTAAAATAATAAGTCAAACTGAACTATCAAATAATAAATAAAACATTGTTTTTTTCCAGGTCGCACTGGTCACTCTAAAAATAAAGTTAACCAATATGCTCTTCCAGAAAATTAATATTTTCTTACCACCATAGGATCTATCACTGGCAGTAGAAGTTGCAGACTGTGCTACACCCAGGATCCCCTAAAATAGGACAGAAATTATAGTTAACAATGTTATTCTATAAATAAGAGCTTATGTTACAATAGCTAAATTTAACACCACTCCAAACTCATTAACATAGTAGGATTGCTATTTTAACCAACTATGGAAACACATTTGGAAAACAGATTTGGACATCTATCCAATTAATTAATGCTGGGCAATGCAGGATCAAAATGTTTTCATTGGTGTGGTGCCCTAATGGCATTTGAAGAGCAATGAAAACTTTGTCTGTGAAAAACCAAGTATTGTTAGCATTCTACATAACACATACCTCTTTATTTCTTAAGACATCTATGACATTTTTCAAAGCATTACATTCTTCTGTTAATCCTCGTACTGCAATAAATTGCTCTCTTTTCAACACTTCTGATTCTGAGATATGCCTAGTCTCCATGTCCATTATTTCAGCGGCATGTAATTCCTGCATTTGTTCAATTTTTTCATTGAATTCTCTTATGATTTCTGTAACTTCTTCTGAAGAATATTCATTCTGTAAATCAGTCTGAATTCCTTCACTTTTGACAAGGAGTTGTGAGATTTGGTTGCAAGTATTGATCAGCTGTGTTTTTTCAGTCTGACTTGATGCATTTATCCATTTGGTACCTATTTGCTCTGTTTTTACAGTGTCCTTTTCCTTCCTTATATATCCTGCAATTTTTTCTTTTGCCTGAGCTAATTTATTCCTGGTGTGCCCTAGTTCGTCTTTAAGATGGATCAGGCTTGTTTCTTTTACCTGTAAACAAACATAAAAGTTCAGATGCTTCCAATCTCTCTCTTACAGAAAGAAGGTAAAACTGGTAAGCACTTGTGGTGGTATTAAATTACTCAGTTCTTCTCAAAATATTTTGAAGTGACATCTACCTATAAGCATATATTTCAGACCCACTTATAATTCTGCTGTTTTTTATTCTCCTTTCACTACAGAAACTCATGAATATCATCTTATCACTAGATATTACTATATGGCAAGTTTATTCATTTCTAATACATGGATAATATACATTTCAATAAAAAAAATCAAGAATGATGTACCAGGGGGTTGGGAACAGCATATAAAAGTAACTGTGTGATGTTATCCAGGAACATACTGGGACTCACAATTTGAAAAACATTGAAACAGCCTAATTGTATATGAATAACATGTAGTCAATGAAGCTTGTCTCTTAGGTCCTGAACTGTAATTTTTTATAGAGTTCCTAAAATATGTTAGTAATCAATCTGAGTTTTCCTCAACATATTTAGTGAACTTATGATGCACACAGTGGCAAATCTCAATGTAATACAGTAGTTAAGGTGTTGGATTGGCACAGGAGAAACACAGGTTTAAGTCCACCATTAGCCACAGACGCTCACTTTGCAACTTTCAGCCAGTCCCCCTCTCTCAGCCCAGCCTATCTCACAGGTTTTTTTGGGAGGAGGGGTGGGGGAAATGGAAGGGGGGAGCACTATATATACACCACCTTGAGCTCATGAATGAAAAACAAAATATAAATCAAACAAATAAAAAATAAAATCAGCTTCTGCTAATAATGTTCACCTTCTACTTTGTAGATTTTATTTAGTCTGGGCCACTGACCTGTAATGAAGAATTTAATTTGAATAATGTTCACCTCTTGTCACATGTCTCCATCTGTAGATCATATCTGAAGATTATTGCCACTGTCTTTCTTAGAGCTTAGATATAACCCCATCTCAAACACAGTGTTGACTTTTAAATAAAACCCTCAGTAATACAGCTCTTAATTATTTGCAAATCATGCAATGAAATAAACCTCACAGCAAATGTTCCGAATATTTGAAAGTTTAGTTCTACACTAATGACATCAAAATAGCTAACAGTATAAAAACAGGTATATAATTCTGAACTGAAATTCTCTTCCAAGCCCATCAAATATGCTTTTAGTTATTTAATGCTTTTATTTTGCACCCTTCAAATACATGGCTCCCAGCAATTTTTAGTGTAAAATGAAACAAATGTTTATTTCATTCTTACCATTAACTGTTCTTTCAATTTCTCTGCTTTTTCTTTGTAGCTATTAAGCTCTTCCTTGGCTGCAGCTGACTCTGCTCTGACTTTTTCTAATTCAGGATCATTTCTTTGCTTGTTTTCAGTCAGGTCTGTGATCACCTGCATTATTAGTACCAAAACAATAATTCAACTTATAACCAACTTATGCTGTATTTCTTAGTTATTATGTCAAGGTAGTATCTCACATTAATAATACTTTAAAAGTGAAATGAGGGATGAGTCCTAACTTAATGTTTCAATCCTTAGAACAAAGTTTGAAGCAATTCCCTAGGCTACTGTCCAATGAAAGCAGCTACTGGTATGAAGTCAAGATGGCAGGACTTTTAGGACAGCTGGTGAGTGTGGTCTAGACAGAGGTGATATAAAGAAAGACCATAACCTTTGAAGCACTCTGATTACTAATGTCAGAAAAAATGCACACTGGAAGATGCATATATTGGATAATATAAGGGAAATTAAATCTACTGTTTTACACACCTAAGGAAGATTTTTATTTTCGTTCATCTCAAACCAAGGACTGTAAAACATTTTTAAAATGCATTAAGTGTTGATTCTGTACTTCTGAACAAAGACACACGTTGGTAAAGGCTTTATCACGAGTGTTTGCAATAAGAGGTAACGAAAACGAATGCCTTTATATTGTCCATGCATCACTTTTGTTAAATGTCTGATGATAGGCCAATTAAACAGTTTAATGCCGTTCTATAGATTTCACTGGCATTTTATATTATGGTTGTTTTATTGTTTGAACTTGTACATGGCGTTGTTATTCCTCAGAAAGATAATATAGAAATATTTGATCAATTTCTGCAATTTCAACAGTTACACCCCCATTTCCCACAAATAATGTTTGAAGAGTAACTGACTCGTTTAATATCTGAACAACTACTTTCAAGCCATACATACCTGACTGTGCATTTTTCCCTCCGTAGAGCTTGACAATTTCTCCTTTTTGTGCCTTTGCTCTACTTCTGTTAGCAATCGCTGAAGTTCAATAAGTCTCTCTTCCTTTTCTTTTGCCTCCTTCTGTACAATTTCGATTTTTGTTCTTTCTAGTTGAAGATTATTCTGTGCATCTGCCAGTTGGCTCTGCATCTCTGAAAGTCTCTCTGATAGCTCTAATATCCTAGCCGTTGCATCTTCCCCACCTATATGTTTAGCATTTTCTGTTTGAATACATAGAGCTTCTTTGACATCTCCTGAAACTGCAGATACTTGGGGAGAAAGCTGACTTTGCTCCAGAACCACATTCAATTCAGTTTGACCGTCAAGGGCAGCAGCAATCTTTTGCTCAAGGGTTTCTTCCAGCTCTATTATTCTCTGTTTGAGCTCTTTTGACTCTGCCTGGGCTTGGTCTTTTAAATCCTTGAGATGCTTGTAGCATTGGATTAGCTCTAAATCCTTCTCCTCTAGAGCTTTCTGAAGTACCTGTAAATTTGTACCTATTCTAGAAGAATCCTTGGCATTTTCATGCACATGATCTTCTAATGATTCTTCATTTCTTAATATCTGAGTTGATCCAGTGACTGGATTTTTATTTTTTTCTTCAATTTTTGTTCCTATTTGTGCATCATCACTTCTTGGCATATTTTTATGTTTTTCTCTAGTCTTTTCAAGTTCTTCTTTCAGTATGTCTAGTTCTTTCTCTAACTTTATTATTTTTATTTGTTTCCCCTCAAGTTCATTCTTTGTAACCAATAACTGTCCAACATTATTTTCCACTTGCATCACCAAATCTTCTTTTTCTGCCAGTACGACATCAAGCTGGTGTTTTAAATTATCTATATCATCTTGAGTCAGTGAGAAGTCCAAAGGTATCTTGTGTTCAATATTCACCATTTCCTGCTGGAGTTTTTCAATAACTTCATTCAGCTGTTCTATTTCCTGTTCACTGTTCTGCTTGACACGTTCTTGGTCACTCTTTAAGTATTCTATTTGGGCTTCCAGTTCTTTTATGTGCTCATTTTTCTTCTCAATCACCTAAACAAGGATTGGAAAAAAAAAGAAAAACAAAATTAAGAAGGGCAAGAAATTCTCATTTTTATGCCACTAATTATATTTCTTTGTATTATATATATAATTTTTAAAATACCGTATATCACTGCTCTTTATATGAAATTTGTAAGAACTAAATCAGAGTAATTCCTATTTTTATTTAAATAAAAAAGATAAATAAATAATACTATTTTGTTTAAATGTAACACTTTACTGTGTTTTTAGAGGTTTGCTGGCCACTATCTGTATTAAAAAAGACTGTTCAGTTTTGAGCCAACTGGAAGATCTCCATGGCAAGAAAATACTTGGACAGAGCCAGGAAAAAACAACAATTAACCAATTACAACTAACAGTTGTGACAGTACCACTATACCACAAACTTTAAGTATAGAGAGGGATAATATAAAGCATCAAATATGTATTACAAATTACAAAGTATCTTTAAAAAACATCCATGCAAATTCTATTTTGAAATACAATTATATGTATTTCAATCCCCGGCCTAACATGTTTGACTGTTACTAGCTTAAAGGATGGCATCACTAAGGATCCATAAAGCATTACTTTATTATCTGTTGTAATTTCAAGCTGCTGTTGCAATTTTGAAATTTGTTCATGGAGTTCATGGATTTTCTGTTCCTTTTCCTGTATGATCTGTATATATTTCCCAGGAACTTGATGATGACCCTTTATAGAAGTATCTTCAGGATTCTGAATAGCTAGCCCCAATTTTTTCATGTCTTCCTGTAAGCAAAAAAACGCGGCACAGAATGTAACTTAAAAGATTCCCTTAACTAATTATTTTCATTTTATCAGAGAAATAAACTGAAACATAAGAAAATACTTTCAAAAGGAAAAATAAATACTTAGAGATTTCATAATTTTCAGATTTCATAAGCTCAGGTTATGCTTATTCAAAAGAAGGGAAGAAAAACAAGATTTTCTTCCCAGATGAATACCTTAAATAATTTATTTTCTTGCTCAAGTTCTTGTTGTCGGGTTGTGGACTCTTTTAGCTGAATTTGTAGCTGCATGTGCAACTGCTGTACTTCTTCATTTTTGTTTTCTAGTTCTTCACGGAACTGTTCTAATTGTTCTTCAAGATTTATGATCTGTATAGCCAAAATAAGTGGCAAAGGAATAATTTATTTTATGTAAACAAGCACAAAAAATTTTAGCAGCATTTTTTTTAGGGTTGTTTTGGATGACTATACATGTAAAATAAATTACATGTATAGTAAAATAAATGCAGCGGGTTTTTTTTTACGTATACATTTCTTTTGTTCCCTTTGAATAATTTTCTGTAGGTTTAACAGCCTACTTTGGGCACTATAACTGATCAACAGAAAACCAAGCTTGTACAACAAAACCATGTTGATCCTTTTACACATCACATGCTGAATTCAATACAAAATATTGAAATTTCTAAATAATTAAAAAGAATACCTCTTTTTCCTTCCTGTCTACAGCTTCTTGCTCAGCCTGTAGTTGTGCTTCTAGAGGTAAGTCCCCCCTTACAGCTGCAGACCCAAATTGCTTCCTTTCTTCCACCTTTAAAGTAAGTATATTTAACTATCACTTCAAGTCACAGTTCTTTGATTATTAAGTAAAGCAGTATGGTTCATGGGGTCACGAAGAGTCGGACATGACTTAACGACTGAACAACAAAATTATGTTGATAACACTGCATAAATAATTATTATTTATGTTACTAAAACATAAATAAAACAGTCTACAGAAAAATACCTTCTGTAAATTGTCTGCACTGATCATTAAAGCTTGCTCCAGTTCTTGGATTCGACACTCTAATTTCTCAATTTCTTCATTCCGTTCTTGCACATCTCTCTGAAGTTGCTCCTTAGAGAGCAAAAGCTCACTGCATTTGTCTGTTTTTTCCTTAAGATGATTTGTCAACTCTTCAACCTGGTGGCAGTAAGGTGGAATGGTGTTTCAAATTTCTTGAAATTTGGATGTGAAAGATGACAAACCCTTCTGACAATCATTTTAGAAAATACATTCTAACATAGGCCATAACTCAAACACAAACTTGCTACAAACTTAGCTAAGTTAAATTATAGGAAATAGGAAAAAGAGAAGCATGAAGATGTAGAAAGAAAACTTTTAAAATCTGGAGAAAATCACAAGCAACCAGAAATCAAATAAATAAAAGAAAAGCCGATAGAATAATCAGAAAAGGGGAGAACGCTGGCCACTATGTGTATTAAAAAAGACTGTTTAGTTTTGAGCCAACTGGAAGATCTCCATGACAAGAAAACACTTGGACAGAGACAGGGGGAAAAAAACCCAACTACTAACCATCACAACTACCAGTTGTGATAATACCGCTATACCAAAAACTGTAAGTACAGAGATGGATGATATAAAAAATCAAGTATGTATTTTTCAAAGACAGATCTAAAAGTGAATTGTGGAATTCTTAATATTGTGGCATAAGATTTTAGAGGTTGCTTCAGCAGATGTTATACTGAGATTGCAAACATATCAATAGGCAGATAGACACACAAAAACGTAGAACTCTGATAGCTGTGAATTTTTGATGATATGAATCCTACTATGTTCAAGTTATAACAGAACTATTATGCGCTACACGTCTTGGAATTGAAAGCCTTTAGGCTACATTGTGTGTTTGCATATGATGTGTGTATGAGTAAATGTATATATGTGTGCGTGTATGTATGCGTGTATGTATGTATACATAATCTACGGGGAATATTTCATTACAGCTAATGAAGTAGATTTATATTGTACAAACTTATACCTTAATAAAAAAGTAGAAATCTTTGAAGGTGTTAACACAGATATTCCTACTTTGGAACTGATCACAAATTAAAAACCACATTAACTATGCCATGCAGAAAAATACTGATCTAACTAAAGCAAAATGAAAGAAACTATCTAATACTAAAAAGCACAGATATTTCATTTTAACTCCCTTACTCCTACCCCAAAAGGTGTCTATGATTTTAGGCATTTAATTCTAGATTTCCTGAATATATTTTTTATCTTAGTTCATAAGCCACAGAAATCAAGAAAATGTATCTATTTTCCATAGTAATCAATTGTTCTAGTTATGTCTTTGTCTGATTGTTCATATATACCGTATTTTTCTGTCAATAAGATGCCCCCATGTACAAGACGACCCCCACTTTTCCAACTCCAAATTAAGAAATCAATATTTTAAAGATAGTGCAGAACACATTTTTATTTAGTAATTAGTTAACATTGATCTGATACACTCGGTGGGAGGAGGTCCAAACTGTCTCTCTGCAGCTCTATTTCCATGCTCTTTTGCATAACTGATTACATTCAATCACAAGTGAAACTGCCGATAGCTTGTCTCTGCAAACAGACTTCCTCTAATTGGTTTGTTCAGCATCAGCTGATGTCAGTTACATAAGGCTCATGATTGGAGGAAGTCTGTTTGGGAGACAAGCTATTTCAGTCATGATTGGAGGCTAGCAATAGGAGGAAGCCTGTCTGCAGAGACAAAGTATGGGCAGTTTTGCAACTGCGCGGTTCTCTCCCCGGCTGACTTCCTTGAATAAGACGCCCTTCAATTTTTAGGGTAAGGATTTTAGAAAAAAGTATTGTCTTATAGTCGGAAAAATACGGTAACCTACTTTCCTATCTTAATATTTAACAGATGTATACACATAGAGGAGTTCTTTTATCTTGTAATATAATGTCCCAAATAATTAAATATCTAAACAGAAAAGTAAAATTACAGGAATATGGAAAAATAAAAACAAGAAAATGTTCAGTATTATTAGAAGACAAGAATAAAAACATTTCAAAGGAATGAAGGCATTTCGCTCTCTAAAGATAGCAAAATGAAGCAACATATTCATACTTTTTGGCAATTCTGAAAATGAAATTTAATTTAATGTGAAAGTTACATTATTAGTGAAAACAGCAACTATTTTATAAGGTGTGTGGAGAATGAAAACTTTTCTATAGGTATTTATTTTGTTGGGATATATCTGCCTCTGAGTCATAGCATAAGTCGATTCTATCATGAAGGTCCTTTAGATGTGTCTAAGGGTGTGAGGGGGTTCTTTTGGGAAATGGTACAAACCAGCAACACAGAGACTGCTTTTTTCTTCTTCTCAGTGTTTCCCCAGGGAGGCTTTTATTATAAAAAATTGACAAACTTATTTCCTACATTACTACACAGCCATTGTTTATACATTCTTTGACCATTTCATAATGCCTGTGCTTTACCATACTTTGTATTCTATCTTAATTATCCTAGTTGTAAAAAGTGGCTTAAAAACAGACACTGGCCATTAGTTCTCAAAAGCCATGTTGGCAAGAAAGCAGCAGTGCCTATGGATAAGGCCTGCTAAACATTTCAAAGGAAGGATTAACTTACATGCAATCAAATGCATAATATTCATATGGAAAGAAGTCCTAATAGAGTTTATTTTCACATGGGACCGCAGCCCAGCTCAGTCTAAATCTTATTTTTCTGGTTGATTATTAACATAAAAATTAAGGGAGTGGCATACAATCACGGTTTATACAATGTCACAAATGAAACATCCCTTTATCTTACCTCTCTGTTTTGATGTTCACTGACTGGTTGAAACCTTTGAGGAATTTTAAGCTGTTGTTCAAGCTTCTGTATTTCTTGCTGGAAGACATCTCTCTCATGCTCCCTATCAATTGCCTGCTCCTGAAATGTAAGCCATTATATATATATATATTTAATGGGAAATATCAAAATATATTGTACAATGCAGGTAGTCCTTGATCTATGACCAATCATTCAGCAACAGTTTGAAGTTACAATGGCACTGAACTAATGGTGGTTACAGCTGATCCTTGGAGTTCCAGCTGTCCCAGCACACATGCAGTCACATAATCGCAATCTGGGCACTTGGCAACCCATTTGCACGTAAGACTGGTGTCAAGTGCCCCACAATCACATGATTGCCATTTGCAACCTTACCTGCCAGCTCTCCCAGAAAGTCAATGGGGAAGCTGGCAGGGAAGATTGCAAGTCACTGGAGTAAATATCCCCCACTTCGTATCCTTCCCCAGCTCCTCTGCACTCGTGCTGTACCAGCCACTCGTGCACCCCTGTGCCAGCCACTCGTGCACCCTGTGCACCCTCTCCAACCCTTGCTGCAGCTCTCGCATCCTCTTGCACCCCCATGCAACCTCCCTGACCCACACCGCACTCCCCGCAACCACCCCAACCTATGTAGGGCCTCTCATGCACCCTCCCCAACCCGCACCCCCGTGCAACTTCCCTGACCCATGTCCACCTCTCACACACACCCTCACACCCTCTCCGACCCACATGGCGCCTCTCACACACACCCCGACTTGCATTGTATCCCCATGCAACCTCCTCAATCTATATGGCATCTCTTGTGCACCCCCTCCCCAACCCACGTGGCGCCTCTCATGCAGCCTCCCGTACATCCCCTTGCTCCTTCCTCCACCCGGCAGCAGCTAGCTTGGGACTTGCAACTTCCTGCCGGCTTCCTAAGTTACTTTGGTTGTGGGAAGCCAGCAGGAAGTCACCTCACCTAACAACCATGGGATTCAGTTAACAACAACAACCAGGACTGCAGGGATTGCCACTGTTAACCAATGTGGTCACGCTTTATGACCAAATCACTTAGCAACAGAAATTCTGGTCCCAATTACCATTGTGAGGACTACCTGTACTTTGCTTTCAACTTATTACAATATAATAGGAAACACTGTGACATCTTAAAATACTTATTAAGGTAGCTCCATAAAACCTCAGTAATTATTTGTGATAATTAGAGTGTGACAAGAATTGGGAATATGTGTATGTGTGTATTCATATGTTACACCACTCTCATTCTTAGATTTATGTACAACACTGCATAAGGTAGACAAGCAATACACAAAGTAGCAGCCATCAACAATTGTTCAGATCTTTTACACTGTACAGCGCTAAACATAATTCTTGATTGTAATCAAATAGCTTGTTTATGCTATTCTTTAGAAACAAAATCCAAGTAGCTTCTCAGCAAATACACAAATCCAATAGCAATTTTAGCATTATCATAAAATTATGTTATAACGTCAGAAAGTTTATAATTTATTTTCCAATCTTTTTACATAGAAACCATTTTAGGCTTGGAAAGCTAGAGAAGTCCAACTTTACTGGAGGTGTTTCAACATTGTTTCAATGTTATCAGAAACATTCTACTCCTGAATCAAGGTTTTTTAAAGGATGGGTGAACCCATTTCAAGCTCAGACTGGTTCAAACTAGAAATATTTTACACAATGATACTTTATAATGATAACCTTGTATAAATTAAATTTATCACATTTTAAATCTGAAAATGTGGCCATCTTTTTTTCACATGCATTTACAATCTCTAGATGTTTACTACACTGATTTTTTTAAAACTATAAACTGTATATGAAATAAGCACCTTAATGTATTGTGCTAACTGGCTTTTTTTGTACTCTCTATTTTTATTCTGTTGTAAATGATGCATGGATAGAGCTCGTCTTTTTACTTACATCTAGAAATTTTTTTGTTTTCTCAAGCTGTTTCTCCAGAGCTTGGTTTTGCTGTCTTAGATCCATTAGCTCTGCATTTTTTTCTTGCTTTAGTTCCAAAAACTGGTTGACCTGCTCCTCTATATCAGTTTCCAGTGCTTTCACCTGCTTTTGAAGGTAGTTATATTCTTTTTCAGCCTGCCGCTGCACTTCTATTTTTTCTTTCATTAACTTTTCTGTCTCCGCCAACAACTCTGTTTAATAAAGCATAACTTGTTATATATGGATAGTTAAGATTGTTCTATAAAATAAATCCACTCCCAAGATGGTCTGTTCATGCTAAAGCATAATAAAGGATGAAAATAACTTTGGGTTTCACCAAAATTATGTGGTATTCTCAATAAACAGAAATAATACTAGTAGTAGTAGTAGTAGTAGTAATAATAATAATAATAATAAGAAGCCTTGGGAAGGACTCGATAGGTGGATAAAAATGCCAAATCCAGTCTAAACATCTGGCTGACTGTGTGACCAACAATAATAATGTCTAAATTGTTTAACTTTCCTTAAGGCACACATTGATATAATTAAACTATGTTTAACTATGCATATATTTTCATTAATACTGTGGAAAATGTATAATGGCATTAAAACCCAACTGTCTTCTCATCCTGTAGGACTGTTCCAATTCAAACATAAATACCAATAGAAGAGAATATATGTAGCTCAGGGTTGAACTGTGGAGTCCTTGGTGTTCTCTGAGCTTGAATACCCCCACCAACACTGACAGGGCAACCTACTGTATATAAACAGAGAGCAAACCCCACTCCCTTCTAGCACTGAAGATGTTACCTAGTCGGGTAATGAAACATCTGCAAGAAAACAATCAAGCTCAGAGAACACCAAGGACTCCACAGACATAAATATTCCAACAAATGACACATATAACATTTTAATGTAAAATAATTTAGACCTTCACCTGGTGAGTTACAGGAAGAAAAGAAACAGACATTTCTTACCTTCACCTGGAGTTTTCAAATACATAACCCCTTCCCTCCAATTTTTTAAACAAACTTTTTAAAGATGACTGGAAAGAACTGAAGAATTTAGGGATATGTGGTAAGGGAACTATGGCTGCAGATGTCCATCCATACTGATCCAGTAACACTGGAATTTTAATATAATTTTGGATGTTATATTATTTCCATCCAAAATACAGGTAATTCTCATGTCCCAACAACCCCTTGGGAATTGGGACTGCACTGACGTTGGCAAGAAGTACACTGTGATTTCTTTATACATGACCTGAAGCTTCAGATGCTACTGAAGCAACATATGAAACTTCACATGCTGAGACAATTCCCAGATTACTGAGATAACATCAAAGGGGGAATATAATTCATATATTGCTTAATGTTATATATAACCAGAAAGAATGCCAAGATACATTATTTATATTATACTTCAGTCATTTAATTGGTATACATGCTGCAATCATGAATCATTTCTTGATTGAGAACCATTAAAAAATAATAGATTTTTGGATTTAAATCTTTGCCAAATGAATGAAAAAAGAACATCACCAGATAATGGCCTTTTGGTGTGTGTGTGTGTGTGTGTGTGCGCGCGCGCGTGTGTTATACTATATAGATTTTTGTACCATCATCTTACATCATACTTCCTTCCTCAAATATTACACATGACGATAGAGCTTTATTTGACAAAGATCTCTATATGCAGTTTATTATCTGAATGCAGAAATTATTAGGTGATTAAGATGATGGTTATTAAATTTTAAAAAATATTTATTAATGTAGCATACTGTATAATTGTGAGCAATTGTTATTCAAAATAAAGGTGTGAACATGAAACACAGTATCAAAGCTGCAGGCCAGTAAAATTAATGTCAGTAAGCTGAAAGCCCAAAGAAAGACCATGATTAATAAGTGTCAGTAGCTGTTAAATCTGCCACTCAATGAAAGATTTGCCATGCAATATACAAACACACCTGCTTGGGAAGCTGCATCGACTGCAGCATCTACTAGGCCTAGGAGAACAGAAAAAACAAGAAGCAAAGTAATTCACATGCCATCTATAGCTTCCTCAAGGTGAAATACATATGAGAAAAATGAAGATGAAGACAGAATGCAGAGTTCAGTAAAAATGCCTAGTGAAGTAAAAAAAAGTGTCATTGATTTATTAAACACAACTGTTAGATATTTTTCCCTGATATTTTTCCATTTATTTTTCTATAAAGTGTTGTCAATAGCCACTTACACAATACACTTTTCATTATACATTCAGAACGCTCTTGAATTAAAAAGCAGCATACCTACCTGCCACTTTTCTTATCTTCCACATTGCCCTGTATCTACCCAAGGTATCTATCTTACCACTGCAGCACTTTGTGCCTTCCCTCCTTACCACTGCCATTCTGTATCCACTTAACACACCCATCTTACCTTCTGCTGTCCTGCACCCACGTGATCCCCACCCTATCTCTCTGCGGCCATGTGCTGCCAGCCTTTATTTTCCTTGGTGTTTAATACCCCAAAATAACTCTGCCACAACATGTATGCTCTGGGTTCATCCATGAGCAAAGCATGTGAGCTGCAGTCCATGCATGGACTGTCCAGTTGTGCCTGATCCATACAGGAAATGCTCCAAGTAAAGTATATTTGCATATCCCTAATCCATTTTGATTGATCTTTCAACAGAATATGGATTTTTTAAAAAAGAAATCATCCACACATCTGTTTAATTAGTTAGGTATCATCAAATTGGGCCGGACCCTGGTCACTTTATGGACAAGTGACTGTCATCTCTAAATCTGCTCACTGCCCCAGTGCAATTTTAAAAGGTGAAAAGGGAGAAGAACAACCCATTCCAAATCTATAAAGTTTGTGAAAATCTATTAGATATTAAGTAATAAAACCATATTTGGAAGACTGTAAAAATACATACGTTGTTCTATGGGTCCTGCATCAGCTTTCATAGCATCCTTTTGTCTGAAGAGCAATTCTTTCTCTTCTTGAAGGTGCTGTCTCTCAGCCTCTAGTTCCTGTAATTTGTTACCTGTATGAAGTAGCTCTTGCTCAAGATGGTCTATTGCATCTGTTTTTTCCTGGATTTGTTTTTCCATAAGTGATTTTTCATCTGCATAACCATCAATAACATCTATGGGAAGAACAGAGACGCCCAAATCAAAGCATAGTAATTTTTAAGTAACATATTTCAAAAGCTTCTGAAAAAATATGAATAGCATGGTCACAGCAGTACAAAATTTTATACCAAAAAACTATTTTACCCAAGTAGTAAAAACTAAAATATTATACTGTAATGTTAATTTTACATTCAAACTTAAAACATTCATTTAAAAAAACAGAATTCTTATGGAGATGTGTGTCAGTATACGAATAGGATATATTCAGACTCCATTGTTAGAACACTGCTACATTGGAACTTTACTAAAACAATATCTTAAAGCCTACATTAATTTTAAAGAGTTCTAGATAAGCCTGGTGCTGTTCATTTTTCATTATATGGAAAGTATAATGTGTTTCCACATTTATGAAAAAGCTGTTCCTTCCACACATTGATGTGCCTTCCCCATATATGTTATATGATACAATATGATGATATCTACACGTTTAGAATTTTCAGAGGATTCCAAATTGTGCAGGACTATAGTCATAAAGGGACGCGGTGGCGCAGCGGCTTAATGATGCTGAAAGTTGCCGGCCAGAAATGGCTGACGCTTCGGCGGTTCGAGTCCAGCCTTCGCGTTAACAGGATGAGCTCCTGTTCCCCCCCCCCAGCTCCTGTCAACCCAACAGGTCGAAAACTCACGTGAGTAGATAAATGGGTACTCTCACTCCGGTGGGAGGAAAAATGCTGGCAGCGCCTTGCACAGAGAGACGGGACCAGTTGCCGGTAAGCGCGAAACCGCGCTCACCCGAAAAGGGTGCGAAGCAATGGAAATCCCGCCTCCTGCGCTCGCCAGCTGGGCTATGCTCTAGGAAGGAGGCTCTGGCAAACCACTTCTGAAAACAATTGCCTTGAAAACTGCAAGGACTCGTCCAGGCAGTCACTGCAGGGTCAGTAATGACTGAGCGCAGACCAAAAAAAAAAAAAAATAGTCATAAATGATTATAATGATAGAAAAATATTAATTGGAAATGTGAATTGATATAAAAGGGTGGTGTGTGTATATGTGTGTATATCTACACACAAGCATACACATAAACAGTGTTTTTTCACAGATGAAAAATTGTTACAGGTAAGTCTGATAAAGTTACAGTGTGATCTTTTTGTTGTCCCCCCGTTTCACTTCTTCCAATGAGCATCTAGCTCATAAAACTGGTACAGGTAGTCCCGGGTTAAGAACGGCGTCTACTGTAGCAAAATTCGAGTTAAATACACAGTGATTTGAGTTAAATACACAATGGTTTGAGTTAATTACACAATATTACTTATACAGTATTATACAATAATACTGTTCTGGCTTACATACAAATTCGATTTAAGGACAGGCCTTGGGAATGAAACTCCCTGAGAACAATCAAGAATATTCATAGATATATAACAACCAAACAAGTCTAACCATAGTTCAGTATTTTTCTTTTATGCTAGTATAAGTGGTTTTAACATATGAACTGTTAATTTCTGAAAAAGCATCTTGGAATAATGGTTTGTACCCTTTAATAAAATCTAAGTATTGTTTACTATTCAGTTTAATTTTTCAATAGTTCAAAACCTAAAAAAGCCAATAATTTTGTGAGAAGTGACACATACATAGTGTAGTATGGTTTTACAGTAAAATGGACTGCATTTCAAACTATTATTTATTGCAAACATAATCTGACTACTAGCTAGGCAATATTTTGAAAAGCAGTAATAATTATTAGTATGTTTATACTAAATCTATTAAGTTGGGGATGTATGATTAAACTATTTACTCCCTCTCACACTTCAATACTGTCAGTATTGAATTATGTTGAAACATCTATTATATAATGTTCCCAACACAGAATTTACTGATTACAAATTCTCAGATTACAGTAGATGTATTAGTACCACGCAGTAGATCAACAAGTCCTCACATGTTAAATTTATTGTTTCACAGTTGAATAAACATCAACACTTCAGCGCTAAACTAAGAACGTTTCTTAGAAGGTTATGTTAGTATCAAGAATTGTGGATAAGCAGACTTGGTTTTCCATCAAAAAGAAGCTGAACTCCAACCAAAGAAATCACAGAATGTGTTTTTTACGGGCATTTGCACTGAATAGCCAAGCCATTAATTACTAGGGTAACATTCCTCAATTTGACTATATAAATGTATATACTTTAGAAAGATAGTCACTATAATGGATAACATTATAGAGATATAGGTATCCATACATGGAAGGGCAAACTTTTTGGGGGACACTTTGCAATAAGAATATACACCAGAGGAGTATAGGTACTTTGCCATGCTCTTTAGATTAATGTGTTCTAAGAATTGATTGGAAAAAATATTTTAAACTTTTATTCAGGACATCATTTTAAAAAATGCTGAAAAGCATATTTATCTGCTACTTGGTAATTACTAGAAAATGTTCATCTTCAGATGAAATGCAAATGCAATTTCAGAGGGCTGTTTCCAAAAAATTTGCAAAGATAAATGTATGGGCATATTAGTTTACTAGTTATAGTGCAATCTTATTACTGCTTATTTAAAATAATTTATATTGCTTTCAATGGACTTACATCCAAAGAAGCACAACAAACCTGGGTTTCCCAATTTCTGAATACAGGGGACCATTTCTTTTTTATTATCTTTTTTGGGGGTGCAGACTTTTTTTTCCTTGTAACTTTATCCATGTGCAAAATGATGGATAGTCTTTAGCATATGTATAAAGTTTTAAAGGCTTAGGTTACCTGATTGGCAGCACTGTGGTCAGAGGCTTCATATGAGAGCTGTCCTCCTTTGCCTTGAGCCCTGGCAAGAACACAGCCAGAGTTCTGGTCGGAGGCAAGGGAAGCAATTATTTATATATTTTCTAAGGAGCAGTTTTGTTTTGTTTTTTACAAGGACTGGTACCAGGCTGAAAATTACACCTGGAAATGCTACAGCCAATTCTCAGTTTAAGAGAGACAGATTTAGCAGAATTTAGATACCACAGACAAACTTTTCATCCAGACAGCCCTTTGAAAGAACAGATTTGTCCCTTATCTGGGGAAGCACTCAGGGTTGTGCTTACTGCTTCTTCTAAAAAATGGGTATGCTTCTCTGCATGCTTCATTTTTGAGTCCTGGATAAGGGAAGCAAGATGCTAAGAAGATTGGGCAGGCTAGTGAGATAGTGGGATAAGGTTGGGTTCGAGGTGAGGTGAGGTGAGGTGAGGTGAGGTGAGGAGAGGAGAGGAGAGGAGAGGAGAGGAGAGGAGAGGAGAGGAGAGGAGAGGAGAGGAGAGGAGAGGAGAGGAGAGAGGTTCTGGGAAGATTGGGCAGGCAGGTAGGTCACATGCTATAGTGGCAACAGTTGTGTCAAGGGAGTTGAACAAAAAGGTACTGGAAGTATAAAGCAATGGGTAGGCATATGAATATATGTTGGGATAGAGGTGACAGTGGCGATTTCTCTCCTCCATTCTGGTTCCTGTGTGATAAATGCTTCTTTGTTGACAGAGAATTGGAGAAAAAAGGATCCTTCAACAATCCCTAAGGCTGGCACCAAGAATGACATCCCTTAGAAAGCTGTCCTCTTAAATGCTTGCCCTCCTGACTGCTGGAAAAATAAAGAAAAAAAGGAGGGACTCTTCCATTTGGGGAAATTTGGGGTTAACAGACAATTCTGCTCTACAAAGGGCCTGTTAAATCAAGGTTTTCCTGAATGTGTAGAATTGCAGTCTTAAAAAGTAGTTTGTCTGTATGCATTAACAAGTAACTGTCATTGCCAATACATAATACAAGAAAATGCTTTTTTGGGCAATTCTACAAATCTCAAAATGTTAAGGAATAAAGTACATAAGTTCAACTATGAAAATAATCTATATTGCATTTTATATTGTGAAAGTAACAACATAATATATTAATTTGAATGTAGTAAATAGTAGTACATAGTGTTGTAAAAGGTGGGTTCATGGGGTCATGCTTACAAATGGATCAGTGCACTAAATGGTGACACAGTGACTCATTCAAATTTTTAAACATACTGATGTATTCAAATAACTGGGATAATGGACATTTTAGAGAAAGGTAGGCTGAGAAATGAAGTTGTATTTGAAAACAAGCCATGTGCAGCTACTTATTATAATTTAACTTTGAAAAAATAATTAAAGGAAATATTATTAAGTCTGGGGCTAATAAGTTAAATGCATGTGTTACTCTAGATGATTCTTAGAAAGAAACATAATTAGCAATAGTATATTAATTATCACAGAAATGCATTATAAAGCTTGAAATTCTAAGTCATATACTGAGTTACATGCTCATGGTCAACCATGCCTTGGATTTATCCCTGCTTGGACTATGCGATACGGTCTATATGGGGATGCCCTTGAAAATTATCTGGGAGCTACAATGAATCAAGAATATAGCAGTGTGGGTATTTATGGGTGTACCACAGTGCACCCATGTTAACGCTATTTTGTGAGTTGCACTGGCTTCCTATAGGTTTCCAGGTGCAATCCAAGGTGCTGGTAATCATCTATCAAGTACTTCATGGTGTAATACCAGATTATTTTGGGAGATACCCTATTATGTCTGCCCATGCCACAAGATTCAACAGAATAAGCAAGTTTCAGATCCCTTCCAAGAAAAAATGCCAACTAATGGGAACCAGGAGGTGTTTTCTGTATGGCACCAGCCCTTTAGAACAGCATATGCCTCCCCCCCAAAGATACAGCTGGACCTGATCCTGCTGGTCTTTTGTAAAGCTTTAAAAGCTGTTTTTTTCCCCTGACCACTGGGATAGCCTGTTGAATGAACCTATCTGGAAAACTGGTTTAAGATTTTGAATATATTTTGGCCTCTCTTTATGCTACTATATTGTGTTGTGTGGTTCTTTTATGTTTATTGTTTATCTTGGTTTGTTTTTAATCCGGTGTTAATCATCCAGAATCACATTTGGTGAGTTAGGCAGTGATACAAATTGTTTAAATAAATAAATATTCATATATTAATAAGGTATTATAAGTTAAGAAGTTATAAACATTTGTAATTAATAAAATAATTATGTGTAAAATTGGCTGGCATCCTCTTTAATCTCTTTAATTCTTCATTACTGTACACATTCTCTAATGATGGTTGCTTTTAATCAATTTTCTATTTATTTGTAATCTCCTATTCTCAACTGTAACATAAAGTATAAACCATCTATAACTGCCTGAAAATTTAGACAATTAAAGTAGCTGCTTTATAATTTTGGAGGGGAAAAGTAACAATGTATAATTAAGATAAGTGTTTGTATTGTTTAAAGCACTGTATTGCAAACAAATGAATTACTTACTTTCTGCTTTGCTAAGCTCCAGTGCTATCTGCTCTCTAGCTCTGACCTCTTCATCAAACCTTTCTTGTAATTCTTCCTGACATTTGGTTAATTCAGTAGCTTCATGTTCCCATTTAAAGGATTCTTGCATCAATTCTGTTTGTGTAGCTTTTGCATGTTCAAGCTAAAACAGAATTTAAAAAGTTGAAATATGTTTTTTAATGTACATTTTAAAAAAGTCTTGTATTAGAAAAATGTCAAGCTTGGGAAGGTCACTTGAAATTAGAAGTTTACTGCCCTCATACATTATGGTTAACAAGATAAACAAATATTTGTACAATGAATGACTCTGTCACATGTCCATATCCGTGTTCAAGTACCGGATCTTAAGCCTCTCCAGTTTACACCAAGTTACATTAGAAAGAAAATTTTCAATTATTAATATAAACTACAGTATGCGCCACCCATAGTAACTTTTACTAAAAGTATGACATGAAATCTTATAATTAAGATGGTTGAAAATTGTACAACTAATTACATGTCTCAATTCCACCTATTAATACTTCTGTGTTTTCCACAATGCTCAGTGAATACAAGATATAGATATGAAAGCACTCAATCATTTAACAAGTCTGATTAGGTAAAAAGTCAGAGAATCATAATGAAAAAAACAATCTTACAATCAACATTTTTCAGTATCTAAAGCTTCTTTGAGTCAGTGACCACTATTATTCATATTCTATATTTTCCATCCACTGTTCAATGTATAGAATTGGCATCTATTTAACTGATAGAATTTTAAAATGAAATGTCTGGAAAGTGTATTATTTCAAAACCCAAACATGTTAAAGATCAATATTTCACATCTCTGCAAATGCCTAAAATCCTGACTCTCTGGACTCAGCTGTCATCCATGACAAAGAATTACCTGATGGGAACATAACTTTCTTAGATCAATGTATGACAGCAACCTGCTTATAAAAAATGTGATCTTTTTCCTTATATCTGATTAGCAAGTGAAAAGATTAGCTGCCTAATAAGATTATGAGACTACAGGTATTTCATATGATATTTGGATTACAAAATGACAGAACATACATTTGCTTACTTTCTGGAAATAAAAGAACTCACACCCATGTTTTTCTAAGTGTGAATAGTTACAGCGTACAACATTTGTGACTAACAGACTATGTACCTCATAATTTGTGCATTTATCCAAAAGGAATATTAATATAGTGATTTTCAATCAATATTAAATATTAACAAACCAATACTATTACATGTTAACAATGAAGACATGATCTGAAGACATGAAGACATTATTACGATTCCCAAGATCCATAATAAAAATGAAATCAGTAAAACTGGTAGCAGTATAACATTCTCCCCTTACATTATACAGTATATCAAAAATCAAATGTAAAGACTGCCTTATCTTTATATAATTTATTTAATAACAATTTAATAATTCATAATTTACAAATTTAAAATTCAATTTATATTTAGCCTATCAAAAATGCAGACATTTATTCTAGTGTGGCCTACATTACATAACAACACATGCTAAAGTACTGCATTAGAAAAAAAAGTTAATATTATTTTCCTCACTTCAATAGGTCAAAATGAAAGATTAAATTGTTACTAAGAATATATATACATATATATATTCTTGGTAATATTTATATTAAGATTTACATTCATCAGTTAAATAACATATGCAATGTTTTCAAAAATATGCATTGATGCTCATTTTTTAATACATTTTCTATTGTCAACTATAATAATGCTGTGCTGCAGAAACATTTTGTTTAGTTCAAAATGTCCTGTATATTGAGTTTTTAAAATTAATTCTTATGGGTAATCATTTGTATGGTCAGCTGCAATTGAGGTACATCAATCTTATATAAAAGGTTTAAATGGCAAGCACTAAAATAGCAGCTCCTTGGAAGACATTATATCAAGGTCTCTTTATAACGTAACTATATTATTGAATATTCTTACAATGTATAAAGTCAACCATTTGAGAGAAATTTGATTAAATAGCAAATTTAATCAATGCATTAGACAAACAGCAAAATTTAAACAATGCATTAGACAAAAAAAGTATTGTCAGGTAACATAAATTAATTGCTCCCTCCTTTAGCCTATAGCATCCACGTAAAAGAAAAAAATATTTCTCTATTTTGTCATACTTACTGAATAAGGGGGTGTAGGCAAAGAAATTTTTGAAACAATTCTTAATCTATGCCCATTTTTCTTGTGCTTTACATAAAAAAGTGATGTATTGACAATCACAGAATTATCATCATCCAACTGGTCAGTGAAACGAAAAGGATACGGTAAAGGTACACGAGATTCAACTTCTAAAGTATTTTCTTCTTGACTTTTTTCTGAGCTTAGATCACTACATATATTTGATGCCCAGTATGTACGGTAGGAATCCATTTCAGAATAATCTATTGCAGCTCTTTTTCATCAAACAACTTTCCTTGATGTAACAGTTTAAACTGTTCTGGGTGAAACAACAATGTAGTTCATCAACTATCTGACTGTTGCAGAGAGCAAGGAATTATAAATTCACACTCAGATGAGCAATCCAAAAGCACCAGGAAGTTCCAGGTAAACATTCAGTCAAGGAAAAAAAAAGTGTCAATGTTTGCAGACTTCACAGAATTGCCATTTCCTCTCACAGAATGAAATAGAAAAGGCATCGGGAAAAAAAAGAAAGATAACCAATTCATCAAAATAAAGGATTATCTTCATAATTGGATAATATATCCTGCAGCAAGCAGCCAGACCATCAAGAAAAAACCTTGCGGCACCTTTCAGTGTTTAAAAGTCTCTACTGAACTAAGTCAATCACATACCAAATTAAAATGCTATTTAGCCTTTTTCTTTTTTCCTTAAGTTGTAGAAAAAGCTGCTCTGAAATCAGATAAACTTCACTGTACAAACAAAAGCTGTGTCTCAATGCTGAGGAAAAGGTCAGGATGGTAGGAGTGGTTAGATTGCTTTACTGCAGGTACACAGGGTTTTGGAATTTGAATTAACACACCCACATCAAACTTTGCCCATAAGATTCAAAAGCCAAGTCAGAGCTCCTAAATGAATGCTTTGAAGGGACTGAAAAGCTTTGTGATTACCTGATCCTTCTCCTAATTGTTTTTTTAAAAAGTCACATCCAGTAAATAAATTGTTCTAACTAGTACCTCATACTTGAAAGAATTAAATTTTGCTTAATGTTAAACTAAAATTGATAGAAAGTAATAGAAAGGGAAGATTGAGGGGGTGACAGCACTCTTCAATATCTAGAAGACACACAAAAGGTAGCCAAGATCTATTGTCTATCATTCCAGACTGCTGAACATGTAATAACAGATTGATATTACAGGTAGTCATCGCTTAATGACCATTCGTTCAGCGACTGTTTGAAATTATGATGGTGCTGAAAAAATGGACTCATAATCTCTGCCTGAAGATATGGCCATTGCAGCACCCCTGCAGTCATGTGAACAAAATTTGGGTGCTTGGCAGCCCAGCCTAGCAGCACTTATGACTGCAGGGCACTGCAACTCCCCCCCACCTGCCTATCTCCCCCCCCCCATCTATGCCCTTTTGGCCACACTGCATAGTGGACTCGGCAATGGCAGCACCAGGGCTGGGGCTTAAGCAGAGGCCTGCGGCTTTCAGCAGTCTCAGCCAGCTGCCACTGCCCCCAGGCCTCAACTTCAGCCCCAGCACTGCTGCTGCTACTGAGAAATGCCGCCTCAAGCCCCACACCGTTGGCCTTCACTGCCTCCCACCATTCTTCAACCTGTGCCTCTTGTTCCTTCCCCAAGCCAGTGTCCCATTCCTTCCCCAAGCCAGCACCTCTTATTCCTTCCCCAAGCTGGGGACTCTTGTTCCTTTGGCAAGCTGCACATCCCATACCTTCTGCAAGCCAGTGTCCCATTCTCACGAACCTTCGGAAACCTTCTGGTCTTCCCCGGGTCTCACAAGAATGGGACGCACACCATTCCTTCTCCAAATCATGAAGGTTTCCGAAGGATTGTGAAAATGGGATGCTGGCTTGCAGAAGGAACGAGAGGCACCAGCTCGGGGAAGGAATGGGATGCTGGCTTGCGGAAGGTATGGGACGTGTGGCTTGGGGAAGAAACAAGAGGCACAGGCTTGGGGAAGGAACGATATGCTGGCTTGGGGAGGGAATGAAAGGTGCGGCTTAGAGAATGGCACAAGGCGGCAAGGGCCAGTGTTGTGGGGTTTGAGGCAGCATTTCTCAGTGGCAGCAGCAGTGCTGTGGCTGAAGTTGAGGCCTGGGGGCAGTGGCAGCTGGCTGAGACTGCTGAAGGCCTCAGGCCTCTGCTTAAGCCCCAGCCCTGTCAATGAGTGCTGCTGTGCAGGGTGGCCAAAAGGGCATAGATGAGGGGGAGATAGGTGGATGGGGGGAGTTGCAGTACCCTTGCAGTTTTAAGTGCTGCTGGGCCAGGCTGGGGAGGCTGAAGCTTCCAGGAGCGGCTACGGCTTTGTACCACACTGCAGACCCCCAACTTGCATGTGGCCTGTGCCAGGGCTCCCAGAGTCTCCCCCACCCCCTGAGTTACCACTGCACTCTTTACCTGGGACTCCATCTGCTTAACAACCCATGATTCTCACTTAACGATGGCAGCTGGAAGTGCCAGGATTGTGGGCACTAAGTGAAGTGGTCACGTGATGGTTTGCTTAACGACCGCATCACTTAGCGATGTAAATTCCGGTCACAATTGTGGTAGTTAAGCAAGGACTACCTGTATAGATTCCAACTCAATGTTACAAAAACGTTTCTCCAAGAGAGATGGGAGGCTCCCTTTCACTGGCTGTGTTTAAGCAGAGCCCAGATCCCAAAGCTGTCTGGGATACTTTGAATTTGGATTCTTGCACTGCACAGAACAGTAGATCCCACTGCCCATATAACCATTCCTTTGGAATTCTTGCCACAGTAAAAGATAAAAAATAGAAAAATAATAATTATATAGTAAGTACATCTTGTGAGAAGGAAATAATAAAATATGTACTTAATGGTCAACCTTTGATTGGCAATCTTTGCTTGTTGGCTTGGAAGACAATACAGACTTTAAGATACTGAATTATCAAAATGGAACTTGATAGAGATAAGATAGTTATCTTGGAACATAGTTCTGCTTGTAAAGTTAAAAAGTATGTCTGATCCGTCTGGTTTTTTTGGGGGGGAGGGGGAGAAGGGAATTCCATAGTGATTATTGTAATAAAATGCACTTCACAGCATACATATTTTTTTTGCTATAAACTTAAATGAGAGCCATTTAAAAAGTATATTTACTATGGTTCAGTGCTCTTTTCAAACATTATTTTATGTTCAGTTAGAAATATCACCTAGCCCAATAATTATTTAAGCAGGGAGGAAAACATGTTCAGTACAGAGATTTTGGATTATAACTTGATATGCATCTATTATTCCAAACATCATGTTCCTGATGAGAGGTAAGGAGAATAAAAATAATTCAGTACTTTCCAGAAAAGTGCTTTGGAATAGTGGGAGCACAAACCCAATGCCTGCCTACAATTTTTGAAACAGTATGCTTTTCCTGGATTACACAGCTGTCAGCTGCAGTTGCTGTGTGATCTTGAAAAAAGATGCAGCTATTTTATACAGTTGCAAATACTACATTTGTGCTCCTGTGCACTCCAAAACACCTTTTTGGAGACAATCGTTCCCAACTGAATAAGCAGCTTGAAACATAGCAATAGCCTGATAAAAGGCCTTTCAAAATTGTGATTTAATTTTTAAATGGAGGATGCATTATAAATAAAATATCTGAAAAAGAAAGGGAGCTCTGAGTCTGTATAAACACTGACTGAAATAGGGAACTTAATATTTAACACAATGATATAATGATATGGGGCTAAAAGAATCTAATTTGTAATCACAGTAAAAAGTCCATGCAAGAAACTACTCTCAGAAATCCTGAAAAAAAATCAGGAAATATTTTTAAAATGTTTGCAGAAATTAAGGAAACTGTTTCTTGATTTTTGTACCAAATACATTTGTTTATTCTCTACTCAAACATTCTTGCAGTGCTACAGTTAAACAATATTACCTGATTAGCAGTTTCATTTATTGTTTCAAAAAGTTTTTCAAATGCTGCTTGAAGTCGGGTATTGATATTTAGAATTAGCTCTTCATTTTTTGCATCTATTTCCATGCCAAGGAACTGGGTGAGTTCAAACCCTTCATCTGTGATTTCCGACCACATGGTATCGTCGTGACTTTTGAGATCATTGCCAACATACTGAGATGATGACTTTTCTGTACAACAAAAAAATTAAAAAAAAACAATATCCTTTGATTTTTTGATTCTAACATCAGTAGCATCTTTTCATATACAAATAATGAATATGATCAAATAAATTGTATAATAAACATAAATATTTCCATTGAGAATGAAGAACATCACAGCAACAAAATAAATTACATCTTGCAATAAAATTACACAAATAAGGTCAGTTACAAAGCAGACAGGCGATAGAAAAGGAGATACTAACAGAAGAAAAATATTTGGATATCAGCACATTTCTGAAAACTTATCTAATTGGTTAATTCTATCTATTTACCTAACCAAAAAGTATATGGTTGTATTTCAGCCATTGCCTTCTCTTTAGGGATTACAGTTATTTGTCTAGTTTAAGCAACTGCACATAGCAAACACATAGATCATAATCTGATTGCATTTAAATTCCATTTTGAGAGAGTAACCCCAAAAATTCTGCTGCTAATAAATTATTTTTCAACATTTTTAATTCAACAACTGAAAATAGATTATTATCATTAATGGAATACAAAGGCTTTAATGTATATTTAATGAAATGAAAACAACCTGATCACTGAAGATGTTTGATCCAGCAAAGGATCCTACTAATGAAAGATACATGATTCCACCCTCCTTTTCTTAGCATGAACTCTTCATGGATCAAACATCTTTCTTTTGCCAATCATTTCCGTCCACCTAGAGTTCTGAAGGATATTCTAAAGCAGATCCATCTAAAGCTAATGTGTGCATATCGATACAGGGATGTAGAAATGAGGTTGTATCCCATGCATGTCTATTTATGACTAGAGCTAGACTTCCAAATAAATATGAATAATCGCGAGTTATAAATTATGTAAACTATTAGCTATTATGTGCACAAATATATGAAAATATGTTTATCAAAATCAGTGATGTGAAAATCATTTCATTAAAAAGTAGAATTTTAAACAATATGTGACTGCAGTTGAAAATCTATTAATAATTTCATAGTGGGTGGGGATGTGCCAAAATGTTTCATTCTGAAACATTTCTAGCCCCAAATTTCTCAAAACAACCCACTGCAAATAAAAAACAGTTGTCTTGGGTGTGATATAGGCTGTTCTGAGGTTTTTTGGAAGTGTTCTAAACTGCCAATTTTGGCACCCCTCATTTTCATGTGGGAAATCACGTCCCTTAGCTTTCCCAGCAGAAAGTAAATAGATTGACAGTTAATGTAAAAATAGATTTTAAAGGGTCAACCATGCTATTTCTGTCTTTATCTTTTTTTATTAGATTTCACCAACTTTAATCTTTATTTTAAAAAAATATAACCTACTATAAGCAAGGAAGCAAATGTTGCTCTGAGGCTTTATGTTTAAAGCACCAATTGGAAAAAAATTGTTTCCAATGAAACAGCCACCCTTTATCAAGCATAAATATACTTGATAAAAAGCAGGCTAAAATCCTTGATCTGTCATTAGGATATACAATGGAAATCTATGCTGTACATCACAGTATCACAACTAACATACATATGCATGTGGGATGAGGGAGTCATGGCCCTAAAAGATATATAAATACAAACCTTTTTTTCAAACTTCTAGGGACAATATTTATCAGCCCAAAGTACTTAAATATGACTCAGTGCAATTCAATGGTCCTTAAGAGGGATAATTAGGAGCGTTCCCTAGTCATTTCTTTTGGAAAACTATCTGGTTCAGTAAAAGCCCTAAACATCCTGCTTATGTTTTAAACAGCATAAAGTTGGTACCACTTTTTAAAATTATTCTTTATAGCATCTCTGAAATATTTTCCTTAATGTTAGCTACTGTTATATATCTCCTTTTAGCTTTTGTAAGGCTAACAAAAATACTACAAAACTGCAACACTCCATAAAAATAAAATACATCGTTTTATATGAATGAAATGAGTAACTGGATGAATTTAATTTATGTTCACTTGGCACCTTTCATCTGCACAGGATTTCAAAGCACTTCCATCTCCTGCAGAAATTAAACTCATAGGCACAATGTGCAATTTCCTCAAGGATTTCTGACACATGTTATCAGCCAATTTATTATGCAATGGATTTAGAGAAAGCAATGCTTAAAAATTATTACAGACTTAACTACTCAGACTTTGAATATGAAAAACGTAATACTTCAGTGGCCAGAAAATGAAAGGCCTCTGGGTGTCAACACACATTACAAGGGCTTTAATATCCTCGGAGCAGAAAGGACCTTTGCAATGGACATCCAGGATATTGTTTGTCAATGCTATACTAAAACATTGGTTAAGACTGAGTTGAGGGAAGATATACCCTCTACTGAGCCATCAACACCACTTACTGATGCAACTGATGCTGTTTGAAGTTCACCCATCTTAAGTACTGACCAGGTAAGAGACCCTGCTCAGCTTCTGACAAATAACAACCTGGAGTACAGTAAGCAGAGCTACAGAAAAATACAGTCAAATAAAAGGATACATTAGTTATTGGGTATTCTAAACTATGAACAAAGACCAATGAGTATTGATAATTAAGGGCAAAACCTGAACCTCACTGCAGTGTGCACTGCACAATACCCACATTTTAACTTCAGGACATACATTCTTGACACTATTTTTTGTTGCTAAAACAAAACACTCAAGATCACTGAATGTTCCATCTGTCTCTGTAGACTGGAAGAATGGCAGTAGGTTTCCAGGGATTGGTATTTAAAAATACACTTCTACCTTCCCGTTGCTTTATGCTAAGGTTACATTTCCTGAAAACTTTTCATAAAGCAAATTCACATAAAGCGAGACACTAAATCAGTACAGAAAAGGATTTTGTGGGGTAGTTTCAAATTTTGTAAACCAAACGTATTCACAAATGTGCTCGTACATTTTTAAAACCTTATTCTGAAACACATTTCTTCCTTGTCTTACATTCTATGCAGAGGAAAACCATTTTTCCCATCTTTTCTACAGCTGGATTTCTAATGCATATAGTTGTCATGGCAGAGAAAGAGAGAGAATACACAACATTATGAATTTTATTAGAATTCTTCATTATGTTGCGCAGAGTAGATTCACCCAGGTTAAAAGCTTATCGTTCACTGGCCAACTTTGTTTCTAGGGTTATAAGTCCTTCTCCTTTTCATTTTGGGTGAGAGGGTTGGACAAAATGTTGATGGCTGTTCTGACCCCATAGTAACAGTAGCAGGTATTGCAGTGGGAAACAAGACCCACAATTAGAAAAACTGCACACAAAATGATAAATGAGCAGGTGAGGGCAGAAAGGGGTTTCAGTGAAAAGCAGTTTTGGTGGGAAGAAATCTTGCTATGTTTTGAGACTTTTGGTGCAAATTGACTGCTGGCACAAATCTCCTAATAGTGAACATTTTTACATAAAATGAATTCTTGGATGAAAGCAATCAATTGCATAATGAATTCAATAAAGCAAGAGAAACCTGTACTTAAAAAGGTAAAGGTGAAGTTTCGTTGAATAATATTGACTCAGGAAATTTTGAGTTGGGCAGCCTATAAATGTGATCTAAAAACAAAACTGGCAACTTTATGGGCATATCCATGTAGTTTTGCTAGTGCCACCTTCTGGGAGTTTTTCTGCTGTTAACTTTCCAGTCAAGCCAAAAGCCCTGGTATTTCTTGGTATTTCTTCCAGCAAAGTATTAACCAGACCCAAACCTGCTTAGTTTTGAGTTCAGTTAAAGATGATTAGCTATCGCCACCCATTTGAACTTAGTAAATAAGTTCTATCAGTTTTTATGCCGCTTATGAAAACAGAATCACATCTTTGTCAGTTAAGTTATAGACCACAGTATTCTAATATTTTTAAATCCTCAAGAAAAGTTAAAATATTTCACTCATATACTTAAATTCATTTATCATATCCTTTAATCTTGATCTTTAGGGAAACTTTTACTGGATGGATTGATGTGTTCTGTTGTCATAACTACTTTGGAATAAGTAATACTGTTTCTTCAAAATTCCATTGATTTTAATTATTGAATCAGCAAGATCTGTGCTATTTACACCTTTTAAATAATGGAACAAGGGAAAAGCAAGGGAGTTCCAGAAATATGTTTATTTTTCCTTTATTGAGTATGATAAGGCTTCTGACTATGCAGAAGACAAATTGTGGACAGCCTTCAAAAACATGGGCATACTAGGTCACCTCATCTGCCTATCAAAGAATGTATATGATTGCCAGGGAACAACAGTTACAAGGGAATACAGAGCAAGAATATAGTTCAGAGTTGGGAAAAGAGTGCATCAAGGTTATATATTGTCACCTTATTTATTTGATATGCAGATATAAAAGATTTAACTTATATGCAGACTATATTTATTTTAGACTTCAGAAAAAACTGAAGACCTGGTTTTGTCATCACGCATGGGGTGGGGATGGGAATAGTCAGTTTTGGGGTTGGCTGGTTCCCTAGTCTTACCTTTGACCGATATTATCTGGTCACAGGCTGAAACAATATCACCATCTCTTGGATTTTATTGTATTTAATAATTGTATTTTATATTTGTATTATTTATGTTTTTACTGATTTTAAATTGTTTTGTTGTGAACCGCCCAGAGTCTCTCCTTGTGGGGGAGTTGGGCGGTGATATAAATTTGACATATAAATAAATAAATAAATAAGTAAGTAAGTAAGTAAGTAAATAAATATCATTTCAAATCCTGGACTAGAAGAGTAGAAAAAGAATCTAGAATTAAAATATGCTGACAGCATCACTTTGATTACTGGAAGCTAAGAAGACTTAAGGAGATTCTTGTTCAAGATGTAAAAAGAGAGTGCAAAAGCTAGTCTGTCGCTCAGAATCACAAAAACTAAGATTATGCCAACAAGCAATGCCAATCCAATGCAAACCCACAGAAAAGAAGATGAAATAGCAGACTTTATATTCGTAGGCTCAAAAATTCAGAGGACTGTTGACTAGCCAGGAAATAAACAGAAGTCCTCTACTTGGAAGAAAGACAACGACAGATCTAGACAGAAGTGTAGACAAATCACACTGACAATGAATTCCAGTACATTAGTACTGGAAAACATTGTCAGGGCCATGTTTTCCATTACTAATATATAGTTGTGAAAACTAGACCATCAGACAAGCTAAAGAAAGACTGATACTTCTGAATTGTGGTGCTGGAAAAAATTGTTGAGAATACCTTGGGCCACAAGAAGAGCAAATCAATCAAAACTAGATGTAGTAAAACCAGTCTGCTCACAGGAAGCACTAATAATAAAGCTGAAGCTTAAATATTTTGGACACATAACACAAAGACAAAGGCTAAATGAAACATTATTTAAAAGTACATAGCTCATACATTCTAAAAAAAAATAAACAGCAGAATAATTAGAACTATTGCAAAAAAATAAACATTAAAAGCAGGAGATAAATATTTATTAAAGATATCTATAGATATGTAGCCCTCTCACTGCTCTAACAGTTAAGTGAAGCCTCGGATATCGACCTTAAAGCCTGGGTAGGCTTGTACAGATGTAGATGATTTTTCAAATTTGTTCCCAAATGTTTTTGCCCACAAGATGAAATAATGCACCTTAAGCTGAGAAATGAATAGGAAGCTAAGGTAGATGGCAACAATAAGGCGTAACATGATTTGAACAGGCTTTCTAAGTACTGTACTTTACAAACTATCTTTGAGTACTGAAATCCAACGCAATTCACGGTAATCAGGGATTTAAACAGAGCATATGCTATTGAGGTGAGGTCAACTTTTCCTAGGAAAAGCTGTAACTCCTGGACCAGCCAAGGCTACAGCTAAATCTTGTGCCGCCAGATTAATCTCCAAACAGCACACCAGCTTTTTAGAGGCAATTTGCCCCTTCAGAGTCATTTGCACATCTCCATTCAGATGACTTGAAATAAATTTCATTCCCACCAAACGTAGAGAAATGGCACTATTTGCCACTATGTGTGTGATAGTTTATTTAATTAAAAATATATATATACCACTTTTAAAGCACTAAATCCACATGCACACACACACACATATAAAGGAAGAAATACGGCAAAACAGTAAAAAGAATAATTACACAAAAAATCTATATTGTACATTCTACTGAGCAGTGCTTCCTACACATTGTTTTATCTGAAATCACCCTCAGTTTCAGGCAAAGTTAACATTCTCGTATAAACCACAGCATGTTGTGCACAATTGTACAATGACAGTAGAAGAACATTATCTGCAAAGACAGCAAGTCTTTATTCCTAAAACAATCTATGAAATTTACATCACAAATCTGTTGGATTTATTCTCTTAGTCTGGCTATCATGTTAAGGCAGAACTGCTACTCTGAAATGATATTTGTCATAAGAATGTATGTTTCTTTAAGGCGGAACTGTAGAAGACAATGCAGAACAGCAAAGTAGATTACTACTTTGAAATTATATTTTTTTGAAGTCTATTGTAGTATAAAAAGCTGTGTCCACTTAGCACAGACTAGCCCTAAATCTGGTGCCATACTGACAGTAGGGTCAGATTCTAAAAATAAACGAACTGCTCTTACTACTAAGATCCTATTGAAATTGTCACTATTGGGCTGGCTATCTAGGCAACACTTTTCTGTGAAAGGGGCCAAATTTCTTCAGATTGCAGCATATTCAATCAAGAAGGGTCTGTCACCAGACCAATGTGAGAATTCAGTAGGGTAATCACTGCTGATAGAACTATTCAATGGATATAAATTTAGCCTATTAAATATTTGTAATAAACATACCCCCTTTTAGTCTCCTATTATATCCTTAGATTGCCAAGAAAGTAAGTAAGAGATTATACTTAGATCAGGAAAATTGTGGGAAAACTTAGCAAAAGATATTTTATCATTTGACTCCATCCTTGCATTGAAATCATCATTACAGTTAGATAAGCAGCAGGCTAAGTAAGTATGAAGTTGCTTAGGTAGACATCTACTTTGGCCCATAAACTATTAATATGAAATAAATTTTCCAAAGGCAGGTATATACATTTACCAGTAATAGCACTTCGTTAAATTTTATCAGGACAGTCATTGCATTACACTCCAATGGATCTAGCAGTATGATTTGAGAACATAGTTTAGCTGAGATCTGTAATCTCAGACTCCCCTTGCCCCCAATCTGTCTCATACAGTGTAAACATGGGAGCAATGTAATTTATATATTTTTAAGACAACGGTCTTGTCTTAAAATATATATAAATTATCTTTTCTGAAGATGTTAGCTTTCTGATTCTTAAGTTTAAGATTAAGTAAGATTAAGTAGCCAAGTCAAGTAAGTTTTTTCATCAGTTTTTGTAACTTTGTAATATCTTACATTGATATCATACATTTAATGTATTCAAGTAAATTACATACCCTATCACTTTTTTGACCAGAATCAAATACATCTAACTCAGGTTGTTTTAATACATTGCTAAAGTCTACTTTATCACTAACTCTTCATCTCTAGGAGGTGTCATCTAATGCTATATCACTCGTACAAAAGGAATATTCTTTCCATTCCTCCATGCACCATCACTAAATTTGTTCTAGAAGAACCCTAATCCTCCAGGGAAGATTTGTGAAACTTGTGGGAGATTGAATCTATCTTACCAATGGTGTCTATTTGTTTGTACACAGACATCACCAGACCTCTCTAAATGTTTATATTAGAAGTCAACTGTCGAAGTCAGAGCAGATGCCTGAATCTTACCAGAAGCATTCCAAGCTCAATACAGCCCCATTTCAAGCTTAAAACATTCAAACAGCTATTTTAAGTTCTAAGTGGGGCATTTCAGTCTCAAAACAGTTTGTATTCAAAACGTTTACATACCCTCAATTTAAATCATTACAGAAAATATGTACATTTTCTTTATGGGATTCAACTTGAGAGAATGAGATAGACAGAGGGTACATTTTCCACTTTTTCCAAGATACAAAGGGGCATTGGGTGCAAAAATGTCACATTACTTACAATTGATAGGCAATATTTTTTTAAAAAATGCATATAATTTCTTACTGAAGTACTACTTACTTACTAACATGAGCCTTGACGATAGCTGACATGACTGGTGTTATGATAATGAGATAATAACCTGCAGTTATGGCCTATTACTAGTTAATTATCTATCTGATATGCAATTAGAAATTTCCAAAGCATGTCTAAGAAATTAGCATAACTTTGAAAACAACATGAATTGTGGATTCAAGGATGAAAAAACTGTAAATGGTTACAAATTATGACTTTACATTATTTATGAATCAGAAATGTTAAGCTCCCCTATAGTATTTCCTGAGAAATTGGATTTTAGGGTCCCTCAACACATTTCAGCTTGGAATTACTAATGCTGAATATCACAAATACTTATCATATAAAAGCCCTAGAACATAACCTTACTGCAAGTACCTGGTTGGTATCCCACATAGACGCTTGGTTTTATGATGTCTTCTGCTCTTGCCTCCCATGCAAGACTTTTAAAAGGGAACTGAGATTTTGATGACTGATCTAGCAGTTTAACAACATGGTGTCCAATTGTTTCTTCTACAGCTGCAGTAGTCTTCACAATATCCAACAGAATATTCACCAGTCTGTTACTGGCTTTCTGCAAGGCACATCTGAACTCATAAAACAAAAAGAATTCCAGTTAACATACATTATGGTGTATTATTTCCACATTTTGTCTATTATACAAAGACTAGGTCTTTGTTTTAAATGAGGACTCACGGAGCTATTTAATTAAGTCATTTAGAACAAGACATAAGTTAAAAAATAGGGATGGATTTCACAATTTAGAAATTATGAATTGGAAGCAGAAAATTATCTTCAATAAGTTTGTTTACTGAGTTAAAATATCTGTTAGCATCAGAATGTATATAAACTTTACTTAGGGAACATATTCAGTTTCAGTAACAAATACGATTACCAATTTGCTAAAACCGAAGTCAAGAACTGAGTACTCAATCCTACCCCACATCCTCCAAGTGTTCATAAAAAATCATTTCCTCACAGATGTTTATCATATTTGATCTTAGATAATAACAGACCATGATCAATAGAACAGGAAAGATTTCCTTGAATGTAAGAAATGTAATTCTGCAGTCTCCCAAATATACTAATAGAGGTTTATTAATCAATTGTTCATGTTACAAATTATTTTTCAGAAAAAATAGGAACTATAAAAGTATTTTTTGACATTAAAAATACTTAATAATTAGACCTCATTCAGTGGCATAACATACATGCTGTGCAATGTGATAACTGAGCTCAATGAATTAAATGGAAGTTATTCCCCAATGAATGAACAGGTTTACAGTATATGCCAATTCATTTCTTTATATTGGAATTAATAATTTGTAAAGTTAGATCCCATAATATACGACCATGACCACTAGCCTAGGCAAACAGATAAATTCATGGCAGATAAAGCCATCAATAGCTACACATTATGGCTAGTGTATATCATCTTCAGTTTTAGAAATAGCATATCTCTTATCTTCAGTAGTTGGGGAATAGAAGTAGGAAAAAGCTCTTGCAATTATATAGTGCTTGTGAGCATTTGGTTGGCCACTGGAGGAACAAAATCCTGCACTAAATGATCCTTTGATTTGATCCAAAATAGCTCTTGCTTATTATTCATGCTTAATCAGAAATAAGATCTACAGTGTTCATTCAGGACAACTCCCTAAAAGCTATGATTAGGCTTGCTTTCTTAGTCATGTTTCATGATACCTTAACACCACAACTGCATTTTTGGTTTGGAAGAAAATTTCACTACTCTAAAAAAAAACATGCTTAGTTTTAATAAGGGTATGAAAAATAATTAATAGGAATGGATTAATCTGCTGGAAGGACAGAGAAACTGAACAAAGAACACAAATTTAATTTAATTTATTTGATTTAGACATCATCTGACTGGTTGAAGGTATCAAAAACTAAATATATGCTACCTGACATAATTTAGTTTTTAAAGTGACTATTTGTGTATGTATGCTGTAATGGAAATGATAAGGTGCAAGAAAGATGGCAAAGAACATTAGAAAGTTTCATTTAATATCCCAAGTCAAATTGTAAATAAACATTTCGAATAAAGGCATGAGTATAACATGGAGTTAAAATGTTTAAAATACAGACAAAGCACTTCCATATATAATACACAACCACATGTAAAATGCAGATATATATTTAATTTAGTAATTACATTCTAAATCTATCTGCTTGGGTATACTTTCAATGTGGGACTATTTAAACTAAAAAAAGACAAGGATTCAATCTAAGTCCACTTAAATTAAACAAGTCTTGAAATGAAAACAAAATTACAGATGCATTATTTATATTTAGCTTGATTTTTACGAAAGCGTAGTTCTGTTATTTCTATAAATCTTCCCCAATTACTGTTCTCTTGATGTTACTGCTATAAGCCTCAAAGTTCTCAGCCACCCTGAAATTGTGGAGTCTGGGAAAGCCTGATGTTCTCCAACCTATCAAACTTGATCTTACACAATTTCAAGATCAAAAACATTTCTTCTGCTTCTTGTAGAAAATGTACTCACTAAATCTGAGACATTTTAGCCTTTCTGACAGCTTACCTTTCTTTTGAAAGAATATCCAGAGAAGTTTGTTCATGTTTTTCTTCTCCATCTTCAACTTGTAAAATATGTTCTTTAGTTTCAGTCTGACTTACACTTTCATTCTGGATAAGTTTTGGTAATGGGAGAGAAGAAAAAAGAGACAAAAATCCTGTCATACTGCAATCACCATACTGTTCTAATTCATGGCGATGATTAAAAACATTAAAAAAAAGAATAATTCACACGTTTCAAGCAACTCTAAATAATAATTAACTATCCTGTTATCAGACACCTTATACTGGAAATGGAAGAACTTTAGTCACTGCCTGTAAGAATTAGTTATGCTAAGTAAACAGTTTCTTGCTTCCCTGTTGGATGTTACTATAGCAATATTAAAATAAGACTTTGCTTTCAATACAATGTCAGCTAAACTCCACCTTCCTATGTGATCAACTTCCATTTAAGTAAATCTGACAATCATCTGGGAATGACGTACACTACAGTCACAATGCCATTGTATTTACATTCCAGAGCAGCAAAAGACACTCCAAGTCAATACTACCTGTGTTTGAGTACTGCAGTTTTTTAGCTCAGAGAGTTGCTTCTCTCTCCCAGATATTAATTGCTTCTTTAATGATTCTAGTTCATCTAAAAGCATTTGTTCTCTTTCTGTTATGGCATTTTCATTATCCAATGTGACATTCTAAAAACAAAAATGCATCTCATATGAGAAACAATGCAAATGCAACAATATAAAGAAATACAACAAAATATAATTACAATTTTATGTGGTATCAAATTCTCCCATATGATATAAGCTAATAAATACCGCAACTCACTGGGATTGACTTATCTCATTTGCGTACAATATGGAATGATATTAATGATGTTATCACGAGAAATAGGTTTCATCCTGACAGCAAATGCAACACATAAAATGTATTGCAACTATATTAATGATTTTTTAAGGCACCTTGAACCATGAAAGTTGGCCAGATATATGAAATATTAGAAGTTCCAGTTCATACCCATGTTTTAAAGGTTCACATTACCTCTGCTAACTGTACTTTAAGATTATCAAGCTCTGCTAGGAGAAGCTCTTGATTTTCTTTCTGCCTCTCCATTTGTTGCATGTGACTCTGTTTCAATATTTCTGTTGCCTGCTGATGTTCTTGATACTGACGGACAAGCTCTTGACGCATATCTTCCAGACGCTCCTCATACAACAGTATCTGGCTTGAAGTAACAGTGCTGGAAGTTGAAACTTCATTTGCAATCTGCAATTTTTGTTCATAAGCGTTAAATATGGAGTAATGGCCATGAATGCCATTTTATGATAAACAACTCTAGAAGTGGGCACAATTGTGAAAAGTAGTTTGCCCTGAAAAAGCAGTTAATCCACTCCAGTGGCAAACAGAAGATCCCCAACTTGTATTTCTTATTGTTATGCTCAGTAGAAGTATGTTTGCTAGGTAAATAGAGATAATATAAGAGGGAGGAGGAATTGCTAAGAATGGCATAAAAGAGAATAGAAGCATAAATCTTCTTGGCCATGATAATATATCTTGATTATGGGTAGTGTTCTAAGTTCCATATTGGCCACTTTTAATGTTTTGTTTATTAGGAAACATTCCATTATATTTTAATTTCAAGTCTACCTACTCAAATTTTCAGTCCAAATAAAATGCATTTTTCATTCCTTCCAGAAAATTACTTTAAATAAGCTGGGGGGAGGGGCTATGATATATCCCAAACTAGTAATAATATCTGGAACATAAATGTAGCTTCCTCCTAATATTAGTTAAAAAGCAGACCACATTTTGCAGTATGCTGTAACCCTAAACACAGTAACTAAGGAGCAAGTCCCACTCATCAGAGAGTACGACTTATTTCTAAAAAAAATACCCACAGGAATTTACAGGTAATTTAGTGTATATATGTATGTATATATAGATGTATGTATGTATTCCTACTACACTTTTAAAGTTTAGTTTTAGATGGAACTGTCCATATATAGTACTTAGAAACATTAGATTAATTCAGTTATAAGAACTTATAAGTGTACATTTAAATTTTTTTATGCCACATTTGGCATTATTGTGACTGAATTATGAAATGTGAATTATAGCCTCAGTTAATCATAAGGTTTTTCTCTTTGGTCTCAAATTTTGAAATACATGAAATTAAAAAGGGGTGCTATTAAAAATCCAATCCACCACTAGATAGAAACAGATTATTGTACTGTTTTTGGAATTATTTGCTGCCATCAGTCAGTCATCCAGATTTTTGTAGCCCAAGTTTGGTACCTCTAAATAAATGCATCCCCCCAAATCCTGTTGTGCTGCCTCACTGTGGCAGTGAGGTGTTCCTGAGAGGGATGAGCGAAGAACGGTGGGAGTGTGTGCCCAGAGTATATATTCCCAGCAGGGTCACCTGAGACACGAAGGTCATCCCACTGCCCAGCTAAAGGAATCAGGCACCTACACTGGGCAGCAGTGATAAAGGAAGATGCCGGAGGCGGATGATCACTTTAGTAACAATGGCAAAGGCATCAACTTATACTGCATGGAATAAGGCAACAGTAAATCACTTCTGTATTTTTACCAAGAAAACCACATGGATAGAAAATATAAAGTGAAAATCTATGTGGTCACTAAGAGTCGACAACGACTTGATAGCATGTAATCAATCAAATAGATGCATAATAAAATGGGATATAATAAAATAAAATAATAAAATGCCAGCAGGAGGAACTAAACTAGGAAGCTGGCCTAAAATTTATTTAATGTTACATAAGAATTCCTGAGTTCTTAATCTTTTAACTAGTTAATTATAAGTCAGGGTTACTTCTTGATTTATGATTCTGGTTTGTTATAAAGTAGAACAAACCAGGGACCCCAATTTTTATGTATGTAACAGTACACAAACCACAGACAGACTTCTAATTTGTTTAGCTGACATACTGGCAAGAAAATCCAAATGGGAATTTTCAAGAAATGTTCTAAAGAAATCTGACATTGTCATGTAACAACCATGCTAACAGACCATTTGCTATTATGCACTGGTGAAAGTAAAAGAGACTCTTATAAAATTAAACTATATTCTTAAAATGTATTTAGTTTACTTACCATAGATATCTTTTCAATAATTTCTTCTTCATGGGAGGGAGAGTCTGTTGAAAGCTTTGGATTAAAATGTGGCACTTTATATATTGTACCATGTTTAGCATCAGGTTCAAAGTGTCCTTCAAGTGATGACATTTTACCACACAATTCTTCATACTCAGTGCATCTCTTTTCATTTATATGACTATTTAATTCTTCTGGGTATTCCTTTCTATGGTAATTATTTTCCAGCTGAGTTCCTATTGGTTTCATCAGTGAAATTTCCTCTTCCTTTAGATTGGCAATCCTTGCCAGTTCATTTTTCTGTGCAAATTCTACACTCAGGGTTACAACCACCTTAATAAAAACATGGAAACACAAAGAAGAGCTACTTCATTCATGCTTCCATACAAACTAATGAGTAATCTATTTCCACAAATTAAACATGAGCCAGCAGTGTGATACAGCTAACAGAAGACAAATACTAACTTGAGGTGCTTTAACATGAATACAGAGTCTAAATCATGGGCAGTAACTTCTCCACTCTCCTCTGCCCTGGATGAAGCTCATTTGGAGTACCGTGTTTATTTATGGGCACCATAGTTTAAAAAGGACAGTGACAAATAGAAATTGATTCAGAGAAGAGCTACCAAGGAATGAAAGGTCTGCAAACCAAACTCTATGAAGATCAACAAAAGGATGTGAGTACATTGACCCTACACAAAAGACAACTAATGAGGACAGAATAACAGTTTTCAAATATGTGAAGGGCTGTCACACAAAAGAGGGAGTCAACTTATTCCCTATTACAAGACCAGAACCAAAGAATTAAAGGGCTAAAATTACAAAGGAGGTGGTTCAGGCTAGACATCAGGAAGTACTGCCACAGAATATTATCAATTTGCCTCAGCTAAGTCTTCAAACAGGTTGGATGGTTATCTATCAGAGATGCTCTAGTGCAGCCTACACTGAGCACAAGGATGAACTAGATGACCTCTATAATCCCTTCCAAATATATGAGTCTCTGCAAGTGAAACAGCTAAACATGGAGCTTCTAGCAGACTGATCAGAATTAAACATAAGTGAGACTGAATTATTTCTTATGAAACTGAAATGAAGTAATGGTCGAAGGAGTGTTTTACAGATTTGTATGGAAATGATAGCATTATGTTGAATAGTGGATGTAAAACGAATGCTTTACATTAAGTATCCGAAGAAAAATGATTGAGAGAATGTTGAACACGTTATAAGGTTACAGATACACACACATACACAGTAATCAAGAAAATGTTAAAATATGGATGTGATTCATTTGCTTATGGAGTGGGTCTCTGACATGTTTTATATGTATGTCAAATGTTAAATAAGTCATAATGTGCCTATCCATGAGGAATGTATGTGGGAACACTACCAAAGGAAAAAGTACAGCAAATGCAAAAATTGAGAGTAAACTAAGTGTGTCTGGGAAGGTGTTTGTCAGAATTCTGATTGAAAGGGCATGAGAGATGGCAAGCAGCTAAACAGGAGAAGTCCAGTGTAGCTTGATGCTGTGTTGGGATTCCACAGATCACTAAGAAATGTATGAATGTGTGAGAGAAAATTTATTAATTTAGAGAAGACATGTGATAAAATGAATTAGGACACACTTTGTGTGAATATGGAATAAGTTACTTGCTGAAAGCAGTAACATCAGTATATGATGGAACTAGAATATACGTGAACATACATGGAATGCTTAGCAAATTGTTCAACACTGAGCAAAGATTATGACAAGGATGTGACATGTCTTTTAATTATTATTATTCTTATTATTGTTGGTCCCACAGTCAGCCAGATATTTAGACTGGATTTGGCATTTTTATCTATCTATCAAGTCCTTCCCAAGGACCTGGGAGAGGCAGATGTTGTCTGATGGTGTTAAAGGTATCATTGTAGGATGTAAGCTGTTCCGAGTAAAGTTGCCTTTTGCAACTGACTGATGGTGATTTTGTCAATGCCGATGGTCTTCAAGTGTACGCCAGATGTTTTGGGATTGCACCCAAGGCGCCTATTACTATTAGTACTATCTTTGCTTGCTTTTGCCATAGCTGTTCTACTTCTATTTGCAGGTCTTTATATTTTGTGATTCTCTCCAGTTCCTTCTCTTCTATTCTGCTGTCTCCAGGTATTTCAATGTCCACTATCCAGACTTTTTTTGTCTTTCTTATCAACAGTTGTTAATTCTGGGGTGTTATGTGCTTATCTGTTTGAATTCTAAAGTCCCAGAGCACTTTAGCTTCTTCCTTTTCTATTCCTTTGTTTTGTGGTCCCACCAGTTCTTGCTTGCAGGCAAATGGTATTTCTTGCAGATGTGCCAATGCACCATTGTTGCTACTTTGTCATGCCATTGTTTGTAGTCAGTCTCTGCGATCTTCTTGCAGCAGCTAACTAGGTGGTCCACTGTTTCTTCAGCTTCTTTGCAGAGGTGGCATTTGCTGTCTGTTGCTGTCTTCTCAATTCTGGCTTTGTTCTTAAGGCTTGGTCTTGTGCAGTCAGAATTAGCCCTTCTGTCTCTTTCTTCAACTTTCCTGCTCTTAGCCATTGCCAGGTCTTGTTGTTATCTGCTTTGCCTGCTAGTTTTTTTGTGTACTGACCATATAATACTTTGCCTTGCCATGTCTCTTTTCTATTCTTCATTTGGTCTTTCTTGTAGGCCAGTTTGGTCTCCTCAGTATTCAGTAAGCCTTCATGGTGTACCAGCTTCAATGCATCTTCTTCACTGTCCTTCAGATATTCTTCTAATGCCCTTTTTAGTTTTTTAACTATTTGGTGTACTTGCAACATTCCATGCCCATCTATGCTCCTTTGTAAGTAGAGTCTGTCACCATCACTGCATGGGTGAAGGACATGATTCACTGTCATTATTTTTCTGGTCTTCCTCTCCAGGGCTTCTAGTTCTGCTTGAGTCCAGTCCACTATTCCAGCTGTGTATCTAATAACTGGAATTGCCCAGGTGATAATTGCCTTGATAGTATTTCTTCCACTGAGTTTGGACCTTACTCATCTTCACTCTCATGATGTATTCACTACTAACCTTCTTCTTGACTTCAATGTGCTTGATGTTGTCAGCTTGAAGGACACCCAGGTATTTGTAGTGATCTTCTTCCTCCAGACTCTTGATGTTATTTCCATAGGGCATCTTGATTTCTTCAGTTTTCACTATTTTTCCCTTGCTGATGGTCAGGGTGGCACATTTGTCCAGTCCAAACTCCACTGAAGTATCTTGGCTATATATTTGGACAGTCTTGAGCAGCGATTCTATTTCAGATGGTGTTTTTCCATACAGCTTCAGATCATCCATGTAAAGGAGGTGGAATAGCTTAGCAGATGTTTTTGATGTTTGACAGCCATGGACTGATTTGTTCAGTATTGTTGACAGAGGAATCAATGCAATGACAACAGTAGTGATGATAGTGCGTCTCCTTGAAATATTCCTCCCTTGATGTTAACCTCTTCCAGCCTATCACCATTGATCAGTAACTGTGTCTTTCATTGTGCCATTGATCTTTGCACAAAGCTTCTGGTGTTTCTGCTGACTCCTGTTATTTCTAGGCATTTGATTATCCAATCAGGTGGCAGGAAGTCTAATGCCTTCTTGTAATCAGTCCAAGCTACATTCCAGTTGGTCTTCCTTCTCTTGCAGTTTTCCAAAAACATCTTGTCAATTATGAGCTAATCTTTTGTTCCTCTGTTATTTGGACGGTTTCCTTTCTGCTCAGAAAGTGTTTGTTTTCAACTAGATGCTGTTAGACTGCATCAGCTACTACACCAGTTAGCAATTTGAAAGTTGTTGGTAAGCATGTAATTGGCCTGTAGTTGCCTGGTACTGCCCCTTTTGTTGGATCTTTCATTATCAGGTAGGTTTTGCCAGATGTTCCCCAATCTTCAATTTTACCTCTGTGCAGTATGTTGTTAAACTGCTTGGCAATGAGTGGGTGCAGACCAGTCAGATGTTTCAACCAAAAACCATGCAGTTCATCTTTGCCTAGTGCTGACCAATTCTTGATCTTCCTTGCCCTTTTCTCCACCATTTCTTCTTGTTTTTCAGCTTTTCTTTCATCTGTTCTAGCTTGCTTGCATCTGATCTTAGCATGCTGGTCTTATTTTCCAACCTGGTCTTCCATTTTGGTGGTGCACTGTTTGGCTTTTTTTTCTTGTTTGTTGATGTTGCATCCAACGTATTCAGTTATAACTGCAGCCATACTGTACATTAGTTGGTTTGTTTCTTGCAATGAGCTGGTGGTTATATTTGATATTAGAGTATTGGCATCTTTTAATACTTGTGCTAGCTGTTTCTCTGTAACAAGTTTCAATGCAGGTAACCTTATTCTGTTTGTGCTGTTCTAGATGCTCAGTTCTTCTTTGTTTCAATTCCTCTTGTTTTTTAGTTAGAGGGCTTTGTTCTTTCTGAGGAGAAGGCAGAGGAGAGGGTGCCTGGTTTGGGAATGAAAGCAATCCAATAGCTATGCTTGCTTTCTCTACTGCCAACTCCCCCTGGTTTGCCTCTACAGTCTGAGCTACTTCTGGCAAGGCTTCAATTCTTTGCCCTGGGTAGACCTTTGCAGTTCTTCCAATTCTACTTTTGTGAATACTTTATTTCATGTTATAAATTGACATTGATCTGCTAGCCTCTGTTTTGTTATTTCTGATTCTGATGTAATACTTTGCCTTGCCATGTCTTTTTTCTGTTCTTCATTTGGTTGTTGTTGTTTTTGTTGCTGTTGTTGTATCCTGCCTTTATTTGGTACAGCTCAAAGCAGCATACCTAAAGCTCCCACTTCCTATTATGGAGTGCTCTGCAGTTAATTTAAAGCTTTTAGTTGGGGATATGAATGCATGGTCCTTTTTTGTGCAGATGATGCTGTGTGCCTGGTTAAGAACCCAAATAATATGCTGCCAATATTAATATTATTGCTGTAAAATGCAATACTTTTGCTTACAAAGTTGTTTAAATTCACCAAAATCTTGATTCCTCACTGGTGAGCTCTGAAGTGGTGACTGGGAAAACAGCTTGCAACTGGACTTTATTTCAGTTTGTAGACTCTGAAGTGGATGGGATGCTTTCTACCATGTGCTTCAGGACCTATGGATTACATCCATGCCTGGTTCCTCTGTATGTTGCAATGGGTATGAGTAGCTGGATCCAAGAAACAGCCAACACCTCCACAGGGGAGCAGACTGCCAGAAACCTTTAAGGAGGCCCTTTTTGAAGGGCCTTTCCTTGATCTGGCTATTTTAGGTAGCTACCACTTTGACTCCATCCTTCACTTTTAGGGGAAAACTGTTGAGAAAAAGGTGCAGCTCCAGCTAAAAAATGCTCTAGAGGAAGCAGACCCTTTCAGTCTAGATTCAGGCCCAGGCACTGGGACTGAAACAACATTGGTTAGCATTGGTTATCTCTGCCAAAACCTAAATGGAGGAAATGCACCCCTCTTTCTTGAACTCTTAGTGGCATTCAGTACCACCAATCATGGTAAGCTTATGGATCGCTTATGAAGGTTGGGGATTGGTGGTATTGTATTATAATGGTTCCTCTTCTTCCTAAATGGATTGCAGTTAGTTGGGGAAGAGAGTTTGGCTCAATGAGTAGTGCCCTGTTGAGTCCTATAGGGGGCAAGTCTCTCTGCTATACATTTTAATATATACATGAGCATGTTTATCTCCTGGCTTGGGGTGAGGTATGAACAGTATGTTGATGGTATACAGTCATGCACCCTGGGCTGGGCTGGAGATACAGTGAGAGTCTTCACCCAGTGCCTAGAGGTTATGGGGACCTGGATAAGACTAAACAAAGCTGAAACTGAATCCTAAAACAAACAAAAAAAGGGAGGGTCAACTTCCATTATACCTCTAGGTGGGATGGTACTCCCGCTGAAAGAGCAAGTCCATGACTTAGGCATTCTCTTGGATCCACCATTACTGCTGGCTAGGAAGATAGAGGCTCTGGTAAGAGGGCCTTTGCCAAGATTTGGCTGGTGTGCCAGTTGTGGCCCTACATGGAATGGGAGGACATGGCAACAGTAACTCCTGCTTTCATCAGCACCAGGGTAGTCTATTGCAATGTGCTCTACATGGGACTATCTTTGAAGATTACTGATAAACTGCAATTGGTACAGAATACAAATATCTGCATGACAGTTGCTACAACCATGTGAACTACATAGATTTCCAGATATAATGCAAAGTGCTGTTTTTTTACCTTTAAAGCTCTACATGGCTTGGTTACTAGCTACCTCCAGGACCACCTTCTCCAGGTCAGCTAGAACTGCCCCATCCAGCATTCTCATCTCAGCTGGGGATTCCCTACTTCATGTGAGTGTGTGGACCCAGGGGTGATGTTTGGTGGCAGCTCCCACTTTATGGAATACTCTCCTCCCAGAGTTTGGGAGCATCCATCCACAAAGCTGTTAAAGTGGAGTTTTTCCACGGGCTTTTGAATGTTAATGTTGCCCATGTTTGAAGGGAGCACCTGTGGTTACTGTAGTGTATTGCTTACATTTTTATTATTTTCTTGATTGGCTTTAAGCGCTCCTATAGTATCCTAGTACAATAGTACCTTTGCCACTTCTTGTAACAGCTTTTCTTGGTACTGTTTTTCCAGCAATTCAGTCACATCAGCTTCATTAGAAAACTGGAAAAAAAAGTGCTCATTCTTAGTAACATTAATTCTGAACATATTTATGTTACATATGATTATATTTTAAATACTAACTATATAGAAGTAGAGCAGATAAGAAGACAGTGTTGCCCTTAAGAAGTAACAATGGAAACTGTATTAAACTGCATTATTACTAAGTGCTTTCTTCAGATAACAGAAGCTCAGTGCTCTTATACTTACTATAGCACAATGGTTTGTAGGCAGAACTCTAATTCATCTTGTATCACATAAAGCAGAGAAAAAGGCAGGTTTTAAGATACTGAAGGAATATGTATTTGGTGTAAGAAAACAGCTAATTACCTTTCTAAAAGCTATACTAAATGCTTTGTTTCACAAGCAAAAGTATAGCAACTAGAGCTTCATGGCTAAGGATGAAATGACTTCATCATACGAAGAAAATATATCCTCATCAACTTCAATAACGTTAATGGTGCTTTCTAACATTTCCAATCCATTTCATTCTGAATGTTTCAAAAACAATCTAAAACATGCACAGGATTTGTTTGCACTAAGATTACTGCTGAAGTAAAATACCAATATATTTTGGAATATTATTTCTTTTCAGGGTTTCAAACTTAATATACATTATGCAAATAAGCAAACATAGTACCTCTACTATCTTCCCAGCACTTTTCTGAATATCACTTTCAGCATGCTTTTCTTTCTGCTTAACTTCATTTACATGTGACTCCACAGAAGCACTAATAAAAAAAATATATAAAAGAGGAGATATTGGATGGTTTTTCTTAGGTATCAATGCAATTTCATTTGAAGTTTCTTAGAACAGGGGATGGGCCCTGACAGTTTCTAAACTTTAAGGTGTACTTGGGTGGGACTTCACAAGGAAGCTTATACTTTTCTAATTTGCAACTATATCTCCAAAAGCATTTTTTTATCACCAGGCAAATCACTATGAAATTTTCCTCAACCCCTTTCTTCCCATTTAAAAAAAAGCATAATATAAGCAGCCTTGTTCTTGCTTTTCTGCATGACCAACACTAGATGGAACAAAGACTTTCTGTTCCTTCAGTGGTTGCTCACACTATCGTTGGGGCATTTAAGAACTGCAGCAAGCAGATACGCAAAGAGGAAGACTGGGTTGCTGTTGTTCAGTCCTGTCCCTGACACTCAAGTCACTCCACCTCCTTTGGAAACCAGGTTATAAATTTTCCCTAGAACTGGAGCTCCCCCTGAAGGAGAGTACTGCTCACATATTCCTCCAGTTCTCTTTCTCTTTGCTCCTTTTTTCAAATCTTGAACAGCAAACCGAGATGGGGACAACAGGACTTCAATTTCTTGCTGCTTTGATAGCATGCATGTTTTTAAGGCAACAGTTACACCTGCCTATTTACTTCATAGTCTCCTATCTTATATGGAGCAATAACTATAGGCATCTATAACATTAGTATAAGAAATGAACCTCTGAGTCTAAAATATGGGACAAAAAAACAAAATTGAAAAGAATACAGATATGTGAAGTCTGTACTTATAACTGAAGTAAGGTTTACCAAATCACATATTTGAAAACTGACACATAACACTAAGGACTTTAAAAGCATATCTTTTAACCATAAAGTTTTGGTTCAAAAATAATATTAAGTTATAATTAGTAGATACAAACATCACACTAAATCAAATACAAAGAAACCATATTATGGTTTAGCATGGTATAAACCAACCATTGAATTGAATAAATTACATTCCATAGTGCTATTACATTGTCTTTATGTTGGAAGTTACAGAATGTTAAATCCCCCCAAATTTTATTCAAAAGCAGCTCATGAACGATTATGCTTTTAAAAAAATGTGTTAATTGGAAAAGATGCTATGAGATTCCTGATCTTTTCGAACCATAGACTAGCACGGCTCCCCTACTACAATATTAAATCAACCCAAGCAGTGATGACAAGTTTCTGGTTCTAAGGAACTTTATTGTTCACTTATTGTTGTTATTGTACTGACATGAACGAACTGGAAAATCTTAATATAGTTATGCTCCATGCATTCTGCAATTTGCTCAGTTCTTGAAACTGTGAATAAATATAAACATTTCCTTTTCATCTTATGAAAATGAACCTGTTAGCTGCTCAGCAACTGAATATAAGATGTTGGTTTTAGAAATATCTCTAACTAGACAGGTAAGATATACCTACAGAAGACAAATAAGCTACAATAAGCAAATACAGATAGTCCTCACTTAACGATCGCAATTGGGACTGGCAACTCCGTCGCTGAGTGATACAGTCAAGTGAAATATCACATGGCCACACCCAACTTACATCAGTTCTGCTGTGGTCATTAAGCAAATCACCCACGGTTAAGTACAACATCACATGACCACAACTTGCGACTTACTGCTGGCTTCCCCATTGACTTTGCTTGTTGGAAGCCGGCTGTGAAGGTCACAAATGGCAATCACATGATCATGGGATGCTGCAACCATCCTAAGTTTGAGAACCAGTCATAAACTGTAATGGATGGCATGAGTGGGGAAGATTCTGGAATGGAGGTTCAAGGTTGTCAGGAGGGAGGGGAGATATTCCAGAGCAAGCGCCTCCTCAGCCCACAACAAGAATGTGGGAAGACGAAGAGGATGAGGCTAGCCCCTCCCTAGAGTCTCATGGGGTATATCCACTAGTGTCAGGCCTAGCCCAAGGAACTCCAAGAGACCATGTAAATTCAGTCCAGCTATGTTTATTAGCTACAACCTCTAGCAAGAATCTTCCCAGACTAAAACCCCAGCTCCCAAAGTCCTCCAGCCACAACAGTGTGAATTCCTCAGGGAGGTGCCAGTCTCATCCTCTTGTTCCTCCCACGTGGTTCTGGTGAGCTAAGAAAATGCTTATCTCCCTGAGCTTGGCCTTCATAATTCCATTCCATCACACTAGTTGCTTTAGCATAGGTTTAGTCTGGTGAGACTCTGTCTATTAGGTGCAAGGTAATAAAGAAGCTATTCTGGACTGTCTCTTCACTGTTCTTGGGCTGAGCCTGATATAAACCTACTTTTTCAGCACCATCGTAAGTTCAAACGGTCGCTAAACAGGGCTGTCATTAACTGAGGAATACCTGTATTTTAGATTGTCATCAACTTTGTATCTCAGGTTATGGGAACAATGAAACAATACAGAAGGGTTTTTTCAGATGGGAAAAAGACTATCAGAAAAGAAATAGCTTTTTTCAAAAAGAAAAAGCTCACTAAAATGAAATATAATCTGTAGATAAATACCCTATTTAGGTGTTGATTTACACTTAAATGAATAAATCAGTCATATAGTAGACATCATTAGTTCAGAAATACACAATTATAAAATATACCAACCCACACTTTTTCTTGATTCTTTATTATTTAAATCAATAATAATTTGCTTGCCAAATTTCAGGATAAAGTATCTAAGTAATCTTGTCCTCTTTGGAATTCAGATACATACTACACATCCTTTTCATCTTACTATGATTCCAATGAAGAGGTGAAGTAATAGACTTCTTTTCTTTCTCTACTCTCCCCTTTTTAAAGATACTTTACAAATTGGTACATTGTTCCAGCCAGTTTATTTTCAGCCAGTTCTTACATATTTATTCATTCAAATATCTATACACCAATGCTCCTGCCAAGTATCATACAAAATAATTATGACAAGTTGCAGGAGTCTTTCACAGCACCTCTTGGAAATGCTGAATATTAAATCCAGGATCTTCTGAATGCAAAGTCTATACTCCACAACTGACCTTTCATTCAGGACACATGGTGTCAAGTATAGAAGATACAACTGTAGCTTCTTTTCCCTCTTTAAAACACAACTTGTCTGGAATTGGGAATATCTTAGAGGAGGAAGGATAAGCTCTCAATTTCTACCACTGGCACAGACTGGTAGCATCAAAATTAATTCTGATTACAGCAGAAAAACTATTTAAGCCAACTCAAGTCATGAAATAAAGATAAGGACAAAAATCATAGATACCTGAAACTTTCAGAAGACTCGCTGGCAATTTGGAGTCTATTCTGTAAGCAAACTATCTCTGCAAAATATTTTTCCTCAGTTTCTTTTAACTGCTGATGGAAATATGATCGAAGATGCTCAATTTCTTGGGCATGTTGTTCTTCAAGCTGAAATTTCAAGTTCTCTACTTCTTCCTGACAAACTGACTTAACTTTAATACCTATATATGAATAAATAATAACAACCAATTTACTTTACAACAGAAACATAAGCAACAAACATATCAGAATAACATAGTATTTTAAGAAGTGAAATATATATATTTTATTTTAGAATACTTACCTTTTCCTTTCCTTATGCTAAACAAAACAAAACAAAAGCTATTTTGCTATTAGTAGTAGCACTAGTGATAGCTCAAGTGCAGCAAAATGCTTGAGAACACCAGCGTGCTCCTGAGATGCACACTATTTTCCAGAATCATAACAGTAACTATAAGTGGAACATTAATTTTAAGTCAGCAGTGACAACACTGGTCAAATGTTAGCTGCAAACAGAGGGATCTTCGCAGCAGGGTGGTTTCAGGTTTTCATTTCAATCAAGAACTTCATTTTCTTCTGGCTTTACTCTTCAACCAATAAGCACACAGCAAGTTTATTCACCTCTGAATTTCCTCACTGCTTCCACCTGCCCAGGCTATTGATAGACTAAAAATATACCAAAATAAATTTCAAAACAGAAAAAACTTACCATCACCATTTAAATTCCCTGATATACAAAGATTCAAGAGCACTCTATTAATGTGAAAGATTTGTTTGTTGTGTACAATCCAGCTTTGAACAGGAAAAGAGAACTTGCTTCATAATTGAGTCTTAAGCACTGTGCAGATATGGTTTCTATAATTCTCTTAACTCAGTCTGCCAAAGAAGGCTCATATGTGTGTCAGATACAAGGTAAGAGGGCTTAGTGACAAAACTGGACATTCAAAGGCAGTCTCAACTTTCCATGCCTCCAGAGTTCAAAAATTTCTCAGTGCTATGAACATAGAGAACAGTCATTTTGCTCTGCTGAGAAGCATGAAGACATCTAGATCTGAACTAAAATCTTCAAACTATTAACGTTTTAAGATCTTAAATACATACTCAGGTTACAAAATATAGAAAACTAAGATTGTTACACTGTAATTACTTTTCCTTTTGCATAGCTTTTATATACATGATACAAGTAAGTTTTAAAACTATGCATGTCTACTTATATTAATAGTATCTGACAATAATTTATTTTTACCAACAAGATCCTGAGATACAGTAGGCAAACATTCTACATTCTGTTGAAGACATCCAGTCTCTTTTTCATTATAATCAGCAGGGTATGTCAGTTGGTCTTCAATCTGGAGAAATTAAAATCAAATAGCAAACAAAAACACCTATGTTAACTTAAAAAAATGGTTGTAATAATCATGTGTGGCATAAGAATAGAAACTTTTCTATGCTATAATTTTCTGAAAATTTTACACTTCTAACAATGTACTGCTCATAAAATTAATTAGTAGCATATTCCATGAATTCAGTAGTAATCACCTGGACAACTGTAAATACAATACACAGGAAATATTTATACATCCAATGCTGAAGTTACTATTTCAGCTGTTTTCAATGGAAGGCAATGCTTGTTTATACGTTTAAAATTAAACAAAATATTAATGAAGTTTGATATTGTCAAATATTCCAATAAAATTTAATGTCCAGGTAATGCTTTGCTGTTTTTAAAGCATGTAAGACATAGCTAAGATTTCATTTTACTAAATATAATTTTATTTATTAAGTAAAAGACACTATACACTGAAAGCCCCAATAAGATTTATTTCTTAGTATTCCCCACATAATTTATTTATTTATGATTTATTTATTAAACCAATTTATATAGCCACCCATCTCACCACAGGTGACTCAGGGTGGCTTACCACAAATTTTAATATTACACTGTAGGCTTAATACTTTAGCTCACAACATATTTAGGGCAACAGAACATTTCTAATTCAACATCTTTTGAAAAAACACATTATGCAAATATTTTAAAAAGTCTACAGCTCTGTGTATTGTTGAAGGCTTTCACAGCCGGAATACGATGGCTGGTGTGGGTCTTCCGGGCTGTGTGGCCGTGTTCTGGAAGTTTTGTTTCCTAACGTTTCGCCAGCATCTGTGACCGGCATCTTCAGAGTGCAGGAGCACAGACAGGAGCAGTTCTCTCTGTGCCCAGGATGATGTAACCCTTTTGTGGGTATTTATGGAGATCAGCGAGGGTGCCTGAAGGGGGGGGGGATTGGGGGGTGGGGGGAGTTAGGGGGGTTGGGTTAACGAGTGGCTGCTTGTTTTGGTGTCAGAATATGTGTGTATCTTCCTGAGGGTTAGGCAGGGTTTTTTCTTCTATTGAGTTGTGAGTAAATACCCACAAAAGGGTCACATCATCCTGGGCACAGAGAGAACTGCTCCTGTCTGTGCTCCTGCCCTCTGAAGATGCCGGTCACAGATGCTGGCGAAACGTTAGGAAACAAAACATCCAGAACACGGCCACACAGCCCGGAAGACCCACACCAGCCATCTACAGCTCTGTTTTTTTTCCTACATGAATCTTTTCTCTTACGATGCACTAAATAATTTTAATAAATACTACACTGTCAAAAGGTTTAGCTCCAGAATTTGCCAAAGTAGGCTCAACAGAAAGAATGCGACCATGAATTGTCTGATATTTATGCTTGTCTTGAGAAACAGAGTACTGATTTATGTATTTATTCAATTTTCAGACCAATGTAATCTCACAACTCTAAACAATGCCACAATAAAAACACCAGCAGAATTAGAACACATTCAATCCAAATCACAAAAACAAAATCAGAGAGAAAAAGATTAACAACAACAAGAGGTACAGGTGATGTTACTAAAAGGCTCTTTGAAAAAGCTCCTTTTTAAAAACTTCCTGGAGGCTACCAGGGATGGGCAAGCATGATGCAGCGTGGCACCTTTCCACAGCATTGGTGCTGCTACGCAGAAGTAGCACCTTCAAGCTTTGGTTTCCCTAACATCCCAGAAATGTGGGACACCAAGGAGTTCCTCTCTTGAGCTAACAGGTGGGCCAAAACCAGGAAGTACCTTCAAAATATGTGTACATTTTAACTCCTGTACTTACCTGGAAATAAACCCAGTACAGTAATATAATAAATATAATAGAGTTAGGTACAGAACTGCAACCTCTTCAACTTAAATCGATACAAATTCTGTAGTCACAGGGATATCAACTGAAATCAATGAATTAAATTGCACTATGACTATCAAATGAACCTGCAGTACTGCACAGATTTAATCAATCAAGATTTAATGCAGTCTCATGCAAGTTTATTCAGAAATATGTCTCACTGTGTTCAAGAACTGTGCCTATATATAAAGAAAAGAACCTCACCTTTTTTCTGCTTTTTATGAATTCTACTTGATATTCCAGCAGGCTCTGGGACTTTTCCATTATATTATTCAGAAGACTTTGTAAGGTTTCTTGCAAAACTAAATTACAGAGAATAAATTAACTGTATACATAATTATTGCATTATTCTAGTGTAGATGTTTATTCCCTGTTTTAAAATACATTTTATATTAAACAGTATTCTATTACCTTATAGTATCCCACTAAGATGTTAATCTTTGAACTATATGATAAGCATAGATTCTAAGGATATATGCAAATGTTCAAGTTCTGCCAATTACTGCAAATAAAAGTACCAAATTATGAGTGAGCGCCCTTTTTTGTGACTCCTTAGTATTAAATAAATGCAAATATTAAGAGTTGTTTTCTATTCTATAATCTGAAATAAAGAATGATCCACAGAATGCAGGCAAATCCATTTTGATGCTTGAAACAGAATCAGTTACATATAGCATATTTCCTGCAAGCAGCATAAAGTTTGCAGAAAATAATCTCATAAACATTAAAGTGGATATGTCTGAAATCATATAGATATTTTCATGGCACATTCCCAGCCTTGTCTGTAATTATCAATTCTGATTCTACTTTTCCACCGGTTTTCAGAAAATCCACCACCGCCACTTACACTTAATGTGAAGGCTATTGTAAAAAAAAAAAATGTTATACAGGTAGTCCTTGGGTTACAACAGTAATTGGGACCAGAATTTCCATTGCTAAGCGATGCAATTGTAAAGTGTGACATCACATGACCACATTGCTTACCGATGACAGTCCTAGGTGCTGTCATAACCTCAGCCAGTGTGGTCTGTTAAACAGGAAGAGGCAGGAGCACAGGCAGGAGTGCAGATGCTGTGGGGGGGGTCCATGGGCAGGCACTACGGAGTGTGAGTAGGTGGGGGATGCTATGGAGCACAAAAGGGATCTCATACTCCATAGTGGGGTTCCTCGGAAGAAAAAGCAATGGAAATGACTTGTGCAGGAATGACTTGTGACAGGAGTGACTTGCTACGGGAGCAACTTGCAACCTTCCCTGCTGGCTTCGTCATTGACTTTGCTTGTGGGAAGCCATCAGGGAAGGTCACAAATGGTGATCATGTGACCGTGTGGGTGCTGCAATGGCCAGAACTTCAAGGACCAGTTGTAAGTACCACTTGTTCTGCGTTGTCATAACTCTGAACGGTCACTGAATGAATGGTCATAATCTGAGGACTACCTGTATGTTTTAAATCCTATATACTCTTCCTCTGGAGTAAATCCTGTGCCCATATATAGGATTGCACAATAAGAGTTTATTTGGAGTTACCTTGAGGGTCTTCTGTTGGCATTAATGCTGAGTTAGATTGATTTCTCTCACCAAGTTCAACAGCATTTGAAAAATGTTCAGGAAGAATTTCATGTACTGACTATAACAACAACAAAAATTAATGTTATAATTATATAATGTTATAATTTTATAACTGATTTACCTAGCAAGCTGGAAAAAACCAATAAAGCTTTTATAGAAATATTGTTTTTCATTCAATAAAGAATCACAAGATAATTTTGTTACAGGAAAGATCCATTAGGTAAGTGCCTAAAAGATTCACCCATTTTCCCCAGTTCTCATACTTATACTATAGCTTAGCAATATTACAAAAAGCGTAGGATAACATTTTAACATTTTGTAAGATTAGAGCAAAATAAAAACACAAAACTTAAATAATTCTAAGACCAGCTGTTCTTCACCTTAGTGAGCTTTGAACATTCTTCAACTATTGTCTTGCTAAGTTCTTCAAGATGCACCCATGCAGATTGGCCTTCTTCATCTATGGAGACAAATTATCACTGAAATATATTTATTTTAATAGGTTTTATTTTAAGAAATTATAGGTGTGGCCTAAGGGGGGGGGCTACTGGGATAGTATAAGAAGAAGCTTGGAATTCCAAAAATAATTTCCTTCTGTTTCATCCATTTACCTGTTTTTTGATCCTTCACAATCTGATTTTTCTTAAGCTCATACAACTCTTGTGTATGACGTAGCTGGAGCTCTTCTTTAAGAGCAGAAAGTGCATTCTCTTTTTCATTTTCCATGTATTCGCGCACCTGGTCCACATGAGCCGAGTAAACCAGAGAGAGACAAATACGCTGGGCCTCCATCTGCAGCTTGAAATCACTCTAGGGAAAGACGGACCATATACAAAGTTTAATAACCACTTTATCTCCCAAGATGTTAGAGATAGAAATAATTTTGAGTTGTAGTTTCATTTATTTATTAAAATTGTGTACTACCTTAATCTGCGATTCTTCAAGCAGTTTACAACAATGACCTATATCAACAATATGTTAGTCCAAAAATTAAAATATCCATGATAACAACATATAACGTTAACAAATGTACTGAAGGCCATCAAAATCAAGGACAATAAGCCTTTTTTGCCTTGTAAACCCCAGTAACTTGTAGTGCTGGCATTTTTCCCAACCATGCCGGGATGTTGCTACAGTGGGTGAATGGAGTAGAAGTACAGGAAGAAGCTGTTCATAATGAGCCCAGGTGCTGGGAAGTGGGCAAGGCCAGAATTCCCTTAAGCTGGAACACAGATGTCCCTTCGAAGAACAAAGCAGCAAAGTGTTGCCTTTTCTGATCTTCATGATATGATATGATGGATCTCATAATTCAGGAAGCAATCCTGATAGCAATGAAATGAAGTAGTATGTTCTATTTCTACTCTCATTTCTGCAAATAATTAAGCCACTAATAAGAATTCGTTTTGAAACCAAATTATGTGATAAATGCATGTGGTTTACAGATTGCCCACCTGCGCTCTTTGTCATACTGAATAAACTGGTTTTCCTTTTCTCTTTTCCAATTATTAATCATAACATTTATTTTTTAGTATCAGTGTGAATGCTGATTCTTAAAACATTGCTTCACATTCAAATTCATTTTTTAAAAAATTAAAAGATCTGATTTCTATTCAACTTCTTACATTACATTCAGTAGTAAATTGAATATCAGTTATGTTCCATTAAAAATATCTGCTATTACCATAAAAGAAGGAACACAATAGAGATTTCCAAGTAACAAATTCTCCATAGCCTACCAACCACAATTTGGTGCAGAAACTACATATGCCAGATACATAGGTATGTCTAAAGTCTTTTAAGTCCTATTATATCTACATCACTCTATGGAAAATCAAATGATACTCTAGATTCTATTAGGGTAACAACCAAACATCTCTTGATAAACTGATCTTTCCTTTATCATTCACTTGAAATTGATCATGGAAAAGGAAATACATAAAACTTGTGTATCATCAAATTTACCAGAATAACAGGTATGGATTTTAGTTTTTAAGTTTGCCACTCATCTTTTCCTCTTTCCTCTTACATTTTCTAGACAAACTTTCTATTAACCCAGATTAACAGAATATATGTTATTAAACAATCAAACCAACAAGCTGGAATTACTTTTTTTTAAAAGGCCTAACATCAAAATAAGGGAATAATATTGCAAACCTGAATATTGCAAAACTTTAAGCTCCTGAGAAAAGTACAAGAAATGGCAGCATTCTGCTAATATTTGTACATGTTATAATAGAAAATGTAAGTGATTTCCAGCATAACATAATTGTAATATGTTGAATAACCCACCTGGGTGAAATCTAATCATTGGATTTGGCATTACACAAAGATGGAAAAAGAGTTCCTCAGGTGTTTGAAACTCAGTACTAGTAAAATCATTGGATTCTATCTACTAGGGAGAGGTGAATTTTTTGGACACCCAGCACCATCATGTGATATTGTGCAATGGCCAAGGTATAAGAGATTTAATGAAATCACACACAATATATCTGCTTTTTCATAAAATCTTGCAAAACTGGCAAAAGCTCAGGGTATTTCATCCATTCTTTAAAAACTGAAGCATAATTAAAATTTTAATTTGTAAGCACCTAATGCCTTGGTGCCCCTAAATTTTGGGCTACTGATTACTGCAATCCAAAATGTAAAGACTGTTTTTCTAATATAATTGTGTCATTCATAATTTTACTTTGCTCATTTAATAGGAGCTAAATAAATATAAGTTTCAAAATCTGTACAATAAAATCTTACATATTTTATACTTCCTCTACTGATTTAAACAGTAATTTAAACATCTTGGTTACACTCAATATGTGCCTTCTTTCAACATTTCAATTAAACATATACTCAACAGACCAAACCCATGTTAAAAATAAAACAGTTAAATCACTCAAAGCTATTTAATTAATTTACCCAAAATACCTGAGAATGAATTTCACGCATTCAAGGAAAATCATATCAAATAGATATGTAACTGTAATTCCTCAAGAGAAAGCCCTTATATAATATGTCCTTATTAGCACATATTAGCCTACTGAGAAGGCATACATAAATACATATATTCACACATTCATATATTGGATTCATACCTGTTCAGCTTTCAACATATCCAGCTGTTCCTTAAGCTTGTTTTCACCTTGCATAAAGTTCACACACACAGAATCTCCTGTTCCTTCGTCATGCATTTGATTAATGTTATCCAACAGTGATTCTGGTTCTGGACTTAGCTTTTGTTGAATTATCTCTTCCACTGGAATGTTAGGAGCCAAAAGTTGGCTTGATATTAATTTCCCTTCTTTTTCTCTTATTGATCTGTCAATTTCTTGTTTGGGGTCAGAAATAAAGTTTCCAGGTTCACTAACTGTAGACTGGTCTTTGGCTAGTTCCCCACTGGAGTTTTTTGTCTCATGTTCGTAAGAGTTCATATTCGCCTCCAGTCTGTGACTAACTACAATTTCTAGTTCTTTACACCTTGCTGAAATGTGTTCTTTATCTTGTTTTAGACACATAACTTCTGCATTTAATTGGCAGATTTGATGGTGCTTTAATTTTAACTGTTCAGAAAGATCTGAAAGTCTTAATGAAAGTTCTAACTTCTCACGTTGAGTGACCTCAAGTTTTTCCATAAGTTCTGTGGTGTCTTTTTCTACAACTTCCTCAAAATCAAATATCTCTGATTTTAAGACTTTTTCTCTCTTACTGTGAACAACTGTACTTTGAGTTTCCAACCCAGTTGGAAAATCTCCTTGTAAATGCTGGATCTTTTCCATCAAAGCCTGGAGCTTGATTTTATATTCAGCTTCATTGTTGTCCTTGCTCTCTTCTAAATCCAATTTTACTTTTAAAAGGGAAGCATAATTTTCTTGGAGTTCTTGGTAATTACGCTTAAAACTTATTTCAGCAAATGAAAAAGAGTGCTTCAGTGTATCAATCTCTTCCTTCTGTTTAATATCTTGCTGTACAAGTTTTTCATTTTCAGCTACTAATTTTTCTATTCTTTTTTGTAAATCAAAATCCTCTGTCTTAGAAGTAATGTCACTAGTTAAAATCAAGTTCTCTTCCACATTTCTAAATGTGTATTTGTTTAATTTCTCTTGCAGAACCTTATTTTCACCTTGAAGAACATTATTTTGTGCTTCAAGCAATAAACACTTTTCTTGAAGACAATGAACTTGCTCTTTCATTTGTTTCTCAAGTAATTCTGTTTTAAGTTGTAACTCCTGAACTTCCCGTTCAAGTATACCATTTTCCCTTTCTTCTTGTTTAAGAACTTCTATCTCTTTCTGGAGGTTATGTACCAGAAGCATCATTTCTTTGGAGTCAGAATTTACAGTAGACTGATGTAAATCTTTTAGTCTTGATATTTCCAATGTGAGTTGATTCTGATTTTTTATTAAGTTGTCATTTTCAAACTGCACAGCTTCTATTTTTTTGCTCATTTCATTTTGTAAATCATCTAATTGCTGTTTAGCTTGCATAGCCATATTATCTTTAAGATTTTCAATATTTATTTTATGTTCTACTTGTAAATCATCTTTAAGTTTTGATAACTCTTCTTCATGACTGAACAAAAGCTGAGTCCTCAATCTTTCTAGTTCTGCTTCTTGAGATTCTGCCATCCTATCCAAAACAGCATCCTTTTCTTTTTGTAGCATTTCAAGTTTTATTTTGTAGTTTGTAACTTCTGCCTCATGTTTTAATTCTAGTTCTTCCCTGATCTCGGAGGCTGAAGCAAGTTGGGCTTTTAGATCTCCAATACTGATTTTTAACATGTCTACTTCCTGTAATTTGGATTCTTTTTCATTTATAGTCTTCTTAACTCTTTGAATTTGTTCTCTTGCAAAGCTCAGCTCTTGACAAAGATCTTCCACTTGATTTTGAAGAGAAGATTTTTCCAAGGATAACAGTTCAACCTGTTCAGACAATTCTTGTTTTACTTTTTCTCTCTGATAATTAGCATCCTGAAGCATCTGATTCAGGTCATTAATTGCAATACTCATTAAGTGTATTTGGTCTTCATTAGTATTATCAGAGCATAAATTCGAAGTTCTCTCTAGATCTGCTTTTTGTTGGGCAAGGAGTTTTTCAATTTCTGTTGAATGTTCTCTAATTAACTCTTGCTTCAGTTGTACAATCTGCTGGCCGTGCATTTCCTCTAATTCTGCCCTGAGGTCTGCAAGTTTCCTTTGGGCTTCAAGTTCCATTTTTTGTATAATATCATTCTCATGTTGTGTATCTTTGTGACACTGCTTTTGCAGCTCTTCCACAGTTCCCATTAACTGTTTTATTTCATCAGAACATCGCCTTTCTTTTTGTTTAGAAGTTGTTAGTTCAAGCCTCACATTATATATCTCTTGATTCTTTTGAAAGGTCTCTTCTTTTAATTCCTCTAGAGATTTCTCAGCAATTGATAATTTTTTCAGATAAAGAAATATATTTTCTTCTTGTTCTATACATTTTGCTTCCAGTTCTTCAACAGTTGTTTGTTGTTCTTGCATTTTTTTCTTCTTAGAACAATCTTCTTCAGCTTTCCATTTTTCCTATAATAAAAACAATTCCTTTATTTTATTTACCATAAAATTTCTAACCTGTCCTACTTTCATGTATCTCAGATTTCTTAAGTTTTGTATTAACTTTTGTATTACTATGAAAATAAACAATGATTCTGAGTTAGAAGAACACATTATAAAAACGTCAATACAGTGAGCAAAGGATCTGGATTCACATAATACATTAAATCCTAAAACTGGGTTAAGAAAAGAATAACTGCTCTATTCAATAATACATTATATCCTATAAACTACAGTAGGTCTTAATGTCATAATCTTATTCTCAAAACATATTCTAAGACAATGGCTAGGTTTCCATAACATGGTACCCAACTTCATTTTTGCCTAGTTTACCATGTTACACAACCCCAGCGAGGAAGTTAAAAGAACAAGGGTTAAAAAAACTAAGGTATTTTTGCTGCAGGTAGGCTGCATAAACTGGGTCAGAGTCATAGATACGTCATGCCGGCCAACAGTTTATCCCGTTTTTTGCTTATTTCATAATTTGAGTAAAACATTATTCAGCAGGTGCTATATAATTAACCAAATATGATTAAAGTTTTCAAAGCATAAAAAGAAAAACCAGTAGCCAGTGCAGTTCTATTATAGGCAAATCACAGAAATACATGTCTGAATAAGAAGAAAATTGCAGGATGATCCTTTTCATTATCCACCATTCCACAGTATATATTCCCACTGCATGTTTTAATCATGGCTAACCTGGCTAACTGAGACTTGTCTGGCGCAAGAAGAAGTCATATACATACTTCAGATGTAAATATTCAATTCTCCTCATCCCATGTTTTATTTTGTATATCTCTATGTGGCAGACAAACAATTATATCAGTTTTTAAACATCTTTTAAACAATAACTATCACAAAATGTATGGTCTTAAAATACAAACCAAGTCAGTGATTTTCTGTTGCAGAAGAGAAACCTGTACTTCAAAGTCATCATTTTTCTTCTGATAGTTCCTCAACAGCTGCTCTTGTTCTTCGAGCTCTTGCTGATATGCAAATATCTGTTGCCTAGCCTGTAGTAAGTCAGCAGCTGTACTGCTGTGACTAGTGTTCCTTAAAGTTTCACTTGCCTGCAACTTATGAACAGAACAATGTGTTAAGAGACACTGTTTGAAAAAATTTGGTTCTCAAATTACAAGGAAAGTATTCTCAATAATACATTTTTTATTTCTCTCCCACAAAGGCATATAATTTGCACTTTATAGCAGAAACATTCTTATTCTCAGATACATTGTGAAGAGCAAAATATTAGCAATCCTACAAGTTCCTTTCCCTCTGAATTTTTATAACTTCCTTCTCTGATGCAATCAACTGTGGGCCAGAATAATTTATCCTGAGAAAGAATGAACTTATTTGGATATACATTTTGGGATTATAAAAGATGATGGAACTTCATGCAGGGGCACCTATGATTAGTTGATACATTAAAAACATATTGGCCACACTTTCAGACACATGCATGCAATAGAATGTTGCTAGTATGTTCAACTGAAAACCACAGACACCTAATACATACATGCTAAGTCTATTAAAGATTACGTAACTAAATTTTTCAATACCTTTTTAAACTAATGTAATTCCACATATTATGGTTCCCCCCAAAGCAGCTGTTTTACATATTGCTTTTCTTAGAAAAAATATTTCTAATATTTCCAGCAAGCCATTTTACATTTATGAATCTACTGAATTCGAAAATAACTTAATTTCTTCTATCCAAATAACTAGCATTTAGGATATTTTCCTTCTCTATGTCTTGTATATTCTATCCCTTCACTGGATTTAGAATATGAACAAAATGGGTACGTCCCTTTTTTTCAAGGAGAACTAACAGAATCCTTCCTAATTGCTCAAAACAATATAGACAGTAAAATGCTCCTAACTGGTCTAAATAAACAATGTAGCTTTTTGATGGGAGCCTCCATGATTTTGATTCCCCCCCCACCCCCACTGGAGACATGTTTAGCCTCCTTGCATTTCACAAGGCCTGGAAAACTGTACTGTTCAAGCTTGCCCTTGCCCAATTAGGGGAGACTATCTTATAAATATTGTGAAGAATTAATACATTTGTTACTAAACCAAATCCTGAACACAGTCTTACCAGAAATAATCACTGTAACAACAAATAAAAAATCCTTTAAAATAACTGGGATATGACTAAGATACTAATAACAAATCCATTTTTCTTTCTCTTATTTTAATTACTGCACTTAGCCTTGATTGTTTAAATTTAATTTAATTTGCTTTTTGCTACTTATATTATCAAATATCTATTATGTGAACACCATGGAGAAAACATCCATATATGAGATTTATGAATGGAGCAGAGGCTGGGGACAAAAGAGTTTAGCCTAATAGTTATCAAACCTTTATTGTCAATAGTATAATAAATGTTTGTTTTCAAAATCAGAGGCTTTATTTAGGAAACAGGATTCTGATTCTCCAAACTGTGGTCTGGAGGATTGGAAGTGAGTCCTGTCTTCATATGCATTCTTCTCCAGCTCAAGTTGTTAAATAAAAGTCCAGTTTGATCAAACCACAGTTTGCACTTTAATCAGAACAGCCAGACCACAGTTTAAGTGAACCCTCTAAATCAGCATTGATTTCAGCTTGTCATTCTGACTTGAAAGGCTCACTTAATTTGTAGTTTGGATAGAATGAAAGGGCCATTATTCGTAAGACTAGAGAACTGAAAGTGTTATTCACAGAGTGAAAGCTTAATATGAATTCAATTACTGAATAATATATAAAATCAAAATCAAAATCAATCCATTACCTCAAAAATGGGTCTTACTAATGGGAAAGTAGAGAAGACAATAGAAACATATACATTTTTCCTTCAATAAATGATTTAATCATATTTTTTTATCTTAATAGCTAAGAAAATATTGTCAGTACTTACATGCTGAAATTGAATTTGCAGTTTTTGACTTTGTTCTGTCAATTCCAAAAATTCCCTCATAGTTTCATCCTTTTCCTTCCTGGCTTGCTGCAGATTAGCAGTGAGCTGAGTTATAATGTTGTCTCTTTTTTTGATAGCAGTTTCAAATTCCTGCAGCTAGAAAAGGTTATGTTAAAATATTAATACCATTAAAAAGGAGCTCTATATCATTTCACGTGAGTCTTGGATGCATTCCATTCCAGATATTTCCAGATATTTAGAAAACACACAAACAAAACATTTTTAGCATAAAGGTATAACAGAATGCTCTCTGAACTTAATTGTTTTTTTGCAGTTGTTTGGTTACCAGGCTAGGTAACATTATCAGTGTGAGGGAGAATGGGCTCTGCTGACTTCCTCCTTGATGGTTCCTTGATTAGCGTATTGTTTCATCAAGGAGGAAGCCAAACACCCACCAAAACTGGCAGGGCAAACTACTATATATAAATAGCCAGCAAACCCCTCTCTCCCTAGCACTGAATAATGTTACTTAGCCAGGTAACGAAATGTCTGCAAGAAAACAACCAAGCTCAGAGAGCACTAAGAACTCCAAGTTCAATTCTGAGCTACATATATTCTCTATACATATTCTCTTCTATAGATATAACAGAATATCGCTTTCCTTGCTAATGACATTGTCTTACCAATTAATACTTTAAAATGCTAATATAAATATAGGTTTTTGTTGTCTCAGGGTATGGCAGTATAGTTCTAATATTAGTAGCTTATGAACACTTTTTTACATTTCTAAACATTTTTTCAAGAACTACAGTTTTTCAGCACAAGCTCCAAATCAGTTTTTGAATGTTTGCAAAAGAATGTTGGACTGCTTAGTTTTATATATTCCCTTGAATAGGTCTAAAATCCAGAGGACTAAAACACAGCAAGTTCAAACTTCAAACAATTAGCAATAGGTCAAAAATTGTGCTGCAAATAGATAAAACAAAAGGACAACTGGGAACAGTGTTAAAAAAGAAATTAAATCCAATGAAAGTTCTTTTGTTGTTTTGAAATAAATACTGTGGAATATGCAAGACATGTTTTATCAGCTTAGGAAATTGTCTTCACAACCTCATCTATCCAAAATGCAGTTTTAAGTTGGAAGATGCCTTGGTTTCCTTTTCAGGGCTTGGAGGCTATGTTCAGCTTTAGAAGAACAGAAAATGGTAGCTTGAAAAAGCAAGCATAAACCTAATGATTCCTTCTATCCATTGCACTAGATGGGATGGGGTAATGAAAATGGTGATAGAAAAGTAAGGAAATGGTACTGCAAGATTAGACTACAAAGTGGAATCTTTAGGTAACCTCATTTTCACCTCTGAGCTTGTTATTTTTCTCTTTCAATTTTGGCACTGAAAAAAGCTAGTTCAAAAAGATTGCTACATTAAAAAAATCAAGAAAGTTGCACTGTATGATGATTATGTATAACTACAAACGAGATCTGAGTTCTTTCGTTTTATAAACTAGTTGATTCCCACATTGTTTTAATCAGAGTCCTATCAGTTATTTTTTGAAAAGTTTTTACCCATATTTAGCAAACATCTTAGTATATTATACTTTTCTAACTGATGACAATCAATTATGCTGTCAGATCTCTATACACGCACTCTAGTATATTATGGTATCTACTATCAGTTACCCAAACTAGAGAACCAGTTTAGTACAGTGGTTAAGGCATCAGGCTAGAAACCAGGAAACTGTGAGTTCTAGTCCTGTCTAGGCACGAAACCAGCTGGGTGACCTTGGGCCAGTCACTTTCTCTCAGCCCTAGGAAGGAGGCAATGGCAAACCACCTCTGAAAAATCTTGCCAAGAAAACTGCAGGGACTTGTCCAGGCAGTCTATGAGAATCAGACACGATTGAATGATTTTTTTTTTAAACCAAACTATACTGAAATTACTTTCAGGCCTTCTTTGATGAATATCATAAAACGTACTTGTGATACTAAATGGTCAAACACAAGAACAAGATATCAAAAAGACTATATAGTAACAGATAGTGGAAAGATGAGGAAAGACAAGAACTGCAATTATATCCTGGCTTTTTAAAATTCATATGCCTGAAATTTCAGTAAATACTCTCTCCTGCAACTACTGAACCAACCCAATGATTTTAAAACATAAGTTTTTAACATTAAGACTTTTTTTTTAAAAAAAAATTCCAATAAAGTCATTTTTCATTGAGCGTTTATCTTTTGTTGAAAAGCATTTATGCTGCTACCTAGAATAACAGTGTTACATTCTAAATTTAGTAAAATACAAACTGGTATAATGTAGCGGAGTCACATCTAAGCTAATTAGACAAATAAATAGCATGATAAATTACACTCTGAAAAACTCCAACTTTTTCTGTTCCTAGAAACTGTTAAGAGAAGATGTTTTCTTTCTATAAATGTTACATTCTTCCGAACTTGTATTTAGAAGGACTCCTGAATAAAATATTTTAACAATCTAAATAATTTAATTAAAGGTAAAGATGTAAAACACAACTGCTTCAACAAAGCATAAGCAGCAGCTATGGCTATTTATTACTAATTGTTCATACATGGTATAATTTCAGTTTTGGATGGCTTGGGACCCCCTGTGGTGTAGCTCATTAAGGAACATTTCTATGCTTTTAAGTATTTTAGGCAAATGTCTGCACTTTAAAAAGAACATTCTGGATTATCAGAACAGTGACCAAGAAAAAAAAGGCTGTAGTGCTGGTATATATATCACATATCAAATATTACATTTCCTTGTTGTAGCAGAGAATACTTACATTTTATGGAATAATATTTGGCAAGGACAATGAGGGATGGAATGGGGATATACAGAATGCACAAACTATTTTGCTGAGATAAGTAGTGGTAACAGATTCTGACAAAACCCTGGCATACTTAAAATACCTTAGGTATAAAAATAAAGTTTTACAAGTAAGCGATTGCAAAAAATTACTTCAGCATCTTCCATAGTTCAACATCTTTTTTTTAATTATTTCTTTTCAAATCAGGAGTGCTTCTTTTTATCTATCAGTTCACAAATGCAATGGGTTACAAGGCAAAACACCCCAAAGGTCTACCCTATTGCATAAGTGTACAATGCATACAAACACCCTACAGGTGCATTTTCTGATCTCTTCCTGCAATCTTCATATCTGTCCTAATACGAAAAAAAGGCAAAAATGTTTATACAATCTGAAGAGAAGCCAGAGTATAATATGAAAAATGGGGCAAAGCTGCCTTCTTTGAAATGCTGAACAAATGACTTGACTATTTTTCATCATTACCTCATCAATAACTCTGGAGGGATGGATAAGGAATAGATGTGTATTAAAGGCAATATGCACAACAGTGTAACATGCACAGAATGCAAATGACACCTATGTGAATACAGTTTCTATTGTGCAGACATAATCTTGGTGTTCTCCTATCTTAAGAAGTGGGCTAGTAATTTAATTAATTAGCATAGCTTTATATACTACCCAGGTTCCAAGTAGTAGATAAATCTTTATTGCACCATTAGGTTATCAACCTTCTTCTTGATCTGTAAGAGGAATGCTAGTTTCACTGTCCCCTCTAATAAAAACAGAACATTTGAGAGAAAAAAATCTATTATTATTTATAGAATTAAAATAAAAAACTCATTACGAAGTGAACCGAAAAACATGGAAGCTGAAGCAATAATTACACTGATACTCCTAATATTAGTATCAGTAAATGAAACAAAAATTCAACATCTTCAGCAACTCAGATTGTATCAAGCATGCAGAAAGCAACATAAGGTAATTATACCTGTTGCAATCCATCTGTACCATACGCTGCCCTCATTTCTTCTAGCTCTTTATTTAGCTCTTCAATCTCTTGCTGCTTTCCAGCTAATTCATTCTTCATCGTCTCCAGTTCTGTTACAGTATTCTGCACCTCATGATCAGTATACTTCTCTCCAAATTCCAACTCTTCTTCCTAAACCAATTCAAGGTTCTTAAAACCCAGCACGGTGTAGCACTGTTTTAGGGTGATACATCAAGTATTTCTTTTTTTGCAAAAGGAGGCAGTACTTTAGTACATTGCTATGGAAACTAACTTTATTAGTATAGCTTGCTCTATAAGAGCAACAGCATTATATTAATCCAAATTAAATTTTAAACTAAAATTTGTCTTCTCAATAGCGTAGAAAAAGCAACAGAAGTATAGAGCACATAAACTAGAAATTGTTATGGCATGCAAATAGAAGAACTGCAGTTAATAGTCTTTAATACATTTCCTAAAGCAAATCACTTAGTGTTTTAGTATTAACTGCCACAAATTAATTGGAAATACTGTACCCTAGTAAAGTCAGAAGGTACATCTGTTCTTGTCAAAAAATTGCCACCATTTATCTGCATGAGAAAAATTTCTATATGGGTTATAATTTAAAATACAACTTACAATGCAATCCAAGTCTATATAGAAATAAATATATCTCTCAAATAAGTGTGCACTAAACAGTAGCCTCATTTTCTATTTCTCTCTGATTAATTATACCTCCATTTTTCTCAATCAATACAGGGAGATACCTCAGAAAGGTAAAATAAGGACACGGTCATTTTTTGTAATATTTTTTCCCCCAACAAAGGCTTGAAGCATGATAAAAACACTTTTAGAGTATTTCACGGAACAAGTAATATTTACAGAACCAGGGTTTTTTTTCCTAATGTAGAAGTATGTATAATGGCCTGTTAAAGACATCAGTATATTTGTTCATAGATAATTTATGTATCTTTCAGAAGAAAATAGTTCAAGGTTTCCATTGTATTACAACACAAAACATTTTACCAGCAAAAAGTGATAGAAATCTAATACAACTTCTTGATCTAATTGCGGGGAACTATAAGGGAGATGTCGGACAGGTAGAAGCATCTAGCCTATACTGACTGAACCTAACAAAGCTAAATCAGGTCAGACCCAGTTAGTAGTAGGATGGAAGCACTTCCACAAATCTCAGGGCTATAGGCTAAAATTAGGAAGAAAAAAAAAAACATGGAAGAAGGAATAGTAAGCCACTTCTGTACTGTTGCCACAAAAACTACACAGACATATCCATGTGGTCACCAGGAGTTGAATTTGACTTGAGGGTAAACTTACTGGGCATGATTTCAAGACTCAAATGAAGGATAATAGAATTGCCAATTATATAAATTCTAAGTGAATTATATTTTGGAAAGTACACGACAGATTCTGTTATTTCCAAACATGCCCAATATAACAACTTACACAAAACTCCTGAGGTTTTCAAAAGGTTGGACTCTGTATTGAGGAACAGAATTATATTTGTTGTGCTAATAACTAACATCTTATCTAGGACACTGAACAGCAGAACTCAAGTAAATTGAAATATTAGATATTCTAACTAAAAAGGTTAAATGCTAAACATCTGATATGCAGAAATTGTTAATACAAACTTGTGTCAGAAATAATGTATCCATCTCAGCTGTTTTTTGGTTCATCTGGTTAGCTTCCAGGGCCTTCCATTCCAAGTTACCACTGTGTTTATTCAAGTATTTGTGCAAAATGAAGCACAATAAAAACATAACGAGGTATCAAATATTTGACAATGCTATATTAAACCAAAATATTCAAGGTACAATACAGGTTTTCTGAAGTAGCCTTTAAGCAGTAGCCCTACTTGCCCATGGGGAAAGGAGGGAAGTGTCAAGTCTCTAGGCCATTCTTTGAACCTGGGGTGAGAAAATAGTCCTACGTGTGAGGGAACCAATCTGAGTTGGTCAATGGCACAGAACTTGGAAGACATTGGGGCTTCACTACATCTTTGTGTCCTGTACTCAACCATGAGTCAAAGCGGACACAGTGGACATTCATGGCTGTCAACCTCCTGGGAGGAAAAGACTCTTGAACAAATGAACATCATGCCTGCAAAGAAACCCTTCCTTGGACTGTGAAGTCCTCCTAAACAGCATTATTTAAGGTAAAAAAGAGCTGCCATTGGAAAGCATTTTTGTTTTCCTTTTGCACAAAAATAGAAGAATGTATTGCCTTTACAGGAATGGTAGTCAACAAATAGGCCTGGCTGTAATTATTTCCTAAACTTCCATTTCAAGGCCTGAGGTAACACATTTCTCTGTCAAACCATAACCTAATTCAACTTGCTTCTATTCCAATCATCAATTTTGTAGGTATATTTCTGTTGCATGTGGGAGAAATCCCATCCCAAGAGGTTCAGACACAAAGAGTTAAAGGAAAATTTAAATCTGATCTGTCCATCAAATATAAGCCTATCAATCTAGATAGCAGGTACAGACCATTAGGGAAATTCAATGAGAAATTCAAACTTTGAAGAACCAATAAGGAGTATGAACATTCACATGGCTTAACTTTCCTTGTACCTCCTTTCTCATGGCAGGAGCAGAGCAGCTCTTTCCCAGCTGGCTCAGAAACATGTAAGCAAAGCCCTAAGCCTTGGGGAAAGGAGGGAAGTGTCAAGTCTCTAGGCCATTCTTTGAACCTGGGGTGAGGATCTGGAAGTTGGAGAACCAAAAATGATATAACTATCTAAAGAGCAATGGAGCTAAATGTAGATTAACATTTTGGATTTGCCTTTGTTTAGTTTTATTATACTGTGACCTATTTCCTTCTGCCCTATTCTGTGTGAATATTCCAGACTGGAAAGACAATCAATTTAGAAAAACTTCTTCAAATTAATTGCTCAACTCTCCTTTTTGTTTTTCTTTCTTTGTGGGTCTTTTACTCCTGTTGATTCCCTAATTTCCATATAAATTAAACAAGGGTTGGATTTCTTTGCTGAATCAGTCCGCTCTGAAAGATTTTTAACTTTACCCACTTCCTGCTAGGCTGAGCTACTGAGAAAAGTCAAAGGAGGTTCCATTTGCCCATAAATTAAACCACTGCAAAGAAGAACTAAAGTGGATGTTGGCAGCATACTGAACAGGCTCTTCAGAAATGTGGGGGAGGGTATAGTAGGAGAGTTGTGAATGGAAGTGCCAGGGTGCCCAGTCTATCAGATCCCTTCCCATTACAATGTTCCAATGCTTTTATATATGCAGTATAAAAATTCATATACTTTAATCAAATATAGTTATATACTTAATAATATATTTATGCTTAAACATTAGAAGGTCCAGTTAAGTACCATTAGAGGTCAGTAAATTTATATAATAACACAATAAAATTTATACATGTAACTATGTCTGTACATGCACTTATGCATGGGGATATATATAGATATATAGATATGTGTATTATTTACAGACACACCACAAAAACAATCCAATAATATTTTACTTGATAACTATTACTAAGAAACCCACATTTGCAAATCTATTATCACATGAGTTATTTGGTCATAACCATTCTTCCTAAAATTATTTTTAGGAATACTTATTTAGATAGGTATTTTTAGACTATCTTTCACAGCATTGACTTTATAAAATGGTTAATGTAAAATAATGCAACATACTAAAAATAGTGCATAAAGCAGCATAAAAAACTATAAGCTTCCTTATGCGGCATATAAGGCATCATCTTCTTACCTCTGAGCTGTAATCATCTGCTGCAGTAGAAGTCTCACTTTCCAGCTAAAAAAAAGAGTAAAAATAAGAGGACAAGAATTATTTTACAGTATTCTAACATAGGAAGATAATGAAAATCTTCAGTACCTTAAACGTTAGTTACTAGGCATCATCTGTTATGTGAAGACCGCTTAAAATTAACACAGTGTTTTAAAAAGGTGCTTATATTGGAAAAATTAAGCTAAATTTAATGACTCTTGAAAGTAAGGATTGAATAGTAAACAAAGATTACTCTAGGCAGTTGGTAATTTGAATCTCTCCTGATATTTCCCTTCCCTGGAATTAAACCCCGAGAAACCTTTTAGAGCCTATAATCAAGTCAAAACTTGTCTTGAAGCTTTAGGAAACATTTCATTTTACTCACTTTGACCATATCTGAATCATGGTATAAATGTGACGTATAAACTGACATACAGTGTTCCATGTATGTTACAGGGAGTTCAGCACCACAATGGTGACATTCCTTAAAGCTGATTATGGTATTACATACAATTGCAGGTGGAAAGAGGGAAATATTTCTATGAAAAAAGCCCTATACTGCCTAAAATTTTAAGAAATATTCCCTAACTACAATGAAATATAACAAATTAGAAATTTAAAGTTCTTAGAAAATATTACCAGTTATAATGATTTTACAGCAATCAGGAAAGGTAAAAGTGCCTGAAAAAGATGAGCAACTCTAGAACAAGGAGGTCAGGAAGTAGACTGGGGTTTACTGGTAAATGGTAAATTCTGCAAGGGTTTAACAACAGCAACATTCGTATGACTTTTACTACCTAAATTAGGTTACAAAATTAATCTCAGGAATGGATTTTAGTATAAACAAAATATGAACGTAGATCAGTTCTAAACAAAATTTTACGTATACGTGTAGGTGTTGTATCTGGCTTTGTTTAGTGAATCTTGTGGGTTGCAGTGAAAAGCTAAAAATTCCAAAACATAGTAAGTTCTAATCTCTGTTCTGAAAAAGCTCTGGAAATGTTTTTCACAGTGAAATAACCCAACTGTGAGACTATAAAAGAATCATATTATTTATTTTAACTTTTCAAAAAGAAAAAAAAATTATGTTTCAGGTACAGCAAGGCCTATTGCTACAACAAAAAATTAAAAAATTGACCAAAAAGGTGAATATAGTATTTCTGCTTGGCCAAAAGGAAAGTGAACTATATTATATAGATCTATGGCTTTTCTTGCATATTTTGCATATATATACTGTATATACTGCTTCTGCCTTGCTATGTGGTAAATTACTTTGAAACTGAAATGAGTTTCCCAAAGCACTTGGGGATATTGTATTATAAGGACATGCCTTACCTCCTGCCAACTAAGTTCTTCTATTATTATTTCAATGCATTTAAGGTTGCAAAACAATCTCTAATTATGAACATTTTCAACACTAGCAGAAAAATACCAATAGAAAATCAGAAGGAAATTCTTGTCTTCTAAAAGTAAATTAAACAAATCTAAAATACACTAACTATACTGACATTAAGAGTTTCACTTCTTTTTATCTTACAACAGAATTCTTTTCCCTTACATATTCAGTCCATCTTTATGTTAGTGAAAATCTGTATTTCACAAGGAAATTATCCTTAAAAATTACTATTTATAAATCTAAATATACTAACAAGATGTTGAGACTATTTTCATATTTATAGGCAGAAAAGCATTTGATAATGTTTTCTTTTGTGTTTTGTGTCTGTGTACTTATTGTATGATCTTTGAGGACCTGAAGAGGACTTGTAACAAATATACAGGTAGTCCTTGCTTAATGTCCAGTCGTTCAGCAAACGTCTGACGTTACAAAGGAGCTGAATGAAGGGACTTACGACTGGTCCTTGAAGTTCTTAGCTGAGTCCTCCTTTCGCACACCAGCGAAGGAGGTCTAGTGTGTAAAAGAAGGCCTGCCTGCGGCAGCGCAAAAGAAGGACCCTTCTAGCTTGGTCATTCTTTCACACTGGCACAGCCAGGGCCTTCTTTCACACCCCGGGCTTCTTTCATGAAAGAACGCCTGGGCAGGGTGTGAATGGAGGCCCAGGGCAGGGTGTGAATGGAGGCCCAGGGCAGGGCACAAGAGAAGCCCTGGCTGCACCAGCGTGAAAGAAGGCAGCACGAAAGAAGGCCCTGGCCAGTACAGTAGTGGTGCATGGTGCAGCAGTGGGCAGGGCAGCAGGGGCAGCTGGTGGCAGCAGGTAGGCAGGCGGCCAAAATGACAGAGATCGGGGGGAGGTAGGCAGGTGGGGTGAATTCAAGAGGAGGCAGTCCCTTACTTTACCAAGACTCAGGGCTGGGAGGCACCAAGCCAGAAATGGCTCCGATCAGGGTGGTCCTCACCTAACGGCCGGTGGGATTCACTTAACGATGGCAACAGGGACTGCCAAAATTGCCATTGCTAAGCGATATGGTCACATGATGTCATGCTTTACAACTGCATTGCACAGCGACCAAAATTCTGGTCCCAATTACCATTGTTAATCGAGGACTACCTATATAGCGGCCCAGAGTCACCCGCTGGGGGAGATGGGTGGCATATAAATTAAATAAATAAATAAATAAATAAATAAATAAATAAATAAATAAATTACATTGCGATTAGACCAATTATTATTAACTCAATGTTTATAGATAGATTGCCAATAACATTTCAAATAAACTTCAATATAGAATATTATATTGTGAGATCCTACTTTTAAAACACCACACTTTTGATAAATTCTACATAGATTTATTATTTCTTCTACAATATTTATACCTGTCCCAATCCTGTCAGACTCTGGCACTACAGCCTCTTATAATGGCCCTTTGAATTATTAATGCTATTGCCCATGTAAAAAATAGGCAATGACTTACTTTAACAGCACTACTTGAGAAAATAAATTGCCCTCGCTTTCAAAGCAGACAAGTTTAAAAATGGTTATAATATTTAATTCACTACACTATCTAACAGTAAGCAGGCACAATCTCTAACCCTACTTTTTTTAAAAAAATCTCAAAGTCTGAAATACTTACATCTGTGGTATATGTTTGATCATGCTTGATCATCTCATCACTGTGTAAAGTTCTCACTACAACAGATTCAGATGTAGCAGCTGCTCCTCTTTGATAGCTATGTGGGGATGCATCTTCTGTTTGCAATTGGTTAATATCCAGACCTTCTTGTACCAATTCTTCATCTTTGATTTTTGATATCTTTTTTTTCTTCTTCTGCTTCTTCAGTGCATGTTGCCCATCAGAGTGTGCTTTTCGTTGTCTAAACTCTGCAAGCTGACAAAAGAAAATCCTGTTAGGGTGAAAGATTTCCAATATGACAGTATTTATAAAAATGTATGGTGCTCTACGTAAACTTGCAATGTAACAGTAGGCGAACTCAAGCTAAAGGTTAGTACTCTAATTTTTTTATATACAAAATATAAAAATAACATCAGAACAAGATGTAACAGAATAAGGGCATCAACATGTAGCCTATTAAATAAATATATATACAGTATCTTGAAATCTTTAAAGTAGTCAGTAATTGCTTAGAAATAACTCAAAGAAAATAAACTTGAACTTAAAAATAGTTATTTAGATAATACTATATTACTATCAAATTTTCATTTTCCTTGCATGCCCTATCCCCAATCTCATAATTCTTCTTAAGTAATTTAGCAACATTCCACAAAAGTATTTCATTAAATTTTTACCATATTAAGGGAGCAATATCTGAACAGAAAGCATAGAGGTACATCCAGTAATTGTGTTACTGTAGTAGTAGTAGTAACCCACCTTGCAGCAAAATACTTCTATGAAAAAAACCTCATACTATGCCAGACAAAACACAACTGAAAACTAGTAACTAAACTATTCAAGTATTTAAGTCATTACTTTTTGTATAGCTTATCACTTTTAATGAGACAGAAATGCATTTTCATATACAAACCACTAATTTTTTCTCAGCCAGAAACAAATATAAGTTACAGCAAGAAAACAATGAATTTGAAACCTTAAACATTAAAAATTGTAATCTGACTGCATTCTTAAGAATGTCAACATTTTTGAGGATGTATCATATATAAACAGAAGCAGACTCCCATATTATTTGTGAGTTAAGAAATACAAATGTATCCTGCCATTTGAATAAACAAAGAACAGTCTAGAAAGCCAGGTCTCCATTCAATTTCTTATTCTCAACTGAATTTTAAAAAACACTGAAACTTCTGACAAAAAAAGAATATTCATAGTTGTTGTTTGCTAGAATATGAGCCACTACAAGAAGAGAGTATAGGTAGTCCCTGGGTTAAGAACAACCTGTTTACGGACAATCCACAGTTAAGAACGGATCCTACTGTAGCAAAATTCAAGTTAAATACACATTGATTCAAGTTAAATACACAGTGGTTCAAGTTCACAATACTACTTATACAGTATTATACAATAATACTATTCCAGCTTTCATATAGATTAGACTTAAGGACAGACCTTGGGAACAGAATTCATTCTTAAACTGTGGACTACCTGTATTTGTAAATCAGGCACAACATACTGCATATGTTCCTGAAGTACAATAATTTCTGCAGTCTCCAGTCCTTGCCTGGAGTGTTGCAATCCAGCCTTTGGTTCCTCTCCTACTCACAGGAGGATCTTGAGATTGGCAGAGCCAAAACATTCACCTTTATATTTAGCCCTTGTTTCCTCTCGCTCCTCTTTGCCTTCTTACTTAGGTTACCCAATTAACATAGCTTTTTCTAATTTTAAATTAGCAAACACTTATTTAATGAAAGCCTAGGAAAGCCTAAGTATTTCATGGGGGAAGGGGAAGAGGAAGAAAGAAAGACAGGAGAGATTCTCTAGCGTTCTTTCCAGTTACTCCATGGCTATCTCCATTAAGCTCAGAGTAAACAATAGTAAGCACAAGAGACTTACTTTCCTAGTAAAGGAAAGAATTACTTTCTACTCTCTGAGCCTACTGCTATCATCAACATCTAACATCAGTATAAGCAAAAGCCTGAAAATCTGTCCACTTACATTCATAAAGGCTTATTAATTACAGAGACTTTTTTTTTTTTTGGTTATACCAGAAATACTTATTAACTACAATCAATGAACAGATGCATGTCTTTATCTGACTTATCTCAAGGTCAAACAACTGGTTACTTTAGTTTTTAAATGAAGATTTTGTTCCACCTTTAAGACATCTACTATAACTCAATTAAATTCTAATTAAAGATAGAATTAGCATGACTACTTAAATGGCAATGACAAAAGAATGGGAAAATTCTATGACTATTACTAATAATCTGAAATTACTGATAAGATATTCAATGCATGTTAACAAATCAAAGTATATATGGATAAAAATACAAACATCTGTTTTAAACAATTCCAATGACTGAATGCCAAGACCATCCCTAAGTCAAGCTTGACTCCTGGTGACTGTGTCCATACAGTACACAGCAGCAATTTGGGCTGCACAGCAAACCTGGAGAACACTAAAATGAGGCAGACTTAACTGGAAGGAAGCCCCAGTAAACTCAGGATTTCAATGCAAGTTTCACTTGTAACTCCTGTCACAAGAAGAATGAGTGACTGTCCTGGCCCAGTTTGTGCAATGATTTCATTTCATATATACTGTAAGGAACAGGTGCAAGTCCAGTTGGCATGTTGAGTCAATTACTCATCTGCTGGACATTTAACCCTTTTGAGTCTGCCTGAACAATGTGCTGCCTCCAGAATCAATACTGCAGTTAATTATTATTTTCCGTCAGCAATACAAACTTATTTCTTAAATGAACTTACATAAATATTCTCCATTTACCATGTCATGCCCTTATGCGAATGGCAATATTATGTTCATATAATTATCAGTTTTTTATTCAACCAGTGAGTAATTGCTCATGGATAAACCAAATCAACACTCCCCTTTCCCTTTCCCCTCTTTCCTCAGCTATAGTCTCTCATCTTATCCAGCGTTTTCCTAATTTGGTATATTCTATATACCAAAATATAATAATTTGGTATATTCTAGATACCAAATGCCTCTACTAAGCTGATAACCCTGTTAGACCATAAGAAAGAAATCAGAAATTTGGCAACTTTATGGACTATAAAAAAACACATTCAGTCCTGTTTTTAATAACAATCTTAAAACAAATCTGAGCAGCATAAAAATAGCACAAGCCCTACCTAGCAGACTCATTCCTGCACTGTCATGTGCCTGTATCTAGCCTCTACTGTCCTCCCTTCATTTGTCCCAATTTCCATTGCTGACAGAGAAAGAGTTAGCATAGGAAAGTCCATCACCAAGAGCAGCATGCAGCAATAGCAAGGATGCAAAAGCAGCACTGATTTAGCCCTTTTAAAAGGACTCCTCAAAATGTACAGCCTGAATAGTATTTACAGGTAGGTTATGATTAGTGTGAGTTTATCAATAGAAGAGAATATACATAGCTCATGCTTGAACTGTAGAGTCCTTGGGGTTCTCTGAGCTTGTTTTCTTGCAGACATTTCATTACTTCAGTGCTTGAAGGGAGTGGGGTTTGAAACTAGCAAATGTGAGTATGAATGGTGCAAAATTCAATTTAGTGCAATTTATAAATTGATGCCAGGTCACATTTAATGCAAGCCAAAATGTAGTTAGTGCGAGGCTAGCACGCACATGGTTGAAGCTAGTGCACAGTTGCCGCTGGGGTTTTAGATGCTAATCGTCCTTTGTGCAAAATGGAGAAAAGGAAGAGTCTGTTTGAGGAAAACTCAAAAAAGAAGAGGCTCATTCTGAAGAACTACAGTAGAATATGGGAGATAAGTATGCTTTGGTTATGGGTTTATCCTCCTTTACTGTTATACAGTATTTCATTAATAAACTTATAAAACTTTAGGTTTATCAAGCTAGAATCAATTATCCTATTTTCCATAGAAATTATCACTTCAAATAGTGTGAATTCGAATAATGTGACCATTTCATGGGATTCATTAACTGCACTGATTAAATCCTATCTGTATCTATTTAGTTGACGTATATCCCACCTTTTATTCTGAAGCACAAGACAGGGTACATAGTGTTCCCTCCTCCATACATCCTGTGTGGTAGGATGAACTAAGAGTGATCAGTTCAAACTCACCAAACTGAGGGTGGATTTGAACATGGGTCTCTGGAAGGATTGATACTGAAGCTTAAGCTCAGATACTTTGGCCACCTAATGCGAAGAGAGGACTCTTTGGAAAAGACTCTGATGCTGGGAAAGATTGAAGGAAAAAGGAGAAGGGGACAGCAAAGGATGAGATGGCTAGATAGCATCACTGAAGCAATGAACATGTAATTGAGCAAACTCTGGGAGGCAGTGAAGGACAGGAAGGCCTGGCACGATATGGTTCATGGGGTCATGAAGAGTCAGACATGACTTAACGACTGAACAACAACAACTCCCAAGTGCCAGTTCAATATCTTAGGCACTACACTACACTAGCTCTGATACATACTCAATACAAAACTATGAAAAAAACAAGAAGAAGGTATGCGTAAATGCCTCAGACAGACACCCCCTTAAGTCACACAAGTTTATGAAAAGGAGGAAGTAAACCATAATCAGACTTGCAAGATTCTCTTACAATAGTCCATCTTAATAGCTTTAGACTTCTGTGGAGTCTAGACTTCCGTAGACCTCCATTTTTTGGTCTGGTCTACATCATGAGACTGACATCAATCTTGCAAGTCTGATTATAATTTATTTCAATTCTGCTCTTCAACATATCACTACAACTCCCATACATATCTTTAAAATATATTCCAGCATATACTCATTTCAGTTCATTTCAAATAATCTCATCATCTTTATTCTTAATTCCATTTATTCTGTTGGAGGCTCTTTGTTCAGCCCTTAACTCATTTCCAAAACAATTTCCATCAAAATGCAACATTTGCATTTTTTCTGCCTCTTTTAATCTGAACTATTCCTTGCTCTCTCTTTCTTTTTCTCTATATAAACATTATACAATAATTTTATTTTTTCCTGATGTTTGCACTAACCTCTAGCATAACTCCACATATTTCTGTGGCGCTTAAATATCAGACACAGGTAGCAGATAAATAGAAAATAGAGAGGAAGAGTGTGCTGCTTTGTTCATAGGTAAAAGATTCACATACATGAAAGCTTTACCTCTCTGAGACTAAAAAATACATTCATACAAGTCTGTGAACCATACTGCAGAGCAAAATTATAGAAGTTATAAAGAATATAAAGTTGTCAAATCATGAAAGAAAAGGGGAAAAAAACCCTCACATCTACTTTATTGATTACATTTCTATAGCTGCATATCTGCAAGGATAATTGAAATAACCCTTGACTACATGGTTAACATCTGATAGCTAAACATATTTAAATTACTAGATAAATGCTGTTGGGTTTATTCAGAAACCCACACTCTCCCATTTTATATTTTCTTCAGACATAGGAGCCAATTAAAAATGCAACAGCATGTAAGAACAACAGTTGCCATACTCAAACAATGCACATCAATCAACGTGGACAAATTACAAAAATACTTGATATATATATTGAGTGTCTAGTAATCGTAGCCTAAAAAAAAAATTCTAGCAATTTTAGAAAACTGAATGTCATTATATACATACATAATATATAATGTTTCAAAATTATACCAAGTATTACTATAGAAGGGCTTTTGTCCCAAAAAATTATTAAATAATTCAGATGCATAAAGGTATTAATTTAATTTCCAAAATATATGTCAAATTAAAAGTTAGAATCTGGAAGGTCTGGAAACCCAAGGATCTACACCTAGTCATGATGATGCCAAAATAACAACACATGCATCATGATGTCACAAGCTATGCTCTGCCCTTTTATACTTATACTGTGACACTTCACATAAGTACATAAGTGACAGTGTTTGCATTGTAACACTGCAATGCATGGTTTGTCAGTTGCCTCCTGTGGATACTTTTATATGGAAAGGAAAAAAAAATTCATTTGCAAGTCTGTGACTTGATTCACATGCAAGGTTAAATTATGATATAGCACTACTTATACAAACATGTCTACTTATGGCTTGAAAGTTATACCCTTTTCTCTCCTGCATACCAAACATGAATAATCCAGCATTCAGTGTTACTTTAAATACAAATAAAAGCAGAGTTTATCATAAACTATAGTTTAAACATCTGGCCTGTTTAATAAACCAGAGTATATTTTAAATCATAAATCTAGATTTGTGCACAATGACACAACAGAAACTAAGAAAAAGGAATGGACTCATAGTTTGTTTCCTTTTCTGATAAAGTGAAAAAGGGAATAGCTGTATGAGAATTAAGCTTTGCTCCAGATCACAGATTCTCATGTACAGAACACTGAATCTCTGATCAACATTCTGTAGAAATTGTATGAAACCAAAAGGGAAAAGCGATCTGGTTAGGGATCCAAAAGTTGCTTAGGTGATAATTTCAGTACACAACTGGCAATTTTCAATATCAAATGAAAATCCTTAAACTTTCTCTCACCTCAACATCTAGCAAAATATAACCTTATTTTTCAAATGAATATAAATAAATGTATGTTAGATAAAAGGACATGGAGTACATACAGGCTATTCTTTTCAACATATTTCCTTGCTATAGCTTTAAGAAGCAGAGGAAATCTTGCAATGGATATGTCTCCCACTAGGATACTAGTATTCCCAGTATATGCCATATGCTTCTGCTGATCTAAAGAAAAACACATATAAAGAACTAAATGCTTTGTATATATTGACACTGGGATTCAAGAACAATATGGCTCTTCTCCCAGGCTTTGGGCTAGGGTTGTTGGAGCCCCTTGTATGTGATATGTTGTGTTAACTGGATATGCCATTTGTTTATTGCTATGCTTTTATCTGGATTATATATTTATTATTCTGTTTCTATACTGTGAGCTGGCCAGAGTTGGAATTCAATAAGATCGTCAAAACAATAAATAAATAAATAAATAAATAAATAAATAAGCAAGCAAGCAAGCAAGCAAGCAAGCAAGCAAGCAAGCAAGCAAGCAAGCATATACTGACACTCAGATTTAAGAACTGTCAAACTGGCTAAACGGTATTCTATATTTCTAATTAAACATGTCTGTATTATAAACTTATTCATACTTTCTTAATAGTAAACTCTACTAAACAATATGGATTTATTTGTGATTAAAGTCATATATAATTGCAGTTACCCTGGCAACATTAATAATTAAGTTTATAATACATAAATTTTATAAACAAGGACAAGTAATATTTCTTTTTTCTGAACCCATCAGAAATATGCCTTCTAAATATTTTATATACCTATAGAATTTTTTTAAAACCCTATAACGCACACCCAAAATATAAAGAGCTCTTCAACAATAAAGCAAAGGCTATGATTTCAGCTATTATACTGGCTACAATTATTCGCTTACAGTATACCATTCAGAGATGCACAACTGCTTTCTTTGTTCTACAAACAAGATTATTATTCACTACCACCACCATGTTTTACATGAAGATGTACACGCCTCATACAGCATATGCATAATAATAAGCTCTAACAATTAAGTAAAATTTATTCATTTCCTAGGATTCCTGACTTCTACAGAACAGTGATAATAGAGATAACTGCTACTGGTAGTTTCTTCCATCAGCAGCTGGATGTGCTGGAACAAACACAGAAAGGGAGACACACCTATAAATGAATGAAGATGACTTCAGAAACAAAGGAATCAATCTCACAATAGCAAACTTGTATTTGACCAGCAAGAAATAGAAATCAAATAAATGACTCATTTTAAGAAAAAACAAATCCATTAATCAGCATGTAATAGCTGAATTACAGCACACAGATAGAAAGCAAATTGTATGCATATACGTGAGAAAAACATAAAAATCAGATGAATTCTGGAAATGAACTAGCACAGAAACAGGCTCCCTTTTCATGAAGACTCTGGTACCAAGTTCATCCGTGTGAACATCCTGTATTTGCTTTACCTCCAAGAATAAAAGAAATGAACACAAAGCTACACAAAATGGCACTGTGGTGATTATTCCATTTTGAGACCACTGAAAAATTGTAAGGCTGCAGGAGCAGACAATGTGGAGAAATGTTAAAATATGGATGTGATTTGCCTATGGAATGGTTGTGCAAGTTGCTCAACATACATGTCAAGACTGTTATCAGTGCCAGATAATTGGAAGAATGTCATTAGTGTTCCTCTGTACAAAGATAGCAGAAGTGACTGTAATAACAAGATAAAATAGAAATCTGATGAGAAAGTAACAGAGATGGTAAAGTTAGGGAATGTGAATTATTTTTTGATAAGTTATCATTCTAAATAGCCAAGAGATTCACAATTGTCTAGTTTTGGGGTTGGATAAAAATACTTTTTGTCTGTGTGTGCCTTGAAGTCAGTTTTGATTCCTAGCAACTGCCTGGACAAATCCCTACAGTTTTGTTGGCAAGATTTTCAGAAATGGTTTGCCACTGCCTGCTTCTTAGGACTGAGAGACAGTGACTGGCCCAAAATCACCCAGTTGGCTTTGTGCCTAAAGTGGGACTAGAACTCATGTTCTCCCAGTTTCTAGCCTGATGCCTTAACCACTACACCAAACTGGCTCTCTCAAAAATACCTTTAGATGTTTAAAATTAAAGCAGCATGTAAAGCTAATCAGCTTTATAAAGAAAAAAATCTGGAACTTTAATGTTCATCTCATTCTGGTTTATTGTATTATATATTCCGAAAAAAAAATCCTAAGCCGTTCAGAATTTTGGCAACTATAGAATTAATAAATAAAACTTTCTATAATCAGAAAGTTTATAATAAAGTTTGAGATTCACTATGGATAGGGCAAATGTACTACCACAGTTGCCCTAAAAAATGTCATGACAGCTTTTCCACATAACTTTTAAAGTTTTTTTAGGATTTTTAAATAGTGCTTTTAACAATGTATATTGATACTATACTTTTAGTGTTTTACTTGGATTACTTTCCTAAGTCAGTAAACAAGGTAAAAAAATACAATACAGTAAGCATATTCCAAAGATTTTCATTTAATGCAGATTAGTAACAACTCCTTTGGGTAAACTTCAACTTTATGAACATGTCCACATTATATTCCTGGCAACAATATGAAAGAACTTTGCCACAGTATTCTTCTAGGGTGTTTCTGCAACTTCCCCAACTAGCCTACAGTCCTGAAATTTCCTAGTAGTCTCCCATCTAAGCACTAATCATTTCTGTTTTAACTTTTTTCGCTAGATCTCCCAAGGGCAGTTATAAACCTAATTATTTGTTTACAAAATTAACTAAACTTTCCATTTATCCTTGCTGTTTATTAAATTATTAAATTTCAGACGCACATTTGTGGTTTGAATAAAAAGATTCAAATTAAAATTACCACAGAAGCTACAGAACTCATCTGAATTCAGCAATGGAGAGTGGTTTAAACCTAACACATAAGGATGTGGAAAATTACATTCTTGTACTTACCCACAGGTACCTCATAATTAAGCTATTGTCAAGCATTATGTAACTGAAAATGTTATACAATTTTCACCAATTTTTTTTTTAAAAATGGCAAACACTTGATGCACAGGAATGTGCCTTTTCACCTTAAACTGCAGTGCACAGAAAATTATTTCAAGTTTACTCTTAAATTGACAATGCAATTACTGTAGCAGTCAAAGTAATTATGAGCTCACTAGCCTATTTGGGTATCCCAAGAGTACAGTAAGGGACCAGATGTGTCTTTAGTGAAGAGCCATTCATATATTCAATCCCCTTACTGCAGCTGAAGAATTAGACATATAAATATAAACCTCCACTATGCACATTGCTTACATCGCACCCTCAGGCTCGACAGTCCATTTTACGTTGACCTTGTTTGCCTTGCCTTTGCTCTACAGTGCGTTTACGTTATAAACCTGGTTTAGGGCAGTCCTTCTGCGCTGCTTTTTAACGCACCTATTTATAGAGCAAGGTAGAATAAAATGCGAGCCCGCCAGCCCTATGCGGTCTCCGGATCTTCTTGCGCCTCCAGAATAGAGACACCAGTTGGGACCTGTGGCATTTGCAAGGCATGTGCAACCTCTTGCCAGTAGCAACAGCTGTTCCCGAGCCAAGGGCGTGAATACATATAATGAGCAGAGGGGGAAGCGGCTCGCTCTGGATCCTGCAATTTGCAGAGAGGACCCCAAATGCTATGGCGTCCCCACGACACCCCCAAACAAAGAACGAGTCGCAGACAAAGAAAGCGCAGCACGGAAAAGGCGCCAGGGAACGCCTCGCGCCCTCAGCCACCCGCAACTGAGCTTTAATAACTCCGTCGCCGCTCATGACAGCGGAAAGGGGGCGGGACGGGCAAGCTCTATCTTCCGCACCCCACGAAGCCCAAACTGCCCCCGCCACCACCTACTTCTCCCCTCCCTCCCGCCCCAGCGGCCGCGTCGAGGCCTGCCGCCCGGTAGCCTTCCCGCCCCGCGCTCCCATCGCGCCTTACCTTGGCTTTGCCGGCCTCCAGCTTTTTCTGCCTCTCCTGCTCGTCCATGGCCCCTGCGCGGGAGACAAGAGGGTTACAGCGCGCTCAGCTAAGCCGCGAAGGGAGATTTGCCCCAAGCCGCCAAAAGGTCCCTCGCTCGCGGTCAGCCGCACGCGCTCTGCCCGTCTACGGGGTCCGGAGACGCCGCGGTGGACCCACCGGCGCCGCCATCTTCAGCTCCACGTAAACATGCGGCCGGGGAAAGTGACGTCCGCGCCGCCGCTTTCCACTAAGAGCCACTTCGAGGCTTCGCAGACAGGCTTTACAAGGCGGCAGCCGAAAAATGGGTGGTTGCTGCGGTGGGCACGCTCTTTTCTTGATTTTACTACGTTTCCATTCTGGTTTTTCTCTGGGAGCTCAGAGCAGCGAGCTCCGGCCGCCTACTTTTTCAACAACAACCCTGTGGGGTAGCTTGGGCTGAGAGGGGTTGGCCCAAAGCCTCTTCCGCTATTGAATGCAAGCTTGGATTGGCGTCTCCCGGCTCCTAGTCCAATACTTAAAGCAGCGGTGATCAAATTGCAGTACTGCAACTCCCTAAACGTAAAATGAGTGTGTGTGAACTATGACAAGAATAAAACCATGAGTGCTAAGATTGGGCAAGAAATAAACGATTCAAATTTTAGTGATTATGGTGAATGATTTATTCTCAGCTGCTATGTATTTTAATTTTTGTATTATTGTAATTGCTTTTATTTTATTTTTAATTTTGTTCCCCACCCAGTCACTTGTTGAGATGGTTGGCCATACAAATTGAATGAATAAATAAATAAAATTTAATCTATGTATCACAGGGATTCTAAAACTCCAGGGTAAAGCAACTGCCCACTGTGAATTTGCACTGTAAAATAAATTTAGACAGTGCTCCTACTTCAGCTGCAGCAGCCTGCTTTAAAAAAAAACAAAACCCAGAGTTTGAGAAAACTTGCCCTAAACCAGTGTTTTTCAAACTTGGCAACTTTAAGATGTGTGGAATTCAACTCCCAGAATTCCCCAGGCAGCATGCTGGCTGGGGAATTCTGGGGGTTGAAGTCCACACATCTTAAAGATGCCAAGTTTGAGAAACAGTGCCTTAAACAGTACATCAGGCTGGCCCCTTCACAACCAACTAGAGTTTAACCCCAGCTTTATTTTGAGCTTGTCAAGTGGGAGTAGGAAAAAAAATGCATTGTTTAATGGTGCAGCTACAAAATTTGTATATTATGTGATTAGTGCTCTCATGGAAATATCTTTATTAGTTTTATATCTCACCTTTCATCTAGGAGCTCAAGGCAGAGTAAGTGGGTGGAGGCATTCTTGGTGGCAGCTCCCTTCCTGGGGGGACAGCCTGGACCCCAGGCAAGGATGGCCCCCACTCTCATGGTATTCTGGAGACTGGTAAATATCTGGCTTTTCCAGCAAGCCTTTGGGATTGAAACTGTGGAGCCGCAGACACTGTTTGTGTGTATGTATTTGTCTCTGTTTAATTTTAATGATTTAAAGTATTATTTGTTATTTTAATTTCTGTAAACTAGGATTGAAGCAGTGGATAAATTGCATAAATATTTCTAAATATATGTTAATGTTGTTTCTAAATACAGTTTATATTAACCCTATTTTCACTGATTTTTGAATTTTTCTACACGAGGGATGCGTAGCATCACCACTTACTCCTCCTAATATGCTGCTAGAGCAATGGCTCGGTGATACCAGTGTAGAAATACTATTTAAAGTGAAAATGGGTAAATCGAAATAATAGATCTGTAACTGCATCAATGTCCAGCTGCCACTATCCCATGAAAGTAAATTTGTGTTTTAAAAAATTCTGTGGCACAGAACATTAACTACTGGACTCTGGCAAGCCTATGGCACCTCAGTTATTGATGCCAGGCCTGTTTGCTGCTGCTCCTCCAATGATCTGCCATCCTCTTGGCAGTTTTGAGGAAGATCTTCGCAATGCAGCTCTAGCAACATTGGAATATGCACTGAAATACTCCTTATTACAGAAATGTAATACATTGGTGAGATACATTTAAAATTGAGTTCTAATAATCTATACCAAGAAACACAGCCCTACCTGACAGGGGCCTACCTGACAGACTGCTTCCTTCCTTTTGCAGATTTACTTGCTTGAAATAAAGGAAACAATGAAAGAAGTTTTATGAGGACCTGAGACACGTGCAGTGGACTTGTTGCCTTTAATCATATGATGTACTTACCCAGCAGCATAGTTAATAGAATTAATCCAATATTATTGATGTTAACAAATACAAACCAACCCCACTAGCTGGGTTTACAGAACACACTGAGTCACAAACTCACCAGCTACATTTTGCTGTATAAACCAGCCATTGTCTCTTCCTGCTAGTCAAGTGTGTATATCTATGAACTGATGCAATTTCAGAGTACTTGCTGTCTTTGTCTATTGCATCAAAAACTGGAAAGGACTCTGTTTAATTTTGGTTTCATTTGTTGTGCAAACATAACTAATTGTGGTTTATTCAACAAATCAAGATTAAACCAGAAGTGAGGAATAACTGGAGCAATGAGGAAGTAAGAAGAAGACAAGCAGAGGCAGCTGTAAGCAGCTTGGAGGAAAGTAAAAACAATCTTACTTTTACAGATTGCTAAAAAGAGAGAGCCAGTTTGATGCAGTGGTTATGGTACTGGCCTAGAAACCAGGGGACTGAATTCTAGGTCTGCCTTAGGACTTGGTGACTTTAGGCAAGTCATGGTAGGATAAAAGATTATAGTATTTTCCATTTACCAGTTTTGACAGACTGTGTAATAGCTTGATTTTTACACAGGTGTTTCTATGCCTCAAATAGAAAGCTGTGAAGAAAACATATGAGACTCACTACTGGACTACCAGCCTACTTTGTAAACACTATTGACTTGTCTTCAAAGTTTGTTAGTCCATCCCAAAACAAATCTGTTTTTAGGCACTACAATATTCTTTGGGAATTGTTATACATTAGGAATACATTGGGAATAACAGCAGATGAGTTATACTCAAATTCCTAAATCCCTGTACAAATGAAATCATTAGAATTTCCATTATTCTGCAAAGCCATTTTTCTACAGTAATTACATTGCTATAATATACTGTAATAACCTGAAATTACCACTAATTGCCCAGTTTTCTCAGAATGCATCTCTCTGAAAACCTCTGTAAAACAGGGCTTTTAATACCATTTATCAAGTATGTTCTTATACAGGGTTTTACTTTTTTTCCCTAAGTTTTTTTTTTATTAATTCAGTAAACTGAAAGAAATCTTAATGAAGTAACTGTCTCCAAAGACCTAGAGTGGTCCAAGTCAAAAGCTATATTTATGTTCCTTCAGTTTACATTCCTCAGCAATATCACCAAAACCTATGGCTACAATTCAGTATTCATGCTATAGACTTTCAATTTAAAGTCTGTCCTTTACTGAAGTACTATGAAAATCTTCAGAAAAACTGCAACAACATTTATTAGGAATACTTAATATTTAAATTATTAAAAATTATTACTTTGCTGAAAATACTATTGGTTTTGCAATGCTCGTTTTACAATACCAAAACTGCAGTAATTATATTTCTTGATATAGAACCTCAGTTCTTGCAAATCTTATAATAATTATCCTTATAAGTATTCAGAAAACCTAATAAAGAAATGAAAGTATATTTTCTTAGGATAAAATCCAGAATCAATTAAATTGGTGGCACAAGAGAAAGACCATTCTAAGTGGTGACACTCTGTATGCTAATTTGATATGCCTGCTGTATCTGTTGATCTTTGTATTCTGAGGCATGGCTTTGAAAAGCAGTTTGTAAATGTGTTAAATAGATAAAAAACTTAAGTGTGACTACTGATTTTTAATTTTAAAAATTTTAAAAATACATTTTCAGGTGAATAAGGAGGTTGTTCAGCATCAAGGCACCATTTTTCCTATCTCTGACATAGGATCATAATGTTCTTTGATGTCATTGCACTAGAGTTGTTAGCTGATTGTTCTTAAAGTGTAAAATTATGTACTTTTATTGTCTTTTGTTCCAGTGTGGGTTCTTTCAAAAGGAATTGTGATTTTAACAGTAATATGGCTTACCTCATTAACTCCAAAGTTTATTAAAGATTCTTAATAAAGCAAAGTTAATGTTTATTAATTTTTGTTATGTATTACAGTTTGTTATTAAAATTTATTTATTTTATTCAGTTTCTATAGCCTCCCATCTCAGACAAGTGATTCTGGGCGGCGAACAAGCATGAAAACAGTTAAAACCAATACAAACATAATATATCTCAGCAGAGAAAATTATAACATTAGGTATCAGTATAGCCAGGAGACAGGGCCGGAACACAGTTGGGGCCCCAGGCTTGGGTACATAAGCAGGTCTTCAAGGCCTTATGAAAGGCCAACAGAGTTGGGGACATCCTAATCTCTGGAGGGAGAATGTTCCAGAGGACAGGGACTATGGCGGAGAAGGCACACCTCCTAGTCTCTGCCAGCCGACATTCCTTAGCTGACAGGGCCTGTTGCATGCCCAACCTGCTGGATCAAATGGGATGGGTAGAAACAATTAGGAGATGGTCCCTCAGGTAACCTGGTCCCAAACCATGAGGGCTTTAAAGGTGACAACCAGCATCTTGAATTGCACCTGGAAACATACTGGCAACAATGCAGCTCATGAAGCAGTGGTGTTACATGTGTCAAACATCCAACACCATTTACTACCCATGCAGCTGCATTCTGCACCAGTTGAAGCTTCCGAATACTCTTCAAGGGCAGCCCCATATGAGCACATTGCAGTAATTAGATGGGAGGTCACATGGGCATGAGTGACTGTGAGCACAGCCTCTGGGTCCAATTTGTTCTATTGTATTGATTTTTTAAAGAAACAATATTTCAATAAAGACTCACCTTATATTCATATAGTTGTCATACTAGTGTTCAATTGTTTAGGCAGATGAGTTTATGGCCTGTGCACCTTAATCCCATTTATACTTGAAATCATGCAGAATAGAGATACAATGCTTTGCTCACTACCATCATAACTGTTTCAGCCCTAATGCCCAAGCAAATTCTCATAAGCCATGTGACTGTCAATTATACTACATTAAAATACTCTTGCTGGATTTTGTAAATTACAACATGAGTTTCCAAAAAATCAGTACAAATGGGAAGTTTGCTTTCCTTTTAAGTTTCTTCACTAGACTATATAATATCTTTTTTGTTTGTGCTTTCAAGTCAATCTTGATTTCTGGCAAGTACATAGACAAGTCCATCCAATTTTCTTGGAAGTGTTTTTCCATTGCATTGCATTCCATTGCATTCTTCCTAGGGCTTGAGACAGAGTGATTTTCCCAAGGTCACCAAGCTGGCTTCTGTGTCTAAGGCAAACAAGAATCTGGGTTTCTCCACCCCTAGGTCACTCCAGCATCTAACCCAGGGTTTCTAAACCTTATCAACTTTAAGATGTATAGACTTCAGCTCCCAGAAGTCTCCAGCCAGCATGCTGGCTGGGGAATTCTGGGAGTTGAAATCCACACAACTTAAGGCTGTTGAGGTTGAGAAATCCTGACCTAACCACTAGACCAAACTGGCTGTAATATAGGGCATAGGAATGTTTAAAATCTAGAATGTTTGTTTGCTTAATTATCCTGACTTTGGAAATATATAGTTAATATATACTATAATTATTACAGTAAGAAGTGTAACTTCACAATTCATTAAAGAGTAATAATGTTTTCTATCTTTTATTTGTTAGGTTGGTAGTTATGTTGGCCACCAATTCTCATCTGACCATTTCCATTATACTGATTGCTTTTCCCTGTGAGTAAAATGAAAGCAACTGAAACATCCAAATTCTTTTTCATCTTATGATACCACCATTTATTCACATTGCCAGTTGATTTCATAGATGGTAACACCAAAATAGGCAACAAGTAATAATGTCAACAGCATATGTATTTATCTTATAAAGAACTGCATTAACCAAATTATTGGGCAGTGAAAAACTAGATTTTATCTCTATGTCCTGCATCTTTAGCTTTATAATTTGCCAGTGGGGTTAAAATCTGAAAGAAAGAATGTCTGTGAAGAGATTCATGACTTAAATCTTTGAAGTGCTATGAAAAACAAAAGAGACACCTACATTGAGGGAATGTCTGTGCCTGAGGCATTATTTGATCAGGTTCTGCTCATATTTCCATGAAGCCTAGTAGGTGTTTTCATCCTGCTTTTGTAAAGCTAGGATGCTGATTTTAATCTCCAGATATCAGATATATATTAAAAGTAACCATGAAGTTTATTACCATGGGGAAAAAGGAATATTTATTCAGTATTCATGACCATTTGGTACATGCTTGCTTTCTTCTTCACTAAACTGTGCAGTGTGAAATATTCCACAGTGGAGCTGAGCAGAGTTTTATACCTAGGTATCCGAGAATACAGTGGGGTTTTCTGTTGCTATGGGAGCAACAAGAAAGGGTTTTAAGTAACACTCATCATTTGCATAATTCTAGAAGAAGATAAGAGAATTCTGTTTCTAAATGGGGTTAATAGGGAAAGAGAATTTGGTGAGAAGCCTGTGTCACTATTGAACTTTGCCTATGTCTGATCTATTAACCTGATGTATTCTACTTACAGAGTCCCATTCTTAAACTATACCTTGAGTCAACATAGAAACTGCCCGAAACCCTTGAATTTAGATAATCTATAAGCTCTGGAGTGCAAATAAACTCCACAAAAAATAACCAGGTTCCTATTGATCACAATTATATAGGCAATCTTGAAAATAATGGTGTCGGTGTTGGGTGCTGAACAGAAGAACCAACATTATCAGAATGATTTCATACTACAAAGTAGGCCCACAGTCATTCACAACCAGATACAGCTACATGTTAAAATCATGTTCATGCAATTAGTATACAGCTAAAATGCCAGCATCAATTATATGCTTCTTTAGTCTTTTCTAAATTTCTCTTACGTCCTTTTATTGCTGTTCTGCACAGTCATTTATGCCAAGATTGTAGGAAGAAAAAAAAATGACATTCTGTAACTACATATACTAGGACATTTCAAAGGAACAGCATTTGCTTGGGGATGGAAGTTGAGTAGTTAGTACTAGATACTTGTGATGATAGACAAAATTCTTATTAATGTGAAAAGACAAAAAGAAAATGTTGGAATATAATAACCTTTCCTGAACAGCTTTTATATTACATTTATTACAAATGTACTGTCTAAAATGGAATATAAAAATGTTAATGTCAGCTAAAACATTAGGACTGATTTTGACAAATTAAATTATTTTCTATATTAAAAAGTTCATGTAGGAGAATATGTGGAATATCTGTCAATTGTTCTCTCAGCTTTTGATTATGTAATTGTCATTCAGAATTACATTTTGCTCTATAAAATAAATGGAAAAAACTATAATTGTCAGCTATCTTTTTTGTTTTCTTACAAGATGCTCCAGTATGGGTTAGAATACAAGTATATAGTATTACTTTAGAAGAATTGGAAAATTAATGCAAAAAGTATGCTGTGTGTGCACGTATCTTTACATTTAGCCACATATAAACCTACTCACAGCTGTTTCTACATTCTTACATGCAAGCACATCTCAGTCCCTTGTTTCCTAAGCAACAAATGTATCAACACATTGACCTCCTATTGTAAAGAGATCAAGGTAATCATTAATAAATAAAGCATCAAACATAAGTCTTTGGAAATACTGCAATAATACATACCCCCTGAAGAACAATCTCTTTGTATTCTGGAGCCTGGAGTTGTGCAGCTTATAGTTTGACAGATTGTAAGCTCTACATAGGTCTTTTGGGACATACTTGATTATTATTGCTTATCTTTCAACTAAACAGGGAATAATGCTTGGGTTTGTTGTTGAGATGGAACCTCTGCCTCAGCTGAAAAGCAGATCAAGGCTTTGGACAACCTGAACAAGTTTTGTGAGATAAATAATTTATTTTGCAGGTGTAATATATCCAAGAGGATAATTGAAAAAAGGCTGTAATTGATAATTAATTAATTTCCATTACTCAGCATCCAGTTGGAATTTGCTTTTCAAATTATATACAAAACATTAATTTGTACTGTAATAAGTCACTTGCTAAACCATGTGACTGTCAAATACTCAAGGGTTACAACAATGAAGGTATTTTCTAAGGTATTGCTTGGATCAGCTGAGATGTTTAGTCAGGGCTGAATTGCACCCTCTGCTTGCTTTTGTGCAAGAACAGCCCAGCTGCTTGAGGGCAGGAACCTTCTTCTTGAGGGCAGGAACACTCAGTCCATTTCCTAGCTTGCAGGAAGGCAACCTCCATACATCTTTTCTTGATCTGCATCAAAAGTTGTGTTTTATGACCTCTGCCAGTACAAGCGGAAGCAAAGGGTGCTGTAGTGGACAATCCCTTCCCCTCAAGTCACTGGCTGCTGGCCTCTATGGCCATCTTGTCTTGGGCTGCTGGGCTGACTATGCCCTTCCAAAGGGGCCTTGACCATATAGCTGGTCAGAAAGGACCAATGAACAGTTGGATTTCCGCCCATGCATACCAGTAGAATGGTAAAAGGGGGGACTTTTCCTTTCCTTTCATTTTTTTAAATCAGTGGACTAATTAAGTGATGGAATGGTAAAAGATCTTTTTTTTTCCCAGTCAACAAAAAAAAAATTCCCTCCCCACCCTCCCATCAGAGTGAATGGTGTGGAGTGAAGTTGACAACAATTCTATCAATTTTTCCTTCTAGCTCAAGTGTCAGTAAGAATGGTAGAATAGTCTACAGCAGGAGTTGGCAACCTTCTTCGTAGCAGCCAGAGGCTATGCTTCTGCCACCACCATCTTTCCAAGGGACTTGTTGGTCCATCCACGCCAAGGTCGCTGGTGAAGCTGTTGCTAAAATGGTTGCCTGAGAAAGTGGTGAGTGCTTTCTCCCTCTCTCAGATGGGCCGGATGAATATATTTCTTTTTGGGACCACAGGGCAGATGATTTTGGGTGTCAGGCCACATCTGGCCTACAGACCATAGGTTGCCGACCCCTGGTCTATGGTCTTCTGTATGACTGATAGATCCCTATCCAAAACAAAGGAGAAATCATCGAAAAGTCAGATAAATGGAAACCACAGGTGCTAAAAGACCCATCCTCAGAAAGGAACTTGATTGGTGCTTGCTGACATGGGTAGGACAGGAAAAGACACAGGGGAATCCATCAAAGAGGGATCATGGTAACCACTGTTTAGACTGAACTCCTAGCCAGCATCATTAGCAGAGCCAAAGAACAGTTTGAAATAGAAACAGTAATTTCTTAAACTAGCTTCATTTCCAGATGGGTTCAGCAAAGAAAAAGCAAATGAAGTCTGCTGCGTGGATAAGTCATCATGCTATGGTATCATTAGGTGGCTACCATCCTTGAGTGGAGGGACTGCCTGACCACTGGATCAAAATATTCTTTGTAGGGCAGTAGTATACATGATAAAAAGAGAGGGCAGGACGCATGATAAATTTTACCGGCATAAAGCTTATCATCTGAATTAAAATGTCTGAGCCAGAAACTGTAGCTGTTACACAAAAGAAAAGGCATTAAAACAAAACCCGATTGTGCAGATTGCACAAAATCATGGCTGATACTCAATAGCTTTTATTTTTATAATTTTTAAAGGGGATGAAGGACACAGGCTTGTACAATATATTTACTGAGCCAAATATTACATCAAGGAAAGTTCCTTTGATATATATGTTGTGCAAATATGTAAGTCAACAGTAATTAAAACTGACATGCACTGAATCCTGTATATTACCTACAGAAAGCTAATGTCTTTTTGTTAATTAATGTTGGTGAGAAGCTTACATTTTTGAAAACAATCTCAAACATTCCCAAATAATTAACTGGCTTTCATTTAGTTAATTAAGGTTGCATGACTAATTGATGCCAGCGTTTCACCTTTCCACATGACCCAATCTATTGGGTCTCTTCACAGTGACTGTTAATATGGAATCCTTGGTGCTCTCTGAGCTTGGTTGTTTGCTTGCAGATGTTTCATTACCCAACGAGGTAACATCATCAGTGCAAGTGAGTGTGGGGTTTGCTCCCTGTTTATATACAGTACTGTGCCCTGCCAGTTTTGATGGGGTATGTTTTTTTCCTTGATAGTTCCTTGATTAGGGTATTGTTTTCTGCTTGATTGTTTGCCTGGTGCTAATCCCTGCTTATCTGGGTGTTGTCTGCTAGAGAGGATATGTTCTGAGTTTTTTTTGTTTCCTGTTAATACCTCATTTTAGTATCAATTGCAGCCTGAGTGATTGATTGGCCCTGATTACTCTCAACCCTGATATTTACACTAACTTATATCATTAGTGCACTACTTTTCAAGTTGACAGCATCTCTTGGCTTTGAGTGATGATAGGGATTGTACTCTAAAGCTATACTGGGATTTAATTTAAATTATAATTAATTAATTTACTGTTCTATTACAGTCAAAGCTGTAATTTGGAAACAAGTTTTAGAAAGACGTACACTCAAGGCTATTGGCAGTTTCAGGTTGTATATGTCAGTCTTCTACCATGGAACTTTTCACAGATGAAAAAAGCATAAGAGCATGGTGAGGTTCCCCCTGACCCCCAGAGGCAGTTTGAAGTAGACCCTGGATAGTTGCCTATCAGAGATCCTCCAGACTGGATTCTTTATAGTGAAGTGAACCTGCCTGCAAGTTTGCTGTCTTGAATAATTTATTGTTGCTGTAACTAACAAATGTGGGTTTAAAGTGATTTTTTTTCTATCATTTTACCCCTTACCCCAACCCTAAGGTTTGACCTCATGATTTTGAAAGTAATTTGCTGTACTTACTGTGATTCCTCTTATTTACTGTCTTACCTTTTGTTCCACCTGCCCCCAGAGTCACCTATACTCTATTTTCCCATAATCTTTTGGCAACATAGGAAACTGGGATATATACTATGAAGGTTCTGTTATAAATGTCCTAAATAAATGCCAAGCCAGGTTAACTAATGCTCAGCCTGCAATTGTGTGCACAGGTCACACTAAAGAGGAAGCCCAACAGATCTTATATACCTTGCATGATGTTGGGAAAGGGGTAGCAATACTTTAACACAGGAACAGCTAAAGGTACTTAAGGCTGGGCCAGGGATGAGATAAATGGCTTAATACAATGTGTAACTCTCACACCTGAACCTACCATAGAGTTGTTGCAGGGAGAAGATTGTACAGTGTAGGGAAGACCAAGTACATCACTTTGACGCTCTGAAGCAAAGGTGGGGTATAAATCTGAGGAATAAACAGGGACTGAATAAAAGATGCCCTTTTATTTCCAAGCTGTATTTCAGAATGCCGATCTTCACTTACAGCCGTCTAATGGCACGTCCAATCCGCGTGCAGACGTTAAAATTCTCTCCCGAACTCTTCTCTATGGCAACACAAAAACAATAGAAGAAAGGACGAGTTGTGTTATCTTATACTGCCACCTCCTGATAGTTATTTTTTGGGGGTAAAATCATTGCAAATGGAGGTCTCAACTTTAGATGGCAGCCCTGTTAAAAAAAAAACACCTCTTTCTCTATCGGGTGTTTTCTCTTTGCGCTGTTGTTGGTTCGCCTTTCAACTTTCACCTGCGCGCGCAAGGTGGGAAAAGGAGCGAGCTCGCAGCGGGTAACGGCGTCTGAGGGCAGCTGGTTAGTTAGAGAGAATTCGCCATCTTGCAGTCCTAAGTGGAAAGAGAAACTTTGCCTTGGAAACGACTTGGATTCTAATTCTGCATCCCATTTTTGGTAGGAAGTCAGTGAGGGCTGAACATCAGGGAAATGTCACGGCCGTAGCGCTTCAGCTTAACTCTGTTTCCCATCGGGTATTTCGGATTTTCTGTACGAAGCAAAATTGGCTGGGTGCCTCCTTTTCTCCAGCCGCAGCTCAGACGGACTTCGGGCAGCAGAAGCCTCTCCGGCATTAGCTGCCCTTTTTGCTTGCTTTTATTTATCTCGGGACCTCCCGTTTTTACTGTAAACAATTCACGAACGATTGAGCTGGAAGGCACCCATCCTAGGGTTCTTGCTGAGCAGTCCTCGGATTCAGTTCGTTTCATTGTCAGTAGGAATCCTTTCAAATCCCTTGTGCACAAAAATAAGTTTGCATAAATGGTTTATTTAGTTATTCTCAAACTGCCCAGCTACTGGAATTATGGCCTTATTCATGTAGCTGTGGTGCCTGGATACCATTAGTACAATTAGTATAAGGTGAGAAACAGACTGCTTTCCAATTAGAAGTGTTCTTGTTTTATTAAATTAATCTGTTAGTTTAGAAAAGGATCACCTAAGTTTCTACATCTTTGGGCTAATAGCTGCAATGCTAAATTGGAAAAGAAAACCATAGTGAACAATCTGACAAATATGGGCACGGATATCAAAGAGGCAACTGCCTTGTGTTCTCATGAGTCAGATTGCCAAGGAACATGGCATGGAAAAATTTTTGTAACCAAAGGGGCTAGCAAAGAAACAATTGCCAGTAACATAAAACACTGTCCATGTTCCATAATTCACTCATATCAGTCTCTCAAAGAATGCTGGGCATTTGCAAAATATTTTGGTGACTGACTTGGACATACAATCAGTTTTGAAACATCCTCCTGCATCTCTCTTTTTTGTTCTGAAAATAATAATATGCAGAAAAATGTTGCTTTTTTTTCATTTTCTGGGGTTGACTCCCACCAATTTTAGTAGGATACTGACCAAAACATCTAGGATATTTTGTAACAATATGTATCTCAATTTAAAAATGGTAGAATTCTTGCATGAAATCTGTTTGCCTTAGGGTGGAATAAACTCCAATTTATGGCCTGCCCAGTCTTCAAAATTTAAACCACCATATCACACTGGCAGCTGAATATAACAAAAACCTATTCATTCTTACCTAAAGCAAGATGTGCTATGTTGAGTGGGAGTTTTCCTGGTAATTATGGATACAGCATAAGCCTTAAATAACCATGCATTGGATATTCACCCTGTTACTGACTCAGAACATAGCTGATGAGTGTGTCAATCTATATTTCACCTTAGTATGACAACAGGGCCAGTGTAAACACTGATAAAATGTGGCTATACAGGTGAAACTCGAGAAATTAGAATATCGTGCAAATGTTCATTTATGTCAGTATGGCAACTCAAAAGGTGAAACCAATATATGAGATAGACGCATTACATGCAAAGCGAGATAAGTCAAGCCTTACTTTGGTATAATTGTGATGATTATTGCGTACAGCTTATGAAAACCCCAAATTCACAATCTCAGAAAATTAGAATAGTGTGAAAAGGTTCAATATTCTAGGCTCAAAGTGTCCCCCTTTAATCAGCTAATGAATCCATAACACCTGCAAAGGGTTCCTGAGCCTTTAAATGGTCTCACAGGCTGGTTCACTAGGAATCACAAGCATGGGAAAGACTGCTGACCTGACAGTTGTGCAGAAAACCATCATTGACACCCTCCATAAGGAGGGAAAGCCCCAAAAGGGAATTGCAAAAGAAGTTGGATGTTCCCAAAGTGCTGTATCAAAGCACATCAATAGAAGGTTATGTGGAAGGGAAAAGTGTGGTAGAAAAAGGTGCACAAGCAGCAGGGGTGACCGCAGCCTGGAGAGGATTGTCAGGAAAAGGCCATTCAAAAGTGTTGGGGACTTTCACAAGGAGTGGACTGAGGCTGGAGTTAGTGCATCAAGAGCCACCACACACAGACGGATCCTGGACATGGGCTTCAAATGTCGTATTCCTCTAGTCAAGCCGCTCCTGAACAACAAACAACGTCAGAAGCGTCTTACCTGGGCTACAGAAAAAAAGAACTGGTCTGTTGCCCAGTGGTCCAAAGTCCTCTTTTCTGATGAGAGCAACTTTTGCATCTCATTTGGGAACCAAGGACCCAGAGTCTGGAGGAAGAATGGAGAGGCACACAATGCACGATGCTTGAAGTCCAGTGTGAAATTTCCACAGTCTGTGTTGATTTGGGGAGCCATGTCATCTGCTGGTGTTGGTCCACTGTGCTTCATTAAGTCCAGGGTCAACGCAGCCGTCTACCAGGAGATTTTGGAGCACTTCATGCTTCCTTCTGCAGACGAGCTTTATGGGGATGCTGACTTCATTTTCCAGCAGGACCTGGCACCTGCCCACACTGCCAAAAGTACCAAAACCTGGTTCAATGACCATGGGATTACTGTGCTTGATTGGCCAGCAAACTCGCCTGACCTGAACCCCATAGAGAATCTATGGGGCATTGCCAAGAGAAAGTTGAGGGACATGAGACCGAACAATGCAGCAGAGCTGAAGGCCGCTATTGAAGCATCCTGGTCTTCCATAACACCTCAGCAGTGCCACAGGCTGATAGCATCCATGCCACACTGCATTGCGGCAGTCATTGCTGCAAAAGGGGCCCAAACCAAGTACTGAGTACATATGCATGCTTCTACTTTGCAGCGGTCCGATATTGTTCTTTTTCCAATCCTTGTGTTATTGATGTCATGTAATATTCTAATTTTCTGAGATTGTGAATTTGGGGTTTTCATAAGCTGTACGCCATAATCATCACAATTATACCAAAGTAAGGCTTGACATATCTTGCTTTGCATGTAATGTGTCTATCTCATATATTGGTTTCACCTTTTGAGTTGCCATACTGACATAAATGAACATTTGCACGATATTCTAATTTTTCGAGTTTCACCTGTAGAAGAGGTCCTGCAGAATTCTGTATTCCTTTGCATGCTATATAGTGCTGAATCATCTTTAGGGGCCAGTTCCACTCTAAGCATATTATAGTAATCAAACTGGGTGTCACAGAAGAATAGATCAGCATGGTAAAGGCAATTTATTTAGAACAGGGTTGGAAACCTCCAGTCTGTGGGCCACATGTGGCCCACCTACCAAAATCTTCTGGACCATAGTCCCCAAAGGAAATATATCTACCTTGCTTGTGCGACAGAGAGAGAGGGAAGCTGTTGATTCAGCTGCTCTTATGAACGCTTGCCACCTCCTGGGGCAGCTATTTTGGCAGCAGGCTCACCAGCTATCTCAGCGTGGGCAGAGCAACAGGTCCCCCTCCTGGTGTTGGCAAGAGTGAGCCATGAGGCAGAGGAGGAGGAGGAAATGCTGGCAGCAATGGTGTTATGGCCTCTGGCTCCTATGTGGTAGAAGGTAGTGACCCCTGGTCTAGAAGATGCAAATGTCTGCTACTCACTAGCTATACTTGGAATCTTAAACCTGAGAAAAAAAGTTACAGAAACTCCAATAATCACTGGAGATTCACTATTCAGTGATAGCTTTACTGGGGGTGTTCAGGTGTGAATTTAAAAAACAAAATGGCGAGGGATATAAATGGATATTTAGATATATTGTGCTTGATAAGACAACCTTATTGTGATTAAGTACAAGTCACAGGACAAGAAATGGGCACTTTTCTTTTGCCAGTAGGAAATTGACTGGAAAGTTCTATGGAAAGAAGAGATCTTGGCCATAGCAAGGGAACGCACAGATAACAGTACTATCAAATTGATAGTGCTTCAATGTATTGTTTTGTTTTTAAAGCTGTTGCTATAAAGTTGAGCACTGAAAACAGGACTCCTATACATAAGATGTTTCTTTTAGTGCTGTAATTATTTTTGTTTGTTTGTAATGTCGTGCAAGGTGATACTACAGAGCAGAGATTCTGAAGGGTTTCCGTGAGACTACTCAGCATTGCCCACCAAATTGGGAATCCATTTTGTGTACTTTTCAGTGATGATGAAACCACTTGAGGGCTTATCAAAGCACTTATTTTCTTAGTATGCACCATATGCTCCCTCAATAAATTACGTTGTTTAATTTGGAAGAGTCATGACTAGCTGGAATTATCATAGCTCCACTTGTATAAATAACCCTCTAACTATTATGTTATTGCTTCTATGGAATTCACCACTGATGGTATAATAGTCCTGAATTTCTAGTGTTTACTGCAGATGAAAAATAATAATTAGCTGAAAGGGTTCGATGTGAGGCACTTTTCCAGACTGAATTTTCTCAGTTCAGACTGGGAGGGAAAAAACTAAAAGATCAAATTCTCTGGCTGTAGTGCTTGTAACTAAAATACATTAGTTGCCAAAAAAGTTCTTATTCTGAATAACTCTCAGAAAGCTGATGTTTTATTTTTATTATAATTTTCTATAATTTGCTTTTACACTTTTTACACTCTATATAAAAAAGAGGAAAAGCAACACATACTATTTTCTTATGACTAACATCTTTCACTAATAAAATTGAAAGTTACAATATAGCACAAGAAGACTTTTAATATTCTAACTGGCATTTAAATGTTTAAAGCCAGTGTGAGATAGTAGTTAAGGAGCTGGAATAGGAACAGGGAGACATAGGATCAAATCTACCCTCAGCTATGAAAACTCACAGGATAATTACTATTTCTTAATCCTACCAACCTACCTCAGTGGGTTAATTTGGGGAAAAAATGGAGGAGGTGATGGTGATTAAGCAGCCAGCAAGGTAAGCAAAAGGTCAGGAATAATAAACTAACAAGAGACAATAACAATATTGTAACATAGATAAATTATAAAACATAATTTGAATTGTCCACAATGTTATTAAACTCCAAGGATCCCTGTACATTCTATGGTTCACCAGTTGAGAAAAGCTTTGAAAATCCAACAAGAATTTCTTCAGATATGTCAATAGCAAGAAGACAACTTTAGGTGGAGAAAATTTAACAGATCCCCTATTTTGCCTCTATCTTTACATCCAAAGGAAATGGTAGTTTGAACAAATGAAACCCAAAAGGGAAGGTACAGATCAATAAGTATGTAATAAAGGAATTTCTAACTAATTTGAATGCCTTCAAGTTGCCAGGCTCTGATGAAACACTCCCTAAAATGCTTTCTGTTCAAGAAAGGGGTGAAAAAGAGGGATCCCAGTAACTGAGCCTAATATTCCAGTGAATCTAACACTGATCCCTGGAAAGATGTTAGAGCAAGTAATATAGCAGGTCATTGTTAAGCAATGCTGGGATTGTTAAGAGCCAACATGGCTTTACTAAAAATATATTGTGTCAGACAAATCTTGCCTCTTTCTTCCACGGGAATGGTAGTGGACAAGGGAATGCTGTGGATATAATCTACCTTGATTTTCACAGGTTTCGCATGATATTCCAGTGGTGTTCTCACCCGCAAGCTGTTAAAGTGTGGTTTGGGTAACACTACCGTAAGGTAGGCCTACCACTGGCTGTAGTCATGGGCCTACATTGAGTTGGAAAGCAATAACTAGTGGGTTCTGCATTGTTCAATCTAGGGTGCAGTATAATTTATCATTTTTATTAATGGCCTGGATGATGTGGTTGATGAGTTGCTAATCAGATTTGTGGATGGCACAAAATCTGGCCAACAGCCATGACGACAGAACAAGACTGAAATCTAATCTGGACAAGCTAGAAGACTGGACTGAGAGGAACAAGATACTTTAACAAGGAGAAATATAAAGTGCTACATTTATAGAGAAAAAATGGAGGACATAGATACAAGATGGGGGATTCATGGCTTGGAAACACTACATCTGAGAAGGACTGGGTGTCATCACTGACAACAACCTGAACATGAATAACCTGTGAGTCAGATGATAGAAGGGCTAATGCAGTTCTGGGCTGCTTCAAAAGAAGCATCACATCAAAGATATATGAAGTCATTATTCCTGTCTACTTGGCACTGGTGATACCACACCTGGCTGTGCAACACTGGGAATCACATTTCCAGAAAAATATTGACAAGTTAGGGTTCAGAAGAGGACAATAAAGTTGTTTAAAGGGAAACTACAGAGAAGATGATGAACAATTTTCCATAGCCACAGAAAAAGACCAGAAATAACGTATAAATTGCAGCTACCTAGATTTTGTTTAAATAGAAAAAAAAAGTCCTAATGCTAAAATTTGTACAACAGTGGCACTATCTAGCTATGAAAGTTGTGGGTTCTCCATCTCTGGAGATTTTTAATATAGCTACTGTACCTCTCATGGATAGATGACTTGGTTGTCCTGAAATTGCAGGCGGTTGGACAAGATGATCTGTCTGGCCGTTTCCAACTGTACAGTTCTGTGATTCTGTTACATTATATATTAACTGATGCTCAGTTTTTTGCATGTAATGTTTAACTTTCTTATAGTTCTGAACCAATTGTTTTATTTTAAAGGTGCACTAAGAGGTAACACCTGCAACAATAATAAAATATATATTTTTAATTTTGATAATCCCAATTTTGTATCGGGTGGCAATCTGCTTTGTAAGAAAAGTCCATTTGTCAAAACAGTATCCATTTTATTTATTTAAAAATCAAAATTAATGGATTTTGTGAAGATTTTGTTAAGAAATTGAATTTGTTTCTGAAATACAGAAACTTAGAAATATGCTGTGATTTAAATCCTAGGATCATCTGCGTTTCCTCCCATACTAAAATGGAATCGCCAACGGGGAAGCCAGCAGGAGGTTGCAAATGGCAATCACATGACATCATGCCTAATTATTGTGTGGGATTTGACTAATGACAGCAACTGGGACTGCTGGAACTGCTGTTGCACATTACAACTGCATCACTTAGCAACAGAGTTCCTGGTCCCAATTACTGTCATTACCTGAGGATTGTCTGTATAGTTGAGTATTTTAAAGCTGTCTTTTAGTTTGCATTTTAGTTAATTTTCAGGCTCTGCTTATAAAACATTTTGCAAGCCGTTTTAGGAAACTTTTGAAGTATGACTTCTTTTAAAAAAAATAAAGGAATGGAATCCGATGCAAATAATCAAGTCCCAAACTATTCTTTGTACCAGTCTGCTCCAACCAGATTGGGAAATAAGGACAGCTGGTTAAAATCCAACACATATGGAGGTCACAAAGTTGAGAAAAGTTATCCTGTGAAAAATGTTCTCTTGTGCCTTTACTAAGAGATATAAATTACTGTGGAACCACTCCTTGATGCTGGAAGACAAGCCTGTCTTGAGCAATTAAGAACACATCTGGATGTTTTTGGTCAAGGTGTTAGTTTGCCACAGTTTTGATGAATTGGAAGCATATTTGGTAGCTTTAGATTAAACAGCATGTGTGCCTTTTTTTCACAATCCATGACATTCTATAAATTCTTAGTGATCTTTGGCCCATAGCTGTGAAGATCTTTTTGCCATAGATCCATCATTACAGACAATGTGAAGATTTTTTAAAGTTTTATTTTCCTTTGATTCCATTGTCTACTCTTCTAATTCGGTGATATTCCTTGTTTTGCAAATGAAGTAAACATATAGTGAATTTATATTCATAGAGAATCCTATTGGTATTTGTGTTGGTTAATATAATATTTAGTTAACCCTGCTGTTGTCTTGTTTAGTCTAATGTGACTTATTTTCTTGATAATACATTTCAGTTGCTATTACAACATCAGCCTGAGTTCTCTGAGTAAGACCACGGGAGCAACAGCCTCAGCTTTCATGCATGAAGGGAGCCACATCAGTTAAAAGAAGAGCTGAAGAAGGATGCCTCCTCCTCCTCTGTCATTGTCCTGTTAATCTTGTATCATCCATTTGATAATAGCTGCTGTCCATTTGGGATCTCCTCCCAATAATATGTAACTCTCTGCATTTTTTATGTTAAAATACTTTGCCTAGAAAGATCAAGAAATACCAAGTTTTAAGAATGATTTTAAGTTGAATGACAGCCTGACCTGAATTTGTGAAACCCCTTTGCTCAAAATGCGTATTGTGTATTTTAACCTCCTTGTTCCTTCAGAGTCATGAGGGATTTATTTTGGTCCCAGAACAGTGGCTTATTTGCAGTAATTCCCTGCTTGCATTCATTAAATGTGAAGATGGTGAATTACAGGTTCTCTTTGACATATGGTTGCAATGTGACTGATACTAGAAATCTAAGCATTACAGGACAAACCAACATTGTTTTTGAAAAGAAAATGATTGTGTTTGCTTTAAGAAACATTAAAGCAAAAACAGAAAAATGGTTGGAATTGCAAGTCAAAAAATACAGAGCTTAGCTCTCTGTTGATTGCTCTAAAATAAAACATGGTCTTTCCTTAAAATTCTGTAAAGAAATTGATCTTGCATCAGAGAAATAATGGACATATTCTGTATTGCTATCCCACACTTGGATGTATGAATTTCCTCTCCAACCTAGTTAAGAACATGGTTTATCATTGAGTCTGCTTTAAGATGTGGGGCCTTACTGGTTCAAAAATGGAACCTGGGGGTTCTCTTACTCTGAATTAGTATGCTTGCTTTGACTAATTAATCAGGTTAAACAGGACAGAAAAAATACATGGATTTGTTGTAGAAAACATGGTATCCATGTGTTAAAATAAACCTGATAGAATTGAAAGCATCTCAAATAGGCTGCAATTTCTGTCTTCTGATGAATGTTTGCTCAGAATGTTAGGTCTTCAGAGCCCGCGAGACATTAAGGTTAGAAGAAACTTTCTATGTGGGATTCTATGGGATTTGTTCCTTTGGGAAGCTTACCAGATTATTTTTTTCTTGGCTTAATATGTTTATTAAAATTATTGCTGGACCAAATGTTCAGCTCAAAAGTGCAATTATTTCAGGATGAAAATTGAAGATTGACTAATCTTGGGGGAAGGAACTAGATTAAAACACACGGACACCTTATGATCCTGGGACTCCTTTCTGACCATAATTGATTAAAATTGTTGGGTGACATGGATTCACACCATTTTGATATGGGAAGCTCACAAAAAGATACTCATCACCTGAACTTTTGAAAAATTGGTCCCACCTATGCGTTTGACATTACCACATCCATTGTGCATTCTTATCTTCCCACTAAACTGTTATGTGAGATCCCATGGTCTCACATTCCTTTTACTTTTTTGCCAGATAGACTAACATGACTCTCCTACTATGACCATTGAAAGATTACCCTCTTTTGGGTTGGTCTTTGGACAAGGACATTAGCATTTTGACCTTATCATAATTCATTAAATGATAGAAATTTGTAATTCTCCTACATTATGGGATGCTGTTAATCTTATTGATATTATTGGAATGAGAGGGGTTGGAAGACAGTTGATCTATTGGTGCAGAGATATTTCTTTGATCAGGTCTGAAGCTGATATAAAACTGCATTGTTTATAGAAGATAGCTTTAGATAGGCAGCCTTAGTATAGGATATAGCATTGTTGTCTTTCTTGTGCCACCCATGTTACACTCACAATTATTTGTTTCAGCTGTTCCTGTAGTATATCTTTGCTGGCAGAAATCTGTAAATGCTGAGTTTGGGTAAAAAATCTGCAGTGTGATAAAAATATAATTTTTCTTCCCAGCAGTAGCATTTCAGCTGAGTTCTTTTCCCCTCATGTAGTGGATCTTATCTACAGGATTGTGCTCCAAAGAATTACTTTGAAAGAAGGCAATGCTGATGGGAAAAGAGCTGAAGGGAAAAAACCTTTACCTTTAAATGCAAACTGTAAAAATATTTTGATTATAAGTCATAGATTATTAAAAAAAAACTTTATAAAGTACCAAAGGTAATGATGTGACATGCAGAAATTATTATTCGTGCAAAACTAACATACTGTTCAAAATTAGTATTTCAACCACAACTAAATATGTCCCCTTAAGAAGATAAACATTTTACAAATGCCTTAAAGCATTTTTAATGCTTATTTCCTGACTGACTTTCTTGTTACAAATTAAAGCTGATGTTCTGTTTGCCATTTTAGTAATCTTTCAAAGCAATTTTCTTTATTCATATTCAAACAGTTATAATACTGGAGACAACTGGACAGGAGTATATTGTTTTAAGAAATAAATCCAAGATTATTTTATCTCTTTATTCCTCTATACTCATGAATACATATTTTCATTGCACTTTTTATAATAATAATTTATTAAATACGTATGCTGCCTGACTATAGAGCATAGCAGAGTCTTGCCCAAATTCCTAGCCAGAAACTGCCCCATGGGTCTCCGTGGAGACTGCAATTCTATTTACTTTCATTTCCAAGTGACAATAAACCTCATTGTGCTTAGCTGGTTTGCTATTAAGAGTCACACCCGGTGTCCAGCAAATTATAGCACTTGGCTGATTTTATCTGAGCCTAGAAGTAAGCAAGGTTGGGCTTTGTTGATACCTGTATGGGGGACCCCTAGGAAATACCAGAGTCTAGGTTATACCAGGAAGTTGAAAACACCCAAGAAGAAGGCAGTGGGAAATCACTTACTGTTACCAAGCAAACTACAGTACAAAGATAGGCCAATGTAGCCACTAGAAATTGAAGCCTCTCTGAAGGAGGCATTACTTTTTTTTACTCATTGTCCCTAGAATTCTGCTGTTAAATACTAATGAAACTCATGAAGTTTGGAAGTCTGGATTGCCAAACGATTGAAATCCCTCTGCTGTGAGTTCTGATAATTTTACTTACTGTGTTCACTAAAGTTGCAATCATTCAGCGGAAACTTCTTGTGTATTAAGTCCCACTAAATTCAGTGAGGTTTACTTCTGAACAGACATATATAGGATTGCACTGGAAAAGAAGTTACAAAGTTAGAAGGGAACAGTATTAGAATGCATTATTGAATATGGTAGCCTTCCCCAACAGGAATGTCTTCAGATATGTGGATATCTGTCACCAGAATTTTGGGGAATAACTACTTTGGTTATGAATGCTGGAAGTTGGTCCATATATCTGAAGGATGCCCAGGTTGGGGAAAGCTAAACTAGGAATTTTCAATAGATCTTTATGCTGGGAGGAAGGGGTAAGGATTTTATTTTCCAAATCTATCAAGAATAGCTTGACCACACAGGCCAGCTATATGAAGATTGATTTTGAAATAATATAAAAAGGATAAAATAATGAAAAACAGAATGTGTGCTGAACAAGAAACAGAAATTAAAATCAATATGTTCCAGCATAAAAAGGCTCAATATAACAATTTCAGAAATTAGCAGAAAATTGAGTTTGTGGCAGAGGAAATGGAAGTGAGACAGTATTGTGAGAATGGCAGACGTTGGTAGAAAAAGGGAGTAAAAATAAAACAAGATGCCTTTATTTTTAAAAATGGAAGATGTATGTCACTAGATGTATGGGTGAATGAAATTTTACAAGACAAAGGAAGAATGGGCAAATATGCAAGATACTTCTACAGATGTTTTCTTTTTTATTTTTATATCCTTTTCCTGGACTGGCAGACCCTTCTCATGCTTGCTCTTAGTCACCTTTTGCTTGGATTATTGTAATGCACTCTACATGGGCTTCCCCATGTTATTGAAGATAATGTGGAAGTTACAGCTGGTCCAGAATGTGGCTATATAAGCAGTCATGGATGCATCTTGGTACAACCATATGACAGGTATGCTCCACAAGCTGCACTGGTTTTTGGATGCAATTCCAGATCCTGGTTTTCATTTATAATGCCGCATGTGGCTCAGGGCCCAGCTTTCTATGGGATTGCCTTTCTCCTGTTATCTCCACCTGGCCTACAAATCTGACAGGGTGGGCATCATTCCCTGGTCCCAATCCAACATTCTAACCACTATTTTATTTACTATATTACTTTTACCAGTATGTTTCCTAGTATAATTTCCTAGCATAATTTCCATGATCTAGGACAGTCTTGCTCAATCTAATTCCTTCTGGATAATTTGGATGTCAGTTCCCATAATTCTAGGACCAATATATCTGCAGGTTACCAAGTTCAGGAATTCTCCTCTATGTATAAGTGTACTGTGTGGATCCCACAGCGACAAGAGTTGTATTTTGAGTTCAACACCATTTTAAACAAAGGTTAAATTATAGTTTTGTTTTTTGTGGGTGTTCAAATATTAGGAGAAAGCATGATGATGATGATAATGATGATGATGCATGCTACAAACTTAGTGGGAAGCAAAGTTAGACATGTTTACATCTAGAATTGCTCACACCATTAGGCAGAATGAGACAACTAGCTCAGGTGGCAAATATTGGGGAATAGAAGTGGCAGCTTCTGGCTATCACTCATTTCTTTTCCAGCTGTTGCCTTCTGTTAGAGGGCAGAGCAGTGCTTGCCACACAATATGACCTACGTATATCTCCTAAATCAGTCTACTGCGTAAATTTGTGGCAAAGAGATTATCTCATTGCTAGTATTGACAGCCCTGCTAATTTCTGTACATGGGCTGGAGAGAGCATGCCATTTAGCCCCCACATTCAAGCTGCAAAATGGCATTGCTAATTTAAGGGCTGTTAAAATTAGTGATGAATAGGACCCAATTCAGTGTAACGACAGAGATATGTGAATGCATCTCCATCTTTTAAGAACTCTTGAAAATAGCTGTAAGATGCTTAACAAAATATCAGTGTAACAATGGCATTGATGGCAGGTGGGGGAGAGAGAAAGAAAAAAAGGTGATTAACTCTTCTTTTTCTGTGTTTTTTTCTCAATGAATATCACCTTCATTCTGAACAGCTGTATTTCTCTGTTCCCAGCTCAGCAGGCTTAGGTCACAGGTTATTTTGGATTCAGAAGCAATGCCACACAGGCAGTATAATAGCATAACCCAAGACAGCAATAAAAGAATATTCAAGAATCCTGAAGAATACAATAAGACAAGGAAAGAAAGACCTTCTGCCAGTCAGGGAACCCTATAAAGATGACAGCAGGCAGACCCTTTCAGTGTGGAGTCCTTGGTGCTTTCTGAGCTTGGTTGTTTGCTTGCAACCCAACTAGTTTCATTAGCCAACTAGGTAACATCATCAGTGCTTGTCTTGGTTTATACCAGATGGCGATGAGACCACCTCAGAGTTAAGAAATATCTGTTTCTCAAGGTTAATTGGATTGAAGATGAGAAGATCATCCTACTCTACAAAAGTGTCTTCCCAAGGACAAGACAGAACAAATTATGACCCAAGTATGACCCTATAGTGATTAAAATAAATACTTGCTTAATTCTGCTCTATAATGCTGAACTATCATACAAAAGTATAAAATCATATGGAGTTCTATGTAACCTGCATCTAAGGAAAAGAGGTTTATACCACTTTTCAATTCCTCCCCCCCAGAATTCTGGGGGAACCACCAGCAGTACAACAGCTTTTTCAGCCGTTTAGTGCTGAGAGGAGATAAATGGCACACACTATATGTCCCTACTATATTAAGGCAAATGCATCTCCCATGGAAAACTAGACATTTGACAAAAATGAATCAAGCTGAAATACAACTGATTAAGCATCCTGTAGTACATTGTGATCCTTCACTGATTAGGGTAAGACACTGTTTTCTCTTTAGTTATATTTGTATATGTTATAAACATTGTGACCTTTCTATGACTCTATATTTCCCAAATTATACACAGGAAATATTATTTTGTATCTTCACCAGAAGCTTTACTATTTAAAACTTGTTCATAATTTTCCTTTTCTTTGTGAGCATGTTGACTTTCTCAGCCATTCAATATCCAGTTCTCCCAACCTTCTTTGAATCCTTTCATTCTTCATTCTCAACTTTAAAAAAAATGTGTAAAGACTGTTTTGGAGGCTCCATATAAAACGTCTTTGTGAAATTTCATTTATTTATAAAATCATAAATGAATAGTTTTATTGTGACTGATATTATCCAAGTTTCATCTGGAAGAACTGGATATGGTGACCAGTGAAGTTATTCATTAAAAGTCAGGACTGTCAAGAATACAGAGGTATTGTTGGAATGAGAAAGAATGAATGTTTCAGCTAATGGTTAACTCACCTTGTGCTGGTTATTATAGGGAAAATAATTTAATAATGAATCTTTAACATTTCTATTTAATGCAGTAACTTTAACAAAGGGATAATAGAGAGGAAGTATAAACTACAGCCCATTCCAAGTTAAAAGTTTTTAAGTTTTTCAAGCATAACTTTAAAAATAGATTAATATTATTAATGGAGGTATTTCTCCCTTTCCCAGTTACTTGCTAGTTGAATTAACATGAAAGTGAATAAAAAAGGGTTTAGTCATATTAAACATCAAAACACAGGGATATGTTTCACTGGTATACTGGGGGCTATAACTGTATTCACAATAACAATCTATCTTCAGAATGTTTCACATGGGGATATCAGAGTTCTGAGTTGGCCTATGAGTGACTTATGCTGTACTCAGATGTGAAAAGCTAAGTATGGATAGAGAATGCCATTCTGGAGAGGCTAAAATACTACTGGAACATGTTTGCACATTTGGAACAGATGGCATTGATTTTTGGAAATAAATCTGGAAAATGTATATACACATATTTAACTACATAGTTGTTAGTCTGCTTCACTGAATTTAGAAACATTCCTAGTTGTGTTTTAATGCATTAATATCTGCCAAGCTCTTAATTGTGAAAGTGAAAGGAAATAAAAATGTAACTATAATAAAGTTTGAAGAATTATCCATGTGCTGACCGTATCCTAAAAAGTAACCATCAGTTTAAAAAACAATCCCTTATTCATAGCCGCATGGTCTCTGTCACAATGGATATCTATTTATCTATCATCTATTTCATCTACCTAACTACCTACCTCTAATCTACTGTATCTCATTCAACAGACCCATAAAACTAATCAAGGAACCCAGAACATTTGCAGCATTTCTCTTTTTAACAATTTGATATGGCAGCCCCGAAATAAAGATAAAAAACCATATATTCCTTTCCTTAACTGGAAGAATAATTTAAAAATATTATTCTAATCTTAGACTATTTTCATTTAAAATTTATGTTTTTGTAGTTCCCTAATGCCTGATATCAGCATTTTCTCTCATAATGCAGAGTGTTATTGCCAGCTACATGGAGAGAATAAACATAATACTGAATCTACTATAAATGTTCCACTGTTTTATTAGCAGAAATAGCTATAATGTGTTTAAGTGTTATACTGATGGATTAAAACCACAACAATGCGTAACTGGAACTATTCTGTATATATCTGGGACACTAAATGGCCATTCTTCTTGCTCAACTAATCTAAAATTTGATCCTGAAGCCGTGAATCCAAACAGCATAACTTAAAAAAGAAAGCTAACAATGTTTAATATTAGGGATAATGATCAAACCAGAACATTCCAAGACAACAAAACACGTTCTAGGTAACCAAAAATATAGACAGAAATGTACCTAAAAAATATCAGCGTTACCTAGGGTGCTGAACAAGTGTTTGATAAAATGGCAGTGGTAACCAAGTTAGTAATGTCAACAAAGAAGATACTGAGATTTTGTTCACACTCCAGATATTCTGGAAATCAATTTCCCATTAGTCTCAGTCAGCACGGAAAGTGATAAGTGAAACATCTGGAGGGCACCCAGGGTTGAGAAAGGCTGGACTAGGCTACATGTACATTTTGTCTATGAACCTTTCCTTTCGATGGCATCTTCATCTCTTTCATTAACTCAGTTCTCCTGTTCTCTCCCACAGCTGTTGCCATATTGCTTCTTTTCTCAATAACTTACACTGACATCCTTAACATTAAGGTGTGTGTTCTATATGAACTCACTTATACCTTCCTAAGCTATTTACCTATGACATTCTATCTTATAAAATCTGCTATAGAATAAGTGTGAGCAAACTCGGGCCATGTGTGGCCCACCAGCCAAATTGTGTTGCCTGGAATTTGGATTATCCCAAAAATGAAAGAGGTCTTCCTACAATGGTGTCAGGCAGAAAGCTCCCAGTGCTAGCAGTTATAAGTCATAGCACATTTCTTTCTTCTTTTTCTCCTTAATGGATTAACACTGGAGAGAGAAAAGTGAGAAAAGATGGAACAATTCTAAGTAGAAGTGGACATCATCTGGGGAACTCATAAAATCCTGTGAATAAGTTAAAATAATTTTGCAATAAAAGACTGATTTGGGATAACCTTTATTCTCCGCAAAAATAATCTGTATACAAGAGTATCTGTTACCCACAGAAGAGAATATATGTAGCTCAGGGTTGAACTGTGGAGTCCTTGGGGTTCTCTAAGCTTGGTTGTTTTCTTGCAAGCATTTTGTTACCCGTTTATCTGTGAAGAATATCTGTGTAATTTCAGTCCAATGCCCCACTATACAGATTTTAGATTAATACGTATGCACACATAATACATAGCGAAATCAATTCAAAGTAAATATATTTTGGCTTGGGTTACTGGAATCAAATTTCCTCTTCACTGCTCTTCTTTTCTCCTGATATTCTCTCTTTACTGCTACTCATTCATATAGTCCTGGAAAAAAAAAAAGCTAATGTATTGCCACATCTCTTATATAAAATATAACAATAGGCAAATAGAATATCTTGAGCTTTTGTAGCCACATATCATACTACAGAATGAGGCTCATAAGAACAGTTTTAAAGAATGTAAAAAATATTAATGGCAGTTTGCATCTTCAGATGCATTTTACTCTACATATTATCCCCAAGACCTATTTATCAATCAATAATGCATTCCAAATTATAGTGTTTATCCTCAAATTAAGATTTTTGTGTGTTTATGTATGTGGGTACAATTTAAGTCATAACTGGTAGTATTTCAAATATGTGTATGACAAAATTTAGATTCTAGGTTTAAAATCAGTGAGGAATGTGGAGAAAAAAAAATTCTTTTCTCTTTTCATCCATGAGGTGGCATCATATAATGACTTTTCTTCATATAAAGTGAAAATGACATATAACTGTAGACCTAATCATATTAAAATAACTATAGTGGCTACTCAGTGCAGAAGAATAACTGACTTTATTATGCTTATTTTTTAGTAACATCAGATTATAGGAATATAATTCTCATATGATTCTCTTTGCCCCCACCCTGGAATGCAAATACAAGGCACCAAGTTAAGAGTTTCCAGGAGTGGGAAAATAAGGCCACAGCTTTGCTAATGGAAATGCAAAGAAGGATTGTGGGTCTAAACTTGGCCCTGAATATTCAGAGACTGTAATGCTGGTTTGTCTGTGTGACCTTGTATGGTACTTTTTGGCTGAATCTCCCCATACAGGAATTCATATCAGGGTCCCTGGATCCAAGGATTTACTTATTTCACAGGGTAGGATTTTCACGACTTTTAATTTTGCTGCTGGGCAGCCAGCCGTATAAATGGAGACTGAACTAAGCTAAAGTTAACCCCCAATAATCCCAGCCTACTCTGCTATTTAGTTGTGAAAACCTAGTTAAGGAAATTATATAGGAGATTTCCCCTCAAAAACCCAAGAGATGTGAGGGAAAAACAACTTGAATCAAAGGATGGAAGCAAACTTCTGTTAGCAAGAAATGAGTTTTTCTTTCAAAATATTGAATTCTAAATGCCAGTTGGGTTGCAAACAATACCATATTGATTTTGACAAGTCTGCAATCTTGTAAGTTCTTACCTGTGACAGCTCCATCCAACTCACTGGGACTTAAAGGCAGAAATGTTATATACTTGTACTTTGAGAGGTAACACCCTTACACAATGAAACATTCTTCTAAATAGACATGAGTCGTAGTAGTAGTAAGTAAATTTAAAGTAATAGTAATTAAATTTGTATGCTGCTGAATCCTTCCAGACTCATGGCAGCTTGCAGGTTCAGCCATACATTGCCTTCCTCTTGCCATACAGGTTCCTTTTCAGAGACAAGGCCAGGACATGCTTTTTGGCTGCTCCACCATTTCTCACAGGTTAAAATGTCTGCTAGATATCACCATGTTGCTCTATCTTTCTGTCAAGGTGTATGGTTGCTATCCAAGATGTTTGTCTGTTTGCTGGTTGGCTAGCTGGTTTATTTATTTTAAGAGATTTATATGGCCATCCAACTTGCGAACAGATTAATGTTGACATCTTATATGATCATATCTAGTGTTTTTCCATTTTATTATTCAGTCAGCAGGGACTGATGGAATACAAGAAGGGGAATCCTTTGAGCCTTCCCCTAATTTTTGAAAGAGAGCCAAAAAAGCATAAAATTACAGTTTGATCCATTTGGAAATCTCAGTTTGGATGTACTGGCAAACTCAGATTTCATTAAATCAGAAAGTTTCTCATTAAGCTGGATATATGAGGAGAGAAAAAGACAATGTGTATGAGAACAAGGCTTTGTCATTTAACTGCCACTAGATTTTCTGTGTTGTAGAGTTTTCTATCTCCTTTCAATTTCTAATGACAAATTGTTGAACAGGTCACTGAATCAGATGAAAAACCCTATTGAATCAATACTGAACTATTTCTCCCTCTATCAGGTTTTTTTTTCACTGAAGATTGTTTTCATGGCTGACAACATTGCTAGTTACTTGAAGTGTGAGACTGTAAAGATACTTACTTGATATTTTGCTTCACTGAGCACAGAGAAAATCTGTGCAATCTTAATTTTTTTCCCAAGGATCCTCGTAAATAGATTCTGTCACAAAGAAAGAGCCAATCTGCAAACAATTCCTTGAAATGTGGCCTTTCTTGCCTTGTTACTGAGTAAAATCAATAGGCAGCAATGAATTTGTTGACCGGGTCATGGTTTTGGAACTGTACTGCAATGTGAATTATTTTTTAAAAAATGTTTCTTTTTCTTGACAATAGATTTTTCTCCCCTCAGATGTGGCAAGTGAGAACCGGGTAAAGAGAAGGGGACTCTGGAACCTGTTGTATAACAGAAATAATATTGTATTGAAAAAGGACATGCATTCCTGATATTATTATGTTAATGTTACATTCTTTTTCTCACATAACATGCACACACACACATGCACACACACGTTACTTAAATCCTTTTTTTAAGCTGTGTGAAAAATGTAATTTCAATGGATCAGAGTTTAGGAGGAAATTTACAGAAGAAAACCCTGATACATATCCATATCTATTGATATAAAAAAACCCCACATTTTGATAAACCTTATATTGTGAGTGATATTGTTTATGATAATACCTAACCTGTTGCCCTATCCCATCTGACTGAGAAGTCTGGAGTACTGTATAATCCCAACACATCTGCAAGATGGTTCCTAGTTTGCAGAATTCAATAGCTGTATTGAAAGTTTCAAAGAGCTGTTAGTGCCTTCTGTCTGGGTATGAGGTAGCCAGTGCTGGTACTCTGGAAACTAATTTTAATTAAGCTCAGTGCTCTTTTCAATAGAATTTGTGTAACTGATTATCCCACAACAACAGAAATTGGGCTTAGTCAGGCTTAGGGTCAGTTGGTTAAACTTAATGGGCCTTTATTCATGATTAATTTAAAACCTGTTGATATCAATCGGTTCAGTTTAGCTATTACTAAAATTGGATTCCACCCAATCATTTAAATCATACTTATAGTCCCATAAAGCCCTTCATGTGTTGTCAAAAAGAATAAAATGTTTCTCCATCTCTGCCAAATACGATATACTTGTGAAAGAGTGTAATGTAATGTCATGATTAAAGTGTTGGACTGGGATTAATGAGACCAGGTTTAAGCCCCATTGGACTATGGAGCTCAGTCTACCTTTCTTCAAAGAGTTGCTGTAAGGATAAGATGAAGGAAAACCTTCTTACATGCACTGACTTGAGTTCCCAGAGGATAAGTGTAAGTCGAATGAATGGAATGGGATGGGAATAAACGGCTCATGTGATTTTTCTCTTCATGAAGAAAATAACAAGAAATATCTAAAAATTAACAAGCCATTTTATTCTAAACTTATGGTAACTGAAGTCAAAACTATCTGGAGAACACTAGCTTGGAAAGATTGTTTTCAAGAATATGAAACAGGACTGTCTTGCTTGCATTGAACTAGGGATCTCCCAGGCAGACAGTCTGTTTTTAATCATTTTACTCAATCCCATGGCTTAATTGATCCAATTCCAAAAGCTTGCTTGATGGGTTTTCTTTTTAAAACTGGCATAAAAACCCTGTACACTCAAAAGAGTAGCATTTTAAAATTGTTATCAGGAATAGAAAACATTCCTAAAGCCTCTTTGAAAACTTTATTCTATGAAAGAAAACTGCTAATAGTCAAAGCATGGCACTAGACACAGAATGCAACCACAAGATTACAGCCTTTCAAGACTTGAATGAAGGATGGATTATGTCTGTTTGGTTTCTTACTCCCAAAATAATTCTTCCTTTTACTATAGCCTTGACTGAATTTATTGAAAGGGAAATTCTCCAGCAGATTCTCATGATGTCATTTTATGTTTGATTGTATGCTTCCTCTATCTGAAAGTCAGTTGACATTGGTCCAGTTATCATCTTTGTTTCCTAGTAGATGTGCAGTCTGTAATTATAAAGAGACCCTGACTGATGCTTAGTGCATTTTTTTTATGTCAGAGACATCGTGGCACTGAGCAAAAAAAAAAAATACAGTAATGGAAAACTCTGAGGAAGAACAGATTACTAAATCAGGTTCAGGTTACAGGGTCGGCTTTGGCTAATTTATTTACATGGAAGAAACAAATATATGATTCTATGATAAAGGTATAAGTGTGTGATAGAGTCCATATTATAACTCAGATGGTGTCAGGTTGGGCTAATTTAACCATATCTGGGCTGGAAAATTATGGATGATGGCAAAATGGTAGGAAAGAGGTACAGAAAACTGTTCTGAATGATCTTGGGTGATAATTCTGAATGTAATCTTTTTGAGAAACGAAATTAGTCTCCTACAACAGCGGGGTCTTTTTGGCTAGGGCTTCGGAGTTAGAAAGGCTCTCCCTTGAGGGTTCAATTAGGTTTCTCTTCCATTTGTTTTAAGATATGTTGTAATATCTATGGCCTACTGATATACAAAGCAGTATCCAAAAATTCTAGGAAGTATCTGAAGAATCCAAAAATTCCAGGAAGAAAACATTTATTTTCACAGTCTGAAAGATATTAGAAAGAAAACAAATAGCAAAGAAGACAAGAGTTAGCTTATATTTATTGAGTTAAGACTGTTCACAGTTCTCTTAAAGAGATTATGAAAAAAACACTTATTCCATAAGGACTTTGGAAATTAAAATCAATTGGAAGTTAATTTTTGTTTCAAACTAACTTTAATTATATGTAAGGAACATTGGGAACACTATTTTTATAAAAAAATAGTACAAATACAAAAAAGTTCATTTGGACCACACAGACTTTATTTCTCATTACATAATATAACTCCTGTTTTACGCCTCTTTTTTCTTTGTACCGTTCTATTTAAATTAGTTTTATTTTCTACCTTGGTTAATACCAAATTTGCTAGTTTTCTTTCAGAGCCTTTCTGAATTTATCAGAGTCCATATACTGTTTTTCTTGGCCAAGAAGAAGAACCCGTGCATACTGCATTGCTTATGAAGATGTGTTTGAATTATTGCTATTCTTCTTTTTTGCCAGACTTCAAGGTAGAAAGACTTGTGGAACAAAAAATGGTTACATTCTACTTAAATTAGACAGCTTTTCACTTTCTCAGAAAGAATTAGTTTCAAATACTATAACTAAAGCAATCCTTCTAGATTTTAAGAATTAGAAAATATGTTGACAATACATGAAAGGGAAAAATACTCTTCAGTTTTTATCTTTCTTTGTATCCCCCACTATATTGTCAACAGCTATCTATTCCCTAGAGATACTCTTTTGTACCTTATGAGACAGAAGAAGTAGCTGAAGGACTTCTCTTCAATAAATATATCAGTCACTCAGTTGCTTGAACTTGCAGCAAAATAAATATAAGAGGAGTAACTTCGGAGATATCTGCTCATATCTTATGTATTTATAACTAGATCAATAACTTAGAAGAGGTCCAGGTTCTTTTGCTACATGAGGCAAAGGATAAAATGGTACTCTCTATACCAGGATATATGGAATTAGCTTAAAGAGTTGGGGTAGAAGGTAGGAAGAATATTTCATTGACATTGTGGAAAAGTACTGCAGCAAGATTATTGTATGCACGAAGATGGAAAAGTAAGGAAATACCCACATCAGAAGATTGGATTATAAAATTAACTGAACTTGCGGAAATGGCAAAGCTGACCAGTTTGATCAGAGAAAAAACAATAAAAGAGTTTTTTTGAAAGACTAGAAACCTTATACAGACTTTTTGCTGAAAGAAGAAAATACTGAATTGATGATTTCTGGATTTGGGGATTAAAAAGGGTCAAAGAGGATGGGGGGAAAAATAAGATGGCAACTATTTGATAGAAGAGTAGAAGGCATAAATATGTTTTTTTCTTTTTTAATTTCTCTTTTTTTCTCTTTCTTACTTTCTATCTTTTTTTTGTTTTGTATATTTTTACTGTATTGAAAAATCCTAATTAAAAAAAAAAGACATTGTGGAATAGTACAGAACGAGCACCTTAACCTCTTCCAGTTTAAGGAAAAAATTCTCCAGAGCTAGGCACCTTCTGCTCTCCTAACTAGCAGATATAGCAAAATCCCTATACATCCATAGCCTGTGTAACTCTGGAGAAATAATTCAGCATGTGCTTTTTTATTGTGGCTGCTATAGAGACTCTCAAAAAGGCTATCTAGCACACAACTTCCAACAATTCCTAGGCAAAACAGATGAGGTTTACACCAAATGATTACTATTAGATAATAATCGAGTTATATGGGTGGAATTCAAGCAAGGCTGGCTGGGGAATTCTGGGAGTTGAAGTCCACCTGTCTTAAAAGTTGCCAAGGTTGAGGAACCCTGATCTAAGCCATCTTGGAGTCTCTCCGCTGTCGCCTTATGGTAGCTCCAGAGAGTAGAGGAAGAGTTTTATCATCTTGCTTGGTATGTTATGCTTGTATACTATGCTTATGTATTCCTGTTTAATGCTATCTGCTAATGTTCATATTCCTGTTTAAATCTGTTTGCTAGAATTAACAATAAAGCTTACAATCTCCTTACCTACTGGTGCGTTCATTGTTTCTGGATCTAAAGGAACTAAAAGAACCACTTGTCTTGCACCTGGCCAGCGCTTTGACAATTGGCAAACAAATATAGCAATTACCTCATTTTGCCTACCTGTAGGGTAAGTGCTGACTTTCAGCAGCCCACAAATGTAAGAAATTCTAAACTGTGAGAGCAGGGTTTCAAAATAAACTCTGGCTTCAGATTTAAAATTTCATCGTAATTCTAGCACATTTGGAAGATGTTTTGTCTTGTGTTCTAATTATTTCATGTGAAAACCCTATTATTATTTACTGCCTATCATTTCCAGCTTTGTAGAATGGGATAAAATGGGAATAAATCCCTCTGTATTTAAAATATGTGGAGATATTCATACCACATGGGGTTGTTACATGATTTAAAACATTATAAAAAGATTGCTTATATTAGAAACAATGATGATATTGTAATTAATTTTAATACAATTCAGAATATGCATTTTTGAAAAGAAACATAAGGGAAGGGAAGACTGAAAAACAGATAGTTCCTCCAAAGAACAATTGCATAAGATTCCTAAAGGATAACTTTCTGAAAAGTAGGAATCCTGTCAGGGCTTCATATAATAAGAACCTTGTCATATTTTTGAGAAGCTGAAATGTGTTTCTATAGGAACACAATCAAACCACCAGTTTAAAATTCAGCATGGTATTCAGATAGTCTGGACTATTGTACTGACCTCCTGTCATAGCCATCTGCAGCATAAAAGGTGGCACAAAGATAAAGAAGCAGCTGGGAGGCAAGAAAAGGACTAAATTGAAGGATCCAATGAATTGTGAAGCAATAATCACTTGCGACATGTAAGCAGGTATGCATAATAGATCTAAGGAATAAACATGTAAGGTAACAAATAGGGGTTGATATGGGGCTGAACTTTGAAGAAAAAAGAATAATCATATGGCAAGATACATGGGAGGGTTTGTGATGAAATGATGGTAGTGAGTCTTTTGCATGATGACTCTGGATTGACAAATTCAGTTCACAGAACAAAAGAGACAATCACTCTCATCACGCCACCAGCATTCAAGTAGACGTAGCATGCACAAAGCTAATGACATTTGTTGAAGGAAAATAAATAACTGCTTTTCATCCATTTTGTATTATAACACAGTCTTGATCACTATCTTGCAGTTTGGGGTAGAATTGGGAAATATGTGCATAGACTTAGTAAAGTAGCCCAGCTTGAATTTATGCTAATGTTTTTTTCAAAAATGAGTTCCACCAGAATGCTAGAATTAAATGTAAGCTGTTATGCCACATTCACTGGGAGCTAACGTATTCCATTCCCTGTTTATATAACTAGCATATCAGAATGAATTAATCAAAATACATGGTTACACCCAAAGAACTATCTTGCTAATGAATATCATGCAGTACTGGAACTAGTTAAAGAATGGTACACATATTTTAAAGCACATTTTTATTTCATATTTTGCAGGAATACAAAAGAGAAATAGGAAAAACAAAGCAAATAACACTATTAGAAGAATCAAAAAGAGAAAAAAAATCCCTTCCAGATTGGTATAAATAATGTGTCTCAGATATTTTATTGTGACATTTGGAGTGTGTTTTTACTTCACATCTGGACAAGAATGAAAGGACCAATAGAAGAGAATATGTGTAGCTCAGGGATGAACTGTGGAGTCCTTGGAGTTCTCTGACCTTGGTTGTTTTCTTGCAAACATTTCATTACCTGGCTAGGTAACATCTCCAGCGCTGTCTAGCTGGGTAACAAAATGTTTGCAAGAAAATAACCAAGGTCAGAGAACCACAAGGACTCCAAGGATGAAAGGATTTGGCAATAGGAATTTGCAAGGAACCAGTATGACTTTTGATTATGTAAAAGGTGCAACAAACCTGTATATATAACAAGGTAGAATATTTACTACTTTCTGGCATACTAAAATATCAGTTGATTATAAGACTTAGTTTTTGAATGAATATACATAGGACTAGGCCTTTTGGTTCATCAGAATGAACTGACCTGGGCTTTTGATCAGATTATTAATGACATTATACATATAGTACTATATTTAATTCATGGAAATGCTATATAAAGAACAAAAGTTTAAAGCAAACATTGGAAACAGAACAAGAGAGTAATATAAACTTTCTACAGAAGACTGGAGTGGTTGGAGTGGTCATGGAGTCACATGCATAAAACCCAAACAACCCTGTGAAACTTTTTTGTTTATGAACTGTTTAGAACCAAACCCTGTAAGTTACCTTGGTAGTTAAGAGCATGTGCTACATCCAACCAATCTTACACACATTTACATCCCGTTTAACTCAACGGGAAGCAAACATAGTTTATGTAAGTATGCATGTATATATTAGATTTATATTATGCCTTTCCTCTTTGCTCAAGGCAACATATATAACATTTCTTTTTTCAATCTTCCCCATAACAGCAACCTTGTTGGGTTGAGAGGCAATGATCACCCAAAGTTACTGAGTGAGTTTCCATGGTTGACTTGAATCTGGGTCTCCTTAGTCCTAGTCAAACATCTTACTCACAGCACTATACTCATAATTCGTAACAGCATTATGCTCATACAGGGGTTGTGTGGCATCACTGTGGGGGGATATAAAGGCACAGTTTTATTGGTATGCCTAGTATGGGCATGCAATTCCTGTATTTTTGGTACATGCATCCTTTTCTCTCAGATCAAACTCAGGGGAAAGCAGTCCTGCCCTCCATCAGAATAAAGATCCAGGCTTTGGACTGAAAAGGGGATACTTGTCTTGGGTTAAAGATCAACGTAAACATCGTTAGAACGTAAGAAGATTCATTCATCCAGACTGGGAGCTGTTCATGCAGACACATCTACACTGTGCTTTTGCTGTCAAGCTGTACAGGTAAATTACAACTATAGTTTAAGAGACAGAGAGATTAGTGCTTCTCAATGTGTTATAATCTCTTAAGATCAAACCTTTTGTAGGTTGCTTCTTTGGAACTGAATATTATATAAAACAAAGATTGGAAATGGGGGAGGAGAGATATTTGGGGGCATATTAGAAAAGCCCTAAAATGCATTCTGATTCCATTCCAGAAGTGTAGAAAAAATTATTTCAGAATTAAAATTGAATGTTTGTTTCATTATTTATTGATTGTTAATGTATATGGAATGGGTCTGTATTATTTATATGGATATGCTAGTCATTTGTTTATTTAAATTTGTATGGCCAGGCTTTTCATCATCATGACTCTGGATGGGTAACAACTATTAAAAAATACAACCTATGCAGCATAACAGCAAACATATAATCATCAGCCAGGGTAAAACTAAAAACAAACATCAAAATACAACATGAATATAATCATCTCATGGGCTCTTCTGTACATCTGACCCCCATTGCTTGGTGACATAGCCATGTCATCAAGGCCTTAAGAAAGACCAACAGGGTTGGGGCTACTCTGATCTCTGGGGGTGATGTTCAAAAGAGCAAGTGCCACAAATGAAGACAGTTTACAAAAAACACCAACAGATACTGATATCTTGCACCAAATTAAGCTTCTACAACACCAAGTATCTATGTTATCTATAAAAGAAATAGAGACAAAGTTAAAGTATACAAAACAAAAATATTTTGAATCTGCAAATAAACCAGAGAGATGGTTGCATATAAACTGAGAAAGGAGAGAGACAATAAAATGATAATGAAAATACAAGAAGGAAATGTTACACTCACAAATAATGTAAGCATCCAAAAATCTTTTCATAACTTTTTTTCAGATCTGTATAAATGACAAGAAGTTTCATTAAATCATACTGACGCATATCTAAAAAGACAAAATTTACCAAAACACTCACAATCTCAAAAACAAATCATGAACAATCCTGTGACCACCCTTGAAATGTCAGAAGCTATCAAAAAGGCTAAAATAGGGAAAGATGGATTAACAAGTTCTTATTATAAATGTTTTGAAGATGAATTGTTATTACCACTTAAGCGGGTGAATTTTAGGGGGTTTACCTACCCCCTAAAAGTTTAAGTTTACCACTTAAGCAGGTAAATGTTAGGGGGCTCAGCAATACCAGAGACTTGGAAGGAAGCTAATATAATGTTATTGCCAAAAGAGGGTCAAGATCCAACTATGACTAAAAACTACAGACCAATTTCTTTGTTAAATAACAATTATAAACTCTTTACATCAATACTAGCACAGAGATTGAAAAAGGTTTTATCAGACTTTACACATGAAGATCAATGTGGCTTCTTACCTAAAAGACAACTGAGACACAATGTAAGAATTATACTAGATATAATAGAATATTTACTGCATCATAATGAAAAGCAAGCAGCACTGATTTTTTTGGATGCAGAGAAGGCTTTTGACCATTTGAACTGGTCGTTCCTGTTTAAAGTTTTGGAAGATATGGACTTTGGTGAGAACTTTCTGCAAGGGATTAAATCAATATATATCTCCCAACAGGCAAGTATTATTGTTAATGATGAACTACACAACCATGTGAGATACAAAAGGGGACAAGACAGGGTTGTCCCTTGTCACCTCTACTTTTATTTTAGTTCTGGAAGTGTTAAATAGAGATATTAGACAAGATATGAATATAAAGGGTTTACAGATCAGAAAATAAGTTTTTAAATTAAGAGCCTTTGTGGATGATTTAGTTTTGATTTTACAGGAACCTCAAAATGGAATTGAATGTTTAATGAAGTAATTGAAAGATTTTGGTGCACTTGCTGGATTTAAAGTAAACAGACAAAAAACAATGTTGATTAAGAATATGACTGTGAAAATCAAGAAATATTAATGAAGAAGTCTGGCTTCAAAATTGAAAAAAAGGTTAAGTATCTGGGAGTTACATTGACCAATATGAATTATATGTTATATCAAAATAATTATATTAAAGCCTGGAATGATATTAAAAAGGATTTATTAAGATGGTGTAAACTGCAACTGTCATTGTTAGGTAGAATTTCAGTAATTAAAATGAATGTTTTACCTAGAATGCTTTTTCTTTTTCAGACAATACCAATATTGACAAATGATGTACCTTTTAAACAATCAGCAGAAAGATATTTCTAAATTTGTGTGGCAAGGTAAAAAAAAACAAAGAATAAAATATAAACTTTTACAGGATGCCAAAGAAAGAGGTGGGTTAGGTCTTCCAGATTTAAAGTTATACTTTGATGCCTGCTGTCTGGTATGGATGAAAGAATGGATGACTTTACAAAACAAGAGATTATTGGAATTAGAAGGACATGAGTTAAGATTTGGATGGCATGGATATTTATGGTATGACAAAGTGAGAGCTAATATTGATTTTAAGAATCACTTTATCAGATGTTCTTTACTGAGAATGTGGAATAGATATAAGGCAAGATTGTCTCCAAAAATTCCTCTGTGATTGTCAGTCCAGGAAGCTTTTTATAGAAGTGAAATGACAGTTAACCAACCATGGTTGACGGACACAACTTTGTTATTATTTTCTGAAGGAGAACCTAACCTGAATAAGGGAGAAGAATTAGAGTTGGAAGGTTTTGTTTGCCAATGGTTTACATAAGCACAGTTGCTAGAAAGATTTAAACTAGATAAGAAAAGCTATGAGTTTACCACTGAGAACACTGAGTTTGAATATGCTTTGTGTACTAATGATGAACATCTTATTGCTAAAATGTATCTATTTTTGTTAAAGATGAATTTGGAAGATGAATATGTTAAAGATTGTATGGTTAAATGGGCAAAAAACTTTGGATATAACATAATGTTGGACCAGTGGGAAAATATGTGGAATAAAGGGTTAAAGTTCACTCTCAATTATACGTTGAAAGAAAATTTCTATAAAATGATGTACCGTTGGTATTTGACACGAGATAAATTGTCAAAGATGTATAAAGAAACCTCAAATATCTGTTGGAAATGTAATCAATGTGAAGGTACATTAATCACTTATGGTGTACTTGTGAAAAGGCTAAGAAATATTGGAATATGATATGTATTTTGATTCAAAAGATTTTGAAAATAGACTTGCAATTGAAACCAGAGACTTTTCTTTTAGGTATGATGGTTAAACAAATGGAAAGGCAACATGGAAATTTATTTCTTTATATGATAACTGCAGCGAGACTCCTATATGCGCAAAAATGGAAGGATTTACACTACCTACTGCTGAAGTATGGATATTGAAATTAATGGAATTGGCGGAGATGGTGAAACTCACCGCTTTCCTCAAAGACAGGGCACTATCTAACTTTGTTTCTAATTGGAAACAACTCTTAGACTTTTTGCTTGATGCTCAAAAAAATCCAACTTTGATTTTGGGATTTGCTGATTGATGTTATAGAAATATCTCGTACAAATTATATGTATTGGCGAATATATTCTGTAGCTATACCTGTACCAAGGGAAGTTGGAAGCTACTCTTTCTTTCTTATGCCCCCCTCCCCCTTTTTTTCTTTTTTTCCCTTCCTTTTTCTTGATTTTTCTGTATTTTAACTTTTTTTGAAACCATAATAACATTTATAAAAAAGAGCAAGTGCCACTATAGCAAAGGCTGTCTTCCTGGGTCCCACTAGATGGCACTCTCTAATGGATGGGAGCCATAGATGAGAAACTGCCAAATCTGATGGGACAGGTAGACACAATTTATATATTTACAAAAGTTTAGATGTTTCTCTGCATCCCAGTCATGGAACACATTCTGTTTGTACACCTACTGCCAACATAAATTTATTTTCCTTGCAAGTTTAAGTTACGGCTATTTTCTCTAGTGTCTGTATTAGGATCTTTGAAATTATTTAGTGTAGCTTAATGTGCTGTTGAATGTTTTTATCATGTGAACCTTGCCTGAGAACTATGATACAGTGCAGGTTAAATATATTATCATAAATGAATGCAAAATACAAAGAGAAAGTCTGCAAACTATATATATGTCAGAAAGTGTATTATATACTGTACATACATGCATGCATACATACATACATTCAACTCCAGGACTTTAATTTCTTAAAAAAACTTAGGAACTTCTCAAAACTTTTATGAAAGTCAATCTAAGGACATAACCTGTCCTTTTTCTGTTCCTTCCTTTCTTATCCTTCACGTAGAGTACTGGAAATTTCTTACACATTGCATTTGGACTAACAAATTGAACCTGAGACCAGTGAAGCACATATGATTTAATATAGCTCGCTTATTCTAATGTTTGCATTTACCAACACATGGAAGAAAAATGGCCTTTTTGGCAAAAGGAAATCAACAATATTTCCAACAATACTTTATTGGAATGCTGACAAGAAATTACATCAAAGGTCAACAATGAGTGCAGCTTTGTCCAGAAAAGTGATATCTTTACTGTGTGTTAATTTTCTTCATGCCATTCCTTTGTCTCTCCTTTTTGGCAGCAGAGCTCCGAGGCCTTAAATGGCAACAGATAATGGGTTACGATCAATGCTTATAGACCAGACAGCTAATCTGAACTTCACCAAAAAGTCAATATTTAGCTTTACCTTATCAGTGCAGAAATGTCAAGCATAGACGTAGACAGGAACAAATTTCCAACTGACTCCCTCTCACTCACGTTTCCGTGTTCAAAGCTGCACAGAAGAGTTTTGGCATCAGATAAGACAAAACTACCTTTGAAAGAAAAAGAAACGCAACACATGACTGAACTTGCAACTGCACACACAGTAGTTTATGAGGCAAAACCAACAAGAAATCCATTCTCATTTCTCTTCACACGTCCTGTTGGTTACTTTCCTATCTGCACGATGCTTTCAAATGATAGTTACATGCTGCAGGCAGCCTTCAAGAGATAAGAATGCTTTCTTCCTGCGAAAATTTAATATCATTCGTTGTCTCCCAAAACAATAGGCAATGGGTGGAATGCCAGGGGTGCAATCCAGCGTGGAGCACACGTGTTAGGAGAGTTTCTTGGTGTACCTTGGAAATTATGACTAGAATTATTCTTTGAATTTAGGGGTCCTTTATGACTTGCCAAATGACAGCACCCTCCAGGAGTCTAGCCATAGACATGGCTCTCCAACAGTGAAAGGGAAATTTTGTAATATGAGGTTTCTGCTTTTCTCTAAAAGTTTCTGCAGCACAGAAATCCTATCGAGTAAAAACATCACGACGGCAAGACAGTAACAATGGCTGTTAGGCTTATTCTGCACAAACATTTGTGAATCTTAATAGAACTCCACCCTTGCAGTGATAATGCAAACAGCTGCTGGTATAATTATAAATAGCCCTGACTGTTTTTGCCTTCCTACAGTATCTATATTGTGGCTGAGCCTGGCTAGAGTTTGCAGTTCAAAAGGGCAGGATAAATACAGCGTCATAAGGCTGGGGGTAACATTGGGGGTGCTTGCCTGTTCCCCAAAAGCACTAACTCACCAGGTACATATATTTTATAATGGGGTTTTAATCAAATAAACATTCACAACAATAGTTTCCATAATTTTAAAACAATTCCTTTGCTAAGTATTCTGATACAGAACCATAAAGCTAATCTTCCATTGGCAATATATTTATTTCAAATACTTCTATGTTACTTCTCATTTACAAAGGTTATTGAGGCAACTCTTTGGAGGTTTGAAGGCTAAATGTTTCTTATGTTAAATCGAAATGAAATGGACCGATTCAATTTTTTTATATATATAAGATGCAAAAGAATTGCCCAAACTCTGAAATAGTTATCCAGTACCAATACTGCTGGAAAGAATTGCTATTTTTGGCATACAAAAATAATATTTTTACAACAATCTTTCTTGATTAAAAGAAATAATCATTGTCTGCAGTATTTATTTTGGGACTGCATGGTGTACATTGCAAATGCATGTATGCTAGCAATTATGTATAAAGAACAATATTTTTAAGTGACAAAGCAAACAATGTTGCCTGCAGATACTATGAAATTGATGTTTTAGCTCATCTTGCTTATCATTAGTCATAGCAGAATAAAAAAGTCTATGCAATTATTTATACTGAGATAACTCTTTTTTTGGTGGGGGGAGGGGGAATAGGCCTTGGATTTCTAGCCTCCAGTGTGCTGGGTTTTATATCATGTTAAATAAATCTAGTTGTGAACTACAGAAAAAGCAGGTAAAATTTGAACATGATTGTATTGTGTCTTTTGTTGAGAACCAACATCAGAAAAAATATTTGTAAAAATGCTTTTCTACCAGTTGTATTTTAGGATTTTTACAATGAGAAACAATATGCAAATATACTTATCTATGGATTCAGGGTATCCTATTATCAGTATGTTGATAATACTCAACTTTATATGGCCATTATGGACTCAGATAAAAATGCCATCAAATGCTTGTCCTGGTATCTGAAGATTATCAGGATCTGGATGTGACAAAATAGGCTGAAATTGAATCCCAGCAAGATGGAGTTCCTGTTTATTCATCTCCGTTCTCTGCCAGCTATAGTATTGCCTATTTAAGAAGTGGCACTGACCCTGAGGAAGCAGGTCCACAACTCTGAAGTCCTCCTGGACTCACAGCTACTGCTAGATAGGTAGATGGAGTCCATGGTAAGGAAGATCTTTGCCAATTTCTGGCTGGTGCACTGATTGTGACCCTTTCTGAGTGGAAGGATACAACTACAGTGACTCTGGTCCTTATCAACATATGGTTAGACTTCAGCAGTGTGAGCTACATGGATCTTCTTGTGAACACCATTCAAAAGTACAGTTGATCCAAAATGCAGCTAGTTGCAATGGATATATTACATCTATTTTACATGCCCTGCAGCGGTTACCAGTTGGTTTCTGGATGCAATTCAAAGTACTAGTTTTGATTTATAAAGCCCTGCATGGCTTTGCAGCTAGGTGTCTTCAGAACTGTCTATTCCAATTATTCAGTATTCTAACGTTTACCATTTTCCCCTTATTTGTCTAGAAAATTTAACATAAGAATCAAGCTATGATCACATGCATATTTTCTAGGGATTATGACTCATTTAATTCTAGGGGTGCTAGTGAGTGGACTTGCATAGGAGGGTATTCCATCATTGATGATTAAAAACTGCATTTATACACAAAACTATTCTAAAGTCAAATATAAGAAGAATATTTGAGGGGCTTCTTCTAGCAGTTTATCAAGACAAAAACAATGCTGCTTAAGAATATTAGTACAATGTGCTGTGCTCTGTTAGACAGATCAACATGGCAATTTTTACAAATCAGGATAATTGATCAGAATCCATCATGGCTGGAGAAGGTAGCAGAAAAATACGTGCTTTCAAAGGACATCTTAAATAAACTAACATGAACTACAGTATGAACGTTCTCTGGAAGGCTGGTTTAATTGAATATGTATTTTACAGTGACCTGGTCACAACTTGTTTAGGACTTTGTATATTAATGACAACACTTTGAAGTAGAGCCTGGCTTACAGAGGCAAATCCTAGGTTGTTTGTCTGTTGTTGTTGTTGTTGTTGTTGTTGTTGTTATTATTATTATTATTATTAGCAGAGAAGATGACATTATCTGTCATTTCCCTGTGTTTCTCTGTTCACTCCCTTAAGGTCTGAAGTATCTGGGGGCAGAGATGAGAATGGACTTTTTATTGCAAGCAATCCCTGTTATAGTTCCTTTGGCATTCCAGATATTCTGGGGGTAATAAGAAAACTGCTAGGAAAGCAGGCATGATGGGCCTCTGTACTTCAGAATTAGCCACTGCATAAATGCTTTGCATAGAAACTGGAATATCAAAACATTATGAACACCACTTCTTCAACCTGATCAACTTCAGTGATATTCATGTTGGATTTGCAACAAAATGGGGTATTTTTTTAGGAAGTCTAAGAAAACCAATTGCTATGGATTAGTATATTCTTAACAGAAAAAGATGTACGTTTTAACACTTTTAGGAGACAGCTAACAGAAAATATATCTGATGTTGATTGTTTTGTACTACAGAATTAAAGGAGATCTGGTGGGTTGAAGAGAGACACAGAAGTAGTTTAATTTTACTTAGATTGGCCTGATTTAACATGTTTTCAGTAAGGGAGGAGTGGTTCTCCATAATACACATATGGTGAAATGTTATAAGCAATTAGCACAATTCTCTTCTCCCTTCTGTGATATGTTTCTGCGTCAGCTTGCACAGGTGGGTAGCTGGCTGATGTGAAGTGGGGAGGAAGAATTTCAAGAACTAGACTTTACGTCCTACATACAATATCATATACTGCCTTATGTGGTGAAATGGGGCAAACCAACCAGGTAAAGGGATGGTATGTCTATGAATTATTGTTCTATGATTTACACTAGTGTAGTAAACTGTATTGGAAAAAAACTTTTTCAAAAAGGAGCATTTTATTAACTTATAATTTAATATGCCTTTGCAACTGAATTTCAAGGTTTAAAAAACAAATGTAATCCTACATTCATTCAAGCAATTTCCTACAAAGCCAAACTTAAATATAGTGTGTGAAATAATTGAGTTGTAAGTGCAACTATTATGAAAGAATGCCTTCTTCCTTCCACTGGAGGCAACTCTGAAATGTCAAAAATTAAATTTAGATGATACATATAACTGGCATGCAATACATTCACTGCTTAATAAGCCCACCAAATAATAAATTTTTACTAGTATGACATTATACATTAAGTCAAATTCATCATACAGTTTTAATGCTGACCTCCTACTGAGATTTGTGCAAAGAACTGAGCCAGAATGTTACTCTTGGCTTAGAGTTATGGCATGATTTTGGAGACTGAACACTGAGACTTGGATTATGAACAGCAGGGTACAAGATAGTCAGTGTTGAGACAAGAACATAGAGATACTTGGACTGCAGTTTCTCAGACTGAATCTTATTTATTTTGTTAATCAATTTTGATAATGAATACTTGGCCAAAATGTCATTCAGATCTCTATGAAATCATTTTATTTTCATCTGTGCTTCATTAAAGACTATTTTTATTAGCACTTACGTGCTCTGCACATATTTACCAAATTTGGCAGTAGGCTGGCAAAATTGAGTTTAATAAGATTCAGATGGAATAGAGACGATCAGAGGGATATAAAGTTTTTCAGCTATGCGTTAACAGCTCCTGTTCTTGGAACACTGTAATAGAAACAAATTCTAGTTTAGGTTTCTGATGATCTTACACTGGTTTGCATTTAAATAGAAGCATACAAGATATTAAAACCTAAACTTTTCACACAGACACACACAGACACACAGACACACATTATGTTTGCTAAAACATACTCATTTTAGAGAATGATGGAAATTTGGAGAAGCAATTCATTATCAAAATTACAATGAAAGAAAGAGCTGCTTTAAAGAAAATAAAATAAAACCCTAGTGGTATGATTGATAGTCAAGAATTGTTTTTAGCAGAAGACAGAAATGTACGTGCTCTGATTTCCTATACTGAATAACCTGCAGTAAATTGGAACATGGAAATTTACTTTTATTTTAGAGCTGGAACTTCCAAATTTCTGTTAGGATGTCACAACCCACAGGAAATATCTGAATATTTGTTGAATATTCTGTATCTGTGATTTGCTGTGATTTGATATTCACTGAAACTGAACTTAGAATTTGATATGTGATAATATCTAACTTCATTTAATAGTTGTCAAACCAACATTATGCTATTGTATTTCATACTGTACATGGTGTTCAATTGTATTTAGCATTTGAGGGTTCTTTTTAGAAGCAAATGATTGATTTCAGATGTTTTTATGCCTCTTCAATTATGTGATTCTAAAGATGGATAAAAAAGAAAAGAAAAAATAGGCTAACAAAGTTTACCATATTCGGACCCCAATTTTATCAGATTAAAATATTTGTCACATTAAACATTGCAATTCAGCAGCAATTTTTGGAGGGGCTCAAGAGAGGGTTGGAAGGTATAGGTAGCCTTGGGGTTTTTGGTATGCAACCCTAACCTTTTATAAAGTAAGAGGTGGAGCCACTGCATTTTAAATAGAGGCATGGGGCTGTTAGGGTTTTTACCTGTTTGTCAGAAAAGTGAAGGCTGCCATTTGTGAAGGTAAAGATGGTATGGTGAGCGCAGGGTCTGAAGGGAGAGGCTGAAGTCATCCAGGGCACCCAAAACATTGAATATTCCCAGAAAAGGGTCGCTGGTGATCTGGCAATAGTAGTCAGTGATGGTATCCAGAGATGCAGTGGCAACCAGGATCAGTAGCAGTGGAGATGATGTGGAAAATCAGCAGCAGTGGCAATGATGTGGAGAAAAGAGGAGTTGTGAGTTTCAGAAATGGTCTGTGTATTAGCAAGTCCTTGTTAGTCTTTCTCTGTCTCTCCCCTCCTCATCAGGCTGAGCAAAGAGCTTCACTTGTGAAGACAGGCAAGTGTCTACATCTGGTAGATGAAGGGAGGAGAGGGGCCTACAGCCAAGAGCTTGCCCAGCAACAAAAAGCTCCAGAGCTCTGAAGAATTTTCTCACCACAGTGGAAGGAACAGTAAGCAAAGTTAGCACTGAATTTAAATCTGATTAAGAAATATAATAGAGGGAAACAGAAGGAGTAAGGCTTAGAACCAGAATTGGGAGAATAACAATAAAAAGATCAATAGGGAACAGGAAACAAGTTGGTAGGTGAAATAGAATAAACCAGGGTTTTTCAAACTGTGTTCTGTGGAACCCTAGGCGGTTTTGTGAGAGACAAAGCACACACACACACAAACAATTTTTCTCACGTACAGTGCAAAGGATAGGGCTTGTGAGGTGGCATTCTGAAGCCCCCAGGGTGGCTTGTACTCATGACTACTCATCACTTTACTTCTTGATCAGGGGTTCTGGATTTTTTTTACCTAGCAGCTTCTGCAGCTTGAAAAAGTTTGAAAACCTTTGGAATAAACCAAGTAACAGGACTGAAAACAAGACACATTGTTTTCACAGAGACACAGAGAAAGTTAAGAAAAATTAGAATATAAGAGGAGCTTAAGGAATAACACTAAGTAAAACAGGATAAGAGGAAAGATGGTTAAAGCACAGAATTAACAGACAATAATTACACAGCAGAGGCTCTGTAAATAATAATCTCTACATTACTCAAAGATTTAAACAACAAAGTTTGCTGCAAATAATTTCTTTCTTTTGACTTGTGCATTACCTGAGTTTGTCACTATCCCAGTGTGACAAACTGTGTCTTTTTCAAGCCTTTCTTTCTGTCTGTCTGTCTGTCTGTCTGTCTCTCATTCATTTTAAATCCATCAAACATTTACTTTACCAGCATCCACACAAATATTACCTAGCTGTTGGGAAAGCACAATCTCACTGTTACCTTTCAGAAATTCAGCCTGCTGAAAGACAGAAAAAAAGAGTCAGTGCTGAAAAAGTATAATTGATCTTGTTCATTAAAATTCAAATAATTATGAAGCTACAGATGTTCACTTTTCAGTGAATGCATTACTGATGGTGCAAAGGTTTCCTGCTACTGGTAAATTTGTATGAAGTTACTGTTATGAACAACTGAAGTATGTGCCAGACTTTCTCAGACTGGTACCGTCCAAATTAGCTTGGCTTCTAGCAGTGGGATTCTGGGAAATATAGAGCCAACACATTTGTAGGGCATTAGGTCGGGGAAAGTTTGCATATTTATTTATTATTTATTTATTTACTTATGAAATTTATGGGCTGCCCCAATCTGGACAGCTGACAAAATACAGCAATTAAAAAGTACAATAAAAACACAGAATATGCCAACAAAAAAGTCTGGAAAAAAACTAACAATCATATAAAAAATGAGAACTTCACACAAGGGGTCCATCACCTACTCTAATCCAGGACCTGGAGACAGAGCAGGGTTTTAAAGGCTCATTTAAATAAGGCCAGGATAGGGGCCATATGAATGTCCTCTGTGAACATTGCAAATTTGACTGGATTATGCAGTACAGTACATTCAAATTCATACACAGAGAGGAATAATTCTAGGGGTGTTTTTAATGGAGAATAAATAGTATTGCAGATGAATAACTAGCACCCCATTATCCCATCAGCATTTTGCTCCAGGGGTAGTAATTTTCCACTTACTAAAACAGTCCTAGGCTGAGTTGAACTACCATTTTGATGGAATCGTAAGCTGCTGTTTTCCTGTATATTGTGTTACTGTCCCACTTATCATGATTTTCAGACTCACTAGGGATACTAAATCTGGGCTGCAAAACTCTAGACAACCACTGTTCAGATTCTATCTTGCTTCCAGTTGTGAAAGTTTCTACTATTATTTGAGGACCATGTCTCCCCAATTATGTTTACTTGTCCTACATATTAGGTATGGCAGGAGAGGCATGCTCTGGGTTCAGTCTGCTAAGGAGTGCCATCTGGCAGGGCCCAGGAAGAGAGCCTTTTCTGTTGTGGCACCTGCCCTTTGGAACATCATCCCCCTGGAGATCAGATTAGCCTTGGCCCCGTCAGCCTTCATAAGGCCTTAAAGACTTGGTTCTGTCCCCTGGCCTGACAAGGATCCAGATAATCCACTTCAACCAAGGTCCTCTGAGGCTGTTGCACAACCACCTTCTCAATCACCTTCCCCAAAAAGGGGAGGTTAGATACTGGACAAAAATTGTCCAGTATAGTGGGGTCTAGTGATGGCCTCTGGAGGAGGGGGCAAACCTAAGCCTCCTTAAGAGGTGAGGGAACAACCTCCTCACTCAAAGATGCATTAACCATCACTAGAACCCACTGACACAACACCCCCCAGGCTGTTTTCACACTCTGCTAATGAGCTATAGCCTTTCCCTAGTGTGAATTATCTCTGTTGGAGAGATGGTGCTTAAAATAGGCAATATTGAGTGAGATGGGCAAATAGTCAGATTGGATATAAAGAAGTCATAGTTCTCTTTACATCTACCGACAAAACTATGGCAGCCAGAACTCTTTTGATGACATCTGATCTAAATCTGAGCAAACACACCTTGACTTTTGTATGAGGTCACATCTGTATGTATTTTCTGAGTGTCAGCTTTATATTAAAAGGGGAAAAGAGGGTGCTTTTTTTGGCTAATTGCAATGCTTTAGACCACCTGGAAAGAGTGAATTACATTAGCTAGATGTTTATTTTGTTGAGTAAGAGTCTGAGAACTCAAAACATATTTCCCATCTAGTTCTGAACATTCAGCACCTTTATTTTGTCCTCCAAGCCCAGATATTTATGTTTCACATTAGAAAATGAGGCTGTGCAGGACCTGATTATTTGCAGAAAGTCTGCATCTCTCAACAAGCAAGATTCTGTATTTTTGCACTTTAGAATTACAAAAGATATTCGTTTAGCAATTACTGTGTAATTATTGGCCCCAAGATTCAAAGCTGTGAAAGCAATGAAGCCAATCCTTAAAGGTTGCATTGAACTCAAACCATTCTCAAATGAACACTTGATGCACAAAGTAGCCCAGGTTATGCTTATGTACTGTTCTGATTCCCAGTGTCTACATATTCATCTGCTCAGTCAGTATGCATAAAAAGTATTTTGATGGGGGCTCTCTCTTTGCTATATGGTTCTACAGGTTCTACATGTTTAAGTTATCTACAAAAGATGAAGAAGCTGAGGTTGGGAGCTGGGACAATGATGGTTTGCCCTCTCATTAGACACAGTGAAGTGGTTGTCTCAGCCAGCAGACCTTGGGAGGCAACAGTGAAGTACTGGAGGGGAAAGTTATATCACTGAAACTGTCTTCAGGAGTGATAGAGTTGCAAGGGTCAAAGAAAGTTTCAACTGCCCATCCAGCCAGCTATATATGGAATGGGAAGATGCACCATCTTGTTCTCCAGGAAAAAAAAGTGGCTTGAGCCAGCCATAGGAACAGTGGTATTGGTTCCATCCCCTCTAAGTGTTATTTTTAAAAAGTCCAAAATGATTCAGGGAAAATATTTGTGTGTGTGGGTCTGAACACATATTTGGCTGCCAGTTAACTCTCAGTTATATGAGAGTTTGCATCTTCAGAAATCTTGACCCAGAAGCTGAACCGAGCCACTGCAGCAAAGATCCATAGCATAACATACAGTTCCACGGATCCCGACTCCAGCTAACTGTACAACTGAGCTGAATTAGAAAAGGAAGAGGGGAAAAACACCCAGCCAGCCCCAGGCAAGATTGACAATTCTGCATCTGCAGTTGGGATACAAGCATCATAAACAAAAGTGCAACAAACATATACTTCATCTCGTAATAGTCCTTTGTATGTTTTTTCCATTATGATTTTTTAACATCCTTAGTGAATCAGACCTTGCCAAGGACTAATAAAAGTTTTAGATTTCACATCATACAGCTTGGGAATATTACCACACAAAACAATTTAATTGTTTCCAAATGTACAGCAACTGAAGGTTTGTAGCAGAAATAAAGAAGAGGTAAGTTGATAGTGGTGGGCCCCAGTCCTACTTCTATAGTTTTAAATGGAAAAGAAAATAACATAGGTACAAATTTACGTACTGAACAGTTAAATAAGTATTTTGTTTTCTGGTAAACTTATTCAGAGAAAATATGTCCTTTGCACAACCCCTACGGACTCCCTATCACATCTTCCTAATCCTGGCACAAACTAGCCTCGGGAGCCATTTTATATGCCCTGTCCTCATGATGTTGCCTTTGCCTTATCTCCAGCCCAACAGGGAAGGTAGCTTAAAGTCTACTTTAGCTGTTCCAGGTCTAAAGGAGTGCTTTTTATCTTCTTCCAACAGAATTTTTGCCACGGACATGATCTAGCATGCTTTATTGACAAGGTGGTTGATGATGTGATCCACGGACTGAGATCCACCGAGGTCCTATTGTTCACTTTAACCTGCTGAAGGCCCACCACTCCCCTCCAGTTGAGGGCATTGCTTTCCATGGTCATTTTGGCTTAGGACACAGGATAGGCCAGACACATGGCTTTTGCCTGCATAATGCCTGACTGGTTCTTTCCCAAACACTTGTCAGGTCTCTATGTTTAAAAATAAGGCTAGCACACTTGAGAGAACCCTACTCCTGGGCTACACAGAACATTGCTCTAAATACATTTTAAAAAGAGATCCAGGCTCTGCCACCTGTACATTGCTGGTTCTGTCACCATTTATTGGGGGTTTTTTTCTCTGCTTCTGACAAAAAGGAGTTTCATATGGCTTTACCTTTTTAAATATTTTTATTGGGGTGGTGGTGGTATGTATTTTGCCTACTCCATGGTCTACTTCTGCATGCTTGCAGCCATGGCCATTCCCTTGCAGTACTGATTGAGGATGAAGTTCACTCATTTTTGTGTTTAAAAAACAAGTCTAATACTTTTTCAGATATCCCTTGTCTAACACTTCATAGGCAAGAGCATCTTTTATTTAATAGGTGGTAAACACACTGTTCTAAGCACCTGCCTTCACTCACCATCCCTGCTCCATCATACAGAGTGACTGTGATTGTTTCTCCAATTGGAAGGTAACACTCAATGGGAGGGAACACCAGGGGTATCCACCAATCATTCTTCTTAACCTGTCTTACATTAAAACAATGAGAACAGAACCACTTCTCAGCCCAATTACTTAGGCAGAATTGGGGTTAACATAGAGGGCAGTGCAATTTACGCTGGCAGACATTTCTGCTGGCTCGTGGACTGAAAGGAAGCACTTTAATGTGGCCGTCAGGTTGTGCCCTAATTTTTTTTTTTTATTGTGCATCCTCATTTTTATTAATCAATTTCAGTCATAGACCAGCACAGAATTAATAACATGACAATTATGCTAAAATAGAAATAAAAATAAAAAGTCCTATTGATAGAATAAAATAAGGTAAAGATAAAATTATTAAGGTGAAATTATAGAGTAGAGGTATTAAAACACGAAAGAATCCTATAAAATTACAATTAATTTTACAATGAATAATTTAAATACTGTAAATAACTAGGACAGATAACTATAAAAGGCTATAAATAATACTAGAATTTATAAAACACTATGAGAATGTAAAGCTATGCTAACTTATATTAAGTCTAAGCTTTTATTACAAAACAGTAATTAACTGTTCTCTGTGTTGCAAATAATAAATAATGTGACATACCAAAATATAGTTCCATGTGACTTATATGTATACTGCAACACTAATGGGTTTTACTCCAAGGTATGCTGGGAAACCTATGCAGTTACTATTTATGACTTTCAAGTAGAAATGTCATAAAATTTTCAACAGCTTCTGAAATCCTGCATATCAATTTCTGAGGCAGAAGCAGCAAAAACTAAGTCAAGGAAGGAAGGTTAAAAAAATTCAGAACTGCCCTTGAGCACACTTAAAATTACTTGCATTTGCTAACAACCTAGTTCTTACTGATTCAGATGTGAAATGTTTACAGTGCCTAGCATAAAGTAATGAAGAATTATGCAAATAAGCCTGTAATATCTTATTCTTCTGTACTGTATTATTATATTTTACTATATCTTGGGATGGGAAGATATGTATTATTCGGTTTTTTATAAATCTTTTTAGCTAACTTTGAGGCTGCAGCTTGATCCTCCTTTCAAGTTTCCAGGTATAAACAAGGAGAAAATCAAGTTATTCAAAGACTTCCTGTTATTGGGCAGGAAATTTAAGGGAACCAGACTTATATTTAACGTGAATCACACAGAACTAAATGTCCTGCTTTTAACCCTTTCTCTCACACGATTATGAATCTGAGTAACTGTCATACATAAAAATGTATTTTGCTTTGAATCTTTCCAATATGCTGGTAGGAAACATACAGTTTCTCATACCACATAATCTAAATTATGTGTTTTGTTCTGTTTCCCATTCAGTAATTATGGTAAACACATTTGAAATTATAATCCTTTAAATATCTCCATATTACACTCAGTGTTTTGCAATTGTGGTTTGTGTAGGCTTGAAGAGAGGAAAAAAGATTAGTGTGTTAAATTCTGGGAAGACAATAAATGCCAGTGATTGAGATTTGTAAACTATGATTATTTGTTAAAAACTGTAAGTCTTCATACAGAAATGTATTGTTCTCTGATACCCTATCAATTAATTTCCTGTGGTATAGATTGTAAGTAGGTTCCACTGAATGCTGAGGTAATAAGGTTTGAATGTAAAATAGGGCTACTATTTCTGGGCAGCAACTTCAGACAACCATTAGATGACAACAAAGAGTTAGAATTGTATATCTCTCTTTGCTGTCATCCTGTGGGCCTATATACATTTTATTACAGCCCTAAGGCCAGATACAGTCAAAGTATACAATACAACCATCTTACATTTATATATATCTATAAAACAAAACAATTGATATTATTTAATCTAATAATTAAAATAACAGTGCTAGAATATATCAAAGAAAGATACTATATTGTGGAATTTTAACTTTAAAAAATGGTGGAGCGTATTGTGCAGATGGTAGCACAAACCTGTGGGCCTATAAATTATTACAGAGCAGACGTGATAGCCCTATATAAAATATGTAACAGGAATGGACAATTTTGGCATAATCAGGAACTGTACTTTATGACAGTTGAGGACCTTGATGGCTAGGTAATGATTCAAAGTGGGTGCATCATGATTTTTTGTAATTTTATGGATTTTTTAATGGGGGAAGGAGACTTTTTTAAAAAAGGCATTGTCTATTTTAGAATTCTGGCACAGTTTTTGTATGCTTCCTCCCTTCGCATTGCAGACAACTGTATCTCTGATTTTTGACAACTGCTCTGTATTCCAAAGGAGACCCCCCCCCCCTCAAAAAAAGGTTCAGGGACCTCATTTAGCCTTAGATCTGAGATTGTCCTCTTCTGATACATAGGATTATGTTGATAAATTGATTACTTGATTACTTGTCCCACATAATCTGTCACTGTGCTGATGTAACAGTTTATGTAGGATACAGAAGGCCTTCGTTGGTGTCCATTTATAGAGGAAGCGGATGTTAAAAGTTAATTATTGAAGGAACCTCTTGGGGCAAAGGGGATGGCTTCTGGGCAGAAAAAACTGAATGCCTACTTGCCCAAAACTATGAATTCTGTTCCAAAACAAACAAAAAAAACCCCCTCTTACATGCCTAAATGTCTTTAAAAACCTCCATATCGTTAATGGACATTTTTCTTCTTTCCAACCCATGGAATATTAGAAAGAAATTATGTGTCAGTTCAATAACTAATTGAAAACTGAACAGAAGGGAACAAGGTTTGCTGGATCTTGAGAATTCAGCATAGAAAGAAAAAGGAAAGCAACTCAGAAGGCTGCCAAACAATTCCATTCCAAGCCGCCCACTCCTGCCTACTTTTTGATTGCGTGATCCCAAGGATGCCATTATTAAGGGTTGGAAAAAATTCCAGAAGCTCTGTTTTGCCTGCTAAATTGTTTTAAATACTTATTGCTGTGCGTGGATATTTTAGGAGTTATCACTGCTGGGAACAATTCACTTTCTCTTTTCTAAGGCTGTAACATCCTTTGAAAAATTATCCCGATGCTACAAAAACAGATTTCATAGTAGTCTGTATTGTTGACAATAGAAGCTGTTTTAAAGCCTAATTGTCATGGAAGGGATATTTATGAGTATGTGCTTATCTGAATGAATGGCACATACTTGTTTTATGTATCAGTCTGCTTCTCTTTATGTGTATGCATAGTTTCTAGTAAGCTGTTGGGGACTGCAAGCCTGAACTAAATTTGGGCTATTCTTTCAGCCAACAGTATTTTCTCTCCTTTTTTATAATGTTTACTTAGCAGTCAGATTTGTTCAAAGGAAAATATACCTCACTATTTGCAGGGTGGTAAAAATTTCTGATCCATTATCAATTGAGATTTTCCTGTTCCTACCTGAGAAGGGACCAAAATCTTGGGAATTAAGATCCCAAGACCTTATTTCATCTAAAGGCCAGATCCAGGCAAGACTATAGGCCTTTATTTACTTCTATAATATTTTTATTCTTATTCAGTCTTATTGGAAACGTATTCCTCGGCAGCGTTCATAGGCTAACCCCAGTAGGTTTCTGGTAGAAGTAGTTTGGGCAGGTGAGATCTTGAACAATAGGATTCAAGAAGGCTTGCAGTCTTTGTATAAAACAGTTGATGTAATTGATGAAAGGTTATGTGGCTCTCTGGCCTAGGCCTCTTACTGACAGACTCTCTAACCTGATAATCCATCCTCATACTTCCTTTAATTCCTGAACTATAACTTCAGTGAAAAGTAAAGCTCCTTTGAACTGAACTTAACGCCTGATGATTTCATGAACACATCCATGTAGCTGATATATCCAGAAAAAATATATTGTTAGGACTTTTTAATTAATTAAATTAATTAATTTTGCATTGAGGTCTTCTGCCCAGATAAGTTTGACGTTGGGGAATTTAAGTAGCAGGTCTAATAAGCAGTCTTCAAATAGGTCCCACTTATCATTGGTTTGGGACAACAATCTCACATGGGAGGAGATAAATATTAATTTTAAAAACTCTGAAAAACTCTAAAAATTTGCAAGTTAAGAGCAATAGCCAACTGATCACATATTACAGGAACAAGAATAGTTGAGAATCAGAGATTAAACAATGAATTCTGGATCTAGCCTTTCAGATGGACAGGAACAGAATTTCTCACCACTGTAACATCAACCTTTGGAGCAGGCTTTTTTTCTGTTCCTAAATGTTTATACATTTTCTCTGTTCTTCACAGAAGAGCATTTACTCTTTCCAATGTTTTTCCATCAGTGTTTCTGGAAGAGAAGTATAGTAACCTTTCCTTCCAGGGCCAAATCTGTCCCTGCATGGAAGGAAACATTGAATCAGTGTCACCCGTTCTGCTGAGTTGTCTATTGTATAATTTACAATGCTGTTTCTTGTAAATAGCTCCAGCTATATGATGGAAGACAATATATTAGCTGATAAGTCCTTAGAAATCTCAAAAAGGTAGCAAAATCCCGCTCAACCATGAGAGATATAAGTAAACTCTATAAGAATAATTAAGTTCTGATAGTTTCCATGTCAGAAGGCAATTACAGTAGTTATGCATCTCTCCTTTTAATAATTTAATTTATTACATGTTTATTCCTTGATGTTTTATATAGAATTCAAGTCTACGACCATAACATTTGATTTATCTATGTAGCTTTCTAGACAAGTCAAAAATGTTTCTCAGTAGCTTCTGGGCCTTTTTTAAATGTCCCAGTACAGCCTACACAGTCCTAGGATATCTTAATTCCATCCAAGTATTGACCAGATCTGGCCCTGCTTAACTTTACAAGATTGGCAAAAACCATGGCGGCATTTTAATTTGTCTTACTTATAAATAGGATACATTCATCCAAACCCTCTTATGTACCCTATTTTTAAAAATGCAAAAAAGGACAACTGTTACAAAGGAACTGGACAGCAATAATAACATTGGGTGAATACTAAGCCTTCATTTTATAAAAGCTTAATAAATTGCAGTGCATAGACTTTATTACTACCAAAAAGAAGTGATAGAGTAACTCCTAATGGCAGGGATTAACCTCGTCATGGTCTGTGGCTTTCATTAAAAGCTAAGAAGGAACTCAGCTTATCGCTCTGCTCGCCGTACAATCTACTTAACGCAGTGAATGGATTATTTGGTCTCAGAGCAATGAAGTGACATTTCAGCATTTTGACTTTTAGAATATTATAAATTTCTTCTGCCTAGCATGAACCTGAGCCTCGAGTTACTGTAGCCAATCAATTCTACTTTGTTTAATGACAGCATCCACGCAAAACAGCTTCAGCAAGACCAAAACCAACGAAGAAAGCTCAGTGCACCATCTTGAGCCAATGTTCTTGCTTTAGTCCCCTAGAGTCCTACTTCTGTATACCACTGATGAAGAAAATAAGGTGAAAATTTGCTTTGCTGAATCAGTAATTTGCTCCAATTAGAGGTGATACCCCCGAATGCCTGAAAAGAATGCTTCATTTTAGTTCCACTGTCTGACCCGGACAACACATTTCTTTTGCTTCTGATCTAATATTACAGTTTACATGTATGATCTCTCTGAGGGGAAGATCGTCACCTTTCCTATTACACATATTTCAATATTCAACCGAATGGTATAAAATATATTTCAAGGGGCAACCTCCACAAACCTTAAGTTATGAAAGAGGGTAAAATATAAGTTTGGTGTTAAATCTCTTTAAGCAGGTTTGGGCCATGTTGAATTTTTCAAAGCTTGTTTCCCATTGCAGTGGCATCTGCAGGTTCTTGCTGCTTTCGTCATTCTAACAAATGCAGCACCACAATGCAAGATTTCCTATTTGGGGCAGGCAAAACCTAAGGTAATTCAGTCCTAAATGCTCAGACATTCAGAGTAGAATATCCTTCCAACTCCTGCTGAATTGACAACAGGCATTATTTTTTCTACATATTGTTTTGAAACAGTGTGGAAAGATTTGCAATGGGATAGAGGAACTTGGTGCTTTAAATGGTGACTGGTCGGGCTAGGGATTCATAAAGGATGCTTTTCTAAGAGCCCAAAATGACCATTAAACTGCTTATGGGAGGAAAAGATCACATAATATCTTAACAATGCAGAAGTCACAGCCTCAGGATGGAAATATGAAGCTTTCTTCGTACTTCTTAATATATTTTTTATCATGTCCTGAACAGCTTGCATGTCAAAAGGTCATACTTGTTTTTATTGTAAAGTAAAGGACAAATATCTATACCTGTGGAGAATAGGTTAGGCAGCAAACATTTAAATATTTAAGGAACAAAAGCTTCTATAAAGAGAGAGTTGAGAATAATCCCATTGTATTTTTTCCACAAAGAAAGCAATAGTTAACATACTGACAAAAGACTTGGGCTTTTAGGATTCTCAGCAGGTTTACATCAAAGGTGTACAAAATCTACATCTGGGAAGATGTACTGGTATTATAAAGAGTACCCCTGGAGTGAACATTTATAAACTCACCTTAAAAGACACCAAAGAAAGATCTTGTGCCTGAAATTAATCTGAGATGATACACTTAAATGTATTCCATAATAAGCACAGTCATTATAGGATCAATTATATGAAAACTTCAAGAAAAAATGTAGAAGACTGAAGCAAGTGTCAAGGTGATTAATGGGAGAGATTATGAAAAGTTATGAATATCAACAGTAAAAATCTGATTTAGGCAACTGAAGTTAAAGGAAAATGGGAGAACTGGACTGAAATCCTTTACAAGCAGAATTATGGAATGAGAGAAATGTTTGTAGCGAAGGTAGACCCAGTTCTCAAAAACTACTTCCACTAGTAAGTGAGGTACAGGAGGCAATAGTTTAGCTGTCAAATAGGAAAGCATCAGGGGCAGATCAAATATCCACTGAACTGTTGACAATTATACTGTAGAGAAAAAATTTTAAATTTTTGAAATTTGAAATTTGAAATTTTTTTATATATACTTGTATATATATAAAAATATATACTTGTATATATAGTATGTGTATGTGTGTGTGGGTATATATATATATGTATTGTATACTGAAGTATATATCCTTCTTCAGTATATAAAGTATATATGTATATACATACACCAATCTCTTAAAATCTTCAGATTTAGTATATATATATATATATATATATATATATATATATATACATACATACATATATATATACACATACTATATTGTATACACACACACATTTATATACTGAAGAAGTATATATATATTCTTCAGAAGAAGTATATATATGTTCTTCAGTATATATATATATATACTGAAGAAGGAAAATGCAAGAAAATGCTTAAAGTATCAATTCAGTGCACTGATCCCTCATGGAAGCAAAGTTTTGCTTAAGATATTATAAAGGGGAGGAGCACATGGAGAGTGTAATGCCAAATTAATAGGTAGCTTTTGGAGAAGCCAGAGAGACGAAAGGCCAGTTAGCTAATATACGAGATGGACGATGGAGAGAACGAGAGAGTGGAGGAAAGACGTTTCCTATCCTTAGCTGACTGCAGCAAAGTCAATGACTGTGTAGGTTTTCCAAGATTGTGAAAAATTAAGGCTAGCAATTGTGTTAGAACACCTGTTTATTCTACTAAGGATTTTTTTGCAGTGTGCAAAAACTGATTGTAAGAACTGAGTTTGGAGAAACAAAATGGTTCAAAATTTGTTTTTTTGTATTGGGGATTATACTTTGTAAGCCACCCAGAATCACTGTGTGTGAGCTGGGCAGCCATATAAATGTGTTAGATAGATAGATAGATAGATAGATAGATAGATAGATAGATAGATAGATAAGGAAAGGAATGAGGCAAAGATTCATCTTGTCCCCATTATGTCAATCTGTATCCTTAATGAACTTTAAGACCAAAGGTAGGTTTGTTTTCTTGAGCTCAAGAATAGATAAATATGGACAACATGCTGGAGGCAGTAACAGCTTATACAAGATCATAAAGAATAAGGACATTTCCGTGACAACAAAGATCAGTATAGTTAAAGCAGTAGGATTTCCACTGGTAATATATGGCTGTGAAAGCTGGATTGTTAAGAAAAAGTGACGCATGACTGAATCATGAACTTAGGGATAGTTACTAAAAGTACCCTCATCTGCAAGAAGAATCCTGAGTGGAACCAATAAAGGTGATGATCAGCAAGCAAAACCTCACATACTTGGAAGAGGGGGCTGAGTGGATAATGGACTGGAAAAAAATATTATGTTTGGCAAGACTGAGAAGAAGAAGAAAACAATGGATATGATAGATGGATGGAATCAAAGGGATTACTGGAATGTCCTTGGAATAATTACAAGGTTTTTTGCTAAAGACAGGTCATGGTGGCCAACATTTGTTCAGGCAATCATCAGGAGTCAAACCAGACTTGACTGCATATCACTATTTGAACAACTACTATTTTACTGAACTATTGTGATACAATTCCAGACTGGCATTGCTGGAAATTAGTGACATGCTTTCCCGTCGTTTTGAGACAGAAAAGATACACACTTAAGTCCCAAATAGGAGTATAATAGTTTTAAAAAGAAAGGAAAAAAATCATTGTGTGTGTGTGTGGGTGGTTTTTCTATTTTTACACTATGTATATCCTGCATGGTGTTTTCAGTTACATTGTCCACCAGGAGGCACCATATGACTGGTTTCATCCTTTGGGGTATTCATCAGATGTGTTGTTCTATGGGATTCAAACCTTCTACTGGAAATTGAATTCACAGACCTTTCTTTTACACTAACAATGTATTAGCTTTAGGAGTTATCTGGGTCCTGGCAAAGCGATGTATAGAAGCTATCAGAATGGTATATGCAGTCCAGAGCACCAGTCTTCTCTCAGAGCAGAGAAATACAGCTTATAAAAAAAAATGGTGGATTCAATTGCATCATCACAGCTGCCATCTTGACTTTTTTTACCATACCCTGCTGAGACCCCTGGCACCAAGAATAATGAATGATTGTATTTGTATTGGAATGCTAATATTACTGTGCTTTTTCTTTAAAATATAATTCAAAGGGAAAAAGGAGATACCCAGTTTGGCAGAACCTCCTTTTGACATCTTCTTTCCCCTCTTGTCATGCTCCTGCCTGTGTGAGAATAAATGTGCTACAACTGGGAAAGTGAGATAAATAGCATAAGGAGAATATAAAGCACAGCGCTTGAATGCTGCATTCTCAAAATGCATCAGTCATGAAGCCTGACCAGGCCTAAAAGTAAAAAATCCTTCAAATGTGAATATAGGATCCCCACAGACTATTTTCTTATGTCTCTTCCACAACTATAGAGCATTAAAAGATCATGAGTGCTTTACACTTAATTCCAGGTGTGCTGAAAAACTGTGCAGTTGTACAGAATTCTGTAAGGGATGAATAAAGGATTTTCACTTATAAGAACTATGTAAAAGGCATAATTATTTTTTCTATAAAATGGTACCTCGAATGGTACCTCGAATGGAGATAAATTACAGCATGGACATTTCTGTGACCCATAACAAGCAAAAGGCTTAATTCTGGAAAATTCATCCACATTGAAAGTAAATAAAAACATCTGTATATATGCTGGAATGGCTAACAGTATTTCCAGTTTTACAACAGCCATTACAATGGAAACATGTTCTGAGTGTAAGCATTTCAAAGGGTCTCTTGCTGGGAACTTTCTCTATAGTTGATTTGTAGCTAGACTACTAACAATGCGCAATGAAAGCTTCCCAGATAAATGTATAAACATCATATGCACATTAATACTGAATATAGTGTGATAGGTGATGGTTTGCCAGTAGCCTGTTACGATGGTATTTCCATTGTCTGCTGTGATTTGGGAAGGATCTTGTGTTTTTGTGCAGGCTGTTTGCAACTGATGAGGAAAGATTTATCTACTGAAGTTTCTGTTTAGCAAAGAGAAAGGGAGATTATTTCTTACACATTCCTAGATCTGGTTCAGAGGGTTGAGCAGCTATTCAGAATGGAATGAGAAAGATGGATGTTTTAGCATCTATATATTTTTTAAAAATTCTGAGTAACTTGGGCTTTTCATTTAATTTGATTTTCTCTTGTACAACAATGTTTTGTGATGTTTCTTAAATTATGCCTGTGCTTCCTTGAAACAAACAAATAAATACCGTATTTTTCCGACAATAAGACACCCCCATGTACAAGACGACCCCCATTTTTCCAACCCCAAATTAAGAAATCAATATTTTAAAGATAGTGCAGAACACATTTTTATTTAGTAATTAGTTAACATTTACCTGATACACTCGGTGGGAGGAGGTCCAAACCGTCTCTCTGCAGCTCTATTTCCAGGCTCTTTTGCCTAACTGATTACATTCAAGCACAAGTGAAACTGCCGATAGCTTGTCTCTGCAGACAGACTTCCTCTAATTGGTTTGTTCAGCATCAGCTGACGTCAGTTACATCAGGCTCGTGATTGGAGGAAGTCTGTTTGGGAGACAAGCTATTTCACACGTGATTGGAGGCTAGCAATAGGAGGAAGCCTCTCTGCAGAAACAAAGTATGGGCAGTTTTGCAACCGCGCGGTTCTCTCCTCGGCTGACTTCCTTGAATAAGACGCCCTTCAATTTTTAGGGTAAGGATTTTAGAAAAAAGTATTGTCTTATAGTCGGAAAAATACGGTAAATATTTTTTTCAATAGGCTACTGTGTTTTTTAATCTAGAGAATATTTTAATTATCTTATTATTGTTAAAATATTTATATATTCAAACCCATATTCATATGTTCCTCCAAGTATTCTTTTAACCAACCAGAATCTTTAATGTTTTTATTTTTTGGCTCTTCACCATCAATGATTAGATACAAGAATAAAGCTTCTCAAAGTCTTATTCAAAAGTTCAAAAGAGTCCAGAGAGAACTATAACTTGTTGGTATATTAGTTCCATTGAGGCACCTGTAGTATTGCATTAGGATCATTAAAATAAGTCATGCTTCTCTGAACGGTGCAGCATGATAGTAGGTGTAAACAAGACAGACACCGCTGGATTGTAGGTTTTAAGATCAATCTAGAAGGAATCAATTTATGTTATCCAGCATTTCCAGCTGAGCAAACAGCAGTACCTAAGGAATGGCCTACAACTTTAATAATACAAAGGAATTAGAATATAGGTTGTGGCAAATATAAATAATGCCACCTCTGCTGAAAATATCTGAACCTTATACAAAAGAAAGAAATGAAAATAATTTGTGATCTAAAGTGGATTCTTTGCACTGATGGTAGCTTTACTACCATACTATGTAGGGTGTGACAAATATAAAGGCATGCCAAATTAGACTTAGCACAGATACAAGCAGGCCCATTTTTCCCTCTCAACTGTCACCTGAACTTACACACCATTCCACATACTTTCTATGTACTGTAGATTTATCTCTTGGTCTTTTCCACACATCCATTTGAGGAAGGCCAAGGGTTTTGTTTGGTTTTTACCACCTCAGTGTAAGTATTCCCTAGGGTGGTAATGCAAAAAAAGAAAAAGGAAAAAAAGAAAACCTCTTTCAAGAATAAATTTCCAAGGCCGCCGTTAAGTAGGTTTATTGTAGAAAAGCTATGAAAGAATTCCAATGCCTGCTCTGTTCAAATGTTCAACATTCTTCTGCCTCTTTCTCCTGCCCAAGCAATGCAATGAACTAGATGCTTCTCTGTTTTGGCCAGAGGGCCCGATTTCCATTTGTCCCATGTTTTGGTAATGGACAGATCTAGCATCAGGCTATTTACTTTTAACTATATGAGAACTAGTTTTTAATCTCTTCCCATACAGCCATATCCAGATGTAAAATGGACTGGTCTCTGATAAGGCAGATATGTAAGATGGAAATATTACTATATTATTATGTGTCAAAACAATTTTATAAATAATCTTACATATTCAGTAAGAACATGTATACAAAATAATTGCTGTATGCAGTGTTGGATTTTATATAGAAGAAAAAAATGTCAGTGTGGTATATCATTGGAAAGAAATATGCAGTTTCCCCTGTTCTGCAGAATCAAATTAGCCAACAGTGACTTTTACTGAACTGGTATATATTGTAAAATTCAGCAAAGTGCAAATACAGTGTTTCAGAAGAGCAAATTAGTTAAATTTGTATTTATCATTATTGTTATGGTTGGTCGCACAGTCAGCCAGGTGTTCAGACTGGATTTGGCATTTTTATCCACCTGTTGAGTCCTTCCCAAGAACCTGGGATAGGCAGATGTTGTCTGATGGTGTTAAAGGTATCGTCAGAGATCATAAGCTGTTCCAAATAAAGCCGCCTTTTGCAATTGACTGATGGTGATTTTGTCAGTGCCGATGGTGTTCAAGTGGTGCTCCAGGTGTTTTGGGATTGCACCTAAGATGCCTATTGGTACTATCTTTGCTTTCTTTTGCCATAGTTGTTCTACTTCTATTTGTACGTCTTTATATTTTGTGATTTTCTCCAGCCATTTCTCTTCTATTCTGCCGTCTCCAAGTACTGTAATCTCCACTACCCAGACTTTTTGGTCTTTCTTATCAACAATTGTTAAGTCTGAGGTGTTGTGTGGCAGGTGCTTGTCTATTTGAATTCTAAAGTCCCAGAGCACTTTAGCTTCTTCCTTTCCTATTACTTTGTCTGTTTTGTGGTCCCACCAGTTCTTGCTTGCAGGCAAATGGTATTTCTTGCAGATGTACCAATGCACCATTACTGCTACTTTGTCATGCCATTGTTTGTAGTCAGTCTGTGCGATCTTCTTGCAGCAGCTAACTAGGTGGTCCACTGTTTCTTCAGCTACTTTGCAGAGGTGGCATTTGCTGTCTGTTGCTGTCTTCTCAATTCTGGCTTTGTATGCATTTGTTCTTAAGGCTTAGTCTTGTGCAGTCAGAATTAGCCCCTCTGTCTCTTTCTTCAACTTTCCTGCTCTTAGCCATTGCCAGGTCTTGTTTTTATCTACTTTGCCTGCTAGTTTTTTTAGGTAGTGACCATGTAATACTTTGCCTTGCCATGTCTCTTTTCTATTCTTCACTTGGTCTTTCTTATAGGCCAGTTTGGTCTCTTTGGAATTCAGTAAACCTTCACAGTGTACCAGCTTCAGTGCATCTCCTTCGCTATCCTTCAGATATTCTTCCAATGCCCTTTTTTCTTCTTCAACTGTCTGGTGTACTTGCAACATTCCACGCCCAGCTATGCTCCTTGGTAAGGAGAGTCTGTCAACGTCACTGTATGGATGAAGGGCACGATTCATTGTCATTATTTTTCTGGTCTTCCTATCCAGAGCTTCTAGTTCTGCTTCAGTCCAGTCCACTATTCCAGCTGTATATCTAATGACTGGAATTGCCCAGGTATTAATCGCCTTGATGGTATTTCTGCCACTGAGTTTCACTTTAAGATTTTCTTCACTCCTCTGATGTATTCACTGCTAACCTTCTTCTTGACTTCAGCGTGCTTGATGTTGTCAGCCTGAAGGATGACCAGGTATTTGTAGTGATCTTCTTCCTCCAGACTCTTGATGTTATTTCCATTGGGCATTTTGATTCCTTCAGTATTCACTATTTTCCACCTGTTGATGGTAAGTGTGGCACATTTGTCCAGTCCAAACTCCATTGCAATATCTTAGCTGTATATTCAGACAGTCTTGAGCAGCAATTCTATTTCAGATGGTGTTTTTCCATATAGCTTCAGATCATCCATGTAAAGGAGGTGGGAAATGGCAGATGTTTTTGATGTTTGATAGCCATGTCCTGACTTGTTCAGTATTGCTGACAGAGGAATCAGTGCAGTGACAAACAGTAGTGGTGATAGTGAGTCTCCTTGAAAGATTCCTCTCTTGATATTAACCTCTCCCAGCAACTGTGTCTTCCATTGTGCCATTGTTCTTTGCACAAAGTTTCTGGTGTTTCTACTGACTCCTCTTATTTCTAGGCACTTGATTATCCAGTCATGTGCTGTTTGGGCAGTTTCCTTTCTGCTCAGATAGAAAAAGTTGTTTTTAACTAGATGCTGTTGGACTACATCAGCTACCACACCAGTTAGCAATTTGTGTTGGTAAGCAGGTAATTGGCCTGTAGTTGCCTGGTGCTGCCCCTTTTGCTAGATCTTTCATTATCAGGTAGGTTTTGCATTATGTTAACCAATCTTCAATTTCACCTCCATGCAGTATATTGTTAAGCTGTTTGGCAATGAGTGGGTGCAGACCAGTCAGATGTTTCAACCAAAAACCATGCAGTTCATCTTCACCTGGTGCTTACCAATTCTTGATCTTCCTTGCCCTTTTTGCCACCATTTCTGCTGCTATTACAAGTTCTTTCATTTCAGCTTCTTTTTTATACTTATTTACCTCCTGTATCCAAGCTGCATTCTTGTTGTATTTCTTTGGCTTGTCCCATAGTTGTGCCCAGAACTTCACTGTTTCTCCTTTGTCAGGTGTTGATTGGTTCATTGCAGTCTCTCCATTGATGGATTGATAGAAACGTTTCTGATTTGGCTGAAATTGGAGATTCTGCCTGTAGTGTGCAATTTGAGCTTTGTATCTGTTGATCTTCTTGACTATGGCTGTTATTTGCTGCTTCCTTGATCTTCCTTGTTTCTAGGTGATATTTCTTGATCAGGTATTCTTTGGTCTTTTTATTCTTCAGCTTCTTTTCTTTCGTCTGTTCTAGCTTGTTTGCATCTGATCTTAGCACGCTGGTCTTATATTCCAACCTGATCTTCCATTTTGGTGGTGCACTGTTTGGCTTTTTTTCTTGTTTGTTGATTTTGCATCCACGGTATTCACTTATAACTGCAGCTGTGCTGTACATCAGTTGGTTTGTTTCTTGCAGTGGGCTGGTGCTTATATTTGATATTACAGTATTGGTGTCGTTTAATACTTGTGCTAGCTCTTTCTTTGTAACAAGCGTCAATACAGGCAATCTTATTCTGTTGTTTTTGTGCTGTTCTAGATGCTCAGTTATTCTTTGTTTCAATTCCTCTTGTTTTTTAGGTAGAGGGCTTTGTTCTTTCTGAGGAGAAGGCTTTACTGTCTGAGCTACTGCTGGCAAGTCCTCGATTTCTTTGCCCTGGGTAGACCTTTGCAGTTCTTCCAATTCTACTTATGTGCATACTTTATTTCATGTTATAAATTGACGTTGATCTGCTAGCCTCTGTTCTGTTATTTCTGATTCTGGATGTTGTTCTTTCCAAAAGTGGTACATTCTTTTCAGACATCCTCTTCTCATTGGACTTCATTTATAATAGCAGATAATTATTTGTTTTCGGTCTTTATATATTTGCAACGGGTAAACAACTTTTCTTCCATCATCATCATCATCATCATCATCATCATCATCATCATCATCATCATCATCTTCAGTATGTAATCCTGTAGCTCTAAGTCTCTCCATGACTTAGTCTGTGTATTTTTTTAATGCTTTGAAATAAATGGCATTGGACATTTATTTTTATTTTGGCTCCAAACACAATTCCCTGCTGAATAGTTGTTGAATTACCACATCCTTTTGGATTAAGTCACAGTGTGCTAATCATATTGAAGATCTGTATATCTTGATACAAAAGAATATAGTTTTCTCAGTCAAAATTCTCACAGGATATAATTCCCTGAGTTAAAATTCTCGAAGTAGGGATTTTTTTTTTTTATCACAATTTAAACACATCTATTAACCTGGCAGAGATCCAACCTGGAGGCCAAGGAAAGACATTTTCCCTCCTGAGGGAAGAGTAAACAGTTCAGCTGCCAGAAGAGGAAATTTGTTTCAAGACAGATTTATACATAATAACAGCATGAATTATGTTATACGAAGCCCCAACACAGCCACACAGATTTCAATTATGTTTTTGCCAATGGCTACAAAAATCCAACTGTAATACTTAAGGGATAAAAATTGTTTCCTTATTCTTCCAGTTCTAAAACAAGCATAATAAAAGCAAGCAGAATTGAAATAAAAGATATATGAAACGCTACTGATAATAATGATGATAATGATGATAATGAGATTATTAAACTGAGTCTCTGGTGAAAGGATAATAAACTTTAATTATAATTGTCCTAGACTTGTTTATTTGGAATGTGCTTCTCCTAAAAATCTATAGGGAGACATACCACTGTTCCAGTAGAAACCTTAAAGTGTGAAGAAGGTGTCTAATTATTTAATAGGTATTATATTGCACATACTCTTTCCCATTATTTAAGTATTCTGAAGCCCTATTGAGTTAATTAAGGATTGGATTGGAAAGTGCTAAGAGATAAAAATACTATTTCCTTTAATATGAGCATGTTGGCCAGGAGGTAAAAGACAGCTATTCCCAAAGAAGTCTGTGAATTTATTTATTTATTACATCTGTACCTTTCAGTTAGGAGCTCAAGGCAGTGCACCTAGTGTTATTTCTTCTATTCTTCACACAACAACCCTGTGAGGTAGGCCAGATTGCAAGAGTGTGACTGGTCCAAAGTCACCCAGGCAGCTTCAGTGGCTGCAGGTTGATGAGAGCCTGGGCCTCCCCAGTACCAGTCCAGCACCTTGACCCGTACCCCACACTGGTTTCCCATTGTTGTGGGGTTCTTTCAGCATGCCAAAAATATTTTTTTTAAAAATGTAACACAGGGTATTATAAGCTTTGAATTATAAACATTGAGGCTGTCATCTTCAGAGCAAAATAAAATCATGAGAAATTGGCCAGCTTGAACCACTCACAGACAATGGATATTTGTATGTGGGTGGGGGATAAGGTCTGCCATGAAATATTGTAACTGAAATTTGGGTCTTGATCATATGTTCCTATTGAAGGATCAGAGTCTCTGACCCAGTTTTCCATGCTAACATTATTATGCTTACAGAAAAAGAAGGAAATCTACTGCTTCCAAATATTAAACCATGCACTTCCAAACCTACAGACTTCGTAGGAAAAGAGCCAAGTTAGTCGTTGGTAGCAAAAAAACTGGAAGAAGTCCTATAGCATAAGCTTTTGTGAGCTGCGGCTGCCTTTTAATAAAATTCATTAGTTGGAAAAGATGCTATTAGAAGATTCCTGATTTCCCAGCTGCGGAATACTGAGACTTGAAGCACATCTGAAGAGCCAAGTTGGGAAACCTGAAGTAATATCTGAGGATAGCACGTTTAGGCTAAACTAGATATTTCCTATTTATCTCTCCTTGACCCTGAGCAGCAAGCAATACAATGTGGGGCTATTACAGTCCTCTATAACAGGCAGGAAGCTACTCATCTCAACTGGGTATACAGAAATCTTGCTGTGTTGTGCAATGAGTAATTTCCACATCATTTCTTCCTTCTTCATGGCTTCTTGAAGCTCCCCAATTTCTTTCATTACACTACTGAACTTGGCAGTCTTGTATAGCTTGGTTGGGTGGTAAGAAATGACCACCCACAGTTTTCTGCTTACTCAGGAGCTCAGCAGAGATATCTGCATCCTCCAAGCTAGATCTGCAGAGAAAAATTCATTTGGAAATTTAAAAAAGAAGGAGGCTGGCTGAACTGGTCTCAAGGCATTCAAAGAATGTGGAAGTTTGTTTGTCATCCTCTTGGGGAAAAGGAAAAATGTGTGTATGGCGATGGGGCAGGAGAGGAGGTTATTTATAAAAATCTACTTACCAAAGTGTACAGCACAGGGATAAACAAGTTTTTTGGGCAATCTGGCACATCTGAAGTTTTGAGAGCAAGTGGTGGGGACTTTTATAAATGGCTGCCATGGTGACCAATTTGTCTTAACAAAAGATAGATTTCTCTTCCACTCCCTTTATTCCCAGCCATGCTCTACCACTTCCATTTCTAATTGCTTTCTTTTTTTTCAGTAGGCAGGCAAAATTATAAATAAAGTATTGAGCTGCAGCCTATCACCATTTTAGTTGGTAATGAATCATATGGGACCCCTGAGTCATTATTTATCTATCATTAACTACTATTAATTCTTAGAAAATTAAGGGTGCTTTGCTTTGCAGTTTATCAGGTAGGAAGGCTGGCAGATGCCAGAGGTACACTAGCATCTCTATAATGCTCTTGATAAAGTTCAACAAATGAGGTTGTTGGTTTATTTATTTAGTATATTTCTAAACTGCTTATCAACAATAAGAAAAGCTCAAAGCAGAATGCATAATTATAGGTGGCTTACAAACATATTATAGCAAAGTGGCTTATAATCTCTCTGCATGAATGCGTTTTTACATGCAGATCTTACATTTTCAGACAAAAGGCACAGACTGTCACCCACCACCTGATATTTGGTGGTGCCTTGGAAAGCAAACCTCAATGGTGTTTCTATTCCACAAGGAGACATACTGACATCTCAGGCAATTCACCACTACCATCCTTCTTTGCTCTGCCATGGCATCAGGTAGGAGATGGGTCCTCCAGATGTTGCTAAACCACAAGTCCCAGCAACCCCAGGTAGCACGGCCAATAATGTGGGATGCTGAAAGAAGTTGTTCAGCAACATCTGGAGGAGCACAAATTGTGCATCCAGGATTCCTACTTTCTAGTTTCCTTCTTGGCCTCTGACATTCATTCCCAGAAGTTGCAGCTGAATACTGTTCCTTGGGAGCGATGTCTTCTCCTCCCTTAAAATAAATTCGGAAACAGAACAGATAATGTCTAAGCTGGGAGAATAGGAATGTTCTGCTGCTGCAATTCTTTCCTCAGATAGGCTACTTGAAATTAGCTGATTTGACTAATAGACTTTTTCAGTGCCTCAGTTGCTACAGGGCATACATATTGCCTTTTTCTACCCATGAAGATGATGAAGGCTCTTTCTAACTTCTTAAGATTTGAAATTTTATCCCAGATGCGTTCATTATCAAAGATGGTAAAGTTCAAATGCAAATTATTTAAACAACGTTCCAAATCTGCTGAAAAACTTGCTAGAAATAAAAATGAGAGCTCCCTTTTAAGCATAGTGGTCTGTAGGGTCTCTGGTTACTAAATCATTGGAAAGAAGAAAGAATGAAAGAGTCTTTCAGAAGATAAACCTGTTTTAAGAAGGATTAAAATATATAAACTGATCTACTCAGTTGGACATATCTCCTAGCTCTGCATGTGCTCACTCTAGGCTTGTTAATGATGTTTAACTGGCAAGAATGTATGCTCTACATGCAGACAATTGTACTTTAATAGGGATTTTGCGTGTTTAATAAGTTGCCTTCTCCAAATGCCTACCCAGTAAGTACATTTCTCCCTTTGATATATATTTCTCCCTTTTCTTTCTCAGGAACAATGTCCCTTTTTTGGGGAGCAGGATTTTTGTACTGTTAACACCTGTATGACAGCAACTTTACAGTTGCAACCTTTCTAGCAAGATGTAATGATAGTGAAACTCCATTTTATCTATCTATCTATCTATCTATCTATCTATCTATCTATCTATCTATCTATCATATTTATATAGCCGCGCATCTCACACAAGGTGACTCTGGGCAGCGTACAACAATTAAAAAAAAAAAACATAAAAACAACTACATATAAAAAACAGTAAAAACACACAAAACAGGTGGGGATAAAATTAATAAGGGAGCCATTGTAAAATCTCCTGGTCCCCTGGAAACCCCAGGCCTGATCACATAGCCAGGTCTTGAGGGACTTATGGAATGTTAAGAGGGAGTATCCTAAATATTCTAAATGCAAGCTTGTTGTCACGAAGCTAGACAGAAAAAAAAACACGGCAATCGGGTTTTTAGACTCATTGGTATACTGACAAAGTATTTCAGTACTCCATTGGTGTATTAAAGTATTATTCAGGGAATATCTTTCCTGTGATTTAAAGCTAACTGTCATTCTACAAAGTGTGCAAGTATCAATTTCTGAAATCCTTACTATTAGGATATAACCATCAATAAGAAGGTACGAATTAATTTTAATGTTTCTTTCCACACAGAAAATAAGGCAAATGTTGAATCCTACTTCCATATCTATCAAGGGAGACCTTGATAGGAGACCTGGGGTATAGAATCTATGGGCTTCAAAACTTAGTAGTAGTTGGTTGAACTATAATCCTCAGCATCCCTCCCCATTCAGCTATGCTGCCTGGTTGTTTATCCATATCTGGGGGGCCATGGATTTTCCATTCTGGTTGAAAGCAAGCTGGCTGGGGAATACTGGGAGTTGAAGTCCACACATTTTGCCGAGGTTGAGAAACACCCAACTTGCCGAGGTTGAGAAACACTGCTGCAGACAAAAACAGATGGAAGATTTATCAGGCTTTTTATTGTCTAATAGAAATTTGATTTGCCAGTTATCCTATTATACTGTAGATTGATCCATCCCATCCATTTGCCCTTCTCTACTTCTATTTTTTTAAAATCTTTATTAAATGTTAAAATAGAAACAGTAAAAACTAACAAAAACTAATATTAAAGGAAGAAAATAAGAAAAAGAAAGGAAAATTAGAAAAAGGAATGACCAGGGTAGAAAGTGTGAAAAACAAAGAAAAAGAAAGATAAAAGAAACAAAAAGAAATGACAACAGATATAAGTAACAATATACATCGCTCTCTTGCTCTAAGTTTACAACACAACGTTCATTATTACTATAAACCCATATTATCTCTAAAAATCAAATCCATACATAATTTCATTTTTCCCCATTTCCCACAGAAAGTCCAAATAAAATTTCCAGTTAACATTAAAATTGCACAATATCTTTTCTTCAATCAAAGCCATCAATTTCACCATTGCAGCCAAGTCCATCAGCTTCACCATCCATTCTTCCATCGTAGGTAATGTTGCATCCTTCCACCTTTGTACATATAAAAAACCTTACTGCAGTTATCATATATAAGAACAAAAATTTCATAAATTTAATAACAAATATATTTTAACTTTAATCAAAAATAAATCCAATTCATAATTTTCTCTAAAAAAAAAAAAAAGGGAAATGAAATCTCTCCCCTTTTATACATCCTTAAAACCTTGTCATTCAATCCTGGTCAGAAAAAGTTAATAACTGTTAATAACTACCAAAAACCTCAACATATATATTAATCATAATCAAGTAAGTTCACTTTGTAAACCTCTGTTTATTTTTAAAGAGCTTAATCTTTAATCCTTTCAAATAGTGTCCCACAAGTTGATTCCACATCATTCTCTCCTTGTCTTCTTCCAGCAACAGCTCCAGTAATTTCTTTTTGTCTCTTCTCAGGAACAGCCTCATCAATTCAACACATTCCTTTTGCAGATCCAAGGTAAAATATCTTTCTAAGTCACTCTTCTTTTCCATTATTTGTATGTCCCCTTTGACCATGATGACATCAATTGGTTTCATTTGTAAATCCATTCTGGCATCCTTTTGCATATCATTCTTATCCTTTGGCATTTTTAAATCCATTTTCTGATCCACAACATCTTTGTTCATACCACCTTTATAATCCAGCATTTTTTTGAACTCCAAATCCACATTCAAATCAATCTCTACCTCCATTCAAAAATTAACCATCTTATCCAGTCTTTCCTCTATCTTCTTTTCAAGGGACTTGAATTTAGCTCCTAATTCATCAAACATTGATTGGAGTAAACTAAAAGAAGTCATTTTATCTTCTAATGGCTGCTCCAAAGGGCCTCTTCAAGCCATTCATTTCTTCCAATAGGTCTTTTCAGTGGCAGCCACCATTCTATGAAATACTCTCCTTCCAGAGGTACAGATAACCCCTACTTATTGGCATTTGGCAAGGTGGCAAAAGCAATGTTGTTCCAACAGATATTTGGTCCTTAGATTAAGTTAGCTTATTGATCACCTGTGCGATCTTTGATAGTTTATTGATTACTTTAATGAATTACAGTGTTTATTTCTTGCTTTTGACTTTGTTGTAACCTGCCCAGAATCCTTTTGCATTTGGGCAGGCTATAAATACTGTTAAATAAATAAATAAATAAATAAATAAAATAAACATTTGAATACTGCACTGAGATAAGAGAGTCTGTCACAAACGCTTTAAACAAAATAAGTACAGTATGATGTTATTTTAAACAAATAACCATATGTTTTCATGATTTATTGGTCAACACACTTCCTAGTTGAATTAAATTATGGTAGAAATAAAATAGTTCCTCTACTATGGAGCATCTGATTCCTATATGAGTCAAATGGCCAGGAAGTAATGCCAATGAATATAAAACTGTTATCTCTGGGAAAATCTTGAAGGTACCTTGGGGGTGGCTAACCACTAAAATCCAGCATGGTTAGTATGAAATAGAGAGATTTCCAGACCAAAACAATGTAGTGATTTGTTAGTTATAACCCAGTTTAACAGGAGGAAAATCTACAGAATATTTAGAATATGGTATCTTAAAATATTACTTAGAATCTCTTTCTGTGTATTTATGTAGTGCCATTTTTGTTACACAAGCAGCCTTGTTGAGCATTTATGAATAGGTCATTCTAATTAGATGCAATTATCAAAAGTTTGAAATGTATGTGTGCTACAGAAATCAACCATGAAAACAAGAAAGGCAGAGTTCTGTCCTCATGTCTGAATAGAAATCAATGTTGTAAATACATGAGGTTAAGACTTGTATATAATGTTTGCGCAATACAGTGTGCTCATTTTGTACATATGTATCATATCCATGAACAAAGATGATCTATTACTAGTCTTGGCATAATTTGATCTTTACAGTCATACTAAGTAATTGCATTAGAATGGTTATTACTGGACTGGAATTTGCCTTAAAGACTGTTCATGCATTAGAACCAATAAAAAATACAGGAATATACCATAGGACATACATTCTAAAATAAGATTCCTGCATTTGTTTTTTACAGCTTTTAAAATACCATATACTTATATTCAATTGTGATCTCTCAAGTTACTTGGAAACCAGGTATTTATTTTATTTATTTAATATAGGCCGCTTTTCCAAGTGCTGTTGTTGGTATTCCAAATTTAAGGGACGTGACAGAAGTCCTGCATTTATCTGTTGTACTTCTCACCAGTTGCAAGTTCATAGCAATGACTTATTCCAGGTGCATATAAGGACAAAGACAGTCTTTTCTTGATAGCTAAGACAGCCAATTGATAGTATTCTCCCAACAAACATTAATAGGGCAAAAAATACCATATACAGGGTTGGTTCTTTGCAATTTTGAACTATTGTTCCATTAGAGGTCTACTACAGTGTAAAGAAGCAACTGTCATTCTCCCAAAGATTCATATTTGTCTTACATTCAGCAGGTAGTCCTCGCTTATGGACCACTCACTGCTCGCGAGCCGCCTGGGACTTGCAACTTCCTGCTGGCTTCCCCATTGATTTTGGTTTGGAAATTGGCAGGAAGTTGTGAGGAGGTCCTTGCTTAATGACCGGCAATTCTTACTTAATGATGGCAACGGGGACTGCTGTTACTGCCATCACTAATTGATGCAGTCATGTGACATCGCACTTTATGACTGCATCACTTAGCTACCGAAATTCTGGTCCCAATTCCAAAGTTAAGTGAGGACTACCTGTAATTTGCTTCTGTCCTACAAAAGATCAAAGCCAGATTTTTATAGGCCTATTAATTTAGGAAATTCACAATATCATCATGTCTCTTTTAGCTCTTCTTGTAAACAGTTTGAAAATGTAAACAATTTTACATTCTACTAGTTTCACTCCCAAAATCCTGAAAAGGAACTTGAAGGTGATCCATGATTATTTTTATTTCTAATGTTTTAAAATGCTGAGAACAAGAAGTAAATATCATTGTTCTCATTTGAACTGCTGCAGTCCTGCAGGAACAAAAATCCTCTTGTTCTTGACTTCATCTAAAAAAAGGGTGGGGTGGGGAAAGAACCAGTAGCCAGGCTATCTGCACTTGAAGAGAAGGGAAAAACTGTCAAGATACTTACAGTTTCACTCCTGCATGTTTTTGTCCTGGTTACTGAAAGGGAGTTGCAAAGCGCTCAAACTAGCATTTTTATTCCATTCCATTCCAGAGTTGGGAGAAGAGATGAGACAAGAGTTCTCTCTAATGGGGAAATGGAGCCATAGTCTCTGAAAACAAACACACAATCCTAGCCTTAAGTTAGTTTGAGCCAAAGTGCAACTGCACCAGAAATAAATCAGCTCAGATCTCCAACAATGTTGATTTTGTAGGAATGCAGAGATCAGGGCCTTTTTAAAAAAGTTGGCGTAGAATCCTGGTGTGGAACCATCCTCAATCAATGCATTCATCCAGCTTCCTCCATGTTGTTGCAGCTACTTTCTCCAACCTGGTGCCCTTTAGATATTTGGATTCAATGCCCATAATTCCTAGTCAGCATAGTTATCATTTGGAAGTACTAGACTGAGGGAGGCAGAAACTAGTCTTCACTGACTGGCTAAACTCTGGAGCATAGGAAGTTAACAAAATGTTAATGACTCCAAAATTATGAAATCTGCCTTAGTTAAAAGTCAAGTAAGGATTTGTCCTGATCTATTATTGAAATAAGATTCTTGGAGGTAATACTATTTGGATCCCCTGCAGCAGTTGCTGTCTTTGGTATTCGACTCTTTAATGATCCGTTTGTTTTGAAATAGTTCCAAAATGGAAATAATTTCAGTTGCAAAACCCATCCCATTTAATATTTAACAGTTTCCTTCCCATTGGAATTAGAGGGTGGGAGTCAATTACATTTATTGCTATCCCTAGAGAAGCCAGAATAAATTAACAAATTAAGTAACGAATTAAGCAAAATCCCCGGGAATATTATCCTTCAATAAAAAGGGATTAGTTTAGGTATTAACATGTAGCAGTATCTACAATCTTTGCTTGTGGTGCAGATTAGAGCATGTTGTGCGTAACATGATTAGCCCAGATCAAACAGGTTTCATAACTCCTGGAATTATTTAATTAACATAGTATTTCTATTATGCAATCAAATGACTTTTATTTATTTACTATAGTTTTTAGTTATGTCAGACTCTCTCAAAAGGTGAAGATTCTCCTTCATTACAGGTTCTTAAGCAAAAGCTGATAATCACCTATTGATAACCCTGCAGTAGTGAATTTCCTATATCAGCAAGCAATTGGAGTGCAAGTCCCTAGAGGTCTCTTCCAATTCTATAATTTCATTATACTGTATATTTCATAGATGTCTTCCATTATTTGTTAATGAAGAAAGGAGAAAGAATGACAAGGAGAGTTAAATAGACTTGTTTATGCAGAAAAAGTTATGTGCAATTGCTCATTATTTTTCTTTATTTAGTTTTATTTTATTTTTAAACAATATTTTTGGGTTGGCTACATTTTAAAAACCCCATTGTAGGGCTAAGTTGCAAGAAATAGTGCATATTGTTTAAGATACAACTTTAGATTGCAACTCATATAAATGATTGCATTTTCCCATTGAATATGAGCTCACTGAAAATGTTTAGGCTAAGCTGGTTGTAGAACATTGGTTTAAGGGTTTTATGGTCTATGGATCTGGCAAAAAAAATAAAATAAAAAATCAAGCTTCAAACAGACTTTGCTTTTGTAGACAGTACAGTTGAGTTGAATCTTCCATCCACTGATTCCAAGAGCTACTTGAAGACTCAAATTTTATTCATTTGGCCTAGATAATCTGAAAAATCCAGAGAGAGATTTACATAATGGATGAAGAGAGAAATGTTCACAGAAGCACTTACCTATTCAAAGAAGTATGAAGAAATGTTAGGCAATGTACCTTATTATAACATTCACTTATAAGGTAACTTTTAACTTAAGAGCTCTTTGTTAATCGTTACCCAGTGTTTCCATCTCCATCCCTGCTGGGCTGATCTGCAACTGTCTTCTCTCCTTTCCTGTCTGCTTGCAAAATGTTATCTTAACTAGGATTAATAAAGATATACTGGAGGGAGTCTTATCTTTTATGAGAATTATGATTATAATAAAAAGCTGTAATCTTAGAAGAGAGATGAAGTCAAAAGGAAGCCAAGAAGATAAATTACAGTGTCAGAAATAGGAGAAAAAAAACCTGTCCTCTATATTATGCCTTTAATCAAAACCCTATCAAAAGTAACTGCCATAAAATCTGTGGATAATTCAAATGTGACTCAAAATGTTATAATTAATCTATAAAGTTAAGTCAGAGGAAAATATATATATTTTAATATGTTTAATTGATTGGCTTTAAGAAATAAGTGTTCTTTATTGTTGCTTAGAAATAAAAACAGTACTCAGTGTCAAATGCACCCATCTGAACCAATGTGTTGGTGTACACAATTTGCACTGGGTTCCATAAATGTGGTATCTAGAAAAAAATAGTAGACAGCACACAGGCATTTTTGTGGCTGTTCCAAAATTGTATTCTTCATATATAATATTATTCTCACATATACGGCATAATATTATTCTCACATGCATGAGAATAATAATGATCACTCGCCTATATTTTTTGCCAGTTTTGAACACGCCCACTTACACACCTGCATTCAATTGTAAAATGATGGAAAGAAAGTTTTAAAGCACTGCATGAAATTTCAAATGAGAATATGCATCTGTTGTAGGGGTTATATATAAGTATAAAGTTTCAATCCACTTAGCTGTCCATGATGACATATTACTCAAAACAGACACTTGTCATACTGCAGATCTTTTCCACTGTCCAGTTCTTTGGGATATCCTTCAAGTATTTCCTTGCTTCCTAGTGAATGCCTTTGATTCACAATAGCTTCACATCCTCTTGTTAGAGTTTCCATTATGATGATCTGGTCTCCTCATAGACCAGTTACTGATCTTCTTGGATGCAGCAACAGGATTTGAGTGCTTTGGGGTAGGAACTGAGGTATTCCAAGATACTTAGGCTATTCAAAGGCCAATCTTTTGTGTTGGTGTAAGATATTGCATCTTCTTCTAAAAAAAGGCTGAATATGTATCAGCTACCAAATAGATGAGTGTAACTATACACTGTCAACTCATATAAAAACAATGATGTCACAAGTTGAAAGCCAGATGATCACAGCAGCAGTTGTTTAGATCTTCCTGCTATAATTAGATGGCCATTTCCAGTAGGCTACCCTGCTCACAAAATAAATATCCCATGAATCTTTTCACAAGCACCTCATTTAAAAAGACATCAAGTTCCCCAAACTGTAGACTTGTTATCTTAAAAGCAAAGTAAGATTATAAGTGCTTTCAATTTAAACTTTTACAACATAATTGCACTGCCTCTTTAATGGAAATTTATGGAGGTGTAAGGGACATGTTGAGTCTCAGTACACACAATATATTAACTCTGTGGGTGCCTCTGAACCAGCCAACATTATGGTAGCAGAAGAGAGTTAACTGTGTATGTAACTCATTGGCCAAGCAAATTACAATAATATAAAAGAAAAATAAACAATACCATTACAAAAGCAAACACTTTAAAACAAAATAACCAGTAAAAACATTGACCAATTAAAGTCAAATGCACCATAAACAAAATCCCTTCCCTTCCCTTCCCTTCCCTTCCCTTTTTTAGTTTCTCAAGGTCAACCCACATACTACTTTTTCTAAAGGGTGTTTTAAGATGAGGAAGTCAGTGACAGCAGCCACAAAACTTGGCACAGCTTTAAAGGTATTTAATTCATTCAACCATATGTGTAAAACATTCCCAGTTACTGTACTGTGCACACTGGTAACAGATGGAATGAACAGTTCATGTTAAAATATATTCCCAGCCTTCAGGCAGTAACTCCACAGAGAAATTCTATTGAAGGGCTGAAGTTCTAGAGCTGTCAGAGTTTGGATTCACTTGATTCTGGATGGAAATCTGACTCTGTTAAGGGCGTTTTAAATGATGATGCGTATAATGCACCCATATGGCAAAGCAACATAATTATATTAGAATATATTCATTCTGGATCCAAGTTAGCAGTTTATATTCAAAGTTGAACTTGAACCAGCAAAAAAAAAAAGATGAAAAGAACCCAAATAGACAGATGGTGAGGGTGGGAACATCCAGTTTTGCATACATATAGCCTCATTGGAAGGATTGATAATGAAGCTCAAGCTCAGATACTTTGGTCACCTAATGCGAAGAGAGGACTCTTTGGAAAAGACCCTGATGCTGGGAAAGATGGAAGGCAAAAGGAGAAGAGGACAGCAGAGGATGAGATGGCTAGATAGCATCACTGAAGCAATGAGCATAAATTGAGCAAACTCAGGGAGGCAGTGAAAGATAGGAAGGCCTGGCGCAATATGGTTCATGGGGTCACGAAGAGTCGGACACGACTTAACGACTGAACAACAACAATCCTAAAAATATTTCCTCATATCATTCATATGCACTTCTGCATGAAGGGGAGGGAAGAAACAAGAGGACAGAAACTTTAAATTAACAGAAATGCACAAAAATGGGAAGGGTTTTTTTGTTTTTGGTAATTTAAAAATATGGGGGACGCGGTGGCGCAGCGGCTTAATGACGCTGAAAGTTGCCGGCCAGAAATGGCTGACGCTTCGGCGGTTCGAGTCCAGCCTTCGCGTTAACAGGGTGAGCTCCTGTTTCCTCCCCAGCTCCTGTCAACCCAACAGGTTGAAAACTCACGTGAGTAGATAAATGGGGACTCTCACTCCGGTGGGAGGAAAAATGCTGGCAGCGCCTTGCACAGAGAGACGGGACCAGTTACCGGTAAGCGCGAAACCGCGCTCGCCCGAAAAGGGCGCGAAGCAACGGAAACCCCGCCTCCTGCGCTCACCAGCTGGGCTCTGCTCTAGGAAGGAGGCTCTGGCAAACCACTTCCAAAAAAAAAACAATTGCCTTGAAAACTGCAAGGATTCGTCCAGGCAGTCACTGCAGGGTCAGTAATGACTGAGCGCAGACAAAAAAAAAAAAAAATTAAAAATACAGCAACCCCTGTCACTATAAGCGGACAGGGGTTCTGCTATATTATTATTTTGCTGATAAAACTTATTATTGAATTATAATATATAAGCACCTAATATGTGCCTGAGTATTTGCATCATCATTCAATTATTCTAACCTTACAGCAGTGTGAGGGTGGAGCTAACTCTGGCAAAATGTTCTCTGATAGAGCCCTCTTAAATCAGAGGCCTTGCTAGGAGGCTCCTTTTCTACCTTGCTATAGCCACTGGCACCATTTTCGGACTGTGAATATTTGCGCCATGTAATGTTCCATGTTCTCCAAACCACTGTGTCATTGGCTAGAGTACCAGTAACTGCATGGGATTCTCCCCGGCAGCTGACAACCTCCTCAGGTTTCAGTGGCTTTTGTTTCTGCTGTGGCAAGTAGCACAGGATTGTGGATCCCTGTCTTGTAATTATTTATCACTCCAGGGCATTATGGGAAGTTCAAAGAGGCTATAAACTCTCAGCCAGTGGCATACAGAGTCTCACAGCTTTCGTCAGAATCACAAAGGTGGCATCTTAGCATCATGCTGCAAGCCCAACCCCATTTGGTCATGTGTGTGTCATCACCATGCACACAGAAGAGTGTCAAGGCTTGCATCGCAACACTGCAATACTGCTTGCATCATTCTAACCCCCCTTGCAGACGCTGCTGCTCTACGTGCTTTAAACTTGAGATTTCTTCCTCCCACCCTTCCAAATTACAGATATTTGATGCAAACTCAGTGGTTTTTGTACATTTACAGTATTTTATGTCCATCTCTAGCATGGGAACCTCATTGACCTCAACCCATCTACTATCTCTTTCTTAATTTTCCTTTTCTTCTCCATCTGTAAGTCTTGAAAAGTCAGGAACTTCTTTCCCTCTTTCCTTCTGTTTTTGGGGGGCTGCCTGCTTCCATCTCATTTCAGCTTCATAATACTTCCTCCATTTCAAAATTCAAAATTCTACCTGCTTCCTCCTATCCTGAAGACCGCCTCCATATCCATTTTCCAGCAGTATCCACAGGATCTTCAAGCTTTCCTCAGAATGAGAAAAGCAGCATTGCTGGGGCACAAAGTGTGCTCATTTTAGGATTGTGACATTGCAACAGACCTAGAAAAGTGGTAGGGTTGCATCATAACACCATAGTGCTGCTTTCATCTGTCTGACTTTCTTGTCACCCTGCAGATACTGATGGCATCTTCTTTTCATAAGGAACTGCCTCCGTTTCAGAAGATTCCATTCTTCCCCCTTCAACCTAAGGGCAATTGAAGGGGTAATTCCACTCCGGAACTATGCCCATTTTAAAACTTTCCTTTTCATTTTTTGAATGGAGAGTCTCTGTATTTCTCTCATCAGTCATGCAGTGGCTCTCCTCCCCTCAGAAGCAGAACTGTTGGCACTTAGGCATGTGAAGGTATTGCAAATGGAACTGCTGAAGGAGTTACCTGCTACCTCCCAAGCATGTTTCATGGCCAGGTAACTCTTCCAGTAAATCAAATAAGTGGTCCCCTACTGTCTTGTGATTCTAAAGCATTGTCTACCTTGAATTCTTCCCCCCACCCTTACTGAGATGTTGGATGCAGAGGTGTGCAAGAGGCAAGGAGTTTGTTCTGGACCAAGAGGAAATGTTGGAAAATTGGGCATATATTCTGATGTTGCTGGAAACTTCAGCTAAAAGATTACAGAAATGATCAGTGCTATCACAGGGAATGGTTCAAGAAACATGGCAACCAGCTTCTTAGAAGGTCATATAGAAGGGAGAGAACTGAGAGAAATCCAGATAAGATCTCCAGCAGCAATTGAGGGAGCATTTCTAATGATAATTGTCAGCATAATACTCATAGGGGGCCTTAGCATAATCTAGTGATCTTTGAAGATGCATTGAGTTGCCTGAAGTTCCTAGAGAAAATAAAGGTCTCTGGAACAGGGGAAGGCTGGGAGGTGTTTCGTAGAAGGCATGATTGATAGTAATAGGTCACCTGAAATAGTCATAAATAAGTAGAGACATGAGCTAAGTTATTATATGTGAACACATGGATAAAAGGCAAGACCTATGGTCTTGCTGGTAGTTTACATAGTAATAAATATGGCATTTGTTCATTCAGTTTCCCTTCCAACTGGATGACAGCAGAGGACAAGTGGAACTTCATATATAATAGCTGAAATAGAATTTTCCAAAAACTTGCTGTGAATTGTGGACTATACTCAGAAATCAGATGATCAGGCAAACTGTGACTCCAGAAAACTTCTTGATTGAATAGGCAATATGTCTAATGGGGAAGGGAGGCCATGATAAGGAATGAAGTGTGCTATCTTAGAAAACAAATCCATTAACACCAGAATGGCATCTGGCCATTGATCCATAGTAGGTCAGTTATAAACCCCAAAGAAACTATATCCTAAGGCCCCTACGGGGAGGAGATGCAACAGACCAGAAGGCCTGCTAGTTTGAAACTTGGCATAGTGACAAACGTAGCATGAAGAAATATAAATGCTTGCTGAGAGGCTATCTTGTAGTGCCTGCCTAAGTCTATAGGGTAACAGGAATGACTAAATGTTAATCCATAGTTCCACATGTCTGGACTACACTTAATTTCTGGTTGTTGCAGACTCTGAGCCTTTGGGGGTTGAGATTGCTTCACTTCCCAAAAAAACAGATCTGGGGTGCTTAGGGCATCTGCTTGCAAAATGCTCCCCTTCTCTAAAAGCCCTCTACTTTGTAGAGGCTTGTAGAGGCCTTCAAGGGGGGATTTTAACAGGACACCCCTGTGTGAAATAGCCAGGTTCTCCACAATATAGACATGGCTTTCTGTGTGACACCATAACTTTTCTTAGGCAGATATATGAGCTCTGCTGATTCTCAGCTGCATGAGTTCAACTTCTGAAGTCTTTAATGTGGAGCAAGGTAGGAGGAAATTAAAGAGAACATTAGTGTCTTCTCACCTGTACTCTGCCATAGTTCTTTGACCTTTCCATTGCTACCTAAGCACAGCTAAATTCATATTTTCATACTATCTGGTATATCTGGACAAATGAGCTCATAGTCCCATAGTTTATCTGAAAGCCCCAGTTTGAACTTATCAGTTAAGGCCATATCATGAACTAATAGCTGAAACAGTATACTCTTGCACTCCACACTTACCCTGTTATAGCCAATTGATTTTTTATGGTTGATGGTTACTTGCTAACTGGATCCTAACAGCTTTCAAGCATGCCATAACATTCATCTGGTTCTCCAAATTCAGGCGGTTCTGAATCAGAAAAGGAGCTATCCATTTTACAGCTCCCTCAATCATTAGGCTAATTATAAATCCTATATATGTTTAGTTGGTGGGGAAGTCATTTAGTCTCAAGGAGACCACATTGAATGAGGGAAGCAGTAAATGTGCTTGGATTCTCATCGTATTTGTCAGGCAAGGAGGCAGGTACTTGGCGTTGGAGAGTTGTGATTGCAGCAGATCATCAACAGCTTCAGAGTCTTGGGCCAGAACTGGCATGGGGACTGCCAATTGCAATAGATTCAATACCACCTGCTGGGCTAGCTGGCTCAGTTTCTGGACTAACTGGTTCATCTGGGTTGCTACTTGGTTCTGATAGTAAAGTAAGGCATTTGTGGTTATAATTATCAAACAACATCTGCTCCATTGCTAAGACTGGCTTCCTCCTCCTCTTGGTACATCCCTGAGCCTAATCAGAGCTGTTAAATATCCTTTTGATTCATATGGACTTAAAAAAAAAATTGCTTATCTCAATCCTTTATCCCTTATGAAAAAGACTGACATCAAACAGTGCAATTTAAATGTCTGTTTGCTGCTGGTAACGGTAGGAACTCCAAAAAGCTCTAAATACAATGTTGACTAAACATGGTCAACCAGCAGTTGGTTGATTTTATGATTTTTTTCACAGTTGTAAGAAATATTATAGCATAGAAATACATTGGTAAGGAAATGCATTGAATAGCTGCAAATTTGGGGGCTGGAAGGAGAGTTTTAAGCAACTGTACACTATTCAAGGAATGGATATGTACATATATAAATATCTGCATTATAGGGAAACATGTTTGCAAATGCCGTAAGACTGTAATCATCAATAGCCACATAAAATACACATATGTATTTTCAGTTCTTCCCCATCTTAACCTTGTTAGATGAATTTACTAAAGTGATTATTGAAAATAAAGTGCAATAGAAAATTATTACAGAGATCTATAGTGAATGTTTGGCTAAATCCATAGAAATCCAGGCTTCAGAAAGACCAACTGTTTAGGAAAAATATTGCATACTTTCTATAAAATGAAATATTCTCTTAAAACACTGTATCATAGGAGGTCTAAATTATAAAGAGAACTGCATTTAAATTATATTTATTTATAAGATTTGTATAGCTGCCCAATTCACATATAATAATTGCAACTCCAGGCAGAGTACATCAAGTAAAAACCAAACAGCAAACAATGATTGCAAGTAAAAAATCTTATAAAATAAAAAAAAAAAATGAAATCCAGAATTGTCAAACAAAATGTGCCCAGGGTCTACCAAACACACAATCTACCTCCCAGAAGGTAGGTGCATCTATTGTTCTGGCCCAATCCCTGGGGGTAAAAACAGGTTTTTAAAGCTGGCAGGGTCAGGGCCATCCAAATGTTGGTGGGAAGATCATCCCAAAGGGCAGGTACTGCCGCAGAAAAGACATGCCTCTTAGGTTCCATCAGAAGACATTGTCTCAAGAAGGGGACCTAGAGCATGCTCATCCTGTGAGAACATATGGAATGGGCAAAAATAATCAGAATCTGCTGATCCCACAATAACATTTCCCTATGCCATGTCGGGCTTAGTAGGGAATAACCAGCAACTTGAATTGCACCTGGAAGGCTACTGGGAGCCAGTGCAGCTTGCAAAGTAGTGTTGTTCCAGCAGTGTACCATGGTGCATCCATAATTATCTATGCCACTGTCTTTTGGATCAATTGCAGCTTCAGGATGGTCTTCAAGAGTAGCCCCATGTAGAGAGCATTGCCACGGTCCAAGCATTACTATTTAATTGATATTCAGTTCAAATATTACACTCAATTTTCACTACCACCCGATATTTTCAGATTTCAGATGATGCTGATGCTGATGATGGTCATGATGATGGTTATCCTGTTAGTTCATGAGATGGCTTCTGCTTTACATTTGCACAAATGCTTCCTGCTTTATTTATATGAGTTAAACTTCATGTCTCCTTTAACTCTGATAATTTTAAAAAAATCTAATTTTATCATTTGAAATTGATTTATCCTGGAAAGTCACATCTGGAAAAAAGAAAGAATCTCACATGAGAAATTTCAGATCCAAAATGTGAAGAAGGTATTTCTGTAAGCATTTTTCTTTCAATGACCAAGAAGTGAAGGCATGAAAGGACTATTCATCTCTGGTTAAAGAGATAAATGGACAAGTTACTGCCATTAATTTTGTAAACAATCAGAACAGAATCTGATTTAAACCTTTTTATAGTAATAGTAGAATATTTATCTCACTGTTAGGTGAAGCTGCGCTTAACCGATAAACTGACTACAACTGATGAAGTCCACCTGAGGACTGATGATGCTGGGTCAGATTTATCACCACCCGTGGCAGAGAGCAAGCCATTCATCAGAAACAACTACTCTGCTGATTGCCTAAGGCAAGCTTATGGGATCTTTAATAAATACAGATGGTGAACCTTAACTGGTTTGATACCAACAATTTTGCTGAATATCAGGTACAGAGAAATGAGAAAAAGTAAATCAGGGATCCTATCAGTTTTGCAAATTGTTCATCAAGCATAAGGTACTTTTGCAGACTGAGCTAAACAAATTGTATGACGTTGCTTACTATTACCACATAAAAAAGAGATCATAAAGTAAAAATTAGTGGAACGGAGGTCATGAGGTCAAAACATAACTAAGTTCTAGAAGAACTCACTAATATTGATATATATGGTGATCACCACCCACAGAGCATTTCAGCTTTCCCTAATTACCAGAATACTATATTTGGTGCACGGTGGAAAACATGGAATGGTAGGTCCTGCCAAGTAGCTCTGTTAGTAAAGGCCTCCTTTTTCAGTATCCCCACCCCCTACCTGCCCTAAATATCAGATTACAGAGAGGGTGTAGGGGACCTTCTGCAAGGCCCAGTTGCGGTATAAATTATTGGTGCATTCTTCTAACACAATGACAGATTGTATTCAGTTCTACGTTCTGGAGAACTCTTCCTGCCTTAGTTTTACATCATGGCTTATTTGTATCAAAACAAATCAGAATAGATTTGAGATCCTTCAACCTTCAGTTGTCTTGGTATGAAAATAATGCTGAAAGCTAGAGTTTCTCAGGGTAGCAATATTAATTGTCAATAACTGTCACTGAGCAAGCTTGAGAAATGCAAGACCAAAAGTCATGGGAAAGTCAGGAAGAAGAAACGTACAAATTAAATTCAAGAAGGAATAAGGTACTGTAATTTCATTTTAGTTGTAATAAAGTTATTAATCTAGTCCCTCCTGGTTTAGTGCCTAAGTGGTTTCTTGCTGTGTCCTAATCAGAGAGCCTGATGCTTGTCCAGTTCACAGAATGAAATCTAGGCCTTGTGAAGTTGACTTAGCCAATGTCCTTGGAAGACCTTTCTTAAGATAAAGACAACCAAGATGATGAACGTGTATCCATACACCAAGACTTAACTTCAAGTGGTAACTAACTATACTAACGAATGTAAGAAACACTCATTTGTTTCAGCACAAACAGAAAAGCAATAACCTTGTGCTTTTGGAACAAAGGGGTATGTGTGTACTGTCACAAAAGAATAAATAAATTAATGCATACCCACACACATACACACCAGTGCATGATTTCTAACCTCTTTGTTAAACGCATAATTCAGTATTGGAAATTTGACAGAAAAATACTTTGAGGCCTGTAAAGAAACTTGCAGTAGATAAAATCTTAAGGGGCACAACACGCACAGGGACATTAACAATGAATCTGCAGGTCATGAATATGGCTTCAGGCTGTTTTCCTACTGTTGTTTTCTTTTTCTATTCAGATCACGGTTCTCAGTAATTAAGTCTCCCTGTTTGGGATTACAGCAGAGATGCAGAGGTCCAAAAGCTTTGGAACATACTTAACTGAGCCAATAACAGACCTTGAGGCAACAAACCTTCTGCTGCAAGGAGAGGGGAGGAAAAACAACAACAAACACAGAGCTGTCTAGACTCACTGACTGCTTTGGTGAGAAATTTTCATTCTGCTGTTTCCCTATACAGATACAGATCTAATCACTCACTTTATCTTACCTACTTGTTCCAGACAAGGAAGACAACTGCATTCATTGGGAAATTTGTAACTTCTCTGAAAATCAGTAACTTTTCCACACCAGTGCAAAGCTTGGTGCTTGATTGTGTTCATTTGGTAGCTGGACACTAAATATAAGATTTTGAGCTAGGCATGACATCAGCTTTTAATGTATAGAGCTTTGCTGACATGTCACCACAGCATCCTGTATATAGAATAACTTATAATAAAAATATAAGTTTCTGCAGTCACTGATCATATTATAACCTCACTAATACAGTATGTTTGTTTTCCTAGCTATTTATTCCACCATCTTTTAGAATCTCCTTCAGAGTGCTTGCTTGCTCATTAATAAGTTCCTGCACCACGTCTACTGCCTTGCAGGTTCTATATTCCTAATCCTGAGCTAGTTTACTCTCTGTTTTTAAAAGTAAACTTCAATTTCACATATGCTATCACTGACTTCATCTAAATCTCCATTAGCTATGCGCATGGCTCTCCTTGAATGGATTACAACAATTTTACATGAAGAACTTTCTTTTTATAGTGATTGCCAGAAGTGGAATTCTTCCATTAAAAAGGTTATTCTCGTGCAGAGGTATCCACAGAGTATAGTAATAAAAGTCAAGATGGTGGCCACAGCAGGGCAATAGAAGCTGTGCCTGTTATGTGTGCTACACATAAAAAATAGGAGGAGCTTTGACTGCCCTGTCGTGGCTGCCATCTCAATGTTTTTTACCACACCCTGTGGACATCCCTGTTCTCACACTTCAGAATGCTTAAAGGTTCCAATTATTAAATTATGTTTCTATTTGCAAGAGAATTTATATTCACAGAATGTTCTTCAGGATCAGGGGTTTCTAGAGAGATAGGATCATCCCCAAGATACATAATGGGCGAAACATTGGTTTAGCAGTTGGGACCATGTATTCTGTTACAGTGATAAAGCTAGGGGCAGATGATGTGGCCAGGAGGATCTAAATAACCACAACGAGAGTGGCAGATGATGGATACAGTCGTTAATAGGGTAATGTCAGCACATGAGTTGGCATAATTAATTTGAAGTCTGGGGGGCTGAAACTAGTCTACAGAATATTACTTTTCTTCTTTTTAAATCATTTTATCATCAGGTACCAACTTGACTGCATATGTAGGTATTTATAGATGTTCCATCCATTATTTTGAAAAATATATGACCCCTTTCTACAATGATATGGTAATTAGCATCACTTCAACAAAACTGTTTTATTCATGTAGCCATTATGATGCAATAATTTAAATGATTTTATGGTGCAGAACAGCACATACTCAGAATTTGTTTTATGAAGTTGGAGCAACATCCTTTCTGGTTCTAGCAAACCTTTGTTGTTAAGCCTCTTTGCAGGACTGTCTATCTCCAATTACATTTGCCCATCCAATAAAAGCTAATAGGGTCAGCCTGCCTCAGGTCCTTCCACTTTGGCAATATCATTTGGTGAGACTCAGAAAGTACAGTATGCCTTTTCTGTTCTTGCTCCCATCCTTTGGAGCAGCATTCCCCCACCCCCCGAGATTCAGTTTGTCCACCTTTGCCTCTTGGAAGGCATGAAAACTTGTGGGGGGGGGGGGTTTCCCCTCAGGCCTTGGATCTGGAAATAGGATGACATGCTGAATAAACTTTTTTCTCAGCATTTCTGGGTTTGTACATCATCTTTTGGATTGTATTTTTATATTTTGTTCCATTATGCATTTTTAAAAATTATTACTGCTTTGATATACATATGTCATCCTAAGTTGTGAAGTTGTGTGCTGAACAGGGCGACTATATGAATAAATTAAATAAATAAATAAGCAAGCCTTATCAGGACAACTTGAATTTCTAGTTTTATTTAGTGATTTAATATAAGAGCATCATATGCTCACTGATATATATATATTGGATAAAGGCAACAGTTTACTGGCTTGCAAGGTAGCCTCTAGATTAGAGATATCTAACTCAGGGGTTAAAACTGGTCTTAGCTTGCCTTTGTGTCATACTGGTTAAAATGTGTAAAAATTGACCAGTATTGTCCTTCCATTAGGTGGGAATGCTGTAAATGGCACAGGTGCAACTGAGATAACATAGTCTAAACTTTCTCTATCTCACTAGAAAGCATTATGTAAAACCTCTGATTGATCAAAGCCATGATGGGCGGCAGACGTTAATAGCTATGGCCCATTGATGACAACTTGAAATGAAGGAGGACCAAATGCTTAAATATATAAATTAAATGAAGGAAATAAAAATAGTTATGATGTTTGATTGAATGTGTGCCATCAGGTGGGTGTTGACCCTTAGTAACCACATGGATAGAAAATATAAGCTGATGTACATATGCCTGTGAAATTAAAATAAGAGGAAGGATCTAATATAACTGAATGAAGATGGTCTGATCTTGTGGAGAGGATCTGATGAATACACGCAGGATAGTGAAGGTGTAGGTTTAATTATGGATAAAAGAGCTAAAATATATGTCAAAGTATGAAGTATGGTGAACTGTTATGCGAGTCACAGGTGTGAAGACTAGATGTTGCTCTTCAGGATTTCATTAAGAAATGTATGAGTGTGAAAAAGAAAGTTTATTGTATATTTCTTGATTTAGAGAAAGTGTATGATAAAGTGAACAGGCCTGAATTATAGCATTTTTGTTGAGGGTCAGTTGCTGATTGTGTTAAGGGTGGTATATGATGGAAATAAAGCATACATGAAAAGAAATGGAATGCTTGGTGAGTGGTCCACACTGAGTAGGAAGCAGGACAAGGCTGTGTGATGTCTCCTTTGTTATTTAATGTATTTATGGATAAATGTATAAGAAATGCTTGTGGTAACATTAGAGATGTGTTAGTTGGGGATATGAATGTACATAAACGTTGATATGCACATAATGCAATGTAGTTGGTTGAGAATTCAAATTACTTTGGATAATCCAAATGTTAGCTCAGTTATATAATGCAATGAGTATGGATCTGAAAATTAATGTTATCAAAGACCAAAGTAATTGAATTTGACAGGGAAAATCTACTATACATTTTCAGGTTATTCATCAATGGCAAAAAAATTAGAGCAAGATAATTTGTGTTCTTTGGAAGAATGATTATTAAAGGCATGGAAATGCTGATAGAAAGGTAATAAGTATAGTAGTTAAGTTGGGACACTGTCTTTCTATCAGCGTAAACAGTCTCCAGACTTGGTGGGGAGAGAGAATCCGGCAAAAGATTTATTTAAACAGTGGTCCAGTTCTGCCTGTATCCAGAAAAATTCTCCCAGTGTTAGCAGCTGCTTCATTCTAAGCCCTCTTCTTTCCTACCCCCCATTCATATGAACCAGAGTGAAGTTATTCAGGGATTGAAGCATTCCCATCCTGTTCTGCCTAGGTTTTTCTTGACTATGTCCTTGGCTCCTAGTTCTGCAATTTCCAAAGGAGAAGCAGCAACCTAATACATTCTTTGTTTAGCTATTGAAAGGCTAAGGATCATGTATGTATGTATGCGAATACACATGTATACACACACGTGTGTGATAATGCTTACAATGTGTATCTTTTCAGCTTTGTTTAGTATGTCTTTTCATCCTGCCTGAGGAGCTATCTAGTTGGTGGATGACAGCTTTCTAATCTGCTTATGTAGCTAGGCTCAACCAGGTGAGATAGACGTGACAGTTCCTGTTGGATGGATTAGAATGTCTGACATCAGGTCACTCTCTAAATTGAAAGTTTCTGCTAATACAGACACGTATAGGGCAGCAGAAAACCCAATAATCCAGGGCCCCAGGCTGTGGAAAGCTGAGCTGGTACTTCAGCTGTTCTCTCAACTCCATCAGAATCTCGGAAAAAATGGCTTGGGGGACAGAAGTTTTGTTTCTGCTGAATTTTGCCAATACACTGAAAATGGCTCCTGTATGGTTTGCTTGCTTGTAGTTTTCTTAACCTTTCCATATTATTATTAACACTGAAGTTGTGCAAATGGTAAGCCCCATTAACAAAGAGAAATGAGAAACCCCTTTGAAAATAAAATTTGGAATTGCTGAGCAGAAACTGGAATTTGTTTGCAAATGTTGGAAACACTATCTTTAAGAATAGACTCTATAATATTTTGAATCTTCAGGAACATACTTGGCTACGTTTCACTGATAGCAATATTTAATCTGTCATTGTATCACAACTGTAATAGCACCATGAATTTTGGAATTCATGATTCGGCATGAATGTTGTGAAATACTTCCTAACAGTAACAATTGTTCAAGAGTGGAACCAATCATCTGGAAAAATAGGAAGCTCCTCATCACTGGATAAGTTCAAGTAAAAATTGGACAAGCATCCATCAGGGTGGATTTCATTTGCATTCTTGCACTGAACTGAACTGTTTGGACTTGATGGCCAATTCCAATTCTGTAATTTTAATCAAATATTAGTATCTATTTAATTAAATTCCACTTGCTGGCTGTGGAGTTCTGGGAGTTGAAGTCCACACACCTGAAAGCTGCCAAGGCTGAGAAACACTGAAATACAAAATCCGCAACTGGACTATGCAAAAAGCATCTCATTTGGCTAGGCTCACACAATGCACTAAAGCCGTAATGTAATTTGATTGGTTTTTGGATTAGCACATTGTTTCAGAAATCAGTTCAACAAGCTGTTATAATGCAGTGAGTGAAGCCCTCTCTTATTCACATACTGTAGGACATATTTCATGCACTATAGGACATCTTGCAAGAATGAAACAGGAAATGGAGGAAAAAATGCCTTATTTCAATATTGCTAGCTGGAGAATTCTGGGAGTTGAAGTCCACACATCTTAAAGCTGCCAAGTTTGAGAAACAGTGATCTAGATAGTATAAACTGGGCTGAGCCCAATACTTTAGATTTCAGTTCTAAATCAATGCTTGCTTTTCATTTGCATGCTTGCATTGGAATTGATTCACAGATTATATTTATGCTTATCTGAATCCTCCTTCTCTCTAGCAGTATTGAATAGATCTTAGTATTAAGCAGAAGAGAGATTTTGGTTACAGTGAGTAGGGGCTGCAAATTAGCTCACTGCTTTTCCTGACTATCTCCATTAGCATTAGCAGTTGGAATTACTGAGGACCTGCCAAGACCCATATCCTATCATGAAGCCCGCTGTTAACTTCCAGAATGATCTGGACATGCTCCTTCTTCCTTTTCACCATGCCTCTTTACCTGATCTCTCCATATGTATGAGCAACAACAATAGCGTAGAGAAGACCCTGCTCGTCTATCTGAATCACTGCGCAGACTGAATCCATAGGGATCAACAAGCAAATGGAAAGCAGTGAAAACGTATGTGAGGAATGAAGACAACCCCCCCCCCTCCCCACTTCTCAAGCTAGAGTTGATGCTGCTTCTTCACTTCTTTCTTGGCATGGACAATTCCTGAAAACCTCTTTCTCTCTCTCCTTTTTATTCCACTTATATTGAATTCTGCTGGAATAGGATTCAGATCCATAAATGAGGTCGATTTTTTATGAGTCTGGCAAAACATGGACACTATATGTCTCATAGACGATATATGAGACATAATCTCAGGCTAACATCTGAAGCACTTGTCATGATGAGACCAGTGCCCAGATCTCCAGTTTCTGAATGTTGGAATTTATACAAGATTTATGCATTGTGTAAGCCATGATGTAATTTAACTTTTGCTTAGCATGTTGTGAGAACCCAGCTTTTGTGATCTTGATTTATGGATTTGTGGAATGTGCAGTTTTAGTTTGTTGTAAATTTGTCTACAAATCATAGTTAATCAAACCATTACATACTGTAGATCAATGAATGAACCCACCAGTAAGGACTGAAGCTATAAGGCAGGAACCAGTGGTTCTCAAGGGTAGAAATGGCATGCATACACACACACACACACACACACACACCACAAACATCCAGTTTCAAGACCAACAACCACCATCCCAAGAAACACATAATTCAGAAGGACGGGAAGAGAATTCTCTAGCTTAAACCACTGAGGATATGTAAAATCCCGGATGGCTTTATGTTGTAGCGGGCAGTCATCTATGTGTGCATAGCTTCATTCTGAACTGCAATGAAGATTTGGTTAACTTAGCCAAACTTAGTCTGTGAGTTTTCTGCCAAGTCAAGCTGAAAAGCTGAGCTAAGACAAGGTGTCAGGAGATTGGCAATTTTTCATCAAGCCCTAGTGTGAATTCTGACACCAGATGTTGAGTTAGAACCATTTCCATGAATGGTGTTACACATTTGTGAGAACTGATATTTCGTTACTCTCTTTCAGACAAAACTGCCATCAATCATTCAGTGAACATGTCTGAATATGCCACTAAAATATGATTTAGTATTTACATGAACAACTCTAAATGCAACTATTAAGAAGAAATACTTTCAAGTTACCACAGCTAAACATAGTTGTCTGTCCCTAAACTGCCGGTGATCATAGATATGATTTATGAAAATCAAACTGATTCTTTAAAATTTTGAAGCTGTTTTGTTTCAACAGACCATGGTTAAAATTAAACACAGGATAACTAAAGCTTAGGAAATCAGGAAACACTAAATAAAATGTAATATATTCTTAATGGGTGGCAGTGAATCCAGTCCCATGAGAACTTTCTTCACTTTTTTGTAGGCAAGATACTTTCCTTCTCCAAAACTTGTAACCTGTAGTGATAAGTATTGCTTGTTTGCTCACAATTGACTTCAAATAATAGTGTACTTCAAAGTGAATTCTTTATTCACCTGAGTGTTTAATGATGTCAATGAGCTCTCATTATCACACTTAATTGAATAATTCAACAAGGTAATGTGCCAGCATGCACACACTGTAGGGCTGAATTTGTCAATGCATCTTTCTATGGCAGTAGTTATGGCAACCACTGCTAAAGCACAGAGATCTTCGTTATGCATGCAACAGGATATACAAAACCCTTCGGTAGCATACAAAAACAATATACGCAGCCGCTTGTTTGTTTTTTCTTTACAAAAGGCAGTCCAGCCTCCTTAGTGATGAGAGATCCAGAGTGCACGGCACATTCTGTTGTAGACACATGGGGACTTTTTTTTTTTTGAAGTGTCTGACCTTCAAGGCACTCTAATTGAGGAGCGCCACTCACAGCTTGTTCCGTAAGCTTTTCATATCACCTCCGACTGTGATCATATGTTCTGTCATCAGCCAAACCGGGTCAAGTGAACTCTTGCAGTGCAGACCACCAGGGATCACAAAGATGTACTGGCAGGGGTGCAGAGACCACTATTACCACTAAATGGGCTAGGTATTCACATCAGGAATTACTGAAGTGTTTGAGTTTCCTTGACATCTTTCCATTCTTGAGCCCCTGGTCTCCACCAATCAAGCACGCAGTTAATGTATTTGAACAGCTCTTAAGCCTCATTGAGAACAAGTCTTATTGAACTCAGTGGAACTTACTTCCAAATACCTTGCACAAGATTGTGCTTTTGGCTCAAATTCATTTATTCATTATTTTTTCAGATTTACCGTATTTTTCCGACAATAAGACGCCCCCATGTACAAGACGACCCCCATTTTTCCAACCCCAAATTAAGAAATCAATATTTTAAAGATAGTGCAGAACACATTTTTATTTAGTAATTAGTTAACATTTACCTGATACACTCGGTGGGAGGAGGTCCAAACCGTCTCTCTGCAGCTCTATTTCCAGGCTCTTTTGCATAACTGATTACATTCAAGCACGAGTGAAACTGCCGATAGCTTGTCTCTGCAGACAGACTTCCTCTAATTGGTTTGTTCAGCATCAGCTGACATCAGTTACATAAGGCTTGTGATTGGAGGAAGTCTGTTTGGGAGACAAGCTATTTCACACGTGATTGGAGGCTAGCAATAGGAGGAAGCCTCTCTGCAGAAACAAAGTATGGGCAGTTTTGCAACCGCGCGGTTCTCTCCTCAGCTGACTTCCTTGAATAAGACGCCCTTCAATTTTTAGGGTAAGGATTTTAGAAAAAAGTATTGTCTTATAGTCGGAAAAATACGGTATATGTGTTTTTCCAAAATATGTGTCAGGATTAGCCCAGGAAACTCCAAGAGACAGTACAGATTCAATTCAGCATGGTTTATTGGCTTCAGTCCCGTTACAGAATCTTCTCAGAGTGAAAGCAATTCCCAGAGTCACCCGACAAACATCCTGCATTCTTCAGGGAGGTGCAAGTCTCATTTTCTTATCTCTACCTCTTTGTTCTGGGGATAAGAGAATGCGCTTAACTCTTTCCGCTCTAGCTCTCACAATATGTGAGATAAGGGGGCTGAAGCCAGGAGGTGATGTTTTTCAGTAGCAACACCAACACTATGGAATAGCCTCCCTTTGGATATTAGATTAGCCCCCACTGTGACGGTCTTCTAGAAAGCATTAAAAACTGAAATATTCCAGGGGGCCTTTGGGAGTTGAATGTTGTCTCGTTGCTGTCTTTTCATTGTGATCTGCGGGATGTGGTGTAACTGTCATGGGATTGTGTAATAGGGTTTATTAATATTTTATGCAGGAAGATGTTATTTTGTTTGTTGTACTGTACTATGGATGTTTTTGTGTTACTGTTTGCTGTAGGTGGTTTAATGTTTTATTGTTTGTTGTAGAGATTTTAATATACTGTGGTTTTAATGTTATATTTATCATGGATTTTTTATCATGGATTTTTTTATTGTTTACAGTTTAAATTGCTATTAGCCACTATGGGTTGAATGAAATTGATGGCATACAAATTAAAAAAAAAAATTACAGGTAGTCCTCACATCTTGAGAGTAAATCTGATTAAATTCATTGCAAGAGACCTAGACCTGATATAAAGCATGTTTCATATTCTGCTTTAAGGCTTGAAATACAAACAGAACAGATATCAGGCTAAGTTCTTACTCAATTTAGCTTATTTTAATGCCATATATGTCTGTCTGGGTGCCTGCCTCTCTCTCTACTTGGAAGAAGTTTAACTGAGAGTTAATAAGACACAATGAGGGGGCAGACCTTTTCTGTGGCAATCCCCAAACAGCATCCTGCCATCTTTATTCCAAACGATCTTTAAACCTTCATGTTTTATTTATTGGTTTTATTTGTTTAGAATTTTTTAAAGAGAAAATGTATATAGCCACCCATCTTAAATACTTAACTCTGGGTGGCTCACAACCAACCACAAAGAATACATTTTAAAAAACATTTAAAAAATAAGCATAATACATTGACTGAGGCATTATAACATACTGCCAATCCACCTACACCTATATTGGGCTCAGCAGATATCCCAGCCCAGCACCTGGAGGAAGAGCCAGGCCTTCACAGCTTTCTGGAAGGCCAGAAGAGTCAGGTGCAGATGCCACAACAGAGAAGGAACATCTCAATCCCACCAGATGACACCATTTGATAGAGGGGATCTTCAGTATGTATTTCACCAGATGTTCAGCTGTAGGTGCTCATCTGGGCCTTTGTGCCTCTGTGTCTCTGTATAACTTAATTTAAGTAGCATTGGTTGTTTTGATGTAACTTTTGCTTTGTTTTTAATTTGTGGTATAATGCCCAGAGTGCATGACTGGGGCAGGTAACAAATGTAGTGAACAAACCAACAAGCCCACATGATTTGCTTCTTAGCAATCTCATGCAGGATTACATTCTTATTTATTAATTATCCACCTAATGTTGTTACAGATAGAGCAATAGAACTGCTGCTGTATAGAAGTCTTCTCTCTTTTTTGTGATAGAAAGATTCTAGTTACAAAGGAGTCCAGTGTGAGAACTAATGGTTGTGTGACACACCAGTAATTGCCATGGTTTTCTGCCAGCTTGTCACATTTCTGTACTTTTGTGCAGACACCCAAGAAACACTTTGTGCTAGTTTATGTTAGCTTTACTACAGAGTAGAAATATTTTAGTTTTCATAGGAAAGGTTCTCATAGGAGAGAAAGGAGAGGTTGCAGGTGGACTGACTTTAGAAGTGGGATCTTAAGAAAACATTTTAATAAGTCATGTAATGTCAGCCACCTCAGCTATCTGTTGATGGTTCATCCTATGCACAGTCTTGTCTTGCCATGGCACTTCCTCTGCTTGAACTTCTTCCCATGCCTGCTGTTGCTTCAGGCATTCTCTCGGCAGCTCATATTTGGGTGCCATCTTACTGATATACTCCTGGATGCTCTGGGTTTCATCTAGGACAGTGGCTTTGACACTCACCAGACCCTGCCTGCCGTCTTTCCGGTTGGTGTACAGTCTCTGGGTGTTGGACTTGTGGTGGAAACTTCCATACATTGTGAAGAGCTTCCCGGTCTTCACATCAGCAGCCTCCAGGTCCTCCTTTGGCCAGCTTACTATACTGGCAGGGTATCTGATGACTGGCAGGGCGTACATGTTGATGGCGTGGATCTTGTTCTTCCCACTGAGCTGGCTCTTCAGGACCTGTCTTATCCTTTGTGGTACTTGGACGTTGCTGTCTTCCTTGCCTCCTCATCGTGGTTCCCATGTGACTGTGGGATACCAAGGTACTTGTAGCTGGTCTATATGTCTGCTAATGTAGCCTGCTGGTAGTTCCACCCCATCAGTCTTAACTACCTTCCCTGTCTTTACTACCATCCAGCCACACTTCTCCAGTCCAAATGACATCCCAATGTCCTCACTGTAAATCCATGTCAGGTGGATCAGCAAGTCGATGTCTCATTCATTCTAAGCATATAGCTTGATGTCATCCATGTAGAGAAGGTGGTTGATGGTAGTTCCACTCTTGAAATTGTATCTGTATCCAGTCATTGTGATTATCTGGTGAGGGAGTTCAAGCCTTATGCAGAACAGCAGTGAGGACAGTGCATCACCTTGGCATATGCTGCATTTGATAGCCACTTGTGCAAGCTGTCTTGAGTTGACTTCCAGTGTTGTCTTCCACAGTCCCACTGAGTTCCTGAGGAAGGTCCTTAGTGTACTGTTGACTTTGTATAGCACCAGGTATTCACAGATCCATGTGTATGGCATTGAATTGTAGGCTTTCCTGTAGTCAATCCAGGCTGTACTCAGATTGATCTGTCTAGACCTTGAGTCTTGGGTGTCTGCTCTATCTATGAACAACTGGTGTCTTGAGCCTCTGTTATTGTTCCCAATGCCCTTCTGAGCTGTCTTCATGTACTGGCCCATATAGTCCTGTAGCATGGCAGCTATGATGCCTGATAGGACTTTCCATGTTGTGGGGAGGCAGATTATTGGCTGGTAGTCAGACAGTGCTGTTCCCACATGGGTGTCTTTCATGATCAGCACTATCCTTCCTTGTGCTAACCAGTCTGGGTGGGAGCCTGCTGCTAGCAGCTGGTTCATCTGTGCTGCTAGGCGTTCATGCACTGCTGTTAGTTTCTTTAGTCAGTAGGTGTGGAACATGTCTGGGCCAGGTTCTGTCCAGCTGTTCATGTTATTGACCTGCTGTTGGATGTCTGCTACTGTGATGGTGACTGGTTCCTGTCCTGGGAGATTGCTGTGGTCTGCTCTCAGGTCCTGCAGCCACTTTGCACTGGTGCTATGTGTCTTTTCTTTCTCCCATATGTTCTTCCAGTACTGTTCAATTTCTGCTGTTGGTGGCTCTGCTGTTACTGTGTTGTTGCACTGTGGTTGGGAGTATACCTTGGATGGTTCTTTGGAGAACAGCACATTTATCTTCTTGGTCTCTGCTTCACTAGTGTATCTGGCAACTGCCTGGACATGACCCTGCCATTGCCTTCTTCCTAGGGCCCAAGGTCACCTAGCTGGCTTTGTGCCTAAGGCGGGACTAGAACTCATGGTCTCCTGCTTTCTAGCCTGGTGCCTTAACCACTATACCAAACTGGCTGTATACTGTGGTATAGTGGTTGTTTAAAGATCAGAGGGGCTAATGCATTCCCCACTAAACAATGAAGCTTAATGAGCAACTTAGTCATTAACTTTCAGTGTAACCGTGGGGCTTCAATGGGGAGAGGTAGGTATCAAAAACGTCAAAATGGCAGCAGTGACCTTGTGATTGAAAGCAGAGACCCTTTTTTACATGCATTTGCAATCCCAGGCCTATCCTATTTCACAAGGGATGTCACAGGGTTGTTGTGAGATTAAAATGGATGGTTGGGGCACTATATGCCATCTGGAGTAAAAGTGCAATAGAAAGAGAATAAAGAAACAAGACTGCTGCCATACAGATGTAGCAATACATTTTTGATGAGAAGAATTCTTATTCATTCTTTTTATGTAGGTTAAAAATAATATTCCGTAAATTGTGTTGGACTTTTCTATTCTCTTATGTTGAGATCAACCCCAATATTGTCAATAATGGTATCACTCTGCTTATTTGCAAGATACAGAGGAAAACTAGATCATAGAACACACATAAAGTGAACAAAATAATACATCTGCTTCTCAAATATATCACTTATAGCTGCAGGTTTTGAGCAATGGACTGCATGCTTCCTCTCTATCAATGTATGGATACAGGTGTGGAAATATGAAACCCCAGGCCATATTAATTTTACAAGGAAGAGTTGGAATAATGCAGACAGGAAGACGCTGTACATCACAGAATCCTTTTACTTAAGCAACATCTTTTTCAGTAGGATAAGAAACGTGAGTGATCTCTCTTGAACATATTTTAATGGCTTGCTAATAGGTATCGAAAAATAGCTTAGCTGGAGACTCACTCAGCATGTCTGAGACTGTAAGGTGTACTTTTTAAAAATATAGCTTTTCAATATAATCTCAAAAGAATCTTTCTTCATAAGAGTCTTCCTTGATTTAAAGACAATAAAGGATATCTTTCACTGTGCACAAGGTGGTTTCCAGGCTATCTCTTTATAGCATTCGGTGATATTTTACAAGGTGAAGGTGAACAAGTGCGCTAATGATTCTTACAGAGTTTGATAAGAAAAGGAATTCACTGCCAAGCTGATGGAACAGAAAGGTGCATCTTGAAAGTCTCCCTAAGCCTCCTCCCAAATAGCAACTTCAATTTCTTCTTTAGTAGTAGTACCGGAGAGTTTCTCTCATGTGCTTGAATACTTCTCTTTCACTGTTGCTATAGATAAATTTTAGTTTAGTGGTACATAACTGGTTATGCTTAAAAGCCTATCTAACCGCATCTGCATCATGTTTTAAATTGGCTTGTGTCTTAATATTAAAGTCAAAGAAACTATCTATGTAGAATATAGTATCCTGGTACAGGAGCATATCACCTGGTGCCCTCTAGATGTTTTGAACTTCAGTTCCAGCCAAAAAGGTGGGACAGGGAATTATGGAAGTTGCTTTTCCCTGTATTGGTTAGCCCTGTCCATTTATCTAAATCAAAGATAGGCAATGTATGGTTCTCCAGTTGTTCAATAACTCCAGTTCCTACCTATAGAGAGTAAGGAAGATGACTTTGATGGAAATATGCAGGAACCTTTACCTAGGCAAAAGGGGCTGAAACATTTTTTAAGGGAAAAAAAATAAATAACAACGTTCAGAATCAGCTCTGGCAGGCAGATGTCTCCCTGAACTATAAGAAAGAGGAGGAGGAGGTACAGCACAGACTTGCAAGGTTCTGTTATTCTAGCCAATCTTGATAAAAGTAGTATCACGATAAAAAGCCTTCCTGTGGAGTTGATTTCCTGGTCTGGTCTACCTAGTGGGGCTGCCACTATCAGCTTTACCCTTTACTGTCAACATCTAAAGAGCCATAAGTTGCCCATCCCTAATTCAAGTGGTCTTCTCCAACAAGTGATTCTTAGCTGTAGATGTTAGCTAAAATACAGATTTTGGTAGTCAATAGGTTCTACATCTCTAATAGAGTCTATGAACTCTTCATTTATTATATTCATATGTCACTTCTCTGAGCTCAGGGGACTGTAGAGATAAGTTACGTAAGATAAATATGTAAGCCGCTCAGAGTCCCATATTGTGGGGGAGATGGGCGGGGGAGAAATCCAATAAATAAATAAATAAATAAATAACCAACCAACCAACCAACCAACCAACCAACCAACCAACCTAATCCTGATTTCCCACATTCAATGTACTGCAGCTAATTTAGATTGATAACTAGCTATGATCCTAACTGGACAAGGGTACTCTTGTCTCATTGTCTGTTGTACCTTCCTGTTTGGATTATAACAGTGTACTCTTCATGAGGCTACCTCTGAAAAAATAGTCTAGAAACTTCATATGTACCAAACAACTTTTCATGGGAAGCTTTTCTTCAAAGTGTGTTATGCTGGATAGAATAATGCAACTTACTGCAGATGGTTATGACTGAATAAACAATTGCACCCCATCTGTGAATCACATCTCTCTGCATATGACTTTTTGGTGCTAGCCAAGACCTTTCAGTTATCCCAGATCTTTTCAAATAATGTTGCAGCTATTAATATTGTTAATCTGATCTGTTTTCTTAGAATTATTTTAACATTACATTTACTGCATTGTTTTTTAAATAACATTTTATGTTGCAATGCATCTGTAAAACAATTTGAATAGGGCAGGCTACAAATAACTTAAAAATAAATATGAAAAAAATGCTTGAAAATTCTGCAAGGTACCCTTTTAAAAAGTACTTGCAGAGTGATGAGCAACATGTAACAGTTCATTGGTGTGTCTTTCAGGTTCCCACAACTGAGTTCACAGATGGAGGTGAAACACATAGAAAGCAGCTTGAAAACTGCTGTGGAACAGGATCTTCTGGAACAGGATCTTCTGGAAAGAATGTTAGTGATTATTAGAGTTGTGGCAGAATAAAGCTTCTGCTTCATTTAATATAAGAGGGGGACAATAATTGGCTTGCTCATTCATGTAGAGGATAATGAAAGCAAAGTGGAACTCTAAAGGAAGTTTTTTCCAGCTCCTCTCCCTAGAGACTCCCTAGAAACAGCCATTCCTTCACCTGGACTCATAGGGAGAGAAGGCAACAACCAGGGCAAGACTCCCTTGGCTCAGGGCCCTCCCCACCCAGATGTCTTACAGCTACTTTTCACAAAATTTCTAGCTAGCAGGGCCAGCTATGGAAGAGTTATTACTTGGATGAATCAATAAAGCTGCAGTGATACTTCAGAAACATTCCGCTTTAATACTGTTGCATTGCTTAGGAAATCTTCACTTAAAATACAACAATTCCAGTGGAATCCACTTAAAATATAGCAATTCCAGTGGAAGTATCTTTTAAGCACACACACACGTTCAGATGATGCTGGAAACCTTTACAAGGATACAGAGCTCGATACATTGAACAGCCGATTTGAAGGGTGTTTTGCTCACTTTGAAAGCCACTCTATGAATACGTAGCACTTTATTTGCTTTATTTACTGTAATTTATTTTATATGCTGCTTTTCCCTGTCAGACAATACTCCAAACTGCTCAACTGGAAGAGTAACAGTCACAAGTGCCACATCATATTTAAGAGTAATTCAGTTATGAACTGATTGCAAATCACCAAATTCAGTTAAGGCTGACCATATTTCCATGATCATTTACCAGTTTTGTAAATCAAGATACAAGTTTTGTGGCCTTGCATATAGTTTCTTTACTGTCTTTGTGCACATGAGTAAACAATTCTGGAAGCTCATATTTAACTACAGTTTTATCTCAGAACTGGCTTCCAAGCAAATCAGGAAAATAAGCCATGGTTTAAATCTGCCTCAAGCCCTTGGTTTGTTTTGAAGCCATTTGCCTTCAGTCTGAGCATGGTGGCCCATGGGGCGACTACTATGAAGTGATTCCCCCAAGGACACTGACTTTGCAGATCTGCAACCTGTAGCATTTCTCATATTGCTACAAGTCCTTCTTAAGTCAGGCAGCCATAACTCTGAGTAGACCAGTGTAACACTGAGCTGTGTCATTGATTATTGGAGGGTAGATTTTTTTTTTTAAAAAAGTTTTAAGATATTTATTTACTCTGAATAATGGAATTGTTCTGTATGTCAGGCCTCCTACAGTTTGCACAAAGCATGAGCACATGGAGACCACAATGAAGCTAGTCTTTTGCCCAAAGAACACAATCATCATAATTACAGTCAGACAAATCACTGTGTTGAAAGAAAAATCATATATTTTTCAGATGTCCATGGTAAACGTCCCCACTGTGAATTAAAGTAAATCTTAAGTGTGTGGAAAACGTCTGCAATTTGGACCACAGCTGCAAAGAAAAGATTTTGAGCTATAACATCGCTTTCATCATGGTATTTTCGTAAGTCTTTGTTGCTTTATCAAAAGAATGTGGGATAGTGGCAACATTCTGCCTTACAGCAGCCCTATTATTCAACTGGGGAAAAATAAGAAAATGGGGGGGGGGGGGGGGAGGAGAAACTCAAATAAATGAAATGATTACCTTTAATGATCACTTGCTAACTCTATGTAAAATAAATATTTCTTTATTAAAACAAATGCTTTTGAAGAGTACATCAAGCACATTGCTATGATCAGTCTTACCGACAGATTCCAGGGTTTAATCTTAGAACAGCAGTACCACTGAGAACAGACGCCTCTCCAGTATTTTCAACAGCAATCCTTTACTGAATCTAAATGATGTATCTGGCGTGAAAAATCATAGATGTGGCATCTGTTGTATTTTGCTTAATAATAATCATCTCATTCAGGTTTTAAAATTTACTATTCTCTGTTAAAGGAATAAATGGGGTATTCATTCCCTCTGTTCTTTTCTTCTTTAGTGATATTAGAAAGGCATGGAAATAATTTAATTAAAAATTAACAAATTATTTCCCAGGTGATTTTGTCCTTCCAATTGCAAACCTTTATTTTGTTGGCAAATTAAAATATAGAAGCTACGTTCTTTGTACTGAAAGGAAGCAAATGTGACAAATTAATTACATGCCACTTCTATCTAATTATACCGACTATATAATTTCATTTTGCTTGTTTTAAAAGTATTTTTGAAACTACTGTTATCTCTTTCAAAGTTTTCTGGAAGCAACAGATATTGTTTTCCTTTGGCAAATGCCATACATGCTGATAGCACCATACAAATAAATACCTGATTTCCTTCATGAATAGATGAATGCAAATGGTAATTCATACTCTGTTTATAAATATTACCAGTTTGAGAGTGAGCCAGCTGTGCCATTCCAGTTCCTGTTAATTTTAATTGTCGCAATAACATAAATGGTTGTTAAATATATGCTGCTTTCAGCTTTGCTCATTTTTGTTACAAAAAGCTTGGAAGCAGGTAATTCAGAATTTCAGGATAAAGCCTGTCTTTCCTCCTTTTTTACCTAGCAGTATTCATGAGTTCCAGCTTGTGGTTAACATTAGAGAACCTTCTCACAGAATGAGATAAGATATACATATTCCAAATTTACTCTATGTAAATAGAAAGAATACCAGTGTTATTAATAGCAATGGATTCATTTTAAAAAAATACAGGTAAGGATATAAACATTTCATTTTGCTTTGCAGAAAAGCAATCCTTATATTGAAAAAATTCATTGACAAAGAGCATGTGCTCGCTGCTAAAAAAATTCCAGGCTCAGTCCCCTACTCAGCCAGTTGAAAATGGCACATGAGTAGAAAGCCACTTCATATCTGCTGGGACTACAGCTTCCAGAATTCTTAAACAACATCTGGAGGGTGCCAGTTTGCAGAAATTTCCCAAGACCCAATTAATAGAGGGAGCTTGGTGAAGAAATTGTCCAATCTGGTATGATGTAGTATCTTATATTTCAAATGTTCATGGAGAAACATGCAAACATATTTTGAAAATGTTGGTCAGTGACCACAATAAAAGAATGTCTATTTTGAAATCTGTGGAAACTAATCTGGTATTACCTAGAGCTACACAAGCATCTGAAAGACGTGCTTTGCAAAGCTTATCAGCAAGATCTATCTTCCTATAATTTAAGACTATAATTCCATGTTCTGCACTCTGGGACAATAGAAAATAATCAAATTATTCAATAAAGAATTTATAATAATAATACATATTACATCCGTGCAATGTTTTGGATTTCAAGGGAGAACTGAAGCGTTATACAAGCAGACATTTCAGATCTGTCAGAAACACCCTAAGCCAAATAAGCCTTTTTCCAGGATCAGTTGCTTTAGGGTGTTTTGACAGCTGTTGTGTATATACCATCATGTGCTCCAAATCACATTCCTTCTAAATCTATAGTGCTGCACAGCCCTAATATATCGACTCATAATGGTTTTAGTAGGCTGTTTCTAAAGGCTTTGAAGAAATGGCATCATAAAATCTCATCATTTTCTATTATGCTTCTAAAAATTCCAGTTGGCCATGAAGGCTAAGAAATCTGGGCTTTGATTGTATGGTCATTGCCATCATGGCTTTTTTTACCCTTACCCCAAGGATCTTTCCTCTAATCCAAAAACCTGACTACCACAGATCCTGCTCAGGTGCTAGAATATTTTTTTCACATGAGCAATTCTAATTGCAGTTCATCACTATTAATGATCCTAGCCACAACTAGATCAAGTTGGTTATTACACTTCTGTCTTGAGGTACTAACTGAGATTTTGTACTGAATGATATGTAATATGGCCCAATGCATTTCTATTCATAATTTCCAAGACAACTCAAGGACAAATATCTCATACAGATGCTGTTGGAGAACATAAAAGGAAATTACCGAAATTATTTGCTATGAAATTCTATTTCTGATTCATATAGCTTTATTACCCTATAAGATCAAGGTCTGCAATCACATGGAAATAGGGAGCTCCCTGCTATACATAGTGGCCTCTACATTAAGAGGCCACCAAAAGTCATAGCAGGGGGACAACACAAGGAAAAGTCATAAAAAAAAGCTGTTTTGATTTCAGCTCACTTTCATTGCATGAAAACTTAATGTGATTTCAGAAGAACTGAAGAGGACTTACATTGCCCTCATTTGAAAGTTCAGCTGCTTTTAATTTTTCCAGCCTCTAGAAACACTTTTTTATCCCTCCAACATATATTTCTGAAAGTGAACCAACACTGATGTAAATTGGTTCAACAATTATTGTCTTCACAATCCAAAATTCATTCATATTAAGAATAGATTAAGGGCAGAACTCCTGAAATAAGAATAACCTATGTTTAAAAACTTATTAAAAGATAGCAATATGGCTTAAGAAAATTTAGAATGTTCTAGCCTCAAATTTGTAGTACCACTCCCTTAAAATTAAAAGTGGGATAAGACAATCATAAGACAATCAACCAAGACAAAATAAAACCACATGTAATATACAGTTTGTTTTCCCATAACTGAACTCTTCAAAACAGATCTGGATTTTATCCTTTTTTTACATACATCTGGGCTAGAAAATAATATTTTGAGAGATGCATATGAGCAAAGAAAGACACTTGTAACTTTCAGAATAAGGCCACATGCATATAATAAAGGTTAGATGCAGACCCATGAGAATTTAATAATACTGAAACTAGCATTATATTGTAGTATGCATAGATCCAGGCTCAAATGAAATTACAATCAAGAAGGCACTGCAAATTTGATATAGGCAATATTTATTAACTTCCTCGTGACTCCAATCTCAGATTTGCCAGTCACTGTAAATTGCAGTGCATTGAGGAAGTGGGAGAGCGAGTTGTATAAACAGTGTTGTCTAGAAAAATATGAATGTAATCAAGGGTTTCAGTTATCCCTGTTTTACTAAGAACAGCAGCAATACCACCTTTTGTTAGCTTTGACTACATGTAATCTTTCCACAACATTCTTTCCTGATGCTCATGTTTGAAATAATAAGTCATATCTTTTCATTATAATCAGCACCCTACCAGTGCTTTTCTTCAGCCAGCCTGTTTCCTCTTGCAACTGTATCTAATAGTTGAGCAGGCAGCAGATCAAACCTGTGCCATTTCAGTGAGTTACCAAGCAGAGTATAACTCCAGCTATATTTGCCTTCTTTCACTCATTGACTGGCTCTTGAGTACAAGCTGAGCATACAGGTGAAACTCGAAAAATTAGAATATCATGCAAATGTTCATTTATGTCAACTCAAAAGGTGAAACCAATATATGAGATAGACGCATTACACGCAAAGCGAGATATGTCAAGCCTTACTTTGGTATAATTGTGATGATTATGGCATACAGCTTATGAAAACCCCAAATTCACAATCTCAGAAAATTAGAATAGTGTGAAAAGGTTCAATATTCTAGGCTCAAAGTGTCCCACTCTAAGCAGCTAATGAATCCATAACACCTGCAAAGGGTTCCTGAGCCTTTCAATGGTCTCTCAGGCTGGTTCAGTAGGAATCACAAGCATGGGAAAGACTGCTGACCTGACAGTTGTGCAGAAAACCATCATTGACACCCTCCATAAGGAGGGAAAGCCCCAAAAGGTAATTGCAAAAGAAGTTGGATGTTCCCAAAGTGCTGTATCAAAGCACATCAATAGAAGGTTATGTGGAAGGGAAAAGTGTGGTAGAAAAAGGTGCACAAGCAGCGGGGATGACCGCAGCCTGGAGAGGATTGTCAGGAAAAGGCCATTCAAAAGTGCTGGGGACTTTCACAAGGAGTGGACTGAGGCTGGAGTTAGTGCATCAAGAACCACCACACACAGACAGATCCTGGACATGGGCTTCAAATGTCATATTCCTCTTGTCAAGCCGCTCCTGAACAACAAACAACGTCAGAAGCGTCTTACCTGGGCTACAGAAAAAAAGAACTGGTCTGTTGCCCAGTGGTCCAAAGTCCTCTTTTCTGATGAGAGCAACTTTTGCATCTCATTTGGGAACCAAGGACCCAGAGTCTGGAGGAAGAATGGAGAGGCACACAATGCACGATGCTTGAAGTCCAGTGTGAAGTTTCCACAGTCTGTGTTGATCTGGGGAGCCATGTCATCTGCTGGTGTTGGTCCACTGTGCTTCATTAAGTCCAGGGTCAATGCAGCCATCTACCAGGAGATTTTGGAGCACTTCACGCTTCCTTCCGCAGACGAGCTTTATGGGGATGCTGACTTCATTTTCTAGCAGGACTTGGCACCTGCCCACACTGCCAAAAGTACCAAAACCTGGTTCAATGACCATGGGATTACTGTGCTTGATTGGCCAGCAAACTCGCCTGACCTGAACCCCATAGAGAATCTATGGGGCATTGCCAAGAGAAAGATGAGGGACATGAGACCGAACAATGCAGCGGAGCTGAAGGCCGCTATTGAAGCATCCTGGTCTTCCATAACACCTCAGCAGTGCCACAGGCTGATAGCATCCATGCCACGCCGCATTGTGGCAGTCATTGCTGCAAAAGGGGCCCAAACCAAGTACTGAGTACATATGCATGCTTATACTTTGCAAAGGTCCGATATTGTTCTATTTCCAATCCTTGTGTTATTGATGTCATGTAATATTCTAATTTTCTGAGATTGTGAATTTGGGGTTTTCATAAGCTATACACCATAATCATCACAATTATACCAAAGTAAGGCTTGACATATCTCGCTTTGCATGTAATGCGTCTATCTCATATATTGGTTTCACCTTTTGAGTTGCCATACTGACATAAATGAACATTTGCACGATATTCTAATTTTTCGAGTTTTACCTGTAGAAGGAATCAGCTTTTAAAATGCCTCATTTTAGAAATCCCTATTAATTTTGCATCAGTATAATGCTTTGATGAATGGGATAATAGTAAACATTATGCAAACCTCTATGAATGAAGAGTTGAAAGATTCAAATCTTCTTTCATTTCCTAGGATCATCTTTATACTAAGCAACACCAAGAATGCTGTGCCATTATGGCCTCGTATAGCATAGACATTTTGCTTTCTGCAAACAATTGAATTCCAGTTTGTGTCTCTACATGCTATAGGAGTTCTGCAAGAGTGTTTAAACAAACACTATGCAAGACAAGCTAAAAAGTAATTGGTGCTCTCTTCTGCAAGAATAACCTGGGACATTTATCTGATAAAAAACAGCAAGTGGAGACAACTGTTGACGTAGTTTCAACAAGCACAATGTAATAAAGTTCCCATGCACCATGGATTTCAAACTAGCTAGCAGCCTTCTCAACTGTGATGTGGATTATTCCTAATACATGTTTCGGGCCAGAGATATGTATGAAAAAATGCTTTTGATTAAAAGTGCTTGCTCAAAAGGTAGATTAAAGCCCTTTTGAAAGATTATGCAAGAAGGAACAGAGCAATGAAGATTAGCTGTTGCTATAAGCTTCTTTTTATTTTTTAAAGCCAATAGAAAACATTGGCAGTCTGTGGCCGCCAATGGTGACTTTCTTAACTCCTGCCCGGGGGAAGCGAGTTCTAAGGTAGCAGCAGGACAGAGTTGAAGGTTTAAATATCCACTTCTCCAAGCACCATCATGCCACACTGGACTGGGGTTCAGTGTGCTTAATTCCAGGTGACAGTAAAAAGGATCAGCTGCATACTACCTAGTTGATATAATGTATAATTTGATCTGGAGATTGGTTTTAAATTGGTGCTAAGCTTCCAGGGGCTGCATTTTACTCTTTTGACAGTTTATTCTTATTTTATTGTTAGATTTTTATTGGATTGTTTCCTGATTGGTCTTTGATGGTGCTAGAAGAAATGTAAGTAATCATGTGTCCACCCATATTAATGTTCTTAATAATGCATTAAGATCACAACATTCTTAATACCTGTTCCCCAACTGGATACATGTTGACAAAGAGGGATGAGAAATGACTCCAGATCCAGTTAGTAAGCCAGTCATTCTGTTTGATTTGGAAATCTAGCTCTGTCTTTCCAAATGAGAGTGGCTGCTAAAAGGCCTTTTGTCTATTGATTTATTTTTGTCAGTCACTCCATTTGAAAAATTAGTCCTGGACAAAAATTAGTATCACCTTGCCCCTGCTCCTGACTCACATTGGCTGCCAATAGAAGAGAAGTATGTGCACACCCATGGGATCACCACGGTCAGGCACTCATAGCAGAGACTGTAATGCAACACCTAGAAACTATAGCACTCCCATGCATATAAACAAAAGTATGGATCTGGTATGTAGATGACACCTTTGTTATAATAAAAAAGGAACAACTAGAGAAGACACATGAAACCATCAACAACATCTTCAAAGGAATAAAATTCACCAGAGAGGAACAACACGCTACCCTTCCTGGATATCCTCATCAGCAGAGGAAACAACAGTAAATTAGAAACCCAAGTTTATCGGAAGACAACCCACACCAATCAAGTACTCCATTACCAAAGTAACAACCCAAACTCCCACAAGAGGAGCTGTATAAGAACATTATTCAAATGAGCACAAACGCACTGCAGCAACCCAGAACAGCAGAAAAAGGAAACAGACCACCTATACAACATCTTCCAACAAAATGGATATTCACGCAACTTTATCAAAAAGTGCCTGACCACTCAACCTACTATAACACAACCAACACAAGCTATGAAAAAGATAACACTGCCATACATCAGAAACATCTCAGAAACTACCAACAGACTGTTACAACCACATGGCATCTCTGTAGGACACAAACCAACTAAAGCCCTCCAAAACATCTTAAGCAAACCAAGAGACCCAATGGCCCAAGAAGAAAAAACAGGAGTCATCAACAACATACAGTGTAAGGATTGTAATAAACACTATGTAGGACAGACAGGCAGCAGACTAGCAGAGTGCATCCATGAACACCAACTAGCAGTCAGAAGACACGATGAAAACTCCTTAATCTCACAACACATGGACAGACATAACCATAGTTTCAACTGGGAAACTGTCAGCATCTTAGACCAAGCTAAATCCAAAAATGCGAAGGAATTCCTGGAAGCTTGATATTCAGACAAGGTAGCCATCAACAGGCACATAAAGATAAACAGCATCTACACACTATTCAAAAGAGACAATAAAAAGGAAACAAAGACCAGAACATCTCCTCACCAGCAATCATCACCCAGATAAGCAGAGATTAATTCCAAGATTATCACCAGACATACAATCAAGCAGTAAACAATACCCTAATCAAGGAACTACCAAGAAAAAAAAAACACCAACACAGGCAGGGCAAGCCACTGCATATAAACAGAGAGCAAACTCCACTCCATTCTAGCACTGAAGATGTTACCTAGTCAGGTAATGAAACGTTTGCAAGAAAACAACCAAGCTCAGACAACCCCAAGGACTTCATAACTCTGAAACAAAATAAATCGAACAACAGTTTGGTAGCTGTCATAGTTGCAAAATGCTCCCTTCTCTGTTTTTTTAAACAGTAATGGCTTGTGGGAAAAGTGAAAACAGTTGCAGAAACAGCATGATGTTATGTTTAATCCATATATGGTTTCCATGGTTATGAGGTAATCCTGAATGGAAAAAAAACCACACACAACACTGAAATAGTGGTTCTAACAATAGTGTGCAAAATATTTTCAATTCAAAACGTTTTTAATTTGAAAGAGGTTATTTTGACATTACCTGGAGTGTTCTGACATTGTTCCCATCATTCTGGAAGAATTTTGAGCTCAAACAGCCTTAATTTTAATTCGGAACTGATTTTTCAAGATTGGAATACATTTAGAATGTTTGCAACAATGTTTCAGATTCTGCATATTCTGTATTTTACATACACCTGCTTCTGTGCATTTTGCACTGATGCTGATATTTAAAAGTATGTTTCATGTTCATTATTTCTACTTTATATTTGTTACTGACTTAATATAATCCCGCTTGTCTAAGACTAGAATTAAAATTGTCAAGTTCTATAAAGATAGAGCAGTGGAAGTTAAGGAATCTGAAAGCCTTACAATCTGTGTTCTGTAATTTGTAATGATGCATACAAATACAAACTGGGCTTACTTACAATTTCTATTCCATACACTCACGTTTTTCTCAGAGGCAAATGGGGAAGGCGGGATATAGAGGACCAGCAAAAATTCTTTGCATTTTTCTGGTCCTATATTCTCTAATGAAGACCCTGAATGTTTTCTACTGCTAGAAGAATCTTCCTCTGTGTTGACTCATGCCAATGGTTGCACTCAGCAGAAAGCTAGGAAGATGAGTTAAAGAGATGTGCAACTTCTAGATTGTATTAGGTGTTTGAATAATGTACTGAGAGCAATACTCCAAAAAACAGTGGGTTCTGACAGAACAAGAACTACATTTGATTTGATTTCATTTACATTTCCATATAATACAAATGAAATATAACGAATAAGATACTATTTAATAAATTCCTTCCTGTTAAATTAAAAAGTATAATTTAAAACCAACTTTTGGACATTCCTGTGGACTATACAACATTTTCATGGGAGGTTTCAGGTTTAGCACCTCTAGATTAAACTACAGATGGGACACTTGCAGCCCTAATTTTGTATTCTTCTTCCTTAATACTTCTCCCTCTGTCCTTTTCTCATTTGCACCAACAGCGGTGATACAATTTGCTGTCAAATTTCAGCAGCACAACTCTTGCAATAAAATCTTAATGGCAAGATGCTTATAAGTATTATCTTTATAAGGTTTGGGTTAGATTAGGTAGAAAAAGAAGTTGACGGAATTTTAAAAAGATCCAAGTTGATATGATTTTCTGTCTTTATTGTGATTACCTTTTAAAAAATACATTGGAGTTGATCTATTTAACTTTTAGATATAGCTCATTCTACATATCTTCAATTTAAAAAAAAATAGGACAATGGGGCAAAAGTATGTTTGGCAATATGATGTCTGCTAAAACTCGTGAATTGTTTTTAAGGATCTCTTGAAAGCAGCTGGCAGACTAGTCCTGCAGACAAAATATATCCTGTCTTTTTTTTTTTTTCTTTTGCTCTGGACTGCCCATTTTCTTCTTTTAGCTTAGACTTTTTTCCTGCCCATGTAAATCTTTTGAGTTCAATCCTTGGCATACTATATAAGACTAAATAACCCTTGGTCCTCAAATGATTGTCCACTCAGGGGCTAAAATCAGTAGGAGATGGGGATCATCTCTAATTCAGTAAGGATGGCAACTAATTATGTAGGATGTGAAATGTGTAGTTTTATCTCATTTTCTCAATAGCAATACAATTTTATATGTTAGTAGAAATGAAAATACTTGTGGAATTTTAGTCATCCGTTTCCTCCCTGTTAATTTGCAAAATGTGTTATTTTGGCATGCTAGTATACTTTACAACAGGCATAGCTCTGTCATGTTGTAAAGTATACTAGCATGCCAAAATAACAGTACACAATAAACAAATTGTGTACAGGATCTTGTGTACCTGTAATGGAGTCTCTCTAAACAATCATAAAGCTGAGAGCCAAGGGAATAAAATTGTCTTTTGTCATTTTAATTGAAACCTTCCAGACAAGTCAAAGCATACAAATATGCTACTGTTTACTTAGTTGGCTTCTTGGCAAGCATTCTCTTTCATTAGTATCCCTTGACTCTAACTGCTTATTCAGCATAATACTTCTAGAACCTTCCCTTCCTTTGCCTTCAAAGATATCTACTGGCTTTGTGAAAGCTCTGTAGTAGTTGTAAATTATGTATGAACTGAAAAATCTTTGCCTTGTACACAGTAGGAATACAGAAAGTGCTGTGCAGTCACTGCTGGGTATGTGTATATATGAAAAATCTGGTATGTGGGGGTTTGGGGGATATATATATATCTATATGCCACCAAACCCCCACATACCAGATTCTCCTCATATTCCTTCTGACAAGTCCTTCAACTCCAGATACATTCAGATGGGATGTATAGCTGATGTATACATTTTTACCATTAGCCTGTGCTACCATATATATGAAAAGTCACTTTCAGCCACTTAAAAGATCAGATCAGTTTAGCTGCCTCATAATAAAATATGCCATCTTCTAAGATCTAATTCCTTCTCATAAATTATCCTGGGATCATTTATGTATGTGTTTATTTTGCACTCTTGTTATATATGTGTCTCATTCCCCTGTTTTATCATGACACACAGTTTTCTTGCTGAAATACATCAGAAATCCATAAAGTTCCAAAGTCTGGTCTCATTCCACACGGACTATTTATGTGCTCACTTGGAGTGATAGAATCTTGAGCCTGTGTTGTACAACATGGTTAAATCCCCCTCCTTTCCCAAAATCATTATCAATGCAAAAAGAAGCAGCAGCGGCAATTTATGGTGTCACAGGATACGTTAATCTGCAGTTGCGAAATATTTGCATGTGCCAATCTTCACTGGTTATTTGCAGATATTTACTTTAGTGCATGGCATATAGAACATTAAAAGCATTTTGAAAATCCCACAGTTTTTCAACTTCTGAAGGATTATTAACTTCAAAGTCAGAAGAAATGCCGGCCTTCTATGGCTGGAAATGCCAGCAGCCTTTTGCATATCCCACCCCAGTACCAAGCAACCCCCAGCAGAGAGGAATGATTACTGTCTCAGTGGCGAGAGGAAGTCTTTTGATCTCCCAACATATTGGAAATTACTTAAAGGTAAGCCATCTGGTAGCTGAGGAACAAAAATAGATTACATCACACCCTGCTAGAAAGATTGTGTTAAATCCTGTGTATCAAGGCTTTTAATAATTCTATATTAACTCAGCTAATAGGATTAGAGACACATTTTCCATAGGTGTTGTTCACCAACTATTAACAGGAAAAAAAAAAAAAAGAACATTCTTCCCCATTTTGGTCATGATCTATAAAAATTCAACCATGTTCCACTGTGAACAGAAGTCTTTCAAAAAAACAGCTTTTCTTTAGATCCCTATTGATATCCAAAAGATACTTATCATAGGGAAGTGCTTTCTGGAGGACGATGGGAACACTGGGGCAGGGGGGACCAGCACAGTGTTCTTTGTGATTATTGTGCAGGTATAAACCATTCGTTGGGATAATTTGCACAGACATAGTGCAATTCTAAAAACAGCAAGTAAATGTCCTATACTACAGTACTTAATTGGCAAAAATACTGAATTGCTGCAGGTCAATCAAATTCATTAATGATCCCACTAGGCTTCCAAAAGTGGGTCTACATAGCCTTAGGAGTCCCTCATATATGTAGAAACTGCATGTCCCTATACTCTGAATAGTGAACAGCATAGAATAGGGTGCATAGAACTTGGATAGCCCAGATGAAAACATGTATTCAGAGGTCAGGTATAAAATCAAGACTTGAATTCTGAGAAGTGCAGGCAAAAGAAAATGCTGAGATGGAGAATGACCCATTCTATTCTGCTGAGAAAAATCTGTTGATTAGGGGTATGATGATGTGGTATGGCTTGGAGAAGAGAAAGGTGAATTGGCCAAAGCAAAAGCAGAAGAAGGCAATGTGTCTTCTGCCCTGATCTGGACAGGGTAAAAGACACATTCATCCTGCTGAGAAGTCCTTCATGAAATACTTCATCTGACACCATTATAGAGGTCCATAGACTTTGGGGGTACAGTGGACTTCCAGAGGAAGGAAGGAATTAGAAAGCATTCTAATATCAGGGATTTTTTTTTATTCAGGGATTACTTAAAACATAAACAAGAGGTAGTATCTGCATCCTCTACTATCTCCAGATGGCCCCCTTCTCCTGACTGAAAGAAGCAGAACTGTTCCTTCATGGCTCTGTAACTTAAATCCACCATTTTCCAGACCCTTCTTTTTTTAAAAAAGAAACATTCAGTCACTGTTTCAGCTCAAAATAAGCAGTGTAAACCAGAGCAGGTAGGTGGTAGATTTCTTCAACTGTCCAGGTTGAGACAGGCCTAAGCCAATCACGTGGTTTCCCTCCTGGACAGAAACGAAGCAAAACCCTGCAGTGAAAGCTCAGGTCACCTCCCGGAAAGAATTCAGCTGATTTGGCATTGCCTATTTTCTGTCTCCACCTTAGTCTCTGAAGACAGCAAAGATTTGGCCTAATCCAAAAAGACTGTTTTATAAGAGAAATCTGGTCAGTCTTCTGAATATGGTTTTAAATGACAAGCAAACAGCATTTGACAGCTATACAGCTTTTTATGAAACAAACTGCCTCAAAGAAATGCGGATTCTCTGGGATTCAACAAGAGGGATCCTCAGCTGAAACAGGTTGAGTGCTCTGCTAGCTCTGAAGAATTGCATGGCCAATGATTGGTCGGGGGGCGGGGGGAACAGTTGATGTAGTTTCAGGATTTGAAGAAAGCTGTAGTTAGATTTGCTTCTTGTCATGACAACCTGAATTTCAGCCCAATTAATAAAATAAGCAGGAGCATTATCTTTTTACATGTTCAATGTATAAAAAATGCTGCTCTGTAATACTTTTCTTGGTTCCCTAGAAATTAACTGATGAGTTATGGCTGCTTCTAATTGTAATTTTCCAGAACTGTTGAACTTAAGTTTTAATACATAAATCTATATATCTGAGAGATTTAATAATTCAATGCAGTTACTGTTCTTGCAAAATATACTATCTATGCTATAAAGTTTCTAAGGCAGATTGCAAGGAGATTTCCAAAACAGCAGCCTAGGATATGGGGCAGCATGATGAAGAAGGGAATTATAGAAGAGACTAATTAAATTTGCATGGCTTATTATGCGATGCATACAACAGAATTAAGTTTGTGGTGACTTGATTCTTGCCCCTGCATCTCTGTCAAGAATCAAAACTTCAGAACAGGCTAGGACAAGCCTGATTTAGTAGAAGGTCGCAGGGAGGAAGTTACTTGAAGTGTCAGTGATTTTTCCCCCCAATTTATGTTTATTTCAAGCCCGTTTGGAGACAGTAAGTCTGGAGAACTGATTCACTGACAGGCCTCCATGTGCAACCATCTCTTGGGATATCAGTACCATCAGGACCTTAAGTCTTTTAAACTTGTGAGGTAGTGTAAGGTTAAAGGAGGGATCCCAGTTGTCCTTATGGCCCATTTGAGCACATTGGTCTAACAGTTTCTTCACCTGAAAGCTGTTCCAACACTTTCCATGTACAAAGCAGCAGAGGAAACTTTTTCCAAGTTAGACTACTGGTCTATCTAGCTCAATATTTTCTGCACTAGCTTCCCAGTCTAGTACTGGCTTGTACTCCTGAATATTGTCTATTTGGAAGGCACTTGGTTGGGAAAAAGGGTATCAGAACCAGAATCTGGGATATTTTGTACGCAAAATGTGTTTTCCATATGTAGAACCTAAAACATACAGATATACATGGGCAAAAAGTAATTCCAGAAATAAACTGATCTAAATTAGAAACATAAATGACTTTTATCACAATTATGCATAGTGGTTGATGTTGCATGCTTAGTTATGTAAGATATGTATGAGTATTATGAGCAGTGGAAATATTACCGAATACTATTGCAATGCAAGTACTATCTCAATTATGTCTCATGAGAATCCTTTGTATGTCCCAGTAAAATGAATAGAACTTATACAATAGATATATAGCTCATACCTGCAAACTGCAGCACAGTAAAATGCCATTTTTACACATTAAAAGACCCATTTTTATCTCTACATGAGAACCCAGGAAATTTGTTACTAACTCAGGCTTCTATTACATTTATATTGTATGGAAATCAGACTCATTCATGAAGGATCTATCAGTAGATTGACACAACATACTCAAAAACCTAATGTGTAACAGTAATCCAGAGGTGTAAAAGTAAAGCACCAGGGATGCTATCTGGCCTCTGAAACTCTTGGGTACAGCCCCCAGAATCCAACAGAAGCTGTTATATTACCAAAGTAGAATTTTTAACATAACTCTCCAACTCTCTAATTGTAAAGTTACCATTTTAACTTAAATGTAAATGAAATAAAGCATTATTGTCCTAGAACCACCGCTTTCCAATGCAGCATGACCCAACATTCCTCAAAGGACAAGAACAGCCTTTGGCCTATAAAAAGTTACGTACTTCTGAACTACTCTGAACAAAAGAATGATACGAGATTGTTAGGTACCACCTAAAATGTACTGAATTAGCATTAGAACTTTTTAAACTTCAGAATCTAACTTGTGACCTGGACATTATTTTAGATGTCCAGGCTGATGATGTATTAGAAGGAAAAATTCTCATTCAGTGATCAACATCATGGGACACTTCTCAAGACTCACACCATGGAAAGATCACCTTACTAACTGTTGTGTCTCTTGGCACAACTCCTCTTCCTTCCTATGGCTGTTTGTTCACCTGCTCTCAGTAAGCAGACAAGATGGAACAGGAAGCAGACTTTCTCTAAGCAGTTCTGGACATTGGGTCCCAAGGGGAAGGTTAAACAAATAAGCCCAGCCCCAGAGGGGAGAAAGGGCTCACCAAAGACATCTTGTCCCATAACCCCTTAACATCTGCATTTTAACATATGCAATCCCAAGAAAACTTGTGACTCCATCCAGCCCCCTTTCATCTGTGCCACATGACCTTTGAGTTTAAATTAAATGTAATTAAATATAAAATGAAATTAAAATTAAACTGTCCAATTGTATGTTTAATCATTTTCAGTCACCTTCTGTCTCAGCCCATATCACAGGACTGTTGATTTGGGGAGACCTCCACATAAGCTGCCTTGAATTGAGAACCCCTCTCCCCAAGCTAAACTTATGGATGAGTTCAGTAGGCAGCTGATATTCCCAGATTCAAGCCATGACTTGTCCCCCTGCTAAGCTGGAACACAATCCTTCCTTGGGAAGTGAGTCAGAACAGGGTGGCTGCCTCTGCCCCACTTTCAGAAAATCTCCAGCTCCTTATTTTTGTCTGATATAGCTAAAGACACCTGTACCATTTAGCCCTGAAGTTCTGAAACCACAAGAGCACGCTATTAAAATACCATTAATTTCATGACTCCAAATAATAATTTCCCTCTGCACTTGGCAATGGGACATGTACAGTGTGCTAACCTCACCCAAAATTAACTTTCAAAAACTTTAATTTCTACTTCATTTATTATTAATTAATTGAGGAATTTGAATGAGTAATTATCTGGTAAATATGTTTTTATAGATACTATTTTAAAAACCTATGTAGACCAGCCTGATACTCTTTAGGAAGCATTCTTCTGGACCAGCCTTTCCAATCTGCTGACTTCTGGATATGGATGGAGTGCAGCTAATCGATCTTTGAGGTTGTAATGCCAAGTGCTGGACTGGAAAAGGGTGTTTCAGGTCACTGATCTTCTTTCCATGTACAAGGAGCTATGACTGAGGTGGCTGTCAATAACCTGAATGTAGACATTTCCTAGCCTTATCATATAATATACCTTTAGATGTATGAACAGCATGAATGTTATAACTTAGAGTCCTTCCTATTTACAGTATTTGCACTACCAATGTGATAACTACATATAATATCAGTGAAATGAATGGTTTGTGTTTGACACTTAAAGCATACATGGTGTATTTTAAACTCTGGTTTTGATAATGCAGAATCTTGGAATACAGCAATAACAATATTTTAATTAGTCCCAGCAGTGCAACACTTTTCACACTAATTGCTTTTAGTGTGCAAATAGCCTTCTTGATCAAACTCAGAGCCCGCAAGGAACTGGATTTTGGTATTTTGGAAACTTCCTTGTTGAAGTAGATTCCTGTTCTGCTGAAATGCTTTTATGTCTAAGCCAAGTAAAATTTGCCAAATTTTTGATTCACTGGATTAATTCAGCTTGTTCAGATGTACCATGCTAACACAGAATTCTTTGCTAAACTCCTACATGGCTGTTAAAAAAAATAGAGCCCTATGTTGAACTGATTGTGATAAATCACTTCTGGGTAAACATCTCCGGAAGGAAGGAAGGAAGGAAGGAAGGAAGGAAGGAAGGAAGGACGGACGGACGGACAAGGTCAGAGAAAAAAAGTAAAAATCTATTAATTTCAGAAGTCTCTGCTTTAGGAAATAAGTATGATTATTCTACAGGGAGATACAGGAATATCTTCCTCCAATATCAGGCAAAGGGAGCTCCCCCCCCCCCCCCATTTCTTTCTCGGGTATTTTAAATTATTCACCATTTCTTCCTCCTTAACAATTTGCTCCTTGGTTGTTAATACACAGTAGGGCTGACTTCAGAATTCTGATCAGGACAATGTTTTGGAAATCACCAAAATGCCAAGCTTAGTTATGTTCTGTTTTTAGGGTTCCAGGAGCCCTTGCTGCTTCCTTTTGCTAGCAAGTTATAATTAAGATTGGTAAAGGGAGCAAAAAGCCTTGAAGATTTTTTAAAAGACCTATTCATGCCTAAATGACTGAAACCCTGCTGCAAAGGGAGTAAGAGGCTTGGTGTGCATGAAGTATGAAATCATAAAACTGAAGGGAACAATTCATATATATGCTGGCTGGGGAATTCTGGGAGTTGAAGTCCACTCATCATAAAGTTGCCAAGGTTGAAGAACACTGATATATTGTATAATATTCCATTATGCAGTTTTCCTTTCTGCATTTCCCAGTGAATCCAACCAGTGTCATGAAACTATTTGTACCCCTGTCCCTTGATGTGTATAAGTGAATTTCTTTCACTTACATTCTGAGATAGTTTATTTTGTGATTCTTAGTAGTGGTTGAACTATTGGCATTTAGATTATCTCATTTGTATAAGTGCATAATCTGGACAATGATTGAAATTAAAATATTTCATTTGATTACTGTACAGTGTATTTTATAAAAACAAAAGAAAGGGTCTGAAGACACCCCATCCACATTTCCTTTTTGTTTGTTTCATATCTTTGAATCTGAGTTGCTGCCTCAGTGAATAATCCATTCTTAATACTCTATTTTTGAAATGTGCTTCACACTCATATTAAATAAATGATCTTTCCCCCAGCTCTAAAGTTCTCTGTTCTATTCTACAATTCACTGTTTTCTGAAACAAAGTTATGAATGTGGTACTATCTGGGAAACTTCCAGAAATAAATCAATTTTTCTTCCATGTTATCCATATTAAATCAGGAAGATAGTCTCTCTGTCTCCCCCTTTTTTTCCAGTAGCTTTGAAACTTTTGGGAGAAATCACACAATATGATTGAATGAAAGGGCTGATTTAAGTTCTTCTTTGTTATCTGAGATCACAAAGAGGTCACTTCTCTAAGTAGTTGTACAAATCTACGTGTGTGTCACCTGTCTATTAAAGGACTCGCTTCCTAGCTGAAGCATGCTGGCATTTTGAAGTTACCTCAGTAGGAGGTATCCAAAGGAGGGCTAATGGAGTGACATATATATGCTTTCATGGCCCCAATATCTTGAACACCCAACTGAGAGAGAGAGTGAAGCATGTCATAACTTCCCATGTACTAGAGAAATGAGCTTGAAGGATAGAAGTCCTAAGTGCTGCTTTGTTTACAGAAAGAGGAATGCATAATACTCTCCATTTTATATGCTTTCTGTGGTATAATTCAGCATATCCATTCCTGTCTCCCATTGTCTCTTTCATTGAAAAAAATCCCAGTTCCTTTGAAAACATCATTTTTCTTCAACTGACTTAAAGTCTCTGATAGCTAAATTTTGGCCCAAATGGAAAAAATAATCTAGTTTTCTATAGATACATTAGGGTCTGAATATATCCATCATACATATATTGTACCAAGGTAGCCTTGGGCAATACAGTGCTATTTACTTAGAAGTCAAGAGTAATTTGCTTTTTTAAAACTATAATTTACTGCATTGAAACAAATAGTTTCTGGATACATGTCCATAATGGGATATCTCTATGACATCAGTTTAATCAACAGTTTCAAGAATGGGATGCAAATTATCAATCAATCAATCAATTTTATTTCGGTCATAGACCAGCATATAACCAATGACATAGCTCTTACACTACAGTAAGTGTAAAAACAAAAATCATGTTAATAGCATAAAATAGGATGTAGCTAGAATTATTGGGGTAAAATTGCAGTGTGAAGATATTATAAACAAACAAATCCTTTGTAGTTACAGTTAATTTTACAACAAATAATCTAAATACTGTAATTGACTAAAACAAATAACTATAAAATGGTATAAATAATACTAAAATTTATAAAAGACTACAAGAGTAATAAATTTTTATGCTAACTTGTCATATCAGATCAATTATTATTTGGTCACAGAGTAGGAAGTTAGACTTAAGATTCACACCTGATTAGGGATGTTACAGCGTATTGTACAGATTGTAAAACAGAATTTAGCTGAGGACAATGAAATAAAATCAGTTTGCACCCAACTGGAGCAAATGAAGTGAATGAAGTTTAATTCTTTATTTTGGCTTGCAAGTTTGCAGTCACTAATCAAAGTTAGAATAGAAAGCATTTTCTCTCACTGTAAGGAAATAAATACATATAAATATAAAGAAACAGAAATAATGATGTTTCTACTTTGGGCTAACAATTTAAATGGTAATATTTCTTTCAAAGATTGTTTGTATTACTAATTAAAAGCAAACAGTTGTATTTCAGCAAACTAAATACAATCCTTTGTTAAGATTCAGTGTGTGTCATAATCAGAGCTATTAAGGAAGTATCGTTGGGTCTTATTTATTCTGAGATTATTATGATAAGATTGCATTTATTTCATGAAAAGTTTAGCCATTAATGGTCAGATAAGAGGTAGCTTAGCCCTCAGAAGGAATGGGAGCATGGCAAATGCCTCAGAAGGGACCCTCTCTAGTTTCCTGGACTGTAAAGGTGAGAGGGAAAGATGTACTTTCAGATTTGCAAGATTCTTTACTGTAACCTTACAATAAAGGTAGTGTTAGTACTCATGGTTGGTGCTTCTTGTCTGGACTACCTCAAAGGGCTGACACCAGTGCCATCCAACTAAACCCTCTGAAGTGGGTGCTAAGCTTAATTAATTGCTTAATTGTTCAGATTGGGCCTAAACTTTTGCTAATTGCACAGAACTAAAGGTCAGTGTCTCTGTCCTTAAAGGCCAGCAGTTAAAAGTGGAAATCAAAGCTGAAAACTGAGGGGCTTGGCTGAAGTTAAGATTAATCCAGGATTGTCCGGTTTACCATAATCCAGTTCTCTGAAAGCAACCCTGCTGCTTATTATTTCATAGGAGTCGTTTATGTTTCCATTAAGGCCATACTTTTGCTGGTACCATGGCCAATGTTCCAAAGAAACTGAAAACAGTATATCATCTGGATTTAATTACATTCACACAGGCTTTGGTCTTACAGGACTTGCAAGAAGAAAATACGTGAGAATGGAGAAATGCTTTTGAATGAGCATGGGGCTGCTAGTAATGCAAGCAGGCATCATGGCATGCTAGAAAACAGGGCTGACTCTGTAATTAGACTTCCCCCAGCCTTGAGGATATTTCTTCAACGGAGAGAATACAGAATAGAAACTTTGGAAGTTTTGGAATATAAACCATGTTTATATCACATTGCAATAATACAGGGTTTCACTGGCTTACTGCACCATTCCCCTTTTCTTTGGATTTCTCCCTCTAGCTTTTTAGAGGGAAGCTTTTCCATCTCAGGTGACTGCAGTGAAATTTACCTCCAGGTAATTAGGCTGCAGTTTTTAGAACTCTCCACTTGAAGAAATATACCACTGAAATCAATGGAACTGTTTCCAAAGAAATTGATTTAATGGTTTTACAATCCTGGACCCCAAATACCCTTTATGTTAAAGTGTTACATTTGGGTTTTGGAAGGATTTCTTCATCCTCAATATAGAATTCACAGGACTTCATCAATGCATTTAGGATTGGAACTTTATCTTCAAAATCTTTTTATAGGATAAAAAACCACTTTTCTTTCAGGAAAGATGGGGTAGAAACTGAATGAACAAATAGATAAATGATATTCCCACAAATGTCCACTGGGGTTGGGTGGCCAATACATTTGAATGAATGAATGAATGAATGAATGAATAAAAATAATACATAAATGTACTGGACAGAATTCTGGAGACGGTTGTTGAGAAGGTGGTAGGCTTCCAGCTCTGAAGAGCTCTGGAGGAAGCAGATTATCTGGACCTGTTGCAGTTGAGTTTCAGGCTGGGATATAGTATTGAGATGGCACCCCAGGCCCTCTTGTAGACGACCTCAGGTGGGCCTGGGGTCTCTCAGTGATTTTTTCTCTCAGCAATTTTCAATACCATCGATCATGGTATCCTTCTGGACTGATTAAGGGGATTGGAAGTAGGAGACACGGTTCTTCAGTGGTTCTCCTCCTTTCTCCAAGTTTGGTTCCAGTTGGTGCGAATAGGAGGAGAGATTCAACCATCAGCTTCTGCTCTGTGGGGTGCCATAGGGCTTGACTTGTTCCCTGCTTCTGTTTAATATCTACATGAAATCATGGGCAAGGTCTTTCATCAGCATTGGGAAGCACTGCTCACAGACACTCATGCTTTAGTCACCTCTCATTTGGACTGTTGTAATCTGCTCTACATGGGGTTGTCCTTAAAGAGCATTCAGAAACTTCAGCTGATCCAGAATACAGTGGCATGGACAGTATTGGGCTCTCCATGGTACACCCATGCTGCTGCTTCATGCACTGTACTGGCTCACAGTAGGCTTCCAAGTGCAATTCAAGGTGCTGGTGTCACCTTTAAAACTCTATATGGTGTGATGCCAGGTTACTTGTGGGACCACCTCTCCACAATGTTTTCTGCCTGTCCCACCAGATTGGGCAGAGTGGGTGTGCTCTGGGTCCCTTTCGCAAAGTAATGTTGCTTGGTGGGTCCTCAGAAGCATGCCTTTTTTGTTATGGCACCTGTCTAATGGAACAGCCTACCCCAAGATACAGATGACCTTGACCCTATTGGCCTTCCAGAAGGCAGTGAATACCTGGCTACTCCCCCTGGATTGGGTTCAAGGTGCTAATGGAGGTCTGATGTGCGTGCAGGTGTATCTTTTCTTAGTGAGATTTTTTAGGAGCCTTGTTTTGCTACTTCTTAGGTTAGGGATTGTCCTTTTGTTCTCTTCTATTTGTTTGCCGCCCAGAGTGTCTTTGGTAGATGGGCAGCCATATCATGCTGTTAAATAAATATATACATACATACATACATAGATAAATACTAGCAGCAGCTTCATTAATAATAGTGAACTAGTAAATAGTAGTTGCATGGCACAAGAAGGAAAATTTAAGCTTACATAAGAGTCCATGGTCGTGGTAAAAAAAAGAACCTTCAAGTTCACCAACTTTATGAGGCATAAACTTTCAAGAGCAGCAGCTCACCCTGCTAGGTGCCTACAGTGGGTTTGCTATTCGAGGACTTTAAGTGTGGAAAGTTAAAGGGAGGAAACAAGTGGGAAGTTAGTGGGTTTAGTCAACAGCAGAGACTGAGACATGGATCTCACTGAGGATGGGGGCAGAGCATTACTTTATCAATTAGCATATGTAATGGGCTAAGCTTCCATTAGAACAGAACAGATTATGTTCAAGTCTTCTTAATGGATTGAAATCTTCTAAGGTATTGTAGTTCAGTTGTCTTTTTCTCTATTGTGGTATATTCTCTGTTCCATCACTGCTACCTAGAGGTCAGTGATGGAATGTCCTGGGAGGCTGAAATATTGAACCATTGTCTTGTCACCATTTTGACCTCTGATGGGGCGATACTGCAATGACATTCTTCCCCGTCTTAATGCTTTCCAAATGCCCTGACCTGAGAATCCTGACCAAGCATGGCCAGTGGCAGAAGAATTCTGAAAGCTGTAATCCAAAATATCTAGAAAGCATTAAATTAAGGAAAACAGATAATACAGTAGTATGGTATTGCAAAATGCAATTTCAGAAAGCCACACTACACCTTTGGAATAAGTTTACATGGCATGACACTAGCCAGAAAAATGGAGGTAGAAACATTTACATTTTACAGCCTTGGCTATTCTCTTCTAATATTAACATTTTATTGTTACATCACAATTTGCACTATTCATATTTTAGAATGAAGCCAAATGTTATTTTCAAACACATATACAGAATACTATATAAGGCATTAATACAATTGTGAGTAGGATTTTGGTTTAAAAGAAAAACAATATGTTTTTAGAAAAAATGTATTCATTCATATGGACTTAATTCTATATGAAATTGAGTCTCTTTAAAAAAAAAAAACCCTGCAAACTGAAAGAAAATCCCATTGGTTAAGTTTTTAAAAAATTGTTGTAAAATGTTTTATCTTTCTTGTTCATTTCATAAGCTAGTTTATTTAACTCTTAATTTGAATAACACATCTCCACATGTTTTAGATGTTAATAGGTATAATATACATACATGAAATAAATGGAATAGCTTAGCCTGGTAAAACAGGAATTAGGCGTCTCACTTTAGCTGCTGGGAACTTTAATATATGACAGTGATTAGCCAGAAAATGCTGTGCACCAAATGAATATTTGGTGATTTAGTTAAGCAGATTTATCTAGAAACCACTCCAGTTCTAAAGGTTAGAAATGCAACTATTCATAGGGGGAATAAACTATGAAATACATTCAATTGTCACTTACTGAACATGTGGAACTTAACATGTAATGATGTCAGTATTATTTATTGGTCCTATGAAAGAACTTAGCAGAGTAGGTATAACATTAGCTTTTAAATGACTGCCTTTCATTATTTATATAAGAATAACCTGGTGAGAACCCCTAGTTAGCAATCTAAAAAATGCTAAGAGAATCAAAGCTGCTTACTATCTGGATGAAAGCCCACCAGAAAATCTTTGGGTTGTAGGCTAAACTGGAGAGTTGAAAAGCTATCTCAGAAAAAGCCATAGCAAACTACCATCAAATTGTTGCCAAGAAAATTCCATGAACATGTATATTTATCTCACTTATGTGACATACGGGGCAATACAAATCAAATCAATCAATAAAATGGAAACAATTGCAGCTGAGTTTTAAATGGGGAGTCTTTACCTTTATAAATTGTACAACTTGGATTGGATTGTACAATCCAGTTAAAATGAAGAACTCATTTCTATTAAAGTGGAAAAATTATGCTCCCCAACTGAAATCCTTGAGTCTATAAAAACTTAAATTTAACTGTATTGCTAAATCTCATTTTAAGCAATTTGTCATGGAAAATAATTCACAAAAATGCAGAGTTTCTCACTGAAGGAATTCTTTGAGTAACATTTGAAAAGGCTGTTCTGTATGAAATACATTAGAAGGATGTGTTGTGGCCACAGATTAACAACATTTTGTTTACTTAGGGCTGGTTCATGATGCAGGTCCCTCTCTTGTTCCTGATATGCCATTACAGTATTCATCTTGATGACTTACAGATGTGAAGCATTCATCTTAGATATTGTGCCATGACCGTTAACCTTCAGCTGCCCATTGTCAAGCGAGCAATTAATCAAAACATGCAGCTTCTTGTGGGGCAAGAGTGTGATGTTGAAAGATGCTATCCAAGGGAAGAAACTATGAGGAAATATGCTATCCTGTATAGCAAAATGTTATGTGACTGTTTGAATAATTCTAATCCAAGCCTTAGAATTATTATTATTTTATTTATTCAAAGTAGCCTTTCCTGATCTGGTGCTCCCAGATGTGTGGAATATAAGTCTGATAATTATTGGAAATTAGAGGAACTGTAGTCCATCTGTAGAGTATTGAGTTGGGGAAAGCTGACTTTTTAGAACATTTTATTCTTAAGTATTATCTTTGAGAAACTGTATAAAATAACTCAAAAAGGAGGAAAGAGAAGAATTAATTGAAGAAGCTAACTACAGTACCAGAGAACTACAAAAATATCCATTTATTATTTGATAAAGCTAAAGCAAGAATAGGAAACAATCCCCTGGCAGTGAAAATTTTAAATTTAAAATAAGCTGAAACAAAGCCTTTGAATCTTCAAACACTGTATCTTTAAGAAATTAATGGGTCCCTGAAGAAGTCTTTTTCCCTTAACCAACAATCAAGCAAAAGAACCAGGATAGCCTAGTTTCAGGTCATAAAGAACTACTGTATTAAATTTTTCTCTTCTATCTTAATATGGATGTGGCCACAGGCGTGTGTGTGTGCCTGCAAAAATGTAGTAACCTAAAGACAAACTTAATGCTTTTTATTTGTTTGTGTGCTTCCTTGGTTGTCTCCTGTCTCCCTCATTCCCGATTGTTGATTACGGCCTTCATCTTCCAGCTTGTCTTCCAGCTTTTCCATTTTTGTTGAATGAAGCAAGAGCTGTGGCTAAAAGCACTGATTTGCTAAAGGTTTCATTCTATTAAACTTGGCCTTAAAGAGGCCTTAAAATATCTTTCTTTTCAAAACATTTTATTTTCTTTCTTAGGAGCAATTACCATCGCATTCCCAACATACTCTACCATCATGTGTCCTTGGGCAAGGATAAATCTAGTGGTCCTTCATTCCTTCCATGTAACATGTGTAGGCTATGGCTCGGTTTATTGTGCCTTTTCTTAAATCCTATCATAGTTATAGTTTCATTCTGGCTTTCCCTAAAAAGATACATTGTGTGAACTGTTGACGGTCACTGTTTTCCTGATCTAGGTTGTTTTACCTTCTCTGTCAACCAAAGGCCTAAAAATAAATGCTTCTAGGGTTCTGAGGAATCCTTCTCACATTGTTTTCTAGCTCTCTATCAATGACAAGCAAAGAGTCCAAGGAAGAAGAGCATGGGTAACATTATTTGCAATAATAACAGGGCAATCCTCACATGTCTACTCAGAAGCAAAACATTATGGAGTTTCATGAAGCTTATTTCTGGATAGGTCTCAATTTGTTGTTTAGTCGTTAAGTCGTGTCCGACTCTTCGTGACCCCATGAACCATATTGCGCCAGGCCTTCCTATCTTTCACTGCCTCCCTGAGTTTGCTCAATTTCATGCTCATTGCTTCAGTGATGCTATCCAGCCATCTAATCCTCTGCCGTCCTCTTCTCCTTTGGCCTTCCATCTTTCCCAGCATCAGGGTCTTTTCCAAAGAGTCCTCTCTTCGCATTAGGTGACCAAAGTATCTGAGCTTGAGCTTCATTATCAATCCTTCCAATGAGCAATCAGAGTTGATCTCCTTTAAGATTGACTGGTTTGACCTCCTAGCAGTCCAGGGGACTCTTAAGAGCCTTCTCCAGCACCACAGTTCAAAGGCATCAATTCTTCGGCGTTCAGCCTTCTTTATGGTCCAGCTCTCACAGCCATACATTACTACTGGAAAAACCATAGCTTTGACTATGCGGATCTTTGTCGGCAAGGTGACGTCTCTGCTTTTTAATATGCTATCTAGGTTTGCCATAGCTTTCCTCCCAAGGAGCAAGCGTCTTTTAATTTCATGGCTGCAGTCTCCATCTGCGGTGATCTTGGAGCCCAAATAAATGAAGTCTGTTACTGCTTCCATTTCTACCCCTTCTATTTGCCAGGGATTGATGGGTCCAGATGCCATGATCTTAGTTTTTTTAATGTTGAGTTTCAAGCCAGCTTTCGCACTCTCCTCTTTCACCCTCATCAAGAGGCTCTTTAGTTCTTCTTCACTTTCTGCCATTAGGGTGGTATCGTCTGCATATCTGAGGTTATTGATGTTTCTCCCTGCAATCTTAATTCCAATTTTGTGTTTTCTATTAAAAGGATAAGAGTACACACAGTAAAAATGCAATCTAACAATGTTAGGGGTTAGATATCTGCATATAAGTATTCAATAATTGTTTATTTGTACTCTATGAACAAATATTGATGCTATATTTATTTCCATTATTTTATTTAGTTTCTCAATGTTTTTAATGTGGTTCCTGATCTCAAATATTATTTTAATATTTCATAATATCAAATACATCACAGATTCTATACTTAGTAACTTTTTAATATATATATATATATATATATATATATATATATATATATATATATATTTCTGTTTGTAGAGATACACTTTTACTTACTTCATAATATTACATTTCTGTTCTCCTGATTCATAAACCAAGATGAACCCTTCTTTCTTCTATTATATTGCTGTACTGGAGGTCTGTGAAACACTTTTATCACTTGTACGTGTGTGTGTGTATAATTACATTATTATATAATCTTGTATACCTGTTCCTTTTTGTATAAGAAAGCCCCGTGGTAATGCAGGGCTTGAAAGATTGCCCAAACATATGAGTCATAATAAATACAACCACATTTCTCACTGCCACACTGCTTTGTTGAAGGAAAATGTTAAATACCTCTAAAAATCCAGTGTCCTCTGGTTAGGGGAAAGCAAGATTGTTAGGCCAGTAGATACATGTAGAATTTTGTGAGCATGTCACAAAATGGTTGCTATGAGGCATGTTTATTTACAACATGGCGGCCATTGTGGCCATGGTCTGTTTCAACAAATCCATATATCAGATGGAAAATGGCAGTCCCGTCAGTTGTCTACAGTAGTTGGTACTACTGAATTTACTTGGGTTTTTTTTTCTGGCAGATAACTGAGCCTTAAACTGCACATGAGGCCTCAGAAATATTCTTGAACATAAAGATGATGGTGCAGAGTTGTGCTTCCTTTTGCAGCATCCCAGGTTCCTGTTGATTTTTTTTTCAATAATTAAAACAATTCAATAATGTTTATCCTTTTATAATGAAGTGCAGTGGGTCATAGACTCAAACACTAATTATCCAAACTTAGTCCAAAAATAATCAAAATGTACTCTTTGGATATTGGCACTGACCTGGAATTAGTTTCATATAACTACTGCAGAGATTCAGTTTCACATAACTAATGCAGATTCTAAAATATTGTCAGTGAAGGATATGATATGTTAGAAATATTAAGACCAATATTAAAAAGTTAAGACAAAAACATGACATGATTCAGAGCTAAAAATTGGTTTTGGAGTTAAACATTAGCTGACATTAAACTCTCAGGGCAAATTTGCCTTAATATTAATACATTCCTCCATGTATATAAATTGTTCAAAATATATTTTCTAAATAGAAATTGGGAATGAAGCAATGCTCAAAGAGGTTAATATGTCACTATCGCAGAGTCAGAAACAATATTCCAGTTTTTTATCTGAACAACTGTCCTCATTTGAGATATAAAGTAAGTCAGGAAAATACCCGATACAAAACATTCACATTTTAGAAACAAGATTTCAGTGTTTGCAGCTCACAGGCTTTTATTCTTCCTCAAAGTATGCGCTCATCCCTAATGTTAATGCACTGCATTGTCCTCTTATTGTCCTGGGTTTATGAATAAATAATTAGTCTTATTTAATTAATGAAGTCTGGCTAATAATATTCCCAAACTGTCTCTGCTTTCATATCCTTCAGTAATGAAATATGTTCCTGACTAGTGTGAATACATGAGAGGTGGGGGGGGGGGGGGCGGAGGAGAGAGAAAGAGGCTGAGAGAGAGAGGGAGAGAGAAGAAGGGACTTTTCATAATTCAGTGGTGCTTAAAATTTTCAGTGACAGACTGTGTGCAAAGCATCTTAACTCAGAGCTATGAAGAGCAGAGAGGAAATAAAGGGGGTGGGGAAACTCTTTTTTTCAGCTGGAATAATGTCATGGTATCGATGCCAGATGTCTATATTTTAAAGCATATATATCTCTTATCAAGAAACATCAGGTCTGTAAACAAAAGAGGCATTTCTTAATTGCATCAACAACATATATATAATAAAACCATGACTGCATTATAGAATAGGTGTCAAAATGGGAGAGAAAACAGAAATAAAAAGGTAAGAGAGCATGAGAGAGAGAGAGAGAGAGAGAGCGCACATTTCGGCCACAGGGAAGATCACCATTTGGGATGTTATCTACACATTAGCTGATGCTGAATTTTAGCAGAGATGGAACTCCAACATTCCTCAACCTATCTTTTATCTTCCATAATGCTTTTAGGGGGAAGAGAAAATGGGAAACAGAGCTAATGCCTTTACACTACTAGATAGGACAGAGAGAGGGAGATAAGGGAAGATGCCTCAGGCAAAGGATCCTCCAATCCACATGCAGCTGTCAACCAAACTGATGGGTGAACCTGCTCGATACTAGCGATAGGCCTAAACTCCCCTGCTGTAACAGTGTCAACAGGCTAGCTTAAATAGAAAGAAAATCATGCTGTGTGACACATGCATCTTCCACCATTCTATTCCCCCAGCCAGAGTCTGCTGTTTCACTCTGTCTAATGGTAGTAACAGTCCTATAGAAAAGGTAGGCAATGATGTGGCCGAGTTATTCATCATGAGGCAGCCGCATCAAGACAAATGAATATCCAAAAATGCAATTAGCACAGCACAGTACACAATTACTTTTCTTGCTCCATCCTGGGTATGGATAGTTATATCCACTGTGATTATAAAGCATCACAGTGCATTAAAAGTAAACCCAAAGGAAGGTTTAATAGTAACATTATTACATTATGGTAATGATTTAAAACTGATTGTAATTAGTTCAAAGTGTGCAGGTCTTCACATATTGCATTGCGGTTCTAAACAAGGTGGATGGATTACAGGCTAAAGGCAAATTCTTCAAACAGTGACACTGACTGAGTTCACATAATATGCTTGTGGACTGGTGTGTTGTGTCAATCAATTCATATGGTTTGTAATCTGTGAATTCTGGTTTAGCACATTCTGTGAATCCAACCAATCTCGTATATTCAATATGTTTTGAGAAATTATGCCTTACCTTGATGTATGAAGACATACATGTATTTCATTATGACTCGTTTTCTTGAATTAACAATAGTTAAACTTGAATCTTATCTCTGAAGACTGCAAATGAAGACTAACATCATAGAAATCTAAAATGTTGGCTTCTCACCCAACCTTCTCCCTTTTAAAAAGATTCTCTTTGTGCACCAAGTTTTATTTTTTTTATCTTATTATTTTGTTAGCAATGATGAAGCCATAGCCATCTGATAGAAGCCATGTTGACATCACACTCATTATGACATCATTAGACAAATGATGCAAATGATGTAATTTTTGTGATTTGCATGATGACATCAAGATGTGAGTGGTATCATTTGCCTCCCCTTGTAGACACCAATGGATGAAGCCATTTGGTCATGTCATAATCTGGTAGCATCCAGTCATAGTCTCACCATTTTGTTTGTTGAAACATAGCCTGAGCATTATACAGTTCACGTGCCTAAGACTTTAATTTCAATAGCATGCTGTAAAATGCTTTAGCCAGCAGCAGTTTTCAGATGGCTGACAGGGAGTGATCTAGATTACGAGGATATATACTGTATGTACTGTATACACAAGCATCTCTTTGCAAAAAGTACACTTGGATTTGGGGTAGAAAAACAAAGACTATTTCCTGGGACTTACGACACATAGTGGGAATGTTCGGAGTGCATAAGGCTGGCATTTTGTACATTTTGGTCATTACTCTGGCAGCAGCAAATGGCTTCATTGCCATACTTCTTCATTCCAACAACATACGGAGGGGCTAAGTATTTTCATTTGGATTCCTGCACTGAACAGTGATTAGAGCCAATGGTTTAATTGGCTCCTTTCTACTCTATGACTCTGTGATTGATTCCTTATTTTCACATTTTGATTTTTTGCAACAGCTAATACAGGGGCAACAACTAGGACTACTGAATTCTTACGCTTGCTTAAAATGTTATTTTCATATTTAAAGCTATAGGACTACAGTCTGCAAACAGGAAAACAACAAAAATCATATTTTGGATGTTTAACGGCTTGCCAAATGCTGACAGCAAGAGTGTTTTTTTAAAAATACATTAAGATTTTAGATCGCCATAAATGTTCTAGGATTGCGGAACATTGCAGGAATTTATTAAATACCAAGTGGATTATTTATAGTTCATTTTGGAAAGCAAACCTGTTCTTTTGCTACTCGCTGGACAGCAGGGTAAAGGACTTGGAGGCCCTATGGTGACCTGCATTCTGGGATCCTGTGGATTTCACTTATAAACTTTCTGCTGAAGCAGAAATCTCTTAGGCTTTCACGGCCGGAATATGATGGCTGGTGTGGGTCTTCTGGGCTGTGTGGCTGTGTTCTGGAAGTTTTGTTTCCTAACGTTTCGCCAGCATCTGTGACTGGCATCTTCAGAGGGCAGGAGCACAGACAGGAGCAGTTCTCTCTGTGCCCAGGATGATGTGACCCTTTTGTGGGTATTTATAGAGATCTGAAGGTGGGGGGGATTATACATTGGGCAAGTATACATCAGGACCACAAAACGCAGCATCCATACCAGGATAAAAGAACACGAAAGACACTGCAGACTACAGCAACCAGCAAAATCTGCAGTAGCTAAACATGCTCTCAAGCACACTGGACACAAAATTCTATTTGAAAACACAGAGATACCGGACAACACCAACAGCCACTATACCAGGCTATACCGGGAAGCCATTGAGATTCACAAACACCAGCAGTTTCAATAAAAAAAAGGAGAGTCTAAAAATCAACAAAACCTGGCTACCAATCCTGAAACATACAGCCTGCAAAAGGTCAATGAACTCAGCTCAACCACCAGGACATGTGAACAGTTCACACAATGAACATGCTAATCACCCTCAGCAGCCACTCGTTAACGACTCAATAGAAGAAAAAACCCTGCCTAACCCCCAGGAAGATACACACATATTGTGACACCAAAACAAGCAGCCACTCGTTAACCCAATCCCCCCACCCCCCCAAGCCCCCTAATCCCCTCTAACCCCCCAACCCCCCAATCCACCCCCCCAATCCTCCCCCCTTCAGATCTCTATAAATACCCACAAAAGGGTCACATCATCCTGGGCACAGAGAGAACTGCTCCTGTCTGTGCTCCTGCCCTCTGAAGATGCCGATCACAGATGCTGGCGAAACGTTAGGAAACAAAACTTCCAGAACACGGCCACACAGCCCGGGAGACCCACACCAGAAATCTCTTACTTTCTCACTCTTCAACACCTTTTAATCCTCTCTCAAATTTGCGCACGCGCACACACACACACACAGAGAACTGCAGATTGCAGTCACAACATGGTCCTACTCTGCTTCGACCAGCAGTATTGGGCTGTGATTGCCAGATTTCTTCCAGAGTCAAAGGCCAGAGGGCAGCAGCGACCTGATGAGATATCCAGCATTTCTGGGGTCTTTTGTGTCCTGCCACCCATTCTGCCCACAGATACCCCAACCCTGTTCCCATTGGGCCTGGTTCTGAAACATGTCCACCTATCTTCCTGCCTCCTCCAGGCCCTGCAACTTTTGTGGTCCCCACTCCCATTGCAGACCAACCGCCAGGCTGACTTAGTGTGTGTGTCAATCCTTCAAAGAAAGGAAAGTCACAGCAGGGATTCCAGAAACTTTTCTTTTTATTGTTGCAGGATAGAATAACAGAATCTTGAAAGCCTGCCAGAGTTTCTTTCTGCCCCATCCTATAACAAACAAAATCAAGGTGGGGTTATTTTGAGTTTCTTTCTCACATATTTCTCTTTTTTGGGACTGAATAATCTTTCCTGAAAGTCCACATTTTAACCATCTGCTCATTCTTTCCCCATTCCCAAGGCCAAGTCTGCATCTTGTCCCTGGGTATTCTTCTTGTCCAGGGCATTCTTCTGCTTGGTCTGCCATTGGTTCCTGGCTCATTTGTGTCTCATGTCCCCCTGCCCTCCCACTGGCTGCAGCCTGTTGTGTGGCAGCTTTCAGGAGAGTCCACAGCTCTTGGTGGTGATGTCATGCAGAACTGGAGCCCTCCAAGAACACAGTCCCTCTACCCAGACAAGCCAGGAGCAGAGTTTGGATGCGGCTCCAACTTTATGTGCACAAGACAGGGAGGGCAAAGAAAGGTATTGGGAACCTTTTTATGCTGGCTGGCACACTCAGTCCTACTCAAGAGGAGCTCATTAATTTTATTCACAGGAGGGGGTCACTACAAATTCACTTATCATTTTACAGGGAGACACTAAACTTGTGCCAAATTTAAGAACCCCTGAGCTATATTATGAAACTGTACTTATGCCATTGTGAAATTGTACTATATAAAATTGCAATTGCCTTCTGAGTATTTGCTGTAGTTTGGTTGAATCCCTCTGACTGTGTTTATCCCTGAACATGTAAAGATCTCTTTAAATAATCCTCTTTTCTGCAGAAACCACAGAAATCAATAAACCTTGGTTTGGCTTATCTGGAATTTTATGTCCATAAGGTATTTGTCATCAGACAGAAATAACATGTTATTTTTGTTTAGCTTGATGTTACAACTAAAACGGCCTATTAAAAAAATCAGTGGTGTTGTTTTTGGTCTGGGTCTTGTTTTAGTGCAGCAACATGAATGTCTCTGTTAACATTCAGTAGAAACAAGACCGCTACTACAGGGGTGTAAGAAGAGCTGTAAGGTGGGGTGAGAGCTGGGACACCAACTCCCCTCCAGGCCATGGCAACTGAGGGCAGGCAGGAGCCCTGCAAGGGTCTCCCCTCCCCTCTGTCCATCAAAGTAATCCTTCCCCTTCTGCTTGAATCTTAGACTGAGAGGACATCCTCTCCCCTTCCCATTCAGAATACATTCAGATATATATGCAGCATTCATACCCCTCTCCTCAGTAGACCTTTATATACTCTATTTTTCTCCTTTAAGTCATATATCTTGGCTGCAATCATGGGGTTGTCCTTTAGATGGGAGCAAAGAGACATTTCTGTAAGAGTCCCAGCTCTCACCCCACCTGACAGCTCTTCTTACACCCCCATAGTAGCGTTCTTGTTTTGCAGCCTGTGTCTGGTATGCCTTTTTTCTTTTTCTTTTTGGTAAAGATTACATCAAAATTTTTATTTCAAATGTTTATCAAAATTCATATCATATTTTTAAATAATATGAATAAAAAACAATTCAGAAGAAAACCTGTGGATTTAAACTATTAAAGGTAAAAAACTGAATACAATACTGAATACAAACTGAATACAAACTGAAGTGAAAACAGAAAAAATAAATACTAAAGTTATAAAGAAAAAATAATTCAGTTAAATTTTCACTGTTATATATATTATATTTATACAAGGAAAGAGAGCAACCAGCAACAATCAGTGAGAATGCGGCTGAGCCTCTGAGGGCTCCGTTTCCAGCACACGGTGCTGCTGCTGAGAAATCTTGGTTACGCATCCTTCTCCAACCTGAGTCCCCTAAAACAGGCCACATTACTGGGAATTAACATCCACACAACTGAAAGGTACCCAGATTGTAGAACGCTGGTGTACAGGATATCAACAATAATCTGGATCCAAAAGCAAGGAGAATATTGACACAATATTAGTAAGATTCCACTGCACAGTGTTGTTCTACCTCTGAATATTTATTACTGAGAAGGGCCAATAACAAGAAAACCAGAAAACTATTTTTTTTACTTTTGTACACAGTTTTCTCTCCTTTTTCACATAACGCACTCTGGATCACAGTGAGGAATGTTTCTGTTTGGGTATCCTGTTCTAAAGAGTTTCTTTTCAAAATCAAGAGAAAGGATTCCTCTCTTCAGTGACAAAGGATGAGCAATCATTCTGGAGTTCATGTTTTACAAAGTCAACTTTATAGCTAAGCTGTGTTTGTGGGCTGGGCACACTGTTAAAATCACAGTGCACTCATGTGCAGAGACCATAATAAAGCTTAGCATCACTACACGTTCTGTACCTGATTCCTCCCATTGTTAGTTGAACAGAACTGCAGCATTTTTTCCCTAACAATGAAATGTGGGTCTCCCATTGCCAAAGTTAACTATGAACTTCATTTACACTTTCACAGAGGCATTATTCTATTCAATATGCCATTGGATTCAAAATCTATTAATGATATATACCATATTTGGTGTATGGGTATAAGGATCTCTCAATCAAATGTGGCTAGTATCAGTGGCCAAGTCAGCTGCCAAACTAGAATCGAGTGGCTTGAATAGATAGATGTGGCTATAAGGCTTGCTCTTTGGGCCTTAGGGTGATGATGAAAAAATGCCAGTATTTTTTCCATTTTTTCCCATCATTGTCCATACTCACTTAAAATATCCTTGTCCTCCTATCCACTCAGCTAAAGCTAATCGCATCTGGAGGCAAAGGTAGTTCACTAAGTTTATACCAGTTTGATTATATTTTTATTTCTCAAGTTATCCTGCAGATTTTTACAGGAATTCAAACTTTTGTTGTCATGTAAAATACCCTTAGCATTTCTTTCTCTGGATCACTCCACAATTCATGCTACAGAGAGACATTTGCAGCTGGTCCTGCAAAGATTTCACAGAAGAAATTGGTTGGCCAATGGAATCTCATTATATGAAACCCTTCTCACTATGGATTGTCCATCACTGGTCCATAAAAGAACAGCATTTTATATTCATGAATGCATTTGCTCCTTGTATGGTTTTATTTGTCTGATGGCTGTGTCCCAGGTAATGGACAAGTGACATGAAAAGGCACTGTCTCAAAGTCAGACTGTTTCCCACTGCATAACTTAGTTCCAAAGTAGAAGATCCTAGTTATGCATGTGTGGAACAAAGAGGGAGGGAGGGAGGGAGGGAGGGAGGGAGGGAGGGAGGGAGGGAGGAAGGAAGGAAGGAAGGAAGGAAGGAAGGAAGGAAGGAAGGAAGGAAGGAAGGAAGTTGTAATGATTTTCTGGGTAGATGTTATGATCTTGTTAGCACCATTATTAACATGGCCACAGCATCATATTAACCTGAAAAGAAGATGATTCTGAATTTAAGATGATCTCTAAATAGGAAGATTTTACAGAAAAACTTATTTGCCTCCATTATCGTTTGTTGGGCGAATCTAAGACTACTTGCCCTTTTTAAAGGTAAATTAATTAGGAAAGAAATCTAATCTTTTTTCAGATAATTACGGTATGTTTTATACTGTGTGTTCAACTATACGTAATCCTTAATGGGGATTCATTTTGGCATAAAGATTTGTATAGTTCAATATAGTTAGTCTAGTCTAGCCTTTTTTTTAAATGAAAGTTAGTTCACTCAGCATTTAAGCAAAATATATTATGGAATAATTGTGTGCCTGATATGCTTGATTTTTTTTTTTTTTTTACTATTTTACTAGTTGAGATCATTGATTACTAATCTCTCAAAAAATGACTATTTGAATATTTTGATTCTTGTGTGCTTAGTTAAAAAAATAATCCCAATTAAAACTGCTTATTTGTATTTATAAATCCTTGGATTCACATCAGACTACTAAGTCACATGCCTAGAAACCAGATATGGTAGGACTTTGTGTGATGCAACATGACTCCTAGTCATGATAAGATCCAGTTTGTGTAACTGTAGATTCTCTCAACATTTCAAATAGCCTACGTATAACTTGGCATAGACATGGCCTAAAAAACAGACAAATATTTTTATTTCACCCCCTTTCTCTGCCTCCTGTTATTGATCTATATAATTTTTTTTTTAAATCTTCTGTTTTATATTCATTTTGAGCTACTTTGTAGTTGAGGATGAAACCCTTCTACCTAGTGTAAGTGGAAAAATTGTGAACCTTTTTTTATTTCTTTAAAACATGGGGAAAAGCAGGAAGCTAATTTTAAAAAGGTTTCAAACCAGCAGCCTTCTATTTCAGAGGCAAGAGCTATAGCCACAGGACTAAAAGATATCACAGACAACCGGAAGCACTGACTCAGTTGAAGGATCATTCCTGCCTCTGTTAGTTGCCAAGGAACTGCTGGAGGTAGCTTGCAAGAAACTGAAGAGTGCTGTCCAAAACAAAGAGGAGTATTCAGATGACCTGGAAAAGTGTTTGTGGCCTGAGGCCACTTGGACAGTGAGTGCAGGATTAATAGAGAGCGACATCATTGTCCTCCAAAAGCAGCGGCCCATCCGTTTTGCAATGGAGCATCAGGGCAGTGTGGGTAAGCCCACAGGTAAATAAATCGCATCCAAGAACACTTGCTGAAAGTGGCAATAATAAGGGGAAGTCTGATTCTACGAAGCTCTCAAACGTTCCTTTTACTGACGCTGCTGTCTCTCCTTTTGACAGAGCAGCACCCTGCAGCTTATCAAAGGAGTCAGGGTCATTGACCCAACACAAATGCAAAATTAAGCTTGAAAAAGATCCTGCTGGCTGCTATGAAAATTCTAAACGGAATGTCACTGAACCTCAGAACCATGCCATCACTGCCACAGAGAATCTGTCTCCCTCCCCAGGAATTTTGTCTCCTTGTAGAAAGTGCAAATGTTGGCTGGGTAGACAGGAAATGGAATGATCCATATTTAATTAAGGCCACACCAAATCAAAACGATTAGTTAAGATTACAGTTTTTACGTGATGGGGTGGGGTGTCAGTAAAAGTGAAATGTATTCTTCCCTGTAGCTTAGAAAAAAGTGGATGACATGAAACCACTGCTTGGTTCCCGCTGGATATATTGTGAAGCATAAGCATGTGGCACATTTCTACTTCCAGCAACATTCAGCTCCCATAAAATACAAATTTACACCCTGAACTTGAGCCTGTGGCTGCTCAGAAACGTTTAACTCTCTCCAAAAACTCTCTGGTTGTCATATGAATGTTTCAATTAAGTAAAGTCATAATGCTGCCTCATAGGAGCATACTTGTTTGAAGCTACATCCTACTGGAATCAAGAGCATCTATTTCTGTCCATCTTTCTCTTATTGCTGAACATAAGGCTGTATGCATGGGATGGCTAGGCAATTATAATCATAACAGTCTAACTTCAGGAAGAGGACAGCCTCATGTGCCTATACTGTACTTTTCATGGTAACTGTGTATCTGTAATAATTTGTGTTTCTATGGCAACTCATCTTCATACTTCATATGGTGATTACTCTAGTGCTATACAAACATATTAGTGCTACTGTTGTTAAGCAGGAACAGAAATACTTGCTATAGAACTCATCCAATTATCTAGAGGTAACTTAATAATATCAATAGGACTGCCTCCTAATGGATTGATAGATAGGGTCAAGACTTAAATCCCATTCAGTGGGTCTACTTTAATTATGATTAAACATGAATCCAACCCAGATACCTACAAGGCTAAGCTAGCCTATAGGAACAATAGAGCAATATAGCAGTTACAGTACAAAAACAAAAACAAAATAGGATAAGCATTCACATCCATTTCCTAGGCACTGTGAATGCTGTACAAATACTTTGTCCTTAGACACAGAAGAGAAGCTGTTAAGAACATCATGGACAAGAAGAGTTGCAGGTAGCTTTAAAAAGCCGATAGCATGTAAGGACAGGTTGCTTGTGATAGGCAAGAGGCATATTTGGAACCAACACGCCCATAGCTTACTAAATAATGCAATATCCCTGAGGGCACTGAAGCTCAGTGAATTTGCAGTTACAGACTTCTTAAGCAGCTACTCCAGCTGTTTTATTATTTAATGAGATTTCTGAAGAGGGACACATGGCATTAAGTCTTTGCAGATTAACAGTTTATGTATTGTAAATAGCATTTATGTAATGTATATTATGATGCTATTTGAGTTGGTCAGAGCATCTGTCCTTTTGTATCAGTAGAAGGCTGACCTCAGAATAGCCAATTCCCATTGAAAGTAATTATGGCCCTAAGAAATCTATCCAATTATCAACTATCAATCTATTTTGCTTAAATGTTTATCATCCAACCCTAAATCAGCAGATTTTCAGGTGGGATTCAGTGAATAAAAAAAGAATATCTAAGCAAAACATAGTAAACAACCCATATTAAATGAAGGTAAGATTAAACTGTAGTCCTTAAAGCTCCAGAGCTTGGATGAGTAGCAAGATTCAATACAAATTGAAGATATCAACCAAAACTTAGAGAGATGTCTACAGGGAGAGCTGTTCCCTCAAATATGGAGGTTCGAAACAATTTGAATATCATCACTAGCATTTTTAACTCAGAATGGAAAACAGTGTCATTCCTCTGAAATCAGTGGAATGTAATTGCCAAATGATATTTTTAACTGCAATCAAGTTACTGCATTCCTACCTGATGTTCAATGAATTACCAGATCCTTTATTTCATTAAATATAGATCAGACCTTTCAAGACATGGCTCTTTGCCATCTGTCCTCCCTTTTCTGGTTCAATTCAACTCCAATTCTGGTTATTCATTATAGCCCCTTTTTTCCATCCATATACAAATACTGCAGTCTGAGAAACATCATATTCCTGTGTCCTAGAAGCAATGAAATAAATAGTGATGAAACCAAACTGCAAAATTATGTCCTCACTTCTGTGATCTGAACTTTCCAAAACTTTGGATGTGTTTGAGTGAACACTGACCTACTTTTAAAATGCAAATCCTGGGGTTTGCTAATGCTAATAAAACCTTACCAATGCACATAAACTTATGTATAGGGTTCATGTCCAGCAGTCCCACCTCCCTCCCTCAAGCATCCCCCCTATCCACACGTAGCATCACTCTCCTTCATCATCAAAAATATATATAATCAAACTTTGAGAAGGATTACAAGGCAAAGTTGAAAAGAGACAAGCACTGCTTTCAATTGGATTATGTATAATTCAGATTGATGCTATTAACATGCCACTTTTACAACTGTAAGACAAAGGGTTTGAATGTCCATCCTGCTAAAGTAAGCTGTTGATTTATCTAAAAAAAGAATGGGAGCCATATTTCTATTGACAATCCTAATTTAACCTGTTTGATTAAATCCATAATGGATTATGTAAAATCAATTCCAGGAAGTTTGCGTGTCATTTCCTTAATACTGTAAGATGTTCTTTGGCAGATTTTATGGAAAGTACATTTGCAGGACTTCTACAAGGCTATCAGACCACAGTGTGTACCTGCAAGCAATTCTACAGAGTTAAGGGGTTTGGAAGAAAACCAGTTTGTATATAATTCATGAAGAATAGGGCCAGACATATGCTTAACCAAATGAATGGATCTGTAGGGTACTAAACTTTGATGCTTTTATCTCTCAGTCTTTCATCCTATGAGATCCATACCGAACTGCAATTTGTATAAAATGTGGTCATTAGATAGGTAGTTATGCCAGTCTTGATACAAGTACTCTGGCTTCTAGGTTGCTCCTAAGCCCAGTGAAAAGTTCTGGTTCCTTTCTATAAAATCAGGCTATCTGAATGACTGGCTTGTCCCATAGGGTCCTAACCTGTGCTAAATAGGGCAATTCTTTGTGTTTGAGATCCAGCGGTGTGTTCCAACTTCTAAAGGAGTGTAAGACAGCCGGGGCCTTTTACATAGCAGCACCTTAGTTGCAAAGTTCACTCTCCAGGAAGATGAAGCTCTGTCTTTTAGGGTGGGAAGGTTGTGGGGAGTCAGGGAGAGTTATAGAGAATGAGGGAGGAACTGTTGCAACATTGAACAGCAGATAATGTCCCATGGCATCACTACCACGGGAATTATTTCCAGCAACAGCATGCACTGTGTTGAGATTTCTGTCCTACCATTGTCCTGAAGTAGGTTGTGTCAGTATGCTAGCAGTTCCTCTCTCTTGTCCTTTAGGCACTTAATAACATAACTTTGTTCCGGGGAACTTTAACTGTTAATGCTGCTCTTCAATTTTTTTTTCTTTTTTAGTTATCCCTGATTTCACTACATTACTTGCCTGTTTTGCTTTGCAGTTTTGTGTTTTATTCCTTTGATATGTTAAACTGAATTCAACATACTGAGTAAACAGTTGATCTAAAAATACATTTCACTCTGGCTTTGAAACTTTATTCCTGGTAATTTTGTCTGTAGCTCTGTCACTGCATAATATCAAAATTTTGTCCCACTTGTATTCCACTTGTAAAGGCACCCCCACTGACTGCCTTTGGCATCACACTATTACACTAAAGGGCTTTGGCACTGTTGCCAAAGACTGCATCAACAAGCTAAGGAACTGCGGGTCAAGCATGAATTAAGTTCCTATGCAAACTTCCAAGCTGCTTTAATCTGGAATTGGCATCAACAGATGATTTCTTATTATGTGGAAGGAGGAGGGAGAAGTGATATTGTTAATCCCAAAACTGATTAAGAGCTTTAATAAATGTTGGGTAAGAACAGGGATACATACATACCTATTATACTGCTCTTTTTTTGGGGTAGGCAGTGTTGTGCAAAATGCAGAAAGGGTGTAAGAAATAGTTAAGCCAAAAAAGTTAAGGGCTTGAGATAAGGAAAATTAAAAAAAAGAAATATAATTTTAATTTACACCAACACCATTCACTATATCTCTCCATACCTTTCTGTCCTTGCAAACTATTATTGCTTCCCCCATATCCAAATACTGGTTCATTTTTTGTAAAGGGTTACAAAGACCTTGGCTGAAATTTCCAAAGAAGGCTGAATAACGATGGGTACTTTCATATTTTAAAATCCTGACTTTAAGCCAGCAGCATGCAAGCTATCACCATCTAGCGAAGTAAAGGCAAAGCAGCTAAGCTTCTGAAAAGCAAATACACCCTGGTTCTTTCTCTGCAAAAGTTATCAGTCTCAGCCATGCCCAAAGACCAGCAAGAGAAAGGTGGCTTTGGGGCTTTTATTATCCTCAGAAACAAGGTGGCTCAAAGCATCTATATTTGCCCTTTTAAGAAGAAAACATCTGGAAGCATGGTTATGACGAAATGAAAGGAAGGCTACTTGATAAATGGGAGGGGCAAATTTAGCAAGTTGGGGTAATGCTCCAACTGAAAATCAGTAACTACTCAACTTTTAAGAAACTTAAGGCAGATTCTGACATTGTTATTTCTGATTCTACCCATCTATCATGAGAGATGAAAGACCCTTTGAAATTTAAGAGTGACACGATACATGAGAAGCACACAAAATATACTGACAGTCTGTAAAGTTTAGAGATAGAAATATAGAAAGATATGTGTCAGGAATGGCAGTCTTTTTGTAGCTGATCCAATTTGGAAGGGGGTAGTTTTTCACTGGAGGACTGGTCTTGGAAAGTTCTAAATCTACCCAAAAGCTTACTATGGTTATTAGTTTCTGTCAGAAACTGTCAGGAAATCACACCATCAGTTTTCAGTGAGTTTGCTATATGTTTCAACCATGCAATCCAGGGTCCTTGGGGAGGGAGCTTGGAGGGAGTTTGCAAGCTCAACACAGTTGTCAAGTATTGATGATCGAGCAGGAGATTCCAGAACAATCTCCTGATTGAAATTTTGTATCAAAACAGCTTTGAGGTTTAGGACAATTCATAATGAAGGATTCTAAGAGTCACCATTTCCTTTCACCAGCATTAACTTTTCATGAGTGAAGAGTCCAAAACGGAGGACTGTTCTTTGGTCTCCATTAGACCCCAAATCGCTACCAGAAGACAAGTGCTGGTACAAAGTTTTAGTTTCACAAGTGGCTCAATTTTTGTTTCTAATGTTATACCACAAATGCTTGTGGATTTACATGTCTTGCTTAAGAATGACAACTGATTTATAAGTAATGAAAAGTAAAAAAATAATACTAAAGTTTTAAAAGGCTTCAGTCTTTCATTGTCACCCACCAATCACCTATTTCCTGTCTGTCTAAAGTTTTATAACAGAAAGGAGAGTTTGCTTGCAAATAAGAGGGAGCATCTCTAAGTGACAGCTTCCCAGTGCTGGCTGCCCTATTCACCCATATTAACAACAATGCACATTTTTCTACTGACCCAAGCTATGCTATTGTTATCCCCTTTTATAAAAACACAGGAAGTAGATTAGATGCTGGCAATTATAGACTCATCAGTAAGCGGCCAAATACCTTTATTCAAAACTATTGGACTGAGCTGAAAGTAAAACATCCTCACTGAGGAGCAGGCAGGTTTCAGAGGGGGCCAATAAACACTTGACCACTATCTAATTTCCCATCATCTAGGTGAGAAATACTCTTTCTAATCCAGAAGCTCCGTTTTCACAGGCTTCATTGATTTAAATCTACCTTTGATTTAATACGAAGAGAAAGGCTGTGGGAAAACTAAAGAGTCCTTAGTAGATAAAAAGATGTTTCTTCTCATTCAGTCCCACTATTTCAATACCACTTTGAGAGTCAGATGTCCCCCTGGGGACATCTCCCTGGAGATGTCACTCCCAGAGAGGGGTAAGGCAAGGATATATTCTAGCTGCTCAACTTTTTAACCTATATATCAGCCCAATAATCTAGGCCCTCTCTGTCCCCACTTATTTCTCTGTTATAGCAAGCCGAGGAGTTCCAGGTCTTTAATAGGCAAACAACATAGTGATCACGCCTGCTTCACAGGTGGGAATGAGAAGGCACCGAGGGCTTTGGCCTCTTTCTGCTCAAAGACAAAACTAATTATAAATTATCAGAAAACTAAAGTCGTAGTATTTGCCTGAAATTATTATAAAATTCATAATTGGCAATTTAATGGGAATGCTATCTAGCAGGTGCACAATTATAAATAGCTTTGGGTGCTGTTTCAGCCTTCAATATTCTGGAAAGAAATACTGTAAATGGCAGATGTTGCTCAGTATAGCTACCCAGCTATCCTGAGATCTTTCCACTCAAATTTCATTTCATTTCCCAGCATCTCAATGGTGCTCAAGTGTGTACAGGTAGTCCTCGAGTTACGACCCTAATTGGGCCAGAATTTCCATTGCTAAGCGAAACATCATGTGACCATGCCTCTTAGCGACAGCAGTCCCAGGAGTCCAGGTTGCGGTCATTAAGCCAGGATCATGCGGTTGTTAGGTGAGGACCTCCCACTTCTCCTGCCCTGCACAAACTGCTTCAATTCAACTCCCTCCACCACCTATCTCCCCCCCCCCATCTCTGCCTTTTGGCTGCCCTGCACAGTATGGCCAAGATGAAGAGGCTGGTGTATTCCCCCACTGCTGCCCCCTGCCGTGGCCCCCAGCTGACCTTCAACATCGTCTTCATCTCCCTTCCCTTCCCTTCCCTTCCCTTCCCTTCCCTTCCCTTCCCTTCCCTTCCCCTCCCCCCGCCCAGCCCAACCCCAGCCCGGTCTGGGAGACGCGGGCTCTCCTACGGCCATGGCCCTGCAAAGCTTCTCCTGCACAAGTCCCAGACAGCAGCTCGGACAGGGACTGTGAGCAGTGGCGGTGGTGCCTGGCCAGTGTGGTGACTTGGCAGGCAGGAACTCCCCAAGCAGAGTCCACAGTGCACCCGGGACCAGAGCAGGGAACAGCGGGTTGCAGAGGCAGAGCTGCAGCCACAGCTGCTCCAAAAGTCGCCACATAACCCTAGGACTGCCCACGTACCGCCCGCTCCTGCTTCACCTCCACAGCACAAAGACCAGAAAAATGCCCCAGAAGCAGCAGCAAGGGAGGCACTCACAAGTTGGCAGTGCTGTTCGCAGGGAGGAGCAGAACCGGGAGAAGAAGCAGAAGCTGCTGCGGGTGATGGGACATGCCGGGACTTTTGTACCCAGGCACTGGGCAAGTCCAAACCCCTCCCCTCAGGGCATGACTCCTAGCCAGCGGTGGGCTGAGACTGTTGAAGTGGGGCAGGCCTACCAGGAGCCCAATGGCCGGAGAGGCAGCAGCAGAGGCAGCCCAGCAGAGGGAAGGCAACGCGAAGACAATGACAAGGTCAGCTGGGGGCGGTGACAGCAAGGGGCAGTGGTGGCAGAATACAGCCGCCTCTTCATCTTGGCCATGTTGTGCACGGAGGCCAAAAGGACAGAGATGGGGGAGAGATAAGTGCCTGGGGAGAGTTGAAGCAGAGGCAGTTTACACAGGGCAGGAGAATGTGGCTGCAGGATACTGTGACAGTCATAAATGTGGGCCAGTTGCCAAGTGCCCAAATTTTGATCACGTGACTGTGGGGACACCGCAACAACCGTAACTTTGAGGACTTGTTGTAAGTCCATTTTTTCAATGCTGTCATAATTTTGAACGGTTGCTAAACAAATGGACATAACCCAAGTATCACCAGTACTTTTAGAAATCTTTTGAAGCTGTTCAGTCTAAGTTTACTAGAGCTATCCTTGCAGCCCAAAGGTGCATTAAAAATGCTGCACTCCATTTAGAGATGGAACTAGTCTCCATTGATGCTAGGCCTTGGTAACATTGCTTTAACCTTTGGCTAAAGTGATCTTTTTCCCCAGTCAGTCTGGCCTCACTGGTTCTCAGAGACCCCTTTAAGTCAGCCTGGTAAAAAAAGCTATAGACAAGCTTCACTTCTTTGCCCATTCATTCTTGATAACACCAGAAGTATCCTTACACAATGTATTTGGGACATTGATTTTCAAATCTACCCACGTCTGGCACCTAACCTTGCACTATGGGGGGGTCTTTTCAAAGGGGTACCTGTAGCTTCCTATCTCTCAGCTATCACAGTCCTGAAATTCCACTAGGCCTTGACTTTGGCCAGGCAGGATGCACTGCCTCCTGCTGTCCACTATTCCCATTTATTAACATATATATCCTGGGGGATGGCTCAGGGGAATCTTTGAGCCCTTGCTTTCTCTACAGGGTATTCCAGATGACATTTATTTATCCTATCCAGATAAATTCCCTAGTAGAGGAACATGACTTCTGTTTGACACTTCTCCTGTCTGATTCTTCCATACTTATATCTTTCTAAGTTGCCCAGTTCTGCACTTTTCCATGCACTGTCTACTTCTCCCCAGATGTAAACATTTGTACAGTAATCATTTTCATTCTTTTTAGCTTTATATATTTTCACTTTTACCCAATTAACTTTTTTTTTTCAAACTGCTGGCCTTATGGTTGTAATAAAGGTTGGATTGGATTGGATTGGACTGGATTGGAACTCTTCAAGTGAGCTAGGGACAGAAATGGCTTAGAAGACTTAATCTTAGACAGTAAACCCTGGATAAGATGAAGAGCAAAGTCCTCCGGGCAAAAGACTAAAGAATTTTTTTTCTGAAAGGATTTTTTTTTAATGTAATTTGAACTCAGACTGTTGATCCTGGTCCTACAGCTACAGCTGTGGGGAGACGATACAGAATTCATTAGCATGAATTAGAGAGGGCAGTCAGACTTCTTGGCCAGACACGAATTTCTCTATTCAATTCCAACTCAGTGTCTTAAGAGCTGAGCCAGAACCACAGACTGAAAAGATGGTCCCGCTGTTAGATAAATAAGACAGGAGAAGCAGTCTTTCTTCTCACAACCTCAGATTTCCTATGTATCTGCAGGCCCCTCTATTTTCCTGTTCTCTGACTACATACTAGTTTCCTACCCTGAGAAATGTAATTAAGGTTTGTAAATATTTCTGACATCTTCAAATAAATAGTGCTCAAAAAGCCTAAAGGCTGGACTGTTATCTATATTCAAAAACTATCCTACAGTGAAACTCATAAACTTGCAAGAAATATTAAATAGGAGCACTTAATTTCACAGAAATTGGTTTATGAGTGAGGTATTAATACCAGGTCTCTGAACTTTAAATAGCAGATTGTGCTATATTTAATTACTATACATGTACTTATATAGAAAGCCAGTTTTGGCTTCAAGTTTCTTTGGGCGGATCTCTATTCTCTCTTTTTCTGCCACTTTTCACTCTTCCTTTGCCCATCATTGTAGATTTTAGTATTCTGTTCAATAAAGAAAGGCTTCAGCATGTTTCCCTTAAAAACACAACATACACAATATACTTCAGGGTATTTTAATGTTCCTCGTGATACTGTAACACAATCTAATGGATCATTTCTCTTAAATTAAATTATTCCTCTTAAAGAGGTTCCATTCTCTTCAATCCGAGCTTCACTATAGCCCAGTCAGATCTTCTCTCTTGGGTTACATTTCAAATATGATTTTATTTTGTTAAACATGCCAGTCCACTACTCTTCCCAATATAGAAGTGACTTTTGAAAACACATTCCTCATTCTGTATACTGAGATGCTCATTCAGTGCTGTCTCTGTGATTCCCATCTGTGTTATAAAATGCTGTCAGACAATTCTGAACCCACAAATAGGAGTTTCTCCTTGGAACATACTTACAATTTTTAATATGAGAGCTACAAGGCCAGTGAGACTGTTGTAGTTTTGTTTCATCTGAAAATGCTAATTCCTTATATCAAGAGTGCAGAAGAGCGTCCAGATTATAGCTCACCATGACCTTTGAGAAGCAGGCTGCACTCTCAAAAAAATGGTCAGGGTCAAGACCAACATATAATTTGAAATGCAAATACGATTAAAATGAAGTTACATTAATTAAATTTATCGAATAAGATTACTCTCTTAAAAATTGTCCTTTGGCAACAATGTTAGGAAGATCTCTTGAGCCTTGTGCTGCTATGTTGGAAATTTGGAAGTCTTCTATGCTGTCTCATAATTCCTAAAATGCATTCTGATATGGCAGCATTTCTATTTTTGCTAAGCTGTTCCTCCTGTAACTTCCGAGGAAAAAGAAATGTTCCACACGTGTCCAGATATAAGCTTTTCAACCTCATATGTCCCCATGATGGAGACTAATTTAACCCTGATAGATTCTATTTTAAGGGCACATCTATATCTTAATGTTATCACAAACTAATTTGCAAACATAAAATAATTTCAAAAGTTCCGCAATTAAATTATACAACTACTTCTCAAAGGAGTATTAAGATATAATTCAAAGATCAAATGGAAGTATGATCTATAGTAAAAAGCATAAGTCAATTTGATTTACTATTCTCTGTAGTTAAACAAAAAAAGGCCTTTTATATAAAATAGAGATCATACATAAACATCTTTCTTTTTGAGAAGATTGGATTTAAAATATTTATTTAGCACTAATTGGTATTCAGTTCTCCCAAAGGAAGTTTATAGCACAGCATATTTTTAACACTCCATTCTAAAGACATCCAGAAGGAAGACACTGTATTAATATGTAATTATATACTGAAAGTTGCATGAAAGCCTGAATCTGAAAGCTGCACTTTTAACTGTGTAAGGCCACTTGGTCTAGCTTGCAAGCCATGCCTTACTTCCGCCTGTCAAATAAGAATCAGGTATCTTCAGAATAATTCTTCACAAACATGAGAAAATATTCTGCCTCAAGGCTTGAGGTAAGAGAGAAGGAGAGGCCCCTCAAAGGAGAAAAGAAAAGGGAAAACTTGCAGCCTTCATGTTAAATAAGAAAAAAGTTTCATCCTTAATAAATTCGAATCATCCTTCCCTCCTCTGCTATATTTCCTGCATTTAAAACAAAGCAAAGCAAAGCAAACAAGAGCTCAAACCAGAAAACGAGTTAGCAACATCAGACTGTTCTGCAGGATTGTTACACACCAGTAACAATACTGGATTATCATTCAAGGTAATTGTAACTCAGCCTCCTAGCTACTGTTCCTCTGGTTGCAACTTGTATTATAATAGTATGGACTGTTTAATTGATTTAGGGCCCCTTTTCTCTTTTAACAAGTATTCAAGGCAGCTAATAAAATTTTAAAAAAAATCTCCTCAGAAGAAAAGATATATAAGATATTTTTTAGAGAGTTAGACATTTTACAAACCCAGTCTTTGCTTCCAGGGCTTGTTTTTGGATAGACCCACCAGACCAAATCTTGGAATTCTGCAATATTGCTAGAACTGTTCATTCATTGGCTCATTCATTGGCTAAAAACACTGAAAAACAGGAACAAGTCTTTCTTTCAAAATCAGCCAAATAGTGAGTGATAATTTGGCTTCTAAAAAGGCTTTATGCTGGTTTGTTTTCTAAAATGAAAAATGGGAATTTAAAGAGGCTGGTTCCTCCAGGATCAGCAACATCCTCTTCTTGCAGACAGTCTAGAGGCCCAAGGGGTACAATTCTTCCATTTCATTAAAATGTCTGCAGTGTTGTCTGACAATAACTTGAATTACATGTTAATACTGGGATGAGCCAACTGAGGTCCCAGGACTGTTGGAAAATTAGTATAGGTATTTTCCAGTTTAGTTTGCACCCCACACACTCCCATTCAATCCCCATATCCTGTTCAGAGCAAATAAACAGGTCATTCAGATCAGCTTGCAAAAATATAGCTTGATGATGATTTAAATAACATCAACAAACATCAAAAAGCTATAGCCTTGCAATGTACATAATAGCAGTGGAACAGACATGGAAAGTAGGACATCAGGTGATCCCTCCTCTCTTCTGCACCATGAAGGAAACAATTTGTTGATGGACAACATCCAGCACCAAAAGTCTTGGGTGAGGTTTCCCAAAGAGACCCTCCTGAGCTGCTTTTTTAATGTGGCCTATGGAGAAAATTATTAAATATGTAGGAAGTATTAGCTGAGTTTAACTATTTAAATTAATTAGAATAAATCACACTTTGTTTTTGATCTAATATCTCAATCAACAGAATAAGTTGTCTCATGAAGTGGTCTGTTCCCTCACTGGAGGTCATCAAAGAGAGACTAAATATTCATCTGTCTGAAATGCTTTAGCAGATTCTGCACTAAACAGGGATTGAAATAGATAATATCTGAGATCCTTTCTAACTCTATGATTCTGCAATTAATAACACCAAGTAACAGCATGTCTACACATTCTCCTACCTTTAGCTCAAGAATCCCTACCTAACCATCCTGAAGAACACAGGCCCCCCCATCATCCTGTGCCATAGCTGAAGCCTTCTTAGTCCAGTTTTTTCTGAACAAATCTGAAGCAGAGTTTTCCATCTTGTCACCTAGAAGATTTGCTCATTTCAAGCTCTGAGGCTGATGATGGCAGGGGCTGACAGCAGGATGCTCAGTTGTGCTAGCAGCAGTGCTCGGTCATGTCAGCCCACGTAGAAAAAACAGATCCCCTTGTCAGACAGGATGCTCAGGATGGTACAAACTGCCTGCCCTCTCCCCATCATCGCATGACTTGGTAAAAGTGGGCATAGGAGCTTAAACAAGCTGCAACACAAATTGCAGAAGTACACTGCCAGGAGCTCTCTGTGTTAGTCTTTACTTAGCTAAACTGGCCAAGGAATCACCCAACATATTGGCCTTACATACACCCAACATATTGGCCTATGCAAGAATGCTACCTGTTCTTACTGTGTATACTGGCTGATTTTCTGATATTCTGGCTGATTTTATATTAACTCACCATCACAAGTAGAGATACCCTTCTAATTAAATGAAATTCATTCCAAAATTCTCCATGAATACTGTATGTCTATTTGTTATTTTCTCCAGATAGTATTAAAACTTAACTCACTTTAATCAACAAAAGAACTTTGTATTTATACTTAACAAAGGAAGAAGATCCATATTTACATTCAAAGAAACTGAAAGTATACTTTTTCCTCCAAACAAAGGTTGAAAAGTGGGAAAACTCAGCATGCTATGAGAGGAATGTCATCTAGTGAAACCCCAGAGACATCCCTTCTCTGCCACACCACCTCCCCTCTGGAATGGTGTTCCCCCTCTGAGATCTGTATGGCTTCCACCCCGATGGTGTTCCAGAAGGCACTGAAAAGCTGGTTATTTTTCCAAGCCTTGGGTAGGATGGTAATGAGCCCCTGTGGGATTTTGTTTTGTTTGCTAGGGTTTTTCTATTTTCTGGACACACGTCTCTCTAATTTATTATTTTATTTTATTGTTTTAGCTTTTTATAGTGTAAAGTAACCAGCGTCACTGAAAGTCAGACTTCAAAAAAATCTATGCAAATAAAATAATAAATGTTAAACCAAAATCACAATTAAACTACAATTCAATAAAAGAAGCACACATTATCCACTCAAATTACAACCAGCAGATAATCAACTTTTATATCAAAGGTCTAGCTAAGTAATAAATATCTTTGTCTATCAAAGGAAGGACAACAGGGATCAAGCTAGCTTGATTTCCTTTGACAGACTGGAAGCAGCCATGAAGGAGACCATCTGTAGCATTTCTACCAAAGGGTTAAGATGTTCTTCCACACATCTTAACTCCCGGGCAGGTTGATAGGAGAAAGTGGATAAGAAGGGGATCACTTCCTGGTCAGCAGTCCATATACAATACAGCATTCTGGGCTATCTGAAGCTTCCAAAAACTATTTAAAAGCAGCGATAAACAGAATGAGTTATAGTAGTAATAAACAGGACATACTAAAGTATATGCCACTATGAATAATTCTGACATCTCCAGAAATGGGTGCAACTTAGCTGTGGTGTAGATATGACACCATCAAAATCTGGATGTCACCCTCTGGATGGAAACTAGGCCAACAACCCCATCTTCAAGGGAAGTGCAGAATCTTCTTAAAATAGTCTTCTTTTAGCCTAATATCTGTTTGCTGCCTTTAAGCTTATATAACTATTCACAACAGAAAAACCTTCTTCATAATACTGCTAGATATCCCTGTAGTTTATCTTTGCCAAATCTATCTTGTTCAAGCACCATTATGTCGTCTGATATAATGTTAAGATTTGGTGGTTTGTTGTCTTTTTTTTTTTGTTTAATGTGAATCCTTTGTGATAACATGTCCAGAACGGAACACAAAATTTAGACTACCCCACAACTGCAAGGATGTCTGGACATGGGGGAGGAATGACTGAGGAATGAGCTGTGCCCGTCACAATCGAGGGACAAAGCTTGAGTTGTGAGAGAAGATAGCATTGCAGAGACCAACTGCCTTGATTCCAGATTGGGCATGATCAAAAATGCCTCTGCTTTTTGTTTGACTAGTTTCCTTGGCTCTGTGGATTCCTAAGTAAATCTAGCGTCACCAGCAATCAAATGTTCAAGCAAAACATGACAAGTGTTTTGACAGCCCTCATAACACTTTGAGGTATTTTTAGCATATTTCTGAGTTGTATTAGCTTAACCTGTAATAGAATATAAATGAGCCCATATGGCAGAGATGTAATTATATTTCATGTGAAAAATCCCTTTGGTAGGGTTTTTTGGGAGGGAAAGGGGGGAGAATTCACTACATGTGCCTTCTGGAAGATGCGATACACATGATTACTTACTTATTTGCATCAAGAAAGAGAATACAATGCTAACAACCTAGTAATGAAAAGGGCAAGCAGAAGTGTGGGGATCCCTTGGGGGTGCTGCTACTTATAACTGACATCCAGTTAAGAACAGAGAAATTTGTCTCCGTAGGGACAAATGATGAAGCAATCTTTGATTATGCAGGCATGCTAATCATGAGTCTTAATTATTATTACTGCAAGTGAATGAACTACAAATCTCCAGGGAACATCTCTGTCACAGATACTTTGCTGGCATCAGCTGAAAAGAAAAAGAAGAAGAAGAAAGAATATTTTCCCAAAGATCATTTTCATTCCAACCTGATAGTTAGCTGAAGTTTCTCTCACTACCAGCACGAAACATTAAATATAGATTAGAAACAGGAAAATGTTGAAAGTTGAAATTCACCGGAGGTGCACACCCTACATACTTGAGAGGCAGCCCCAAATGTTGTAGTAACATGATGGAAACTTTCCAAGCCGAATGCAGCCACAACAGAAGAGAGGGTGAATGTTTAGAATTCCACAGGCCTTCTGTTTAGCTTTCTTCCAAGACCCTAATTCATCTCAAAGTTCTAACAGCTTGTTATTGGCAAATGTAAGAAAGTACACACTAACCTGAACGAAAAAATGCTTGTACCAAGAAAAAAAAAGGAAAACAAGATTTTTTTTCTCCTCCAATGATTTAGATGGTGGTGAGGCTTCGGTTTTAGGTGCAGAAAATATTTTTATTTCTTTTATACTCCAATGTATGCAATAGAACCGCAAAGTATGTCCAATGTGTTTGTAGTTATAGAGAAGTTTACATACATATGTAAATACATATATTGATACGCACACACAAATATATGTAAGGTGGCCACCTCCACAAAATCAGTAAAGGAGGAAACATTCTATATTGAGAACAAAGGACGGAATAGATTGGGTCAAAACTTATAGATACTAAATTCATGTACATATAAAATGTAGAAATCACTACTGGGAATATAATACATCCTATCCTACTGCAGAAAAGCGAGGATCTCTGTAGCTGCTCAGTCTATTAATAGTTTACAGGCAATGGGTTTTTCTCCTTTCTTTGGATTCCTTATATTTAAGCTAGACTCAACTACAGATGATGTCTTTACAGTAAATGGAGGAGTTTACCCTGACCATCTTCTAAGCAGAGGACTGCCCTTTGCAAAACAGGATACGTGACCTATATTAGCCATAAAACTCTGTTTTAAATTATTAATGTGGCTCATTGCTTCTTCAAATGAGCCAATGGCCACCATCAAATGGAGGAGTTGCTGTTGACCCAGTAGCAGGAAAGAAGCACAGAGTGACATGGAGGCTTCACAGTTCCTTCCATGAGCATGGAAAACATCTTGTTCACCTCTGTTCCGTGTTTCAGATGGGAGCAAAATAAAGTACTACACCTATAAGTATTGGATTTAGAAATATACTAGGTCACTCTGGCCATCTGCTTGCAGGTGTTCTGGATTTCTACTCCTACCAGCTGCAGCTACAGTCAGGAGGGATCAGCATGGCAATTCAGAAAATTCTTACCTAGTTGAAGAATTTCAATGCATGTTGAAATTTGGAGTGTGGTAGTTTCCATATCTGTGTCACAGTACTTACTGTCTACTGTTACTCCTTGTTATCTTCACAGATCCTGCATTTGGGCATTGTGTGATATCCTTAGCATACATACTTGTACCAACTATACTGTGCAAAAGTACAAGATTTGCTAATGTAGGGATATATAATTTGTAAGGGAGAAAAGATTACCTTTTTTTTAGCTATATGCTTGGCACTGGTTCCAGGTTTCTTTTCTTTGCAATACCAACAAAAGCTAGTTGTTATTTCACTCTGTGATACATTATTTTAGAAAAAAAGGCAACGTCTGATATGAGAATGGGAAGGGATTAGAGAAAAATGGAGGTGTTCTTTTAGTACAATATGAGGTTTTGTTTGGTTGTTTAAGCATTGAATTGAATGATTAATTGCACTATTAATTCATTTTGTATTTTGCATGGATTATTTTGCATGCATTTCATTACAAACAAAACTTTGAATAAACCTTGTCTTACTAGCCCATCTAGTGAGCATAGTTAATTTGCACCAAAGGTCTGGAAACATTCCAAAACTGGTTGAATATTTTCCCACCAACCCCCCTTTCTTCACTCACGCATTTACCGTCATGTTGTATAGTTGTTCTAGTTGTGCATCCTGTTTCCTACTTACTTCCCTTTCTGCAATAGCTACTACTCTTACTCTGGAGTCTAAATGGCCATCAACAACCCCCTTACTCAAAATGAAAAGGAGAACGACCCCTCCTCTAATGCTAGAAACAAAGTTGGCCTTATTTTATTTATTTATTTATTTATTTATTTATTTATTTATTTATTTATTTATTTATATTTCAAATTTAGTCACTGCCCATCTCACTCAAAGAGTGACTCTGGGCGGTTTACAATAAACCATAATAAATACAGATTAACATACAATAAAACAATAAATAAATAATATTACATCATGCTGAAGCTGATGAAGGAGCCTCAGCCCTAGGATGAGCCTTTCTCCTGGGCAAATCTGCTGGATGTAACATACTAAAGAATGCTACAATTCGTAGTGCCGTGATGCATTCTACCTTTATGTCTGCCATGATAACCATGTGCATTAAAAGTCCAGCTATAGAAAAGATGGAAAAAATGCTTTCATTGCATCCAGAGCCTGAGACAAGGAGGGAAACACGTTTGAGTAACATGGTGCTTAAACATAAGGTCTAAACATTTAAAATGTGTCAGTGCATTGGGGTTACAAAATTTGACACCACAGCCACAACTCCCTTTTTTCCCCGATTGGTTCAGTTATCTTGCTCTCTGGAAATTCACTTTCTGTAAGGTTTCCAATGAATATAACCTTAGCATTAAATGCAGGAAGCCTGTATACTTTTGTAGTGACAGGTCTCAGCCTGTAGACCAGTGTTTCTCAACCTTGACAACTTGAAGATGTGTGGACTTCAACTCCCAGAAATCCCCAGCCAGCCATGCTGGCTGGGGAATTCTGGGAGTTGAAGTCCACACATCTTCAAGTTGCCAAGGTTGAGAAACACTGCTGTAGACTGAAAGGCTGGAGGTCTCAATCCTCCTTCCCCACAAGTGTTTTGGGCCCTCTTCCCTGCCTTGCTGTTGTTGCATGAGAGCTCCTGGTATCACCACCTTTCTTCTTAGGGGCATGGCCGTATTTGGCAACCTTCTCCTTGACTCTGACAAGTGAGAGACATGAGGGCCATAGCCTATGCATCTTAGTTGCGGTGGGGGGATAGGGAGGAGAACATATAAATGAAATAAATCTACAAAACCACCTCCTGGTCCTGTGCACTGAGACATGTGGCCAGGAAAATCAGCTCTTCCCCTTCTGGAGAGATATAATACAGTGGTCATCTGATGAGTTATAAATAGAACAGACTTTATAAAAGGAAAAAGAGAATGTGAAAAAAATCTTTTTTGACTTTAACTGGTCACATGCAAAGCATTCCAGTGGTGGAGGAGATAAAATATAGAATTGTTCAAATCACAGACAGAATAATATCAGGCTCTGGACTGACACAGGTTGGTATAGGTCTGCTCCAAATTTGGATTAAATTCTGTTGTAAAGATGTTCTAGTTTGTATGAAAACACACAGTTTACTTAGCACATACAGAGAATAGAGATGCCAGAGGGCATAACACAATAAATAATATAGAAAGTAAATTAGCATAATTCTTGGTTAATTTTTCCCTATTCCTCTAGTGACTAGCCTAGCCTTGGACCAGAAGTCATCACTGTACCAATTTATTACCTGGAAAAACCCTTTTCTTGCAAAATTCCAGTTTAAATCTAAGGCAGAGGCGAGAGGGTAAGCCTATTCTTTCCAGCTTCTCATTCAGTAACTTCTGCCTGATTTTAAAAGGAGAAGCCTTTCTACAACCGGCAGAAATGAAGGGGCCTCTGCTACAGGCCTAGCCAGAAAACCAACCATACCAGGACTACTGTAATGTTATTGTTGTAGGGTATAATAACAGAATCTTGAAAGCCTGATAGAGATTCTGTCTTGCCTCTCTTATACCAAGAGAATCAAGGCAGGGCAATCTTGAGTTTCTTCCTCACTTGTCCTCACTTTCAGAGCTAAGCTGGTGTTTACCTAATGGCTGTTGAATACCTTCTTCAAGCCATCTCTGTACTTCTACACACTGACTTCCCCAAAAGAAGACTATAACAAAGCTGGGCTTTTTTTCCTCAATGGGTAATGAGTGGTATCCCATGATGTCATATTACAGGTTATTGCTCTGCTGCTGAAGTGATTCTGCAGCAGGCTGTACTACTCCATTTTTGTCTTCCACTTTGCTTGTAATACAGCTTTCCAAGCCCAGGGAGGCAACTCTAAAGGCAGTCAGTGAGTCATGATTCTCAGATGGGCAACCATAACTGTAACCTACAAGAGCTAGATTCTACATTAGAATCTTAAGTCAATGGGCAGTTAATTATTAGTGTAACTTACATAACAGTACTAATACAAATCAGTTTGGCATGCTCTGGTAGGAAATGTCATCCTGAGTATGTTAGTGGCTTTTGGTAGATAGGCAGGCAATGACTTTATAATTCCATGTTTAGTTTATTTCTAAATCCAGGAAATAATGATTTTTCACCAACACTTCACAATAGAAAATATCTGAATAGTGATGAATAAAACATAATCCATGGACCAGAGCCTCCCAATGCTCTGTTGTTTTACTTTAAAAGAATATAAACAGTAACACAGGTCTGATAGACATAATGACCCAATCTTACTAACCTTCAAACAACAACAAATTAAAGAAGGGGCTGAAAATTCTGCCTGCATGCCTATTGGATGAATGCCCTTACAACACCTATATACATCTTCCCTCCTTTGTTGGCAAACATATTGGTTTAAAAAGTGTAGCCTTTGGTTGCAAGCAAATTACCTACCCTCAATTTAAATAATGCCATAGGATAATTTTTATGACAAGAAAATACTCATTAAAAAGGCATCAGAAGTTTACAGTCAGATAAAGTAACTGGTTCACATAAAACAAGTTTATTCTTGTAAATTCACTGGTTCACCTAATTGTAACCATATGAAAAAAGGTAGCCACAAAAAAGTGAAGATTCCAACCAGACATTATAAATATTTGTTCATTTATTTATAAAACATCAATCATACTTTTTCATCATTAAAAACAGTACCAGAGAGGTACTCTTCAGTGGAGTTTGCAAGCCCTGGCATCATCTTGCTATGAAGAAAAATGGAATGAATGCTTTACTACAGGGTTCCTCAACCTCAGAAATTTTAAGATGGGTGAAGTCCACCCATCTTAAAGTTGCTGAGGTTGAGGAACCCTGCTTTACTATGGTTAGTTACCAGTACATGAAGAAAAATTGGACATCAATTATTCTAAAACATAAGCGGTCTTATTCATCCATTTTCCTTTGCAGTTGGAAAACAAATAGTACCCACATAAAAGAAATCAAGGATTTTAAATATCTAAGAGTTTCTTCCCATTCATCTACTATTTGGGGAAAAACTCACAAAAGAAATCTGAGCTTAAGCAGAGAGGGCTTCCAATGCCATAAATTGAGTTGTGGCAACTATTTTCTCCTTGTGGCAGAAATTCAGAGCCAAGATATTGAATCTTCTGCTTTATAGAGCTCAACTTTGTGCTTCTAAAGTTTAAAAAAAAAAAAAATAGAAGCACCTCAATCCACATTCTTATGAGTAGTGATGCTTTGTATTCTTCACTGCGTGCCAACTATTCTTCAGTTGGAACTTGGCCTTGCCTCTGTAGAAGCTTGTTTGAGAAACTACAGCCAAAGTACATATGAAAGTTATCCCCCTTGGATAGTTCTTTGGGCTAGTTACCTTCTTGGAAGAAAACACTAGCCTTGGACCTAAAGTATGGTGACGTATCAGCCCAATCAGCCAAGGTGCAAGTAAGCCATCCTAGAGATTAAACAAGTCTTTGACTTGGATTTGCAGAGACATAGGAGCAAATCTTTTTATTATTGCAGTGGCAGGTTCTGTGGTAAACTTTTTCCTTACCTAATTACTTCTATAATATCCTTTCTGTCCTGCACAGAATGGCATTTCTGTGCCTCACTATCTATGATCCTGGAGGAAATGATCAGCAATATCCCACCACAAGACTGCCTGTGTGGTCTCTTTCAGATGATGTGACCGAGACGGGTTTGTATGTTCTGATGTGCTGTCTTTTTCATCACCAAGAGCACTCTGAATTAATTTCCTGACTGGGCTAGGCTGATGAAGAAAATGTTCTGTTTTTGTAAGTAAACAGGTTATCCAGGTAGATTACCAAATGTTCTTGATTATGATTGTCATAAGAAAGCTTTGGATTTAGTTTTGGCAACACCTGCTGGTAAATTTATCTCTTTCCAAATAATTCTATTTGGTAATTCTATTCATGACCTAATCTTCCTCTCCATTTGTTTTTATTTCACTGTATTACATTTGATATTTTGCTCTTGGACTGTAAATAAAGTAAATTAAATAGAAATAAACATACTATTCAATTATGTGAAGAAAATAGAACCTTATGTTTGCATGGACTAACCCAAAGAAAAAACATGATTAAAAAATGTTGATTTAAAAAAAAAAAGATACTAATTACCTGTAATTTTCTAAGTATTTAAATAACTCATATCATGTTTTGTGTTGCTTGCAGAATAAACATTTTTCAGTCTCACTTTGAAATAAAACATAGTTTTCTGATTACTAAAATAGCATTTACACAATGGTAGGTTATAGGCATAAAAGCTTTCTAATTTTCAAGGGCAAAATTTTATAGATTTCTTCTCCTTTCTAATCTTAAATCATTCCATAAAGAGCTGTTTTATCAGCAATACTTAACAGTATTTGACTCTGAGCAACTGGATAATCTTTATTTGCTTATCATATACTGATTATCATTAACTCAGAATCAGCTACTCCTAGGACTGTGTAAGCTAGTGAGTGTCTAAAGCAATCAAGTACTTGGTCCTAGAAGGTGGCCTTGTATGTATGCTTGACATAGCGGAGTTCCATTTTCCTCTTTTGGCAAGGTGATCATGGTCAGTGCACCTTGCCATAGTAATATGCTTCAAATCTGAACATATAAGGATCTGTAAAAGAAGCATGTTCTGTGTAATTTGTTTATTTATTTAAATAACTTATATGGCTGGCTATCTCCCATAGTGATCCTAGGCCGCTCACCACAACCAATAAAAACAATAGAATTAAAACAGAACAACCTTTCCCACCAGGCACCAGACCAACCAAACTATTATCCTCCTGACTCTACCCCAATTCTACCCCAGAGCTTGGGGGAAGAGCCAGGTTTTCATGGCCTTACAAAAGGTTAAAAGAGTGGGGGTCCCATGAATCTCTGGTGGGAAGCTATTCCAAAGGGCTGGGGTGGCTACAGAGAATGGACACTACCAAGGTCTCATTAGATGACAACATTTAAGGGAAGGGACCTGGAGCATGCCCACCCTATTTGACCTAGTGGGATGGGTAGGTACCCTTGAGAGAGGTGGTCCTGCAAATAACTGGACCCTGTGCCATGTTGGGCTTTCAAGGTAATAACCAGCACTTTTAATGGCAGCTGGAAACCAGTGCAGCTCACAAAACAAACTCGGGCAAACCATGGGGCACCCAGAACTGCACACATCACTGCATTTTGGACCAGTTGCAGCTTCCAGATGGTCTTCAAGAGGAGCCCTATGTAGAGCACACTGCAGTAACCCAATTGGGATTGGCTCATCAATGTTCTTGTATCAGAAATGAACAGTAAGACCAGGTTTACAAGTGAAATAAAATCATTCAATATTATTTAAAAAGTTCCATTAAAAAAATGAAACTAGTGAATAACCAGAGGGAGAATTGAACAAAATTCATTGAAAAAGTAACATACATTGACTCTCTCCCAGTTCCACCCTGACACCCCAAATCCTAGCATGAGTGTTCAGGGTCTAAAATAATGGTAATGAACCAGGAACCTACTTCAGAGTTAATGTACATTGAAAATAATGATGCAGTGTTAGCTGTGAAAAGACCAAATTCTTATTAGAAAAAGAACTGAAAATAAATTTTTTCAGCATTATGATGCTTTATAAAAATATAGAGTGCAGTTAGACATGGAATATTGCATGTTATTCTGTTCCCTCCATGTCAAATGGTATGTCATAGCTCCAAGAAGAAAGATACCTAAAATGAAAAGAAAATAATCGTATCACAGCAGGTGGCAACACCTAGATGACTTTGGCTGATCTTGATCTCTCAAGGGAAGTAGACCTGGTTACTACCCAGAAAAGAGACCACCAGCAAATCCTCTAGGCTAGCTGATGAAGTAAGAAAACCATTATGGAAGAAGACTATGACAAACTACTCTGTATTTTTACCAAACTAACCAACAAGGATGTGTCCAAACAGCCTCCAGGAATTAAGTTCAGTTCAAGAAAGACTTTGCCTACCTTAATCCACTTGAGCATATTATATGTGATACACAAACACACACATACAATTTATTAAGGTATGGAGTACAGAAATTCAAGCACTTTCACCCTCATAATACTGCAACTAATGTTTACCCAATAAAATTAATTGGCTCTAAATTCAGAGCTGACAAGGAAGTATACATCATTATGGATTTCACTGCTGCAAAATTCAGTTATGAACATTTGCCTAAATGCAAAAGACAACTAGAAAAATATGGTGCATTAGTTACCAATGGCTGCTAGGCAGCCACATCCCACCCCTTAGGGTTGTAAGGGTAATGGAAAAGGCTTCTGGCACCCCACCAGATACTGGGTGGCATGGATGCTGCCCCAGACACCATGAATGATTTCATTCTCCATCGTGCGCAATGACGTCATTGGTGGTGTGCCACCAAGCTGTTTAATCAAAGCTCTAGGAAGGGTGCCAAGAACTGCAGCATCGTAATTATTTCACATAACTTTTATGTGCTAAAGAAGTACATTATGAAATCCTGGTTGCCATAAGCAGAACATAGAAAGACTTTTGCTTCCATGCCTCATTGGCAGATTTCCCAAGAACATCTTACTGGCCACAGTGGAATCTTGGATTAATGGCACTTTGCTCTAACATGAAAGGTTCCTTTGAACATTCAAGCACCAGTAATCTTTGTGACAAAAGTGGCGTCATACTTATTGCTGACAATTTTTACAATATGTAGCAGTGTTTACACACAGTCCCTCAAGGGAGTATGCTATCCCATTAGCCTGATCCAGGATAGCATTTTAAACATTCAGCTATTGACACCGCCCCCCCTCCCCCATTTAAAACTATCTTCAACCAGATAGGGATCCTGTGAACTACCTGGGATGCTTCCAGAGGCTTTCAGGAGAACAGGTCATGGGTGCTGAGCCCCTGCCAAATTTGCTCCCACCATCTAATTGACAGGCTTAGGGGAATGGGACTGTCACTTATCCCTATGTATTCTTCCCATAAGCGAATGTGGGAATTTAAATTGATAAAGCAATGGCTGTTGGAGCAACTAGACCAGTGTTTTCCAACCTCCTGATGTGGTCTTCCCACTTTAGAATTCTCCAGCTGGCATGGTCATTGCTGAGAATTCTGGGAGTTGAAGTCCTCTCCTTTAAAAGCTGCTAACTTTAGAAACCCTGAACAAGCCAAAGCAGCTGTCAATCCTATACGCAGTGCTGTGTTTAGCCAGCCCACTGGAATGCCTGGGAAACTCAATGGGATGATGTTTTCGTCTCCTGATTGAATTTGCAAAAATATGTAACTTTGTCTGTAAATCAACTGCAGGCACCCCAAAAGAGGCCGGGAAATCATGATTACAAGCAAACCACGCAATTGGTTAATCAAGACTCTGAGGAGAAAATACAGCTGCCAGGCTGCTTCCAGGACATCTTAGCTGCTGGGCTAGTGGGTGGCCTTAGAAATTGGATGGATTTAAAATCCATTGTTTTTTCCTTTCCTTTTCCATGTATACTTTTTTGTGCACATGCTAGGAAAACGATCAGAGTAGGAGTACTACGAATATTACAAACAAAATTAAAGTATACAATTCTGCAGGCAAGGAAAAGCAATTCTATTAACAATCTTGCCTGGAAGCATCGACTTTTGTGGCTTTTTACAAAGCTCCACTGACTAGAAATTTCAAGGAAGAAGTTGTTCTAAAAATAGGTGAGCACCCTTAATTCTTCAGTTTAAGACCAATTACACTGGAGAACCCTGGCATATGAATTTTTTCCTTTTCCCTCACTCATTTGGGGGGGTCAGAGTGTTTTCATATCCATTCATACCATTTCTTTCTTTGAACATATCAAATTACTTTGCACTGGTTTAACTATCACTTTATTTGCAAGTAGATCTCTTTTTCAAGCATGAGGAAGATTGCTACTTTAATTCCAAAGAAATATGAGCTGCAAGATCCAGCATGGCCACTAGGATGGCTGTGAAGACATCTGGCAGTCCTACTCTTTCACAGAAACCAAGGCTACACCACCACATGGAGGGAGGCTGCTTAATCCTGACTGAAATAAGTGGGATTTGAAGTAGGCAATGTGTGAGTTCTGTACTTTGCTGGAAAGTTGTAGCATGCTGATACAATTCTATGTGTATCCACTCAGGAATAATTCCACGGAATTCAATTGGATTTATTCCAAGGTATGATGCTGCAGCCACAAGCAACGTCACCAATGAACCTTGTATTTCATTTCCCGGGAAGACCATTATGGTGTCAAATGTTCCTCTTCCTAGTAGGGCCTAAGGACAATGGGCATTAAACGCAACCTCAGTGAAGATTCTCTTTGGAAGATCAGTTTTAATCTTTAACATGACTGCTGTGTAGGGGTGGGAAGAGAAATGAATGGTTTTCTCCTAACTCTACAAACCTGACAACAAAAAATCTATCCCTTCCACTCCCCACCAAGCAATTTGTTGCAGAATAAAAGTTCTCATTTATTCTTTACATCTAAATCTTTCCCAGAGTTTATTTTTAAAGGGAGGAAGCAGAAACAGGTAATTTACTGTCCCTTCATAAACACAATAGATCTTTCTCTAAATTCCTCTAATCTCTCTTGCATTTTTTAAATCAGGGGTGAAATAATATGATTGTTAGAAAAAGGTAATTGTCTTCTTCAAATTCATGAAGGCTCAGCTTCTGATGCCTTCATGAACACACAGTATATCTTCATCCTAAATAAGGCATTTGTGATGTTTTTATATACGTAGAGAGCTGGGAGACCATGAATTCTAGTCCCACCTAGGCACAAAGCCAGCTGGGTGATCTTAGGCCTGTCACTTTCTCTCAGCCTTAGGAAGGAGGCAACAGCAAACTACTTCTGAAAAACCTTGCCAAGAAAACAGCAGGGACTTGTCCAGATAATCTCCAAGAATTGGACACAATTGAACAAATTAAAATATCTATATCTATACATAACAGTAAAAATATAATCATACTAAAAACTGTTGAGTGATAATCAGATTTAAAGTTCTGACATTCCAAGTCATTATCCTGAAATCACATTTTCAGATAAATCTATGAGTAAAAATTAGCTTAAGGGTTTCTCGCCTATGTCTACATGCAGACACTTGGCTTTAAGATATGAATAAAAAAGCCCAAGTAACCTGCTGCTCGGTTAAAACTATAAAATTCACCTGAACAGAATGACATCATCAAATAAATTTAAGGTCACTTCCCTTTTTAAAATATATTTGATGCTAAAATTAACAGAGCTATAATCAAATATATTTTGCTATTTTAGAATCATGAACTCTTAGGGTATAGTAAAGCAAAATTATCTATCTACAGTATCTATATATCAATCTATCATCTGTTTATCTTTTTAATGTCTATTAACGTTTTTGTGTCATGTTACTGCATAAATGGCTATATACTAAGCCTTGTTTTTGTACGACACTCAGCCAAAGTTATCAAGCAGCTGAATTATTTTTCACATTATTAAATGGAAGAAGCACAGTAGAAAAAGATCCTTTCAGTCAGTCTTTTAAAAGAAACAATCAACTATAAGCTTTTTATCTTCTACTGCAATGATAGCTGTACTGCTTTCATTTCCTTACACTGCTTACATCATCTCAATTTAGGGCATATACATTGACCAATTTAATTAAGACAAAAGCACTAGTGTGGGCATGTTTACTTTTGTTTAAAAAAAAACCCTTAAAGCCCTAGTATTAAAACAGTACTAATGAACTGTCTATAAAGAATTTTAAAAGGACAAAATAATTCTATACAAAACAATTTATTAAAAAAAAATTAAAATAGGGTTTTTTTATATTTATATATAAACTTCTATTGCTCTATAAATATAGATGATTTTGAGACAGAGAACAGAAATAAGCGTGTACCAAATTCACACAGCTATTCATTTTAGGGTATGGTTAATTATAGATTATATTTTGGCAGGGGTGTAAATAAAAAGTTTGAAACAATATGCCAGAAGAGCAGCAAGTCTGCTGTGCCACAGAAATGATTAAATATGAAAATGAGTTTGCCACTGAAAACTGACAGATCTTGTATAAACCTATTACAGAAGTATGAGCTGTAACAGTTTAGAGGGAGCATCGACCAATCACAGACAGTTCTTCCAGCTTTACCTATAAATGACTACATTGAAACATCAGGCTTGTAGAGTCTTTTGGGTTTCACACATTATTGTTGTTGTTTTTCCCCTGGTAGCATAAATCATCATGCTTTTTGGTCAGCTATTAATGAGAAGGAACGAAACCCATCAGCTATAAAGATCTGCAGAAATAAAATGTCAATGTCAAGCATGTTTCAAAAATCTGAATAATCCAAGTTACTGAGTTTTTTTGCTCTGTTTATTCCCCTGAACCTTTATTATTGACCATACTGAACTGATTTGCAAAATCAGTTCAGTAGAGACTTTTCAGCAGTTCTTTTTTAGCAAATTCACTAAAGGAAAAAAATCCACCAAAGAAACATTGTTCAGAACAATGTTAATAAAGAGCGTATCGAATTACAGTAACAAAAAAAAAAGAGAGAACAGCCTTCCTGCTCACTGCAGAGTTAATAATAACAGCCAAGAGACTTATTTCTACAGAAGATACAAAGCAAATTGTAAGCTCAATATATTACAAAGTTAGGAGAAAACTTTACAGTGCTTTAAAACCTATCAAATGTGTACGGGAGATGATAAGAATACTTCACTCCCAGCTATTCCATTCTACACTTTTAAGGTCACAACTTTAAACATGGCTTAGAAAGCTCCTGGTCAGTTCCGTGGCCGAGAGTTTTCTTCCACAAGGGTTAAGCATGTAATTGGCTAGGACAGTTCTCATCCACGAGCTCCTCCCACAGTGTTACTACAACAGGTAGGACAGCTTGCTCTTTCTTCCTTCAGGTTATACCAAGGAAGGATTGTTCTACTCTTTGTCTGCAGCTGCTGTGCCACACAAATCCCATTAACTGTGCCACCAACAACCTACTAGACGGGTTTCCTGAAGCCATTAGGTTCCTGATTGCAAATGGCTCCAATATTAGGGCCAATTACAAATCAGTCAGTCCTAATCTTGGACCTACAAAAGAAGGTCTCTTAGCTTCTCATTTTTCAATGCTGCACTGAAAATAAAACAGAACGTTTGTTTTCTTGTGCTTCAAAACAGAAAAGTCTGCAAAGGGAGTTTAAAAATGTTTTAAATATATACGAAAAAGCGTTGCAACTTAAATACAAATATACTTACAAAATCTTACAGAGACTATTTACAACAATCTCAAAATCACATTCCCAACTTTTAGGGTAAATTTAGTCCAGATGAAGAGAAGGAGAACAGTATGTTCCTCTTCCAATGTCCTTAGTATCAGTTTCCTGTGGGCTGGAGGGAAAATTCTCTGACCTATATGGTTTCAGGGTGTGAACATCTCTCTCCTCTTCCACTGTCTGGTCAGGACTGTGGACCAACATCAAAGTTGGTGAGTGAACAACCCAAGCTGATGTTGAACTTCACACTGTAGTTTCCCCTTGTTTGCTGTTGGTAAGTCTGGTATAGAATTTCCTCCAGGAATTGAGTGTTTTTCCAGACCAGATCCAGAAGCCTGAAGTGATTCCCACAATTAGGGTCATGAGATATTTGATCATGAAGACCGTGAAGTCCGGGCTCATGGGGGGGTGATGGTGATTACTGGGGCAAGGAATGGCATAACTCTTGCAGCTTTGAGCAAACCAACTCCTTTCCCACTGTTCCCTAAATGCTTGCTCATAGAAATAACAAGCAATCACAATGGTGGCAGGCACTGTGTACAGAACGCTGAAGATCCCAATTCTCACCATCAGCTTTTCCAGTTTTTCTGTCTTGGTGCCGTCATGCTTCATAATAGTCCTAATTCTGAAAAGGGACACAAATCCAGCCAGGAGGAAAGAAGTGCCAATGAATAAGTACACAAACAAGGGCGCCAGCACGAAGCCCCGCAAAGCGTCTACATTGTTGATGCCCACAAAACAGACGCCGCTCAGCACATCTCCATCTACCTGCCCCAGAGCCAGGATGGTGATGGTTTTGATCGCTGGAACAGCCCAAGCAGCCAAGTGGAAGTACTGGGAATTAGCTTCGATGGCCTCATGGCCCCACTTCATGCCTGCAGCCAGGAACCACGTGAGGGACAGGATGACCCACCAGATGGAGCTGGCCATGCCAAAGAAATACAGCATCATGAACAGGATGGTGCACCCTTCTCGCTTAGTGCCCTGGGCTACGGTACGCGAGCCATCATCAGAAAAGCGCTCGTTACACACCACTTTCTCCTCCAGCAGAAACCCCGCAATGTAGGCTACAGCCACGGCAGTGTAGCAACCCGAGAGGAAGATGATGGGTCTCTCTGGGTAACTGAAACGCTTCATATCCACCAAGTAGGTGAGAACTGTGAAGAGGGTGGAGGCGCAGCACAGCACCGACCAGATGCCAATCCAGGTCCGTGAGAAGCGCAGCTCCTCCTGCCCGAAGTACATGAGCCCGTAGGGGCGTCCAGGGTCACAGGGGGCCCCGCAATCTTTCTCGCCCAAGAAGCGGTAATTCAGGTAGGAGGGCACCTTGAGCACCCGGGGGCAGCTGAACCTGCCCGCCCGGTCCGCCAGGTGGCTCCCTCCACCGGCGCCCGCCCCGCCGCCGCCAGGCCTGAGCTGCGGGTTGCTGGTCCACAGCTCGGGACCCAGAGAGGGAGTGGGCGTGCCCCGCTCGGAGGTGTTCTGGCCCACGCAGAGCTCGCCGGCGCCGTGCACGGGGAACTTCTCGCAGCGCAGCGTGTCCGGCCACTGGAAGCCGAACTTGTTCATGAGCGCTTCGCAGCCCTGGCGCGCGCGCTCGCAGAGGGAGCGGCAGGGCGGCAACGCCTGTTCCAGCACGGTGCACACCGGCGCGTACATGGAGCAGAGGAAGAACTTGAGCTCCGCCGAGCACTGTACTTTGACCAGCGGGTAGAACTGGTGGACCTCCAGGCCGGCGTCCTCCTGGTTCGTGTGGCCCAGCAAATTGGGCATGATGGTCTGGTTGTAGGCGATATCCGTGCACAGCGGAATGGTGATGGGCTGGCAGTAGCCGTGGTCCGGCACGGAGATGCCACGCTCGCCGTTGTACTGCGCCGGGGGTGGCGCCTGGCCCCGCGCGGAGAGGATCGGCGCCTCTGTCCACACGAGCAGCAGCGCCAGCAGCAGGGGCGGCCACGGAGAGCGCACTCGGGCCTGGCTACCCCCTGCTGACGCCGCCGACGCTGCTTTGGCTCCGCTGCAAACTTGCCGACTCCACTTCTCGGCCATACTTCGCCGGCTCCTCTCGCCCTCGTCGCTGCCTCGATCGCTGCCGCCGCCGCCGCCGCCGCCGCTTCCCGGCCCGGGCTGCCGCTGCCGCTGCTGCTGCTGCTGCTACTGCCGCTGCCGCCGCCGCGTTTTCCGTCTCCTACCAGCGCAAACTTGAGACTCATGAAGGAAAGGCAGGAGGGCGCAAAGCCCAGGAAGGGGCCAGCTCAGCAGCTGCCGCCGCGGACTCTTCCACCGCGCCGCCAGCCCCGTCTCCTCCGCCGGGCAGAGCGCAGCAGATCCAGCTGCTTTTGCTGCTGCTGCTGCTGCTGCTGCTGCGGCCGCCGCCGCCGCCGCCGCTGCCGCCTCTCCTCCTTCCGCCACCGCCGCCGCCTGACCATTTGCGGCAATCCCTCAAGCCCTCTCTCCCTCGAACCGGTTTCCAGGCACCCCGCAGTCTGCCTTTCACCAGAAGGGAGGAGCCTTGAAACCGACGCCTAAGTTTGCCTGCGTCAGGGACCGTCACCCAATATTTCTTCCCGGTTCGGAACGCAGAAGTGGAGCTGGCTCGGGAGTGATTTTCTCCCATCCCTTCCTGACCCCCGTCCAACTTCGGCGGAACACGAAAGGCGGGGACGGGCGGCTGCGAAGGAGGCCCGGGCTGACGGGGTTTGCCTTAAAAGAAGAAAGAAGGGGAAAACCTTGGGAGAATAGCCCCATATGTTGCAAGCGACTAATGAATGGAGGGGGTGCAGGGAGCTGGCGTGGAAGCAGACAATTGCTTTTCGTTTTTTGACTGAAAAATGTGCACGAATAAATACATTTTTTTTAAAGAAAAGGGAGGGGTAAGAGGCAACTAACTTTATAGGTAAGGTTATGAGTAAACAGCTAAAGAGTTGTAGTTGGGGAAGTTGCTGGTATGCTGAATGAAATGAAAACCCCAAATGCTTTCATCTGAAATGATTGGAGCCTGACTGAGGCAGCTTCTTAGCACTAGTTTTACGGCCGGCTTCCCATTCTCCCTCCCACAACGAATTAAAAATGAAATAAGCGTCTTTTTTAAAAAACAAAAAAACAAAAGAAACTTTAAGACATAGATTCTTTCCAGAAATTTAAAATGTAATGACAAATTCTCTCCTGCCCAACCCCCATGCTTAGAAAATGCACCAGAGGTTCCATTAGGGAAGACTGAAAGATTCACTTGGATGAACAGCTCAGGGAACTAAGGACCAAGCCCTCCCCAAAATAAATGAATAAAGCCAAACAAAACCCTATTATGTATTGCATAATGCACAGAATCACAGACTAGTCAACCCCACTTTAGCCAAGTATGTTTTTCAAATTCAGCATACTTGGTGAGTTTTCTGTAAAAATCCAGGAACTTGCATGAAATAAACCAGAGTTCAGTTAACAATAGATAAGCATTACATAGAGACTCAGCTGTTGGGTCTGCCACTAGCATCCTAGATGCATCTGAACACTTTCAAATATAGGAGGCAAGAGAGCAAAATATAAATTTGAACAGGCTACCATCAAAGCATTTACCAAGTATTTTGGCCTTTGGTTGAGTCCATATAATACACTGAACCACAAATTAGTGCATCAGATTAGAGTTTTCATGTTTTAGGCAAACCCAGCCCTTGTGGTTAGTTCAGTGTGTCATGTGATTTCAGAAATTTTGATTAACTGAGTAAATATGGGTAAGTTAACCATAGGTAAGAGTTTTTTCAAACATAGCCTCTGTCTCAGAAATATCCCATAAACTTAGATATTCTATAATCAAGGCCAGCTTTCTCGAATCTGGCAACCTCCAGGTCTGTTGAGACTGCAGCCCAGCTAGTCCAGTCTTCCCAGTGACAAAGGATGAATGAGCAGTCAGACCATGCCAGCTTGGAATTCTGGGAGTTGTAATCCAGCACATACCAAGGATGCTTTATAAGAGATGGTTATGATAGAGCAAAGTTCTTTAAACAATGTTCCTCAGATCACCGGTGTTCCCCAAACAACTTAAAGATATTCTGTAAGCAACTTCAAAGATGTCTTTTATTTCAATGTATCTTCATAAAATATATGGGAAATAAACAGTATTATTAAAGTAGATTTTATTTCAATATTTTCTTTTTTATAGAATTATACAATATAAGGAACAGACTTGAAGTTTATCTAGGCCTACCTCCCTGCCCAGTAGTATCCCTGAAGAGGACCATCCAGCTTCCAGCGAAGGAGACTCCACCATTCCCTTGCCTTTTGTTTCTTTAAAAAAGTCATAGGTATTCATACAACAGAGGTGGAGAAGGGAATCATTTGGTGTTCCGTGGTTTGAACAGTTTGAATGCTGAGATAGACTATTGCAGAGAAAGATGATTGGTGTGTCGTCAGAGATGGCAGAAGCCATCACTTGCGTATATCTTGATGCTAGAGTGGGTGGGAATGATCAAAATGATCAGCCAGAATCAGCTGCTGCCGCCAGTCACTTTTGTTCATTGAACTGGCATGCAGAGGGAATTCAATTCACTGGGCAGAAATCCCACCAGAGGGAAAATTCAGGTGAGATAAGGTGGCTCAAATGTATGTAATGTGCTGCTCAGAGAGATACTGTTAGCAAATAGGCAGAGACATCTGCTTTTGCTTTATCTCTAGACATGGGTTTGCTCCGAATCCCCCCATCCTCTACTGTGGCATTTGGGAAAAATGAGCAAGGGACTGACAGCTGAACCATGGGACAGAGCTCAGGAGGATCCCTCAAACACCTATCTAGACAGGTGGCAATAAAACAAGCCTGGAGTCACACTATACAAGAAAGCATTACATCAACCTGTTGAGGTTGTAGGTGGTTTTCTTTTCGGGCAGTTGTCCATGATCTGACAAGTTTCCGAATTCTTTCTTTTTTTAAACTTATCACCTAATTTTGACCACCTAATTAATTTTCCATAACACTATGCATTTTTCCAAGAGCTCTACTTCTTCACAAACAAGAACAATACCTTCTGAATGACAGCATGCATCTTAATAAAATATGGAACTACATAACTTGTATAAAGGAACTGAGGACTCTCCATCTTACTTTGACAAATTTATTTATTTATATTTCAGATTTGTCACCGCCCATCTCACTGCGGAGTGACTCTGAGCGGTTTACAGTAAAAACAGAATAAACATTAATTAAAATAGATATTAATTAATTAATTAAAATATGCTAATGATGATTTGAATCATGTGCAACAAAACACATACGTTTTCAGAAGTAAGTCCAGTTTAGTTCAAAGTAACTTTCTCCCCAGGTAGACTAACTCTCATATGGAAATAATCTAAAAGGTATTACTGTAACATCTATTAGGCAGATATATCTTACATCCTGTGTTTTTATTCAGAAAAAATCGATAGCTAGAACATTTTGCTTATATTACTTACAGACAAATAAGATAAATATTGATCCCAGCAATGCTGCCCTATGTTCAGAAAACATCCAGTTATGGTGAAAAAAAGGAGAAAGTGTGCTTTGAAATAATCTACCATTGTCACTGTTATTTATCTGAGTTTTTTGTTTGTTTATTTAGTTAGTACAAAGTTAAATGGGGTAACTCTTGACTGCTTCAAAATTCACTGTGTAGGACATTCAGTACTGGGAAGGTTACATATCTCTCTTTATGTCTAAGCAGATTCAGACCTAGTGAGAGCTCAGGGAATACTTGCCAGGAAAACCTTGGCTTGTAGGCTGCCCTGGCAAGTTGAAAAGAAAATTCCAAAAAGCAGTAGTGGCAAACCATCTCCACATTGCTGCCAAGAAAACTATATGGAGTAGTGAAGCTCAACTTGAAGGAGACTGCACTTCTACTGTAGGTATGTATGTATGTATCTTTGGGTATGTGTGTATGAGCCTATCATTGCTGGATTCCTTTCTTCTTTCAAAATTAGCACATGTATCAAAACAAATTACTGCAGATTCTTTCCTTCCATCTCTCCTTACTTATGATCATATGTAATCATACATTTGTTTCTTTAGAAATGCTTCTTTAGTTTGTCCTGCTTAATGGAGTTTACTCCCTCATAAGTGTAACGCTGCAGCGTTGGGCTCAATCCCATTCAGCATACTTCATGGTAGACCTGATGTTACCTTTGGGTTTTTTTGTTCTTGCACAGATACTTTATTTTGTGACTGAAAAGGACCATACACAGATGCGCACAAGATTTCTTACCGATATCGGCTGCGTCTATCACTCCCATAGAAGAATGACTACAGCAGTTTTCTGCAACAGTGGCAGCCTCCAAGGGAGTGGATTTCAAGTCTGAGAATTTACCAGCTAGGATGACTTTCTGGAGGGAATTCAGGTAGGAGAAGACTGCATGAGGATCTGCCTTTGATCAATATATAGTTTTCTAAATGAATGAGGAAAATATTAGAAGGGGGTCCTTTTTGTAGATTAGAGGGTTTGGTGCTCTTGGAAACAGAATAGATTGATGCTAATTCTCTTTATTTGAGTAACCGTGTTGTCTCCAAATAAGGCCACAACAAGAACTGGCTTCTCAAATTAAGTGCTTGATAACTAGTTAGTGTTTGGAGCTCCATAAGCAAGTGTTATGTTTACAATATCAGAGCCAGTCATTTGTAGACCTGTCAGTAATTTAAAACTCTTATGATTAATTACAAAGCTACACTGGTATGATCTGAACTACACAAAGTAGCCTTCAGCTCAAGGTTTGAATGGAAATACAGTACTGCAAGCAGGAGTATTGACAGGGTATGATAGAAAAAGTCAAGATGGTAGTCATGGCATTGCACATAAAAAACAGAGCTTCGGTCACAGTGTTGTGGCTGTCATCTTTTTTTACTGTTTCCGTGGACACCTCTGACTGCTTTATGGACATGAATTCAGAGCCAAACAATATTTTTAAATGGTCTGTTACTTGTTTAAGAAATATAGATACTGGGATATAGCTAGATTCAAGGAGCGCCAATTGGATGCAGAAATCACAGGATCCAAAATTCCTAATAGTTGGCCATGCTGTCATGGACCCCAGCTTGGGGGAGGTTAGAATAATGAACCAAGGAGACTTTGAGTCAGATCCTTTCTCATCCAAAAAGTTATGTGCCAATTCTTATTCCGTAGGATTATTCTACATGAGGGAAGTCCAATGTGAATTACAGTGAATTTATTGGAGGAAGGTGAAATCAAAATGTTACTGAGATTTTATATTCAAGTCATTTCCCTATATTATAAATTGGGAATGAGTAGTCTCATACAGCTGGCAATGTGTTTTGCATGTATGCGTTGAATCTATTTCTCTTGCTGATTGGTGTAGGGGGATTTTGATGAGCTATATATTCTTTTTGAAATTATTGAGTAAATAAAAACAATGAGTAAAGTACCAGCTTGATCCTATTTGCATTTTCTTAAAAGATAAGTTTCAGAGAATTCAGAAACCCCAACTTCTCACAATGTGGGCATGTACTTGGGGGCTGGGGCATGCTTTGCCAGGCATGAGAAATAAATTATGCCAAGACTAAAGTGATAGGGTTTGCAAAGTGGTCCCTAAACCTGATCAAGTCTCATGTTTTAAATATCTGCTACAGGTAGCAGGAAAGCTCACTTAAATTATGTAGCTCCATCAAGAACAGCCTTAGTCAAAGGTCAGCAGTTTATCTTTTTGCTTCAGTATGGGTGCTCAGTTGACTCCAGCTGCAAGAAAGCTATGTTCTGTGCACAGTCATTGTGTGTGGCATAAATAGGGCCCTATAAGAAACCCGGGAAGACCAGCAGGCTATATGACGTAGGAACAAGCCAGGAGAGCAATTAGACACAAAATACATGCTATGCATTGGCACGTAGAACTAAGTCATATACCCAGTACTGTATTTTGAGCACCCAGGTTAATAATCTGAAATCAGCAAGATATTTTACCGTGCCAAAAATCCCAGAGTGCTCACCCTAGCTTGTTTTGATGTCTTCACACAGCTGGTCTGGAAGGGAGATACATAAGAATTCCACATAGTCAATGCTATTGCCCAAGTAATATTGACAGCCTGGAAACACAGTACAAGTACTATTTTATTGCAGTTATTGTAGAGGTATTTGTCATCTTCACCTGGCTCCTTTTTAATAAGAGTTTGCAAGGTGCACAGATATATATTATGTTAATTATTTATTAGAGATTATAATATCTTTAAATGTTATAAAATTTGTTTTATAGCACACAAAGTCTGCCAGAATATTATTGTCAAATTGTTGAAAATGTGTAGAGATGTATAAATTATGTTTTTTGTACTGGCATAGTGTGATATTTAAATGTTTTTCCTTTTCCTTTTATTTTTCCTGGTTGATATTTGTAATAAAGATCCATTCATTCACATATAAGCTTAGTTTATGGCAATTTGACTCAGTTCAGGAATTAATAGCAGAGATAGATAATCAGATAGTAAAATTAGGACTGTCATCTACATTTGTGTAACTTCTTAAAAGCAGAAACACCATAGAGAGATGAGTATATAGCTTAATTGTTCAAGGTAATGAATTACAAAAGTCATTTTTGACATTTTAAAAGCTGAAAAATTGTTGTTAAACATTACCAAATAATTCACTCCCTTAGAACAATTTGAACTAGAGATTGGATGATCACCTCTACCATCATCACAAAGGAATGTGTCAAAACAGTAAAGAGGGAAACCCCTGTGAAGGAAAGCAATTTTAAAAAAGATGGATTAAGAGGATCACTCTCCAATCATTTAGAGGTCTGTGTGGGACTTTGGGTACATTCCAACTAGTGTTGAAAAAATCTGTTTTGAGATCCTTGGGAAATGTAACCTATATCTGGTTTTTCAAGAAAAAATGGTTAAAGCCTACCCAATAAATTTAGTGAAATAAGGCTGCAAAAGGCAGGTGGTTTTCCAGTTGGGATATTTTCTTTAAAACTCAGGGTGACCCATTCCTTTTTCACATTTCACTGCCAATGCTTCTTAATGGCATGAACAAAAAAATCCCGCCAAGTATTTTTTCTAATATGAACATGAAATAAATGAAGAAGGAACAGTTTTCCCATTGAACCTCTCTCCTCAATCAGCCTGCATTTAGCAGGATGTCATGGATCCTATCAAGCCTGAGTAGTGATTGGTTGAGTCTCAAGTAGAACTTGTCATAAATGGAAGTACACATACTTCATAATGCCAGATATTGTGCCACACGCCTTGATGTTGTAACTTAGCAAAAGTCAATCAAAGCCAAATTCATTTAATCTGAGTCTAGGTTGGGATAGCCCTAGAGATCTATTCCTGTTTAACCATAAGGAAATTTACACTCTAGAATAAAAGATAGATCTAGATGCTGGAAGACAAGAAGAATTAGTTGACCTCTTGATAAGAAAAGCAAGGAAAGGGAATAAAAAAGTGGGAAAACGTGAGAAAGACTTTTGTAGAAACCATTTCTCCAATCATAGCATTCATTTCATCTTATACTATTACTCATGGTGTGCTAAAAATATGCTTCTAATAAATTTGTGGTTTTTTATTATAAAACAAAACAAAGTAAAGCAATTGAGTCACATGTATCAAGTAAGTTAATAACTTTATTAATAATTAAATGCATTAATTAAATTATTAAGTAATACCTTTTGGGAAAAGGTTCCTCACCAGCACAAATTCTGTCAGTCTCAAAGACAGTAAGGCTAAATTGTTGAGAGACAGAAACAAGAAATTGGTCAAATTCTCTCTGACTTTCTAGCTTCAATTAAGTAGAAATGATGTGGAACCTTACTGAGTAGTGAGGGTGGGTGTGTGACCTTGTTCTCTGGATATTTATTGCCACCAAAAGAATACCTGCTAGCTATCAGTGGGATCTCTGATAGTATATTTATAAATAAAGCATGTATTTATGGTACTTACTGTGGTAATTTTATTTTATTTTATACAAACCTCATTTTCTTTATTACTTGGAATTAGGAAATGATTGTATATCTGTTTTTAATTCAACTTAATCAATTTTAATTATTACTGCCAAATGGTTTTCTGTTTGTTTCTTTGAACACTTTTATTTGAAGATATAAAAAAAATGCTACATATTGAGGTTAGGGAAGTATTGAGTCCTGCATTCCCTCAAGAGCATCAAGACAATGTTAGACATTGAAGCTATGATGGATGAGCCCAGAGCTGACAGGAAGTAAACAAGATTCTTTCCCTTTTTTTCTCGTTATCATTTCTTTTTCACCTAGCAAACTAAAGAAGAAGTCAGAACTGACTTTAGTTGTCAAATGATTCCCAGTTAGAGAACAAAGCAGGGACAGGTCACGTTCAGGGTCTCATGAATTAGCATTTTCAGAGCATTCCACACTCCATATTCTTTGGCTCTTTTACCCTAAAACTGAAGTTCCTCTTGAGTCAAGCTTGATTCCTACTGATTGCATCCATGCAGTTTTCTTAGCAGCATTACCAAAGTGGTTTCTTATCACTACTGGGGATGATGATGATTTACTTCCCAATATACCCAACAGCTCTGGCATTCACAGTATTTTCCCCCTCCAAATGCTAACCAGGACCAGTTTAGTTTCCAAGATCAGCCAACGTTGATCAAGTGCTGCTTGATTAGTCATTTAAATCCACATTACGAGGGACACAATTTCATTTGCTTTGCAATGGGGCAAACCATCCTTCAGTCTTTGACTTCTGCCCCAAAGCAACAAAGTTTTCTTGATGACAACAACAAATTATCTGGATCAGCCAAGGGGAAGGCTGGTATGTGAAAAATCTGTCTTTTTGACTCCTTCATATTCTGATTTTATTTATTTATGTAATAAATGTATAGGCCACCCATCTCATATACATGACTCTCAGTGACTCACAATTAGAACAGAATAAAAACATTAAAATATTTTAATGGAAACAAGTGTTATTCTAATTTAGATTGAATAAATACAATTAAATAAATCCATTAGCAGCTGTGGAACACAGTTGAACCTTCTGATGGACATACAGCAATTGTCCATAACTATTCCAGATGCCTTTTTTTTTTTTAAATCCAGTTTCATCAAGCGTCCCTTCTTTCTCCAAATCCTCATTCTGTTTAATATATCACACCGAATGAAGCACAAAATAAAGCATGTGCATTCAATATATTGGTACTGATAAAAATCCTCTTTATCTAAACACTTATAAAGTAAGTACTGTATAAAAGTTCACCAGTTTTAGTGTTGAATGTGGCTCATGTAGGCATATGTAAAAAATGTAGATGATCCCTCATAAATTAAAATCTTATGTTACCTATGTTCCACATCTGATATGTAAGTGTATGGGTATAGAGCAGAAAATACAGTAATTTTTTAAAAATAAAAAAGTTTTTAAAAATCCAATGGATCTTATCTCAGCTATACTTTATTATATGTTTCCAAATTATGAAACCTTTATAAATTTTGTCATATCATCACAATTTTCTGATTTTTTTTTCTTCCCATTTTTAGAACTTTGCAACTTTACTGATGGGTTTATACTTACAAGGATAGCTCTTAAGGTGTACTGAATTTATAAGTACTACTTTTGTAAGATACTAGCAAAGCCTCCAGCATCTTTAAAAAGCAACTGGAGAATTATGAAATAAAAAAAATATTATACAACTGAAGAGGAGGTACCAAAGTTGCTTGCAAGTGGCCTGTAATTGGTTTGGCTTAACTTGCATTGTTCATCCAAAAATCTCAAAGGAATTGATAAATTATTTGAGAGATTTCATCCAGATTTCTCCTCCAGGCGTGAAAGCCTTCAGATGGTGGGGAATATGCAGGTTAAAGCCAGCGCTGATTGGGATGTATGGAACTCTGACATATTTTGAGGCATCAGCTTGGGGAAGCCTACTTTGGTTTATAAACTTAGTCATCTCATTTTTGTTTCTTGTTTGACTGTTACACCCGTTAAAGAGATTGGAACCTGTTTTTATTTGGTACTGTAGGCTGTTCCTGGATAGCTCATTAATATACATAACTGTACAAGTTCAATTTTTTTCTAACAGTGATCCCAAGTGATCCAGGAAAGTCTTCAAAAGATCCAATCTTCTTCAAACACTGAACAATAATTCAGAAAGTCTAATTTTTCTGTTTTCCAAGCATGCAGCAAGGAGTCTCAAATAGACTTGGTTTTGGAAGACCAGGTTCAAGTCCTCTCTCAACCATAGGCTTTATTAGGTGATTCTGCGTGGTCATTCCCTCCTACCATAAACCATCTCACAGATTTTTGGGGGAAGATTAAATTAGGAAGATTCCCCTCCCTGTTACCTCATGCTTTCAAAGAAAAATAGGATATTAAAAATATATATAAATGATGAACAACAATAACTATATATACACATTTCCATTGTATTTTGAAAACAGGAAACCCAAATGCAATGGGCGTGTTCATAGTAATTGAGCCATGATACTATTGCTGGCTTGAACGCTGCATAGCTTCTGGATTTCAAGCATTCCTTTTTCTAAAGTCCCACCTGCACCTACACTTGTTGGCATGACAGCAATTCAAAGACATCAGTGGGTACACAGTCCATTTAGCTTCTGAACATGAGATGTCTCATGTTTTATCATCATTTTATTCTTCAACAAAGATAGAAGAATATCTTGGACTGGTCCTGTCTGTGGCCATGTGTCTGATTCTAATTGAAACATTTGGAAAGTAGACTCAACAGGCACAGAGATCAACCAGTATAGTTTCTGTCATTGTGGGGAGATTTATTTATGATGATGTTTATATCCTGCCTTTCCTCCAGGAGTTTGAGGTCATGGAGGCTGAGTATCTCTCATCACTTTGTTTTCTCAACAGCCTTATGAGGAAAGTTGGCCTAAAAGATAGCGATGGGCCAAAAGCACTCAGTGACATTCAAGGTTGCGTTAGGACTAGAAACTGGTTTCCCTAGTCCAACATTTTAACCACTTTAACAGACTAAGTCTATTATACTTCTATTTTCCAGACTTGGTTGGTTTCAGAAGCTAAGTAGAATGAGCCCTGGTTAATATTGGATGTCCACCTTGGAACCCCAGGAAAGTTGAAAAAAGTTGAAAAAATCCCAGAAGAAGATATTGGCAAATCACTCCCATAATACAATGGAACCTCGAATTACGAATTTAATCCGTTCCGTGACTCTGATTGCAACTCGAATTGGTCGCAACGTGAAGCACGTTTTCCCATAGGGTTCAATGTAAATACGGTTAATCCATTCCGCCCTCTGAATTTGGTCGCACCGCGAGGCAAATTTCCCCATAAGGTTCAATGTAAATACGGCTAATCCGCCCTCCGAATTTGGTCGCTCCACGAGGCACATTTCCCCATAAGGTTCAATGTGTCAGCTGGCTTGCACGGCTAGGAAATTCCCCAGGCGTGCCTTAGACAATTTCACCGCTCAAGCCCTAGCGCAGAAAGAGGAAGTGCTAATGAAATCTGAGCGCGCGGGGGGGGGGGGGGAGGCTTTTGTCGCGCGCGCACACAGCCGGGAGCGGGAGCTCCCCCCCTTCCTCAAATCTTTCCTTTGTCCATAGCCCTTGGACAAAGAAAAGAGCTGGGAATTGAAGAGCAATCTGTGCGCGCACGCGGGAAAGCTCCCACTCCCAGCTGTGTGCAGGACAAAAGCCCAAGGAAAGCAATGACTACGCCAAGGGCTATGGACAAAGTAAAGAGCGGAATTAAGAGGAATCAGTGGGGGGGAGGGAAGCTCCCACTCCCGGCTGTGCGCGTGTGACAAAGGCCTTTCCCCCACCCCCCACCCCCGCACTGATTTGATTGCTTTCACTGCGCTTTTGTCAAAGGAAAGAGCGGAATTAAGAGGAATCAGTGGGAGGGGCCACGCACTGATTGATTTCACTGGGCTTTTGCCGCGCGCACCACGCCAAGGGCTATGGACAAAGGAAAGATTTGAGGAAGGGGGGAGCTCCCGCTCCCAGCTGTGCGCGCATGACAAAAGCCTTCACCCCACCCCCCGCGCGCTCAGATTTCATTAGCACTTCCTCTTTCTGTGCTAGGGCTCGAGGGGTGAAATTGACTAAAGCACGCCTGGAGAATTTCCTAGCCGTGCAAGCCGGCTGACACATTGAACCTTATGGGGAAATTTGCCTCGTGGAGCAAGCTTCCTTGCTACCGCGATCTCGCCCACAGGAAGCCGCGACCACGTGGCAGCAGGGCAAATGGCCGGGGATCCGGTTCGTATCGCGAGGCGGAGGTCGCACGACGAGGCAAATTTTTGCGGCCGGAGCTGGTCGTATCGCGAAATTTTCGTAAGGAGGGGCGTTCGTAACTCGAGGTTCCACTGTACTCTCAGGAAAACTGCATAGATGTAGTCACCATGTCTGAATTGATTTATAGAGGTCTTTAGCTTTTAATTATTTCTACATGTGCATTTATATAAATAAATAAGCATAAATGAATTTTATAAACTAACCTTTAACATTTTTATTCTTAGTGAAGTGGCAAGTATCAGCATGACTGTAAACAGAAAAGGTACAAATATGACCAAGACATGGCTCTGGGGTTGTCCTGTAGACCACATGGTTCTCAGTAAACTTTCTCTAAAAGGGTGTACATCTTTCTAAGCAACCACATTGGAAAATGTAGTAGTGTGAACACAATGGTATTTGTATACAAATACCTATGAGTGAATACATAATAAATAATAAATGTGCATAATACAATAAATTAGCATAATACAAAATATATAATGAAATCAAAAAATAAATATTTCCCAGAGAATAGGATTTCGGCTATTCAAGTTCTCTATCAATTTATCTGCAAAATCTGAAACATTTTAAATAATATTAATACAAAATATTAATTGAAATTGTCTAGAAAATATGAGAGCACCATGTTCAAAGCACATTGGAAAATGTACTTCCTTTTTTTATAGTCATCATGGGATTTGGCAGGAAACACTAGAAAATTTCTAAGAAATGTCAGGTTGTCTTTACTGGCAGTTTTTTATTTACTTTGCTCTGGAGAGAAACATGTTTGATTCTAAAGGAAAAATTCATTGACCCACAGATTTTTCTAAATGTGAGTTTATTTGTGCAAGCAAAGGGAAACTGAAAGATGAGTATATTTTACAATGCCTTTCTTCCCCAATCTTTTTGAATAAGCACTTAAGGAAAGTTTATTAAGTGGAAACTGTCAATTCTTATATTTACAGTAAGGGCAGATTGAGGATATTAAGGAAAATGCATGTAGCAAATTAGGGTGAATTCAAGCTGTCCTGAATTTTAAATGTAAGTGAGAATGAAAAGATATTGATATAGATGACACAAATACAGATACAGATTTATATACTCACCTACAGTACACGCAAGAGAGAAAAGAGAGCAAGAGACATAGGACTCATCTGCTATTTCAGTGCACTCTGTCCTGTTTTCTAAAGTTGTCCTGAAGTTACCAGTTTTCCATTTTGCATAATAGAAAATCCAGCCATCTGAGATCTTCTCTGCATGACAAACCCTTGATTAGAAAAATAATATGGTGGAAGTGGAATTGGTATTTGTTATGAATGGCTGGAGAAAAGAGCCCAGCACTGAAAACAATCAGGGCAGGAAAAAAGAGAATGCATTCAACATTCTGAACTATGATACTGAGAGATGATTGAGTTTTTTCAAAATGATGTAAGCTGTTCACGTCATTTGGAGTTTGAGAAAAATAAGACAATTTTAAAAATCTAAGTTTTGCATTTCTAAGCCTTAAAAAATACATCTGCAATAACAAAAAGGAACTTTTATTCTCAGGTTCAAAAATAAGCCTCCCTCTTTGCCAAAAGCAAATTGTCAACCATATTATAATAGACTGACAATAAAGCAGAGCAGGGGAGCAAATTGGAGCAATTAGAGTGAAGTGGAGGAATTATCTATTTGGCCCTGCAGAACAAATAACTGGCAGAACAAGTACAACAGATCTGTGAACCTCTGGGGCTTCTTTCACAGGAATAGTTTTAATCTGAATTCAACATGTACCTTGTTACTCGGGTTATACTGAATTCCACAAAATAGCTGTGACAGTAGAACACGTATTCATGAGAGAATAATAGTTTTTCCAAATGAGAAGGACCACGTCATTACCCAATTACATAGAGGTGGAAAACCTGTGGCCCTTCAGATGCTGCTAAATTACAGTGCCCAGCATTCCTCATCATTGGATATGTTCCAATAGAGCTGTTGGGAGCCATAGTTCAGCAGCATCTGAAGGGCTACTAAGTTGGCGGTAAGCAATGGATCCCTGTCCCTTGCCTAAACTAGGTATTTGCAAGTGTATCTCAAAGGGCAAGTGAAAAGTCCAATTTCAGTTTAATTTTTCACACAAAATCCCAGAGCATTGGTATGATGAAACACTGAAGGAAATTTAAAAAGAACGACTTACTGTTGCTGCCATCATGTTACCCAAAATATGGAATTCAATTGCTAATGTTGTAGTGCCAGCCTTAGGCAATTGCCCTGGAGTGTCAGATACTGGCATTGAGCATGGATATTTACCTAGGGTGCTAATCCTCAAGGAGCTGTGATCTCTTCTTGTGGGGTCCTATTGGTGGTGGGACCATTACCTCAGCCCCAACCACATACTGTTTGGCTACCACAGGGGCATGCATGTTCTTCTGAGCTGAGAGCCACATTCAACCTTGGAGGGCTGTGCTCAGGAGGACACTCCTAAAAGCCACCCATTTGGTTTCATCTCATTTATATTTAAATACTGTAGAATTACTATTAAATATAATTGGTATGATTACTCTCTGGTCACGTATTTAATCATTTCCCTCTTCTGGTGCAGTAAATATAACAATATTTAAAGATGACATGGGCCACAGCCATGGTTTTGGGGAGCCATATTCAGCCCTGAGCCTCAGGTTTTGTTACCTCAGTGCTCAGGATAAAGCTCCCAGAACCAATAGTTCTGCTACAGGTATCGTCCACAATCAAGGAAGCAAACAGGGATTGGGTTGGAATTAAAAAAAGAACAAAGCAAGGTGAGAAGGAATTGGATTGGACTCGGTCTGGATCTCCTGATAGTTTTTTCTTTCCTTTGTTTTATTAGGACAGTCAGTCTTAACATCTTCAGCAAACATACTTGACGTGTTTAAGTCTCCAACCTTTTCGCAGACCGCAAACAAGGTGATATGAGATGCCTTTCAACTAGTTCTTCTCACTCCACACTCTCTGGATTTTTTTTTTCCTTTTGCTTTGACTCTGCTTGACCCAGGAAAAACAAGCAGAATCCCAAAAGGAAGAGCAGGAACTTCTGAGATTTGCTACATGGTTATTGTTACTAGGGAAACAGCTTCCTTAACATTCATGCACGGTGCAGCCCTGCCTGCCTCTGTGTCTGCAGCTCAGCCAGCTGCCTGAAGGAGAGGGGCAGAAGCGTCTGCTGCCTCTTTTTCCAGTGCTTGTCAGTCTCAGCGTCTTAAATTGAGCTCCTTTTAGGGTGTTCAGTTATGTTAATAGAATAGAGCTTGTTTGGAAGGGCTATTTTTCTGATGTTTATTTCCTAAGATTTGCAACTGCTGTTGGAAAAAAATAGATTTTTTCTTCTCTCCTTCTAATTGAAAGATAGCTATCTTTATTTTTCCAGCTCCTGCAATTGTTAACATCAGCTCCTGTGTGAGCATTTGCCATTACTACTTGGCTTTGATTCTACTCTGCTCTCTCAGTCGATTATCCTTAGCATAGCTATTCTTTCTGCAATCTCATTTTATTCTTGATGCATTTAGGCTGAATTCTCTAGACCAGTGTTTCCCAATCTTGGCAACTTTAAGATGTGTGGACTTCAACTCGCAGAATTCCTCAGCCAGCAACTAAGTTAAAGTCCACACATCTTAAAGTTGCCGAGATTGGGAAACACTTCTCTAGACATCAATAATTTGCATTTTTCAGGCCATACACCTATTTCTGCAGTTCCAGAAAGTTGACTGGGTCCTTGGTGAGTATAGTGGTGGCTTTTGGGAAGACAGAGGCCTGGGGCTTGGCTCAACTGAATGAGCAGGATTCCAGATACAGAATGTTGTTACTTTATGTATTTACTTCACTTCTCTGCCACTCAAAAACTGTAGTTGTGCATGCAGTATGTAATTTGTAAAAACTCATAAAAAATAAGAATGTATAAAACAATTTTAAAAACCCTAAACCAATATAAAGACCAAGATAACGAACAGCTTTTTGGTGGAAGCCAGGATGATATTGGTAAATTAACTAAATATAAAACACCATGGTAAAGAAAGAACATAAGATGGAAATTCTAATGCCTAGGATTCATTTTGTTTGTTTAAGTTTTTACCTGGTATGGAAGAAATCATAATGTAGGTCCAAGTGAGATTCTGTGGAGAAGACATTCCAGAGATATTATAGCCACCTGCTATTCCTCATTAAGTAGGGCTCTGAAGAAGGAGCTGAGATCTTAGGGTCCTGGCTGGCAAACATGCTCCTTCAGTCTATTCTCATTTCTTACTGCAATTTGGAATTAGTAATAGCAATAATATATTAAAGGGAAGGAGAACAAAGATCATTATACAGAATTTAAAATTTCTTAAGGGCACATATGGCAGGCATACTTTTCAGTTGTCCATAAGTTCCAGCACGATACTATATTTTCTAGACCCTGAAAATTGCTGTCCTTCATTTTTGCCATTTGCAGTTTTGATATAAACAATGTTTATGTGAATTGCTTGAGTTGTAATTCTTAGAATTGAGTTCTTTCTCCAGGGTCTTTAGATATCTGAGGGTGAATATCTTATAATCAAAGCATTCTGTCTTTAGTATGCATACATAGAAATATGCATGCTCAAAAGTTGTGGCATTTCCAAAAGTAGGAGGTTGCTTTCAAGCAATGGCTTATTTATTTCAGTGTTGTCAAAACTGTTGCAGACAAACATCTTTCACTCCCAGGCGTCTACATGCAAAGTGGAATAAGCCCATTGAATAAGGCACTACAATTGCTAATTAATAATTTGAGCAGTTGATAAAATATGGTAAGGCAATCATATTTTGCTGGAACAAGCAAAAATAGTCAACAAGCTTTGGGCTTTTAAATCATGGATCATGGGATCATTATACAATAGAGGATACTACAAAGGAACATCTGCAATGTTCAGTTTTAGAAACAATAGAATGCCCAAAGTGATCATTGCGACCAACTGTGATGAGACAAGATGTCCCTGTTTTCATCTGAGAAATGTTGGAGGGCATATACAAGGATGATTCATAGGTTTGATACTTAATGTTTATATTTTTTCCCATTCATTCCCTTAGTGAATGAAAAAGTAGATATTCTTGCTCATTCACTTGTTGCACTTATGAATTCAATTCTCTGCTCTACTGGGGAATTCTGGGAGTTGAAGTCCACATATCTTAAAGTTGCTGAAGTTGAGAAACACTGCTCTATTTGCATGATAGCTAAGAAGCAGGCAGACATACGATGTCTTTAAGATGACCAGACTTTACACTATCTGACATTTCCAGCAAACAGATATGTTCAGACCCAGGAACTTATCGAAAACAGGCAAAAACTGCTTCCAATAATAATTCATAGAGTTAGCCCTTCAAAATGAGAAATATCAAAGAGTAAATAATCAGGACTTAACCAATGCATGTTTGAAAAGCTGTATTATTTCAAGCAAAAATAAACACTGTGAGATACACCTTGGGCAATAAGGCAGAGATTCTCAAACTTTCTGGTAACATGAACCATGACAATTTTAGTCAGACTGACCTTTCTTATCACCTGGATATCACAGATTCTGGAATCTGCTCTATATAATAAGGTTGTCAGTTAAATTGAAACCCTTGAGAAATGCAGTAATTTTGCAGTGTGAGACTGACAGAAAAAGTCTTTCATATAAAGAATTCCCTTTGAACTCAGTGGCATTTCTTGATAATAAAAGGTTAGAAAACTTGGTCCTAGTTGCTTTACTTAGAATACTGAAGACAGAAGGGGAAATAACTTTATATCCCTTGTGAGTGTAGATGGTGAAAGTGTGACTGCCTAGAGAGAATTATTTTCCTTATTGAACCCTTCCCCCTCCTTTTTAAAAATATTGATATGGCACACAGTCACATAACTAAAACAACTATTAAAGGCTTTACTGCTTAAGAGATATTAGCTATAATTCTAAACTCACTGGTCATACTTCTGTTTAGAAAAAGGTTGATGTAATGCAGTTTTGTACCCAAAGCCCTGCTGAATTTTCTTCCCTTTTCTTGGGGGGAATTCTCTGTTTCAGGGTCACCTTCCTTTTAAGTAAATATGGTAAATCCTTCATCTTCAAATAAAATGGTGGAGTTTGGCCCCAAATAATAGCATAATTACAGGCAAAAATCTTGTGTACTTTCCAGCTTTTCTCCAATGTGTCAACTAGGGATGCTGATACCAATCTAAATCAGTTTTGGTTTCCCCCCCTCTGAATGAATGTGCTCAAGTGTTTTTACTTTAAAACACCAGAAGTCAAGAGATCAAGCAGAGATGTTCCAACGGAGTGAAAACATGAACCTTAATTCCAAGCAAATTTGTGCATGCATGTGTGTACCTGCCAGAAATCTCTCTCTCACACACACACATATAATTTTTATTAAAGATTTTTAAAAAGGAAGATTAAAAACTAATACAAACTAATATAAAGTAAGAAAAAGAAAAGAAAGAGAAAGGTAAAAGTGCAAAAAAGGGGGGGGGGAAGTAGTAGAAAAATAGAAAAGAAAGAAAAAAGTTACAAAGAAGTAGCTTCCGATCTTCTTTACAGAACCAATACCAAGTCATCTGCAAAAGTGTTTAACTTATAAGTTTCTTTTTTAATCTTTACTCCCACAATCCTCTCATCTCGTCTTATATCTCTATCCTATTCAGTATTTCAAGAACCAAAATAAACAAGAGAGGAGACAGTGGACATCCCTGTCTTGTTCCTTTTTGTATCTCACAGGTTTTTGTTACATCGCCATTAACAATTAATTGTGCTTTCTGTGAAATGTAGATCGATCTTACCCATTTTATAAAGTTCTCTCCAAAATTCATATCTTCCAAAACCTTGAACAAGAAATCCCAGTTCAAATTGTCAAAGGCCTTCTCTGCATCTAAGAAAATCTATGTGGCTTTCCAGAAGTCATATTCCAAAAATAAAAGGTGAACAGGATAGTTGGATAGAGTTTATTATAGTCACAGACCAGAGTTCAAAATAAAATATGTTCAAAATAAAAGAAAAATAAAAACACAAAACAGGATAAGAATGTTACAGTTGGTGGTAGGTTCATTGGTGGGCAGTCAGAGTGTGTCTAATTTTACAGGCACGGTAACAGAATTTGGCTATGTTCAAAGAAGCTAAATCATACTGATCTGATGACAAGAAATGTACATAAAAAAGATCAGAATTTCCCAGGTGTTTTACTAGGTAAAGAGTTATAAGGCTGGTCCTAGGATCCTTACAGAGGATACAGTATAACAGGACATGAGCCATAGTTTCAATAGCCTTTGTTCAGAGGGACACTGTCTTAGCTCACAGGGAACTTTTTTGTATTGGCACTCCAAAAGATCTGTGGGGGGAACACTGAAGCATGCTAAAGTCCTTTGGAATTTGGGCATGGTTATATGACGTAAATATCTTGCTGGTTTGAAAAAGGGAGCTTGACTGTTCAGAAAAACATTCTTGGGTAAAGCAGACTTTTGGGATTCCAGATCTTAATATATTGTTTAAATGCACTAAGTGCACATTCATAACCCATCATTAAGAATGCCTCCCTAGAAAAGCTGAGATGTTGTTGTAAAATTGTCCTGCTATGTACTGATTTATAAGTGTCCTCAATAAGCAAAGAACTCAAGCTAGTAACTTAAGCCAGTAAAAAACAGTAACTTCAGCCAGTATGTTATCATGCAAGTCCATGCACCAGTTTCGACTTTAATCAGCCCTGCTGCAGATAGAATATATTAATTGAATTATTAATTACTGGTTAAAATTACTGGATCTAAAATGAGATACTCCATAATATAAAATTGATCCCCCATCAATATATACCAACCATACTCTTTAAGACACAAACTACTGCTACACGTAGAAACACCCTACATACGTGGACATTTTCTTCTTCCAGCAGAAAATGCAAAGAAAAAAACATAGGTTGGAGAAAAGGTACAGAGAATTTGTTAGGTTTCCACAAAAGCCTTGAAAAGAAGCCCAGATGCAAAGTAAAAGGAACTAGCTAACCCTTCCTATGACTATAACTCTGGGAATTTGCAACCAATGATCATGCCAACTGGGGTGTATTGAACCTCACGTCCCTCTAAACCAATTACTGGCCTCTTCAGACTGTAGAGATTGGCAAGCTTTGTGTATCTGTAGAGGGACTAGGGAGTGGCCTTGAAGGACAGGAGGAAGAGCTGCTACCAAGGCAACGGTCAGAAAAGTAGGGCTTGAGCCTGTTCCAAGAAAGTAATTTGAGAAAACCTCTCAGGCAGGCCCCTCTCTAGTTCACACAAAGATAAAGGAAGGGAGGGGGAAGCACATTCACTCTGTTACTATGGCTGTTACAATAAAAATTGTCCTGACATCTGGCATTGGTTTCTTAGTCTGGTCTACCTTATAGGGTTGGCCATATCTTAATTTAGAACCAACATTTGCTTTTGTTAATCTGTGGATAACTTTTTTTTTTTTTTTTTTGCTGATTTTAGAGAGTTCTGTCATTTTGCATTAGGAATATATGTGCCTGTTTAGTAAAAGGATACCACAGACCACATTGTCAATCAAATCAAATCAAATCTAGTATCTTTATTGCAATCAAAGACCAGTACAGAATAAAATTCGATAATAAAAGACAGGTTACATATAAAAAGAACGAATAGTAAAATTAACTGGGCTTATCAATCAGTTGGCTGTGCATTTTGCATATGACATAGCAGAATTTAGCTACCTTTAAGATAAAGGAGTCGTGGGTCTCTGAAAGTAAAAATCATAAATAAAATTGATCAGAATGACTGGAACATTTGTTTAAATGTGGGGTTATCAACTTGGGTGGTGTGCCAGCATAAAATGAGTGGTAAAATAAAAGGTGTTAACAGTTTTGATAGCCCCTTCACCGCATGGTCAAAACCTTAGCCCAGGTTTTGTACCCTTGTATCTCCCTTCTAAACCTGCAATACGAAGATCATCAAATCGAGCCATAAAGAATGCCCTCCTATATTTAGGGATTGCAGTTTGCTTTAGGTACTACCAGGTCTTAGGAGGGTGAATGAGCTGGTTAGGAGTAGTGAAACATCAGTGGGGCAAGAATACAGCCTTGCCTGACTTCTCTATTAACAGGGATCTCGTTGTTATAGTATCCTGGGCAGCTACATCTAATTTTTATGGTGGTGCTGTGTACCTTGTTGAGGAAGAAAAGGTATGAAGATTAGATCTGAACCTTAAAGTAGTATCAAATAATGTGTTCATTCAAATGCATTTCCTGATATACTACACAAAATGTGGGCCTCCAAAGTCAGTAAATACCAATAAATAGAGATTTTATTCTTTCTTTCTTTCTTTCTTTCTTTCTTATTAAATTCATATGCCATCCATCTCTCCCAGAGGGTGACTCTGGGCAGCTTACAATTAAAAACCAAGACAATAAAAACAATAAAAAATATAAATAACCCCCAATTAAAATCACAAGTAACAAATCTATAAAAGCAATATACAATTCAAGAAGATGAGGGAAGCAGTATCAATCATCTCACCAGCCACTTCCAGCAATGTGAGCCCCAATCAGGCCCCCAGGCCATCTGGCACAGCCATGTTTTTACACCTTTTTGGAAGGCCAGGAGAGTGGGGGCAGCCCACACCTCAGGTGGCAAGCTGTTCCACAGGGTGGGGGCCACGGCAGAAAATGCCCTTTTCCTAGACTCCGCCAGCCGGAATTCCTTGACTGGTGAGGTCCACACCATGCCCCTTCTGCCGGACCGAGTGGGGTGGGCAGATATAACAGGGGCGAGATGGCTCCTCAGATAACCTGGTCCTGTGCCATGAAGGGCTTTAAAGGTGAAAAACAATACCTTGGACTGGACCCGGAAGCAAACTGGCAACCAACACAGCTCACATAACCGAGGTGTTATATGTGCCACCCAAGGGGCGTTCAAGATAGTCTGCGCCACTGCATTTTGTGCCAGCTAAAATAATATATCTGATAACAGCACCATTTTATGAGGTGAAGTTTGGAGTGGCTTTTAACAGTTTCTCACTGAAAGCTGGTGAGAGTTTTAACTGCTTGCTGAAATACAGAGGGCTCCCCTCTCTTTCACTTTCTCTCTCTCCTCACTTCCTCTCTCTGCATTAGTATTATCATATTCTTGAACTTTTAAGTCTGTGTCCAGCTCTTTTATAGCAGTTTTGGCCTGTTTTGCTATAACACTGCCTTGCTAGTATTGTTTTGTATCTATTTACCATTTCTTATTTTCCTTGGTTACAACACTGACCATCTTTATTTTGTAGCTGCCCAGTTCCCTCAGACACCTCCTTTTCCTAACTCGTTGTTTTCTCTCCAAGGTGCCATCACTTCTAGCCTATCCGTCTCACTCAGATATCAGATCTCTCCCACTGCCCCTGCTCTTATAGTTCACCAAATGTCCTCAGCAGGAAAAAGCAGTCAACAGGCAACTCCCAAATGCCCACCTGGGCACAAACCATTGGCTTACTTGGGGCTGCTAAAATGTACAGCTTGTTTGTGCACCATTGATGGAAATGCAGCAACTGGCTTCTGAAGAAATATATGTATCTCTGTTTTTCCCGCAATGACCCTTATTCTGGAAACACAGGCTTGATTGCTCAAATTTAGTTTGTCCACAGTGTTTCCTGCCTTTATGCAAGAGAAACCTCTTTGCCCTGCATAACAGAATGACTTGTCCAGTTTGAAATACTTAAGTGCACAACCCGTTTTGCGTTTGTGTGCAGATTCCAGGAAGGACAAACACTGAAGAGGGTGTGCTTAAAAAGTTGATAATCTATCTTTTTTCCCTTGTTCCATTGTATTACAATGCATTCCCCGGGCCACTTCTCAGAGCATAATCTCACCAGTTATCTTAGCAAACAGGGGAAAACATAGCAAGAACTAAAGTATGCATTTCTGGAAAAGTTAAGGTAAAACTGAGAGTGAATGATGAACCCAGAGTCACCCAGTGACCTTCCATGACTGAGCCAGGAGTTGAACCTGGCTCTCCCTGGTCCTCATCCAACACAAAAGCCAATTTAAGAATATATTAATTGGCTTCTCTTGCCCAACAAATGCATGTGGCTCAGAATTTATTTTAATAATTAATTATATGTAAAAACAGGTTAGTATATCATTTATGCAGTTTCAGGTGTCCTAAGCTCTTCAGTAATTGCAGGTCTTACAATGGCTTTATGAAATGGATAACATTATACCCACACTACGCAGTGGTCACATCCATATCATACACTTCACCTCATTATAGAATTTGTTGTCTGGCTTTCCACAAAACACCGCACAATAAACTAACTAATTGGGCTGAGTTCAGTTAGAAAAACTAACAGAATGTAGTGACCCATGTTATCACCTACAACTTAATACACTGATGGCAAAGGAGGAATTTCTGTTTTTCTTTTATTTAATCCCAAAGTTGTTAACAATCATTATAAGTGCATGCAATAAAAACAGGATTAAACTGGACACCCCTTCCCAATACAATCCATCAGAAGGCAAATATTAGAAAGAACTGATAGCTGAGGAAGGCTGACATAAAAGGATATATTTTAAAAGAATGCCAAAATGCATCAGCATTTGGCATGAAGTTCCAGGCCCCACCTATCTTGCACCTCTGCATCTGTTTTTTTCTACCTAAGTGCAGAACCTTACATTTTTTTCTTTCTATTGAATAGCATTTTGTTGGATAGGCTCCAGTGTTCAAGTCTATCAAGATCCTTTTGACCTTGAGCTTGTCTTTTGAAGTGTTAGCAATCCCCCCTCCCTGCTTTGTACCATTTGCAAATTTGATGAGCATCTCTTTCATCTCCTCATCTAAGTCTTTTATAAAAATGTTGAAGAGCACTGGGACTGGGACAGTGAGGTGCCACACTGCACACCTCCCTCCATGTAGACATATGTACGCACTGTCAGATATATTTGGGAAGGTCCTTGATCTTAATTGTGCAATTGATGCAAGATCTAGAATGCAAGGATGGCTGTATCACTGATAGAAGAGAACCCCATAATTATGCAAGGAATAAGATGATTGTCTTCTCACTTCTGTGCTTACAGTTTTACTTTGGTACTCTTCCATGAGATGCATTTTAAGCTGCAGTGTCAAGTACCATATTTAGTGTGCCAGCAGATGAGTAGGAATTAGAGAGCCTTTATCTTAGTTGATTATGAAACTGAGCAAACAGGCATGTGATGGTGGATCTGAATGTTTCTGTCTCCGTTCTCTTTATAAAGACTTTATACAAATTGGAAGCAGGTAAGAGACTCTAGAAATTAGGATATTGTGTTTGGAAAACATCACAAGAGTGAATTAACACCTTAATAATTCACCTTCTGAATAATTCACCATATATAAGGGTTCTTGGAATATAATCGTAGTAGTTTTTTGGGCCTAACAGCCTAAACTATAGCTTTGTGAATTAAATGCTACGTAGACTTGGCTGTGAATATTGCCTCCTTAAGCATTTCTTCATAAACATCATGATGCCAAAAACCCAAAACATGCATCATGAGGTCATAGTGCAACCTCTGCCCTTTTACAGGTAGTCTTCACTTACAGACCACAACTGGGACCAGCAACTCCATCACTAAGTGACATGGTCATTAAATGAAACATCACATGACCACATCAGACTTATAAAGTCAGTTCTGCTACAGTCGTTAAACTAATCACCCTGGGTCGTTAAGCATGACAGCACATGACCGTGACTTGCAACTTCCTGCCAGCTTCCCCATAGATTTTTCTCATCTGAACCTGGCTGTGAAGGTTGCAAATGGTGATCATGTGACTGTGGGACATTGGGACCATCATAAATGTGTGCTGGTTGCGAAGTGCCCAAATTATGATCACAAAACCACGGAGAAACCGTGACTGCTGCAAGTTTGTGGACTGGTCGTAAGCCTACTTTTTCAGCGCCATTGCAATTTTAAATGGTTGCTGAACGAGGCAATCAGTAAATGAGGACTACCTGAATAGGCAGAGATGTCACAACTTCTCACACAAGTACATAAGGGGCAGAAATGATGCAGGTTTCATCATCTGCTCCCTTGCCCTTTTTGAGGACCCCAGTGATTGCCTTTGAACTGGATTTGATTCCAGTTTCAGATCTGTAGAAATTTTGGATTATTCAATTCATATTTGTGCTCTGGTGCTAGAATCAGCACACAAAATAGAACTTCTGAAAGTTAAAGAGCTTTTACTATTGTTGGGAGTTCCCTAGCAAGTGCAGGAAAAGCTTTTTGTTGACAATAACCAAAGGAAACTGGAACCCATCTGAGTTTGAAGGAAGCATTGGAATCATAAGCAAAAGCCTATTGCTTGAATCATCTCGCACTGCAGTGAAGCACATAGCAAGTGGTCATGCAGAATCTGAGCATCCATCATTTGCTTTCAGCAATGGTTTCCCCCAAAACCTGAAAGCAAGGAAAGATACCATTTCCTGTTAAGCTTTTTACATCTTATGACAGGGATGTTATAAAAACTGAATTAAGCTGCACTAAATCTGAGCATCAAGGTTTACAGCAGAATGTAAGGAGACCTATGTTCCCCACATCACAAGGATTTGTGGCGCTGCCCACTAGTTGAAGAAGGTGTGTTCTGACGTAAAACAGAGCTGTCCTCTCCAATCACATTTTTGCCTTTGAAAACCTAATGAGAGTAATAATATTAGGCACCGGAATAATCACAACCTTCTCTCTCTTTCTGGAAATAGGACTCGAGGAATAGCATATTCTACTTGGAATCTCTGAGAAAAAATCATGATGGGATTCGCCTCCTTGGTTATTGTGTTCAGTATGAATAACTGCAAATAGACATGATACAAGCACTATTCACAAGGGGAATGAACAGTAAATATGGGACCATGTTTTTTGTGTTTTTTTAGTAAAAGGCTTGTCAGTGGTATCCTGATTTGTGCCCTTTATGTTTCTCACTTTTGTACAGTATAAGCTTCTCAAAGTTAATGGCCATAACACCACCCCCCACTGGTAGCAGCAGGCTGTTTTGCTACTATGTGGATTGCACTGCTAGGATTGACAATGGGGGCCATTATTCTAGAAAACTGTGCATTAACCTAGTGGCACTCGGTTGCTCAAATTCCTTCCCTCTGGGTTAACTTTGGGGAAGACCAAAACTATCAAAGCTAAACCGTGGTAGCAACCAGGCTACTTTGGGAGTAAATGGGGAAAAAAAGACCTCTTAGTAAGAAGTAAATTGAAATTGAAATGTCCCTTTGGCTAAATAAAGCTGTTTTTAGGAATGTCTTTATTTGTGCTTATACTCATTGATAATGATAATTCTTTAATTTGATACAAAAATGAGCTCTCATTGTACTTCTATATTTGGCTACAATTTATTTTGTAACCTAAACATGATTCGTCAGTCCAGAATGATGTTGTGCCATCAATTCAAGTCCAAATATTATGCTTTAGTGTATGCACTTAAACCACTTTTCTCAGTTAAAAAAAACAAATACTACATTAAGCATAATGCTTCTGCTTCCCATCTTTCATTGTAGATTATTGTAATGCACTCTACTTGGGGCTGCCTTTATGGAGTATTCAGAAACTACAGTTGGTCAAAAATACAGCAGCCCGTATCCTTTCATGCTCCCGGCATTGGGAACATATTACGGTTTAGCAGGCTCTGCATGTTAGCGGACTCCAGGTATCTTCAGGACCGCTGCCTATTGTTAGTATCAGCCTAACCAATTAGATTTGCCAGGGAGAAACTTCTGCAAATCCCGCACTTTCAGGTGGTTCGGGGGGGGGGGAGGTTTGAGGTGAGGTGAAACTGCTTTTCGGTAGCAGTGTCAATATTGTGGAACAGCCTTCTTATGGAGATGATGATGATTGTAATAATAATTTATTAAATTTATATGCTGCCTGACTCCTGGCGACTCTGGACAGGGAAGATCAGACTGGCTCCCTCTCTGATGGTCTTTTGGAAGCTCTTGAAAATCGAATTGTTTTGAAGAACTTTCCCTTGATGTATATGTTGCCATCTCTTTTATCTTTATTTCATACTGCATAGTTTTTAGTTTTGTATTCTGTCAGTTGTTTTATTTTTACCATACATATTTTAATTTGTTCTCTCTTCTATGTAGGCTGCCAAGAATCTTTTTTTTTTATTGCAAAGGCATAAGAACATGTTTATAAATAAAACTCTTAATTATCCTAAATGTACAGTTCACATAATGACATGGAGCGTTAAAATCCTGTTACACTTTATTAAATATCATATTAAATGAAAACAATTGACACTTGACAAACCATTACATAGTTTATAGTAAGACAAATTACACATTGAATACAAGCAATGTAACATTTATTCAACCATACTGCTGACTAAGCTGTCGTTAAAGTATGTGGCTATATTATGTATACATATTTAATATTAACATTGTTTGATTACCAAACCCCTGTTAAAAAGAGCACCTTTTTGTGCCTTATATAAAGAACCCCAACCAGGGAAGATTTTGTATGTAGCACTGCAGAACTGTATGATTTGAGACCACGTTTAGGGAATGTCTTAATACAAGCTTTCAATTTTTGCTTTTAAAAATATTGCAAGGCAACAACATAGATAAGTGCCTCCATACCTTTTTGTCAAGAGAAAAAGCCTTGTGTTATGATTATGGTCAAGAATGAAACATAATTCTATTTATATGGTCTCCATATTCCATGTGAATCTGTACAGTCTAAATGTAATTTATTCTATTAGGCTAGAAAAACAGTAATAATATATTTTTTGGAAATACATACTCTATATTCACCATACATTTATGTGCATGTATGTGTGTGCATTTAAAAGATTGCATTGCCTTCACTGCTGGGAGGAGCAACGTTTCTCCTTAGTTAATCAGAACAAATAGGAAATGTCTATTCAAAGCTCATCCACATATTGAAAGGAAGACTGGTCTCAAAGCCTCTCCAACCATCGTTTATTAATATTTCCTGTGCTTGCTTAACCTTATTCCTAAAAGACAATGTATGCATTTTTTGCAATGGCCCAGGTATTTTGCACATTTGAGCTGTTCTGTAGGAGTCACCTATTGAACCAATTTCCAATGTAACATTAGTAATGGAAACCCTGTAGACCTAATTTCTATCACCATTTCTCCATTTCCCATATAGTGGAGTAACTCTTATCTTTCATTATAAGCTGTTTTCTCTTCTTACAGTTTCAAAATTATTCCCTTTCTTCTCACTGAGAAGCCCTCTAAAATAAGGAGGAGTTCAATTAAAAGAACTGGATGTAATTGGAAAGCAATTTTGCTTCTCATACCAACCACAGAGGTCCAATCCATACATTATTAAAGCAGCATGCTTGTTTTTTCCACTACTGCCATATTCCACTACTAGATCCCTGGCCACTCTGATAGCACTTGAAAGAAACTATTATGTGGAATGGTTAGATTGCATAGGTAGTATTTACAAATGGGCTAAGACTCCATGCAATAAATCATTCAAGTCTTACTGGAAAAATAAGGAACCCAGTTATGGAAAAACAGCAGATACGTGATTTCAGTAACATATACACCAGGTCACAATTAACATATATGTGGAAAACTAAAAATATGTAATCTTGAATTTGAAGTGCTTGGAAAGAGGACAGGAACTGCACTAAGCTTTGGCTCTTATTGAAATTCTGAAAGGCTCAGAGTAGTCATAAGCATTACATAACGGGGGAAATAGGAAGTACCAGTGACTTGGCAGAGTCTTTTAGTGTTCAGAATTCACTCCTATTGCTGTCAAGTTTTAGATGCAAACCTCATGCACAACTGACAGTGGAGGTAGTTGTAGAATGTAAAATCCCATGTTATGCATTGTTCAAAGCCATTCAGAATTGCCTTTCTGTCTCCAGGATAAGAGTTATATGGTTTTGCTTAACTGATCCACAAAGGAATACAAGTGATTAAATGGCTTTGTAGGGCATGATGAAAGAAGTATCTGTATTTTGGATATAACCTGGAAGATATTTCAGGGTAAAACCTGTGCAGGTTTCTATTGTGTTTTAAAAAGGAACAGAAAATAAAAATGTATAATTACTATTTTCCAAGTCAGAGATTTGGATAGATAACAACAGAACACTGATTTTTTTCCCAAGCAGCTTGATGATTGCACTGCACAATATTGGAGATCACATTATTCCTCTGTACTGCTTTCTATTTACATTCCAGTGATAATTATTCCTCATCACTATCACTAAAATTAGAAGTATAATAAAACCTAACAAACTTATATGTATCCACTTCAAGTAATTGATCTTCTCCTATAATTTCAGTGCCTCAAAGAAAACCATACAGTAACTTTAAGAAACAAAATATAGGGTTCTTTGCCAGTGCCCCATTTTCTTTTTGGTGTATAAGTTTGGACTGATACATAAAGACAATGACACTGGATTCAATATGGATTCTATAGGAAAGAATGGGGGCAAATAAAGTATGGAGATATAATATTGAAAAATATGTGTGGATTTTAAATTTCATGTGTTTTATGCATACTTCTTCCATGTACAATTATTTCAAACGCTTGCCTTCTGTTGAGTTTTGAAATATCACTTCAAATGAATCATTTGATTCATTTTCTGCAGATTGCTTTGGCTGTGCTAACTTCTAGGAATGCAGAAGGATCATGGATGTGCTTTGGGGAAGGTTACAAAGGGAGCAACCCATGATTCTCACTGGGGGTGCTGATGTTTTTCATCTGTTGTTTCATCATAGGTTGGATATGGAGGGCCCATTCCAAAATACAGAGGTCTGTGGCTTAAACAGCTGCCCCTCCATTTGGTTAATTAAGTGGAGAAAAGTAAATTGCTAATGAATCTACTCTGAGAAAAGAGATGGATTTTCAGCCCCCAAATCCTAACCTCCCTTTCCAACCATTTTAAATCAAGAACATATATTAAAAATGATATAATAAGCTTCATTAATTATTTTCAATCTATAAGAACTGATAATTCAGTGTGATTGGCCAATATGTTCAATGGCATCAAGTGCTATTTTTGAAAATAAACAGAAACTCACAAAATCTAAGCAGACATCCTAAACTTTTGATTTATTATGAATACTATGGTGCTAGGCATTTAGCCCATTGAAGGGAATAACTCAGTGGAGTTACTCTTTACATAAAACCATCATACATTTAACATGAAGAGAAATGGTTTCCCTCCCTCTTTAAGCTATTACAGAGATTTACAGAAATCTACCCTCATCTTGATAATTCTGTTTAATTCTCAAAATTTCCTCCCCTTTCTTCTACAGTGCTGAGATTTTTTTTTCTTAGAAAGACCACCTTGAAATAGCCAACTGAATATATGATCTAATTTGAAAAATACCACATACAAAACAAATAAAAATTAAGGCATTTGTATTACGTCCAAAATGCTTCACTGGGTTTTGTGATTACTTGTTTCTATGGACATAAAAAACTGATTTGATAAAGTTTTAAAGAAAGGTGGCAAAGCTGATTCAGGCAGGATAGAAACACATATTTTAATTTATATATAATTGTTGAGAATAGTATAATAGCAAAATCATATTGACAATGGCTCCCTTATGTTAAAAATTAGTATTTTGCAAAATCAAGTATTTGCCAGATCCAAGTAATAAGATGCCTTCAGTTTAGGGAGCAAAAGCAAACTATAAATTGGATCCCTGTATCCCTGTTTTCCGGCTTTTATCTATGAAAGCATTAAGATGCCATAATCAAATTACAAAAAATAGATGATCTTAGGCATCTGTTATACTATGGAGGCAATGTAGCTCTCTTGGTTGTGTAAAATAGTTGAGAAATCCCCCCACCCATATTTCTCTTTTATTTTGGAGGGATTTGCTCCATCCCCATCTCCTAAAATAAAATTTGATTAGTCATATTAGGAATGATATGTAGCAGGCAAATCTAGTCACTGCCTTCACTGGTCCCATTTCCCTTCCACCCTCCATTAAGACAGGGAGAATAGAAATCCCCCATTAGTTCACAATTAACAATTTACAGGGGAAAATCAGTTTTACGAAGATGCATTATTTAGTGTTTTTTCTACCATTTGAATATCATAGAAAAATAACTGGAAGAGTGCTTTGGTTAGGAAGAGAAAATATTTGTAATTTGGATGGTTATTCAAGGCTAACATTTTTTAATGGCTCATTCAGCAACTAGTGTTTCTATATCATAGTGCTTATCCAAATGTAAACTCATTTTTCCTTTATCTTCTCTAGTTTTCTTCTTAGAAAATATTGTTGAACCAAGATATATGAACAAGTTAAAATGGAATCACAAAAACAGTAGAACAGTAAAAATCCCTTTTCTAACAAGGGCCTAGAATATCTGAATATATATGTGCCCATTATGCCACTTTATGCAAAACAGGCAGAGTGCCCAAATTCTAACTAAGATGCATTTATTGCCATGGTTAAATTAAAGAATCTTACATTTCCTAGCAATAAAAAATGAGCAAAATTATAAGACACTGACTGTCACAACCAACCTGTAACCTGTTTCAGCTTAGAATTCTGATAAATGTGAAATGAGTGGGACCTCTCAATTAATACATACATTGTTTCATGCCATGACTGTCTTTTAGCTACAGATAATATGAAGGAAGTGTGAACACCAAAGGTGTTGCCTTACTATATTTAAGACATTGCTGGTGAAACTTAAATATCTTCACAAAGGTATTATACTGCAGTGAAAAAAAGCCAATAAAGTCAAACACAAAAGATTGAAAGAAGGAAAAAAGCCAAATATGCCACATATCAATAAAGCAAATAGCTTAATCTTCACAAATGTCTCTCAAATCACAAAGTATCAAAATACGTGCAGTACTTTAAATAAACTGAGAAGGAGTGGGGAACCAGATCTTGTCAGCATAATTTTTCTTGTGATTGAAATCCATCGGTTAGAAAGGAAGCAGATAATGGTGTCTTTATAATGTTGTCTATCTTGTTTGTTTTTTTCTCTCCTCTAGTCCGGTGATCTTAATTCCTATAATGAAACAATAGAAATTACAGTAAACATTATGATTAGAGACTGTTCATATATTCAGAATATCAAAAGTGATAAAACAATGGCATCCTCTCTTTTAATTTTAATCAAAATAAACATATAAAAACATATAAAAATTGTAAGGACAAGGTTCAGATTTGCAAGCTTCTCTTCAACACCAAGTGTCCAATTCCCAGGACTTACAGTAATATTTTATTTATTTACTCTAGTTTATATGTCACTTCATCCAATAAGCCTCAAAGCAGCTTTTTTTTTTTTTGGTCTGCTTCACAGTCATTACTGACCCTGCAGTGACCGCCCCCTAGCGGTTTTCAAGGCAATTGCATCTTTCTGTTTTTCGGAAGTAGCCTTTGCCAGACCCTACTTCCTAGAGCGTCCAGCCCAGCTGGCAAGCGCAGGAGGCGGGATTTTTCCGTTGCTTCGCGCCCCTTTTTTCGGGGCAAGCGCGATTTCACGCTTTTACCGGCAACTGTGGTCCCGTCTCTCTGTAGAGTCGCTGCCAGCATTTTTCCTCCCACCGGAGTGAGAGTACTCATTTATCTACTCACGTACGTTTTCGATCTGCTGAGTTGGCAGAAGCTGCGGGTAGAGAAACAAGAGCTCACCTTGTTTAACGCGAGAGGCTGGACTCGAACCGCTGAAGTTTCCAGCCATTTCTGGCCGGCACTTTCAGCGTCATTAAGCCGCTGCGCCACCGCGTCCCGCAAAGCAGCTTACAAAAGGGAAAAAAAACCTTCAGCAACATTAAAATAAAAACCAACCAACAATAAATCAAATAAACCAAAGGAACAGCTCCCCACCAAGGAACAGCCCCAACATTCAAATCTATAGCGGGAAGGTCCCTTCATCACCAACCGATTCCAAGGCTCTCTGGAAGAGTCAAGTTTTAATGGCTTTCTGAAAAAAACAATATGGTGGGAGCCAACCTAATCTCAGAAAGAACACTGTTTCAAAAAAGAGATGCCGTTAATGGAAGAGATCTCAGAGATAGTCCACCATTTCCAATTTTATTGGGCAGGCAGAAGTCACTGGGAGAGTAGTCCCACAGATATTCAAGTCTTCTGAAGGTAACGTTTTAAAGGTAAGAACCAGCATATTGAACTGCATCCAGAAGGAAACTGGCAACAAGTGCAGCTCTAGCAGTTGACATGTCACATGGGAAAACCTAGAACTTCTTGTCAGTACATGAGCCACTGCATTCTGGCACTTAAATCTTCTAGATGGCTTTTAAGGACAACCCCATTATTTGCACTGCCAAAAGAGCAAAAAATTCCCAAGTACCTGAAGAAAGCAATATATTTTTATATGATCTAGATTTAATAATAAGTGTAAGGATTGAACTAATTTTATACTGAAACTGTATGATTCTTCTTTTTTCTTTTTCCCCCCCTGAAGTTCATTTCCCCTTATGCTCAGTTTAATCACTGTAATATATGTAGTTTCTTACTGTATTATCACAATGTATAATTCCTTTTGTTTGATACACTTCCTTAATAACATTATAAAATTTTACTTACTAGTGGATGGAGAGATAATTTATAAACCTAACAAATAAATCATGTACATACATTTTATAATATAAAACATCTTGTCTCATAAATTAAGTAAAACAATTTCTGACTCCATCTTAAAGTTAAAATACTGTACTATTGTGCAAAGTGGAGAGAAAAGATTTGATCTGAAATATTAATATTAGTTCAAGTAATGAGAAGGGGAAGGGGACATTAATTCCCGAATATTTGCCACCAACTTAAAAATGTTTTAGAACTAGAGCTTACTAGCTTTTTTTGCACAAACCGTAGCTTCTAAAACAGAATTCATCTGTATATATATTCTGAAGAATGGAATGGGGCAAGGCTCTCCCAGTGGTTTAGCATGCAGAACACACAATGCTGCATTTCACAATGCGGCCTACTTAGTACCACTGCTGTATCTTGCAATTACATTTTATTGTTCTTTTAAAAAGCAACTGATAACAAATAGATGGCACATTTCTCCTGTATTTAATATGCCCTTTCCAGTTAGATTCTATTAGGCATAAATGCCACTATGCCTGATGTGCTGGATAGTAATGTTATTTCTGCTGATATTTTACTGAAGTTATCTTCTGTGCTATTGAAAATCATTTTATTTTTGACTCCATTCAAGTCTTTGTAATACATGTTAATGAATTAGATCACCAATTCCCATAACACAACTTCTTTCTGACCCACATTGGCCTATGAACCAGATTTTTTTTAAAATTTAATTTTCTTAAAACCAACTGTCAGCATCATGTGATGGAAGAGATGAAAAATGAAAATGAGCAATCCTGCTGAGCAGGTGAGTGACCTATGGGAGACAGCTCTGCCTGGTAGGATTTTTACATGTACCATCAGACACAGACCAATTGATTAGATCATCTTATTCTAGCCACCAACCAGGCTCCAGAGACTAATTAGAGAGAGTACTGCCTGCGCAGGCACCCCATTGACACCTAATTTGCTCAGCCAAAGCCTTTGGGGAGAATTTATTATCTCTGCAGCTGTACTTCATGCATTTCTGATTTGAGACAGAGGCAAGAAGCATTACTTCATCATGCTTCTGAACAAACTGAATGTAAGAAACTTTAACTGCTAAATATAAGCAGACACAAATTAAACCTGGCCAGCCTCTCATCAATTCTGCTTCCCCTCCTCCAATTCCTGATGTATATCTACATTCTTAGATGAGCACACTGGCCTTGTATTATATTCTCTACAAATAGATAGTCCAACCATGCCATCCTTTTTGCTTCAGAAAATGTTTTTATTTAGTTTTTTATAAACTGTATATTTAATATTTAAATATTTTATTTAATATTTACTTACATACAATTGCTTGTTTTTGATTTTCTTGGTTAAAAGTAATGCTATTCTGCTTAATTATCAAAGAGTTTTAGATAATTTTGCTATTTTTGTATTAGTTATTATATCCTTTGAAGCTGTAGAAATGATATCAGTAAGGTTGAATTAATGGATCAGTTAGTGATGATGATTTGCTCCCTCCTCAAGAAGCCATCACTGGGTCTGACCATGCTGGACAATTTTTATCTGCTGTCTAACATCTCTTTTTTGGGGAAGGTCGTGGAGAAAGTAGTTGTGCAGCAGCTTCAGCAGGCCCTGGATGAAGCAGATTATTTGGACCCCTTTCAGTCGGGTTTCAGGCCTGGGTATGGGATGGAGATGGCATTGGTCGCACTTTTGGATGATCTCTGGTGGAAGGAGGACAGGGGTTGTGCATCTGTCCTTGCTCTTCTTGACCTCTTGGAAGCTTTTGATACCACTTACCGTGGTATCCTTCTGGATTGGCTCTGTGGATTGGGAGTGCATGGCACAGAATTGTGCTGTTTGCTTCCTTTCTGCGGGGCTGATACCAGTCAGTGTTGATTGGGAGCGAGAAATCCTGCCCTTGGCACTTACTTTATGGGATTTTGCAGACTTCAGTGCTCTCTCCGCACCTATTTAATATCTACGTGAAGCCAAATTGGGTGAGATAATTCATCACCATGGGGTGAGATATCATCGGTATGCTGATGATACCCAGTTATATATATCCACTCTGGGCAAATTAAGTGATGCTGTTGATGTCCTATCCTGGTGCCTGGAGTCTGTAGGAATCTGGATGGGGAACAACTTCAGCTGAACCCTGGCAAGACTGAGCGGCTCTTGGGCCTCCTGGATCCAGGATTTTACCATCTTTGGTCCTGGATGGGGTTGCACTGCCCCAGACAGACCCATTGCACAATCTGGGGATCCTTCTAGTTTTGCAACTCCTGCTTGAGGAGCAGATGGCAGTTGTGGCTAGGAGGGCCTTTGCGCAACTTAGTATTGTACACCAGTTGTGTCCTTTACTGGACCATGAGGCTCTACTCACAGTTACTCATGCCTGGTCACCTCTAGAATGGATTACTGTAATGCACTCTGCATGAGGCTGCCCTTGAAGAACATCCGGAAGCTTCAGCTGGTGCAGAGTGCAGCTGCGCGGATAGTTATGTGGGCGTACATTATGTCTCTGTTCCACGAGGTGCACTGGTTGCCACTTTGCTTTCAGGTGCAATTCAAGATGCTGGTTTTGACCTTTAAAACCCTACATGGCATAGAACCAGGCTAACTGAGGGACCGCATCTTCCTAGTTACATATACCCATCCCATCAGGTTGAGAAGGAGGGGTACGCTGCGGGTCCCATTTACTAAGGAGTTACATCTGGCAGGACCCAGATAGCATGCCTTTTCTGCTGTGGCTCCCACCTTATGGAATATCATTCCCCCTGTGGAAGATCGGCCCCATCCCTACCTGCCTTCCAGAAAGCCCTCAAAACATGGTTTTTCCAACAAGCTTGGGGGTCCCATGGTGAGCCCACAAGATGGTTATGTCATGTTAAGTGGTAGTTGTCTCTCCCGCTATCTTGAGTTTTTATTTATTTATTTTGCTTTTTGGTTTTTACATAGAGTTTCATGATGTTTATTTTTTTAATGTATTGTATGCTGCCCAGAGTCATGTTTTGTGAGATGAGTGGCTATATAAATTTGTTAAATAAATAAATAAATAAATAAATAAATATATTCAATCCTGTCTGAATGTAACTATAAATAAATAAAGGACTGAACCGGAATGTTTCCATGTAAAGTGTTTCCTCTGATAAGGATATTGGATCAAAGTTAAATGACTCCTGTTACTCAGGACTGACAGAAAAATGGGTTGATAGTGTACATCCCTCAAATGTCCTTTGGGTCATCACTACCAATTATTCTTCAACTTTTCCAAACTAAGGACTCATTTTAGGCCTTATCTTGCAACATGAAATCCACTTTTAAGTTTTAAAATCATACATATCAATCTTTATCTCTCTGGATGCAAATTAGAATAGGATGTATGTTTATTTTTATTAGCTGAACAGAAGAAATGTTTTTTGAAAAAAATTACTTTTCCTCAGCCACGTGGTAGTATAACAGCAGAATGTCATTAACAAATAATATAGCCTTGTCCTATTTCTGTAAAAACTGTTTTGAATAGATATATTATTTTCACATCCTAGTTTTACAGTATTATATTCAGCATTATACAGTAAAACTGGGATGTTGAAATAATATATCTAGATTATTTAATAATATATCTATTAACAAAAATTCTATTTTTAAAATGCATGGTTTTAATTGTGTTCTTTATTTAAACCTGCTAGCACATCCTTCCTAGGTATGTTTGCTTGAAAAGAAATGTGAATGACATCAGTTTGACATATCTATATTTTAGACAGGGAATGCATGTGACAGCATGAGGGTGTGCTTCATAAAAATATATAACAGATTCTTTCCTAAATATTTTTCATGTGAAGCTTTATTCAAATGGTAAAAAAAGGATATGTGGATCACATGTTCCACCAGACAGAGAGAGTAATATAACTCTAGTCATTTTTGCCCCTGGGAGAAAGAATGTGGAAATCTACTTTGGAAATTACATGGGAGATCAACTTTGGAGACATCTGTTACAGGTTATTCAGGAAATCTTTTTTTTTAATATTAGGGAAAAACAGCACTAATATAAAATATATATATATAAATAAAATAATACACTTGCTTTATTTTGACATGCTTCAGTTTCATGAAGTGCCAAAAAGATTAAGATCTTAATTCATCTGAAAAATGAAAACCCTAAATGTTTAATACTAATTGTGGATTTAAATCTCAAACCAAACTAAGTTTGAATGAATTTTTTAATTGTCTTCCTGAATGCCATGCATTTTCAAATATCTGTATTTATTTTACAAATTGCTATTTGATTCCTGCAGTGCCTTAGTACATGGAAGCTTACAGAAATTAAACTGATTAACTATGCATATTTACTCATATTTGTGCTTGATTTAGTAATTTAAATGGTTTACCGGTAAGCCAGTAATACACCATCTCTGCTATAACATAGTATCTCTACAATGCTAATCTTTAATATAGTATTGTTGCATATCATCACTCTGTATTTTTAGAAATGTTGTTTACCAACATTCTGAAATGTGCTTCAAAAAGAATTATTTCCCAAAGATAAATATATAGGGTTATTGGAAAGGTGATGGAGAACACTGAGTTATAGGGTAGTAAGCAAGTATTCCCATACATTACATGTTCATAAAAATTATGTGGTACAGCCCTTTGGATGCGAGGCCTCATCAAAATGCACAATTGGGAATTGCAAGTTTGAATGGTCTTTCTCTGGTCTAAACATAAATAAAATTTCAAAAAGAAAGCTAAGTCTGAAACACTAACATTCAACTAGCACAGACGTTTTACCACTGTCAGTATACCTGCATTTTTAAGTTGTGTTATGCCTGAATGGCAACTATACTACATGCTTTGTTTGAACAAATATATCATCTCTTGTACTGGTATTTTAAAAGATGGTATGCCATTAATTAATCATTGCTCATATTTTGTTGCAAAATGATCGATGACAAAAATAACTTACATTATGCCATAAATCATATTTTCAGTTAAGATAACTGTAGTCTTCATGGATTTGCCAACTTCTCTGAACATGAAAAACAAATAGAAAAACTACAGGACTTAGTGGTAACTGAAGGAAGAAGCCAAGAGCATCTTCAGCACTGCTGGACATTACATAATAAAGAAAGCTTCTATAAGAGTTTATAACATACCATCCTCATCCTGAGCCCTCCAAAGGTCATCCAGAAACACAAACAATGCCATCTCAGTACAATAACCTGGCCTGAACCCTGACTGAAAAAAGGCCAGGTAATCTACTTTCTCCAGGGAAAAAGGGAAGATTGGCTATTGGATGAAAGTTATCCAACACAGTTGGATTCAAGGATGGCCTCTGGAGGAGATGATGGACAATTGCCTTCTTCAAGGCAGGTAGAACCATCTGTTCCCAAAAATAGGCATTAACCCTGACTGAACCCAATCTCATGCCACTCCCTGGGAGGCACTGACCAACCAGGAGGGACATGGATGCAGAACACAGGTGGCAGAGTTCAGAGCACCAAAGACCCTGTCCACTTCCTCAGGACTAACAAACTAAAATTCTTCCCAGATAATTGAGCAAGATTGTGCCTCAGTCACTTTAACAGAACCTGTCCAGCCAGAATCCAACAGAGCAAATCTGAGTGACTTTATCTGACAGATGCCTAGAATAGTCCTCAGAGTGACCCAGCAAGGGTTTGGCTGATGCCTCCTTAGCCAGAAGGGACCTGAATACCCAAAACAGGATTGCTGACTGGCTATCTATGGATGCAATAATAGTGGAGATGTAAGCCCTCTTTGCTGCTCTTATTGCTACAAGGTAAGTGCCCATATCCAGTCACAGTAGCTCTTTGGCTTCCTTCAGTGGCACTCTAGGTGCCTCTTGTATCAATTCATCTCCCAGAGTCCCTCTGTAAACTAGGGTGCTCTACAGGAGCCACATCCACAGAGAGTCCGCACAAGCAAGGCCATTGTTACCTTCTCAATCCACGCTGCAACTATCCAAGGCCATTGTTACCTTCTCAATCCACGCTGCAACTAAGGCTCAGTTGGACCATGCACCATCAGTTTCCCTCTGAAACTCCACTGAGTCTACCAGTGAATTAGTCCCTTCCTCCCTTCAGCAGGGGGGCAGCTATAGAGAACTCCTGAGCCAGGAGGGAGTGATTTATTCATTACAATAGACTGATGTTAACATCCTTCAATTCCAGATCTCGTGGCCATTGCTCCAAGATAAAAATATGATCCGGCATGTTAACTCCACTGTGATTCAGGCCTCCAATAATCTAGGCTAGGTCCATGGTGACTATGAATTCCTGAGCTGCTTCTGACTCCAGCCCAGATAAGGCAGGTTGAATTCCCCCCAGAACCATCAATTAGGAATTCCACCGCCGACCTGGCTGTAGAGTTGAGGAACTCAAGTAGAGAAGCCACTATATCATAAGAGGCAGGTAAGATAACAGCAACCTCATCTGATCCTTTTGGGTCAAATTCACAAATGGTCTCACATCTGGCTATGTCTGGAAGAGTGCCTCTGAAGGACACCAGAGATTCCTGGATGACCACAGCCATACCTCTGCCCCTGCTCCAGCGTTGTGGCTAATGCCACACTTGAAACCCAGAACGCCACATTTCAGAGATGGGACCCATTCCCACTCCACCCCCACCATGCCGAATCAGGTTTTGGTAGTGAATACCAGACTGACCTTCTCATCCATGGGTGAAGTTTACTATAGGCTGACAGCGCACTAAGTAGCAGCAGCCAGAGATCAAGGATGATGCATGATTGACACATGATGTCACTTCCCCCTTCCCCCAATGCCTATGCATGATTAACTACATTTGGGAGGGAGAACTATCTCTGTCCTGTTCTATCAGTGAAGATAGTGACTGTTAATTGATGCATATAACTGCATTCATTATTTTCATTGTGGACTGAAAGGAAGCTACTGTGTAAATCAAGCAAAGACTTACCATATAAAGGTAATAGTAGTAATCAAGTAATAGCTGCTCTTATGTGGAAATCAGTCATATTGACTTCCCAAGGCAATAGTATTTAAATGCTTCTAAGTACCAAACTATTTACTCAAGGTTTTAAATTAAATATACTGTATGGGGAAACTGAAAGATTTGGTATTCTCCAAACACTGGTAAAGAGAAGTGTTTCCTTTGTATATACTATGTAAATATTTTGCCAACAATGAATAAAGATTATGAATCACGACGTCTTATTTCTGGCTCCTCCTTTTAGCAATACTAATGATTTTATTTTGAACAAGGATGTTCATTACTTGTTTTTCAACAAGCCAAAGCATGCTAAAGGCTTATTCTTCATAGCTTTGCCCAGACAGTATAGCATTTCGTACAGGAAACCATACTGATTTTTATTATGTAATAACTTAGGTTTTATTACTATCAGATATATTAACAGAATGAAACTTTGCATTTGAAAAACTGATTTACAGGTACAGTATCTAGCAATTTTGGTGTAAGATTGTGTGGTTGTTCAATGAACTGTCAAATATTAGGTATAACTAAAAATAGTTAAAATAACATTAGACATTTTAAACTCTATTAAAACTAACCTGAACACTAATGTATATTAAGTATTCTGTGGGATTACCTACATCATAACTTTAAAAAATTATTATATTTATAAAACATACATATCTGAAGAGACATATGAGAGTCACAGACCATATATCTAATAGAATGGTCATCTCTAGCACACCCATTTAGAATTCAATGTTTGACTTTTCATAGTTCAATGCCCAAATCCACATATATATTTGCAAATAAGAACTTGATAGAAGAGCCTTGTTGCACTATTCTGTTTCAATATCTTCATATCAGAATATGTAGTGTTCTTTTTATAATTTTATAGCCTCTACTTGTCTTCAAATCTTTCATTAATAACTCACCTAGGTGGATTTTGCAAAAGACAGTTGAGTATGGTGTGGAAAGCTGTAGTTTGGGACATGACAAAATTGGTGTGCAATTAGAAATACTTTCCCCTGAGGTAAACCATGATCAGATACAAGCTACTTAAAATAGGATGCTCTATTTTGCTGCAAATAAAGATCAGCGATAGCTGTCTTCTACAATGAATATGCAATATTTGAAAACTGATTCTCTTTTTTTTTTGAGAAGGTAGTGCCAAACACTGAAAAGGTTTTCTTCTGAAGGGACAGGAATAAAGTTTTTTTGGCCCTCCTTTCTCATTAGAACAGAAGTCTTCCTTGTTGGCTCTGTCATTCCAGTGATCAAGAATTAGAGTCATTTGTGAACCCTGATCTCAGACTATAAGCCTCTAAATCTTTACAAGTATTTGGAAAGGAAAATGTATAATTTCCTATGGCTTTTGTGTTATATTATAGCAAATATTTTCCCTAGGCTTAACAGTTTGAGAAAGATGATCAGGCCATTACAACATGAAGCAGATATAGAATGGTGTAGAATGAAAAGTATAGGCACAAGAACGTTAATTTATCTCTTGAATCATCCCAAGCCCCTTATACATAACATATGCAATAATAATGGGTTAAAGACATTGTGTAAACATTCAAAGACGAGAGATAGATTAAAAAGCTACCTGAAGAGTTTGCATGGGGTGTGCAAAACTGACACATGCTGTTACAGTTATATCCAGCAGTTATTTCCTGTGATAAGCAACGGCAACCTAATTCATTAAGATACAGGTTGAGAACTTGCTTCAGTATGTATTAAAGATTTTAAAAATAAGCGCTTTAAAATGTAATGATTTAATGATCCCATTTCTGTACCAAGACAAACTTTTCTAGGACCACTTTTAGAAATGTGCTGTTATTCTGCTAACTGTAACTGGAGGGTCTAGAATTATAAGTGTTTGTATATAATTGTGTTTCATAAAATATGTCGTAAGTATTTAATTTGCAGAAATAATTTCCAAACTATTAAAACCTAAAGGGCGTAGCAATAATATGAAATTTCTTGATACTGAGTTGGATCCAGATTATGTTAGTAAAAGTAAATCCCTTTGAAATTTGCAGGACAAATTAATCTATATCAATTTAAATTCCAGAGATTTCAATATATTGAAAAACATGTATTTCATCATAGGTTCTCATATTCCTTAAATAGTCTTAACTATATTATTTCATAAACCCGATATGATGAAATGTTAATAATAGCACATTAACCAAAGCAGTATGAAATTTAATCTTAGTACTGAAACTTTTAACTTCTCTCATAGATTTTAATCAAATATTTACATATATACATTAATAAGCTGGGAAAAAATAGAATTTCCATATAGATATTGGTTGAGAGTTTGCAACACTTAGGTCATAAGCAGTAACAAACATTAAAAAGTTATAAAACAAACAGTATAAATTGGCTTAAGGAAACTAGAAGACAATTTATTTCCAAATAAATGAACAAGGTAAGCAGCTTTAATTAGCCTTAATTTCTGTACTTCCTATTTGGTTTAAAATCATTCCTCATTGCGAAGATTATCTGTGAAGAAGGTGGCAATGGGAAACCCTAGCAATGTTAGTTCCATTTTATTTGACGCTTAAAAACACCAACTTCCAAGTTCATGTCTCAAAGGTGCACTGAATGTTTATCCATATAAAGGCCTTAAGCAGTTAACATGAGCAGCAGAAGTAATTCAAGCAACCAGTATTCACACAGAAAGTAACTGTATATTATAGAATTGTAACTGTATGCAAATTGTATATAAAAACAGTATATCAAATTTATACTGTTACAAAATAAAAAAGGAAGAGCAGAAAAAATAGCATTTATGTAAACTGGACCTAATATTAGATAAATGCGCCATTTAACTTACTTCATTGTAACTCACAACAAAATATTACAATTTGTTTTGGTTATATTTATGCTTTTTACAATTCCTCAAACTCGAATTGGAAAGAAGTTATGCTGTTTATATAAAAAGACTCAAAAAGAAGCAAAAGATCAGTTGTTTCAAAAGTGTTATCAGAAGGAACCTACAGGTCTGTCAAAATGTATTTGCCCCATTTTGGACAGTCTAAATGTTTGATTATCTTTGCCACTGAATGTTACCAGAGTTCATGTTATATTGAAAGGGAATGTGAGTGAACAAGTTTAATGCTCATTTCATTTATTAACATAGTTATGCAACATGTGATGTGCCAGTATGAAAAAGTAATCACTCCCTTAATTCAATAATTAGTAAAACTAGGGCCTATTGTTTAAGTGCTTCTGTAATGGCATAGCTGAGCACATAAGTTAGAAGACTGGGATTCTCAAATATCCTCTACTATAAGCTCTGTGGGGCTTCACAGCCTGGGTCTGCCTTCTGTTTTGAGATAGTGGCTTAGTAGTTCCCATTGCCCATTACCACTTTCCCCAGATTCCTGGAAACAGCAAACTTTAAACAGAAGCTGGAGAGAATGATGTTAGTCCTGTTTCTTTTTCCCCCCAGACCTAATTCATAGTTTCTTCCTTTGCTTTAAAAACAACACCACCCCCCCCAAAAAATCTATATCCAGGAGAGGGAGTGGCTGGGTTATTTGAAAGCCTATCTTTTCCTTGTGAAGTTGTGGATTGTGTCTGAGATGAGGAAATGTGTATTCTGTATCTGAGCTTGTAGAATGTGCCAGCTACAGTAACAACTTCATTAAACAATCAGGGCTGATTTGGCCAGTCCTACTCTATATAAATCTTACAAACACTGGCTTTCCTGATCATAGCACTCACTATACAAATTATAGAGGCAGATTATGCCCAACTCAAAGTAACTTTATGAAGATTTCAATTAGAAGTAACTGACTCCTGTCAGCTTGGAAAATGTTTCAAAAATTTCTAAAGCTCTGAACCCCACCAATCCATAGTCAGTGGTATACTTTTGAAACAGAGATTTGAGACAGCAGTGAATTTTTTCAAGGGTGACTTTCCTATCAAAATCACACCAGGAGCCCATAATAAAATCATCCAGGAAGTCATGAAAACTGGTATTATTTGTTCCCTCACATGAACCTCTGCTAACATTCAGTGGTAAAAATATACAAAAATTCAGAAACTCAAAAGGAGGGTGATACTTTTTCACAGAAATACACGTGACAATAACCCAATTCACTTAAATGAAAATATAAGCAAATTTCAGACAAATCCATTCCATGTGCAAGGCTAGATTTATGACTAATTTCTTTATTTAAAAGTCCTTTTAAAATTTCCCTTTGTTTGTAAATTATTGAATAACTTACATTATATATTGAATATCTACTTATGTCTTCAGTTGTATCCATACCAAGTTCTGCTTCTCAAATATTTATGTTTCAAGTAGTATTGAAGTTAAGTCTTGTGTATTTATCTAAAGAGCAGGACAGAAATGTTAAGAGTGTGAGGTTTCTTCTACACATGGAAGGCAGCTGTCAGAACTACTGTGAAGGGTTATAGGTCAGCACAGTTAGTCTGTAAAAGCTGAAGGTTCCATCAACATTGAAGAATTCCTGCAGAGTGAAAGCTGGAAGACCACAGATTACAGCCCATTGGATGGGACATATAAGGTCATTTTGTGTCTGTCAAAGTGGTATCAAACTATATACTACCTTTAACTGTGATCTAAAGAGAAATATAACAAAATGGACGTTGGCAGCAGAGTGCAGCTTAAGATTAAATTTCATACTGCCCTTCAAGCAGAAGGATTAAATAATTATGTTCACTTTGGAGATATGCATAGATATGCAGTATGAGTAATAGATTACATTGAAGCATGCTGACAATACCAAATAATTATTGTAAACTATATCAGAGAAGAAAGATAGAAATTGTAGACAGAAGAAGATGAGAAGGAGTAGGAGGAGGGAAGTGAAATACTTCTGAGTGGGTACAGTGAATCTTTGATTTAACAGACCCCCATTTAGCAGAGTTTAGATGCAGTGGACCAAATTTTCCTCTGGATGACACCTGAAACAGCAGATATGTCTATTCCATGTGAAGTAGTCCAGACATGCAATTAAAGTTACATTAAATTTTCAGTAATGATAACATTATGCAAATGTTGTAAATCATATCCTGTACATCAGTTTATATCATTTATCTTTTACCTCTTTTAAGTTTTGGTAGTATTATTGAAATGGGTGTAATTTTTCTTGCTTGTATTTTATGCTGCAGTATTCTATGAAGAATATTTATAATAAATACAATCATTTGCATAATTAGGTAAGTGACTTGAATTGGCACACATGATGTAATCTGCAATTTAACTGACATTTGAGAGTAATGGACAGTATTGTTTCTGAACTGGTCCATTAAACTGAGATTTCACTGCATGCAATATAGTCAGTCCATTAGTACATGAATGCAAAACAATGAAATTAATATTCAATTTCATGAAACAGTTTACCAATAAAAACTTTACCTTCCATTTATTCAACTTTGTGCTATTCTTTCTTTGGTACTGACATCCTTATGGATCTAGTTGTGGGATGTGTATATGAAGCGATAGGCACTTTTCTAACTTACAATCTCTATGCAGTAGAGCTGAGCAAAGCTTTCAAAACAGGTACAATGCAACATTCATTGATACAAAGAAATGACTTTATTTGGAAGCAATAAAGCAGACACATCCTTTGCACTTGACTATGTTGGTGAACTCAAAAGTGCAAATCACATGTACAGCCAAGTGACTCTTGCAAAGGATATGGCTACTTTAACATTTCAAAGAGCTGCTTTCTTTGTGCTAAGGTGCTTTGTAAAACATATATTTTCAATGCTTTATATCAGAGACACAGTGGACAGAGGCATCAAATTTTTAAATGGGTACTATTTATTTTGCAATTTTTGACACATTAGCTGAAACAACAGAATACTTAATTTGGATATTACTTCAGAAAAAATTTGCAGAATAAGGCCACCTTAGATTGAAGCCGCACCCAGATCACTGCTACTCTGCCAAGTGCTAGTCAATGGCGTACTTCTTGACTGTGATTGCTTTACTGTTGATAGTTGATCCTAAAAGGCAAAGCTATCTACCTCTTCAATATATTCATTGCCAGTTCTAAGGCTGGTTGCTATAGCTGTTGTCATTAGTTTGGTCTCCTTTATATTTAATCTTAGACCCATTTTTCCATTGTGCTCGACTTTTACTGCTAGAGCTTCCAAATTATTTGCATTTTCAGCTATCAGTATCATCAGAGTAGCAAAGTTTATTATGTCTCTTCCTCCAATTTTAAAACCACACTCATCTTCCAATCTAGCTCCCTGCAAGATAGATTCAGCATATAAGTTGAATAAATAAGGGTATATATTTGTTTCTCTACTTTGTGAGTATATATTTGTTTCTCTACTTTGGTGACCTGGAGCCAGTTTGTTTTGCCATATTCTGTCTGGACTGTTGTTTCCTGACCAGCATACGGGTTTTGCAATGAAAAGAATGAGATGTTCTGGGATTGCTATCTTCCTAAGCACATTTCACATTTTGATATGGTAAACTGCTGGATTCCATCACTGGGCATGCAGTAGAGTACCCAAGACTATTAGTAATTGGGGATTTCAATCTGCCATGTAATGGTATTGAGTCTGGTGTGGCACAAGACTTTGTGGTCTCTATAGCAACTATGGACCTGTCCCAAATCATCAATCGCCTGATGCATACTGTCAGCCGCACACTAGATCTGTTTTTTGTCTTGGGATGTGTAGAGGGCAGAGGGAATGGCCTTGAGCCTCTACCAAGACAATAGGCAGATAAAAGAGGGCTGACCCCAGAGCAGAATTGAAACCTGAGAAAACTTCTGACAAAACCCTCCCTAGTTCTCATGAAGATTAAAGGGAGGAAGTGGGGAAGCACATTCAGACTTGCAAGATTCTGTTTCTATGTCTTTACAATAAAAGTAGTAAAAATGACTTTGATTTCTCGCTCTGGTCTACTTTGAAAGACTGACAGGATGATTGCTATGTGATTGGTAATGGAAGACATTAGCATCAGTCCATTGCCATGGACAGATTACTCTTTAACTGCCTTTCAGTCCACTGGGTCATTGCCCCTTGAAGGCAGATAGAGCCTATTTGAGTGGCCCTTCCCAGGTGACTGACAGATCCAGTGGGATTTTTTTCTGGTGGCGGTTTGACTGAGGCCTTAGCCACTGCCTAGAATGGGACTGCATCGTTCCTATGCAGCCTCTCCCTGTATGCCAATCCTGGGATGCCCCTTGGTTTACTGAGAAGCTCTTGGAAATGAAGCACCAGAAGAGATAGTTGGAGTGCTATTAGAGGAAGACTGGGGGTGAGTCTGACCAAACATAGGTAACTACCCATATTCAGGATTATCTCGTAGCAGTAAGGGTGGCAAAGTGTCAGTATTTCTCTGCCCTGATTGCATCCACCAAAAGCTGCCTAGTGGCCCTGTTTAGGGTAACCTGGTCCCTGCTGGGGAGGGATGGGCCACAAGATTATTGACAGGGCTGCTGTGAAGAATATTTGGGCAGTTAAGTCATTTAGATATGCTCCAAGCTGGACTCTGAGTAAGTCTGGCTGAGGTATGTGGTGTTCAGCCTCATGGTGTGATCTGGGATGAGTTTGAATCAATTATGCCTGTGGAAGTGGACAAGGTTCCCTGTTCTGTTAGTTCAGCCACTTGTATCAAGAAAAACCCAGATCCCTCCTGGGTTGTTAAGGTATCCAGGAAAGTAACCTGTAGTTGGGTCAATGCTGTGCCCCTTCAGAGAGAGGGGATGATGCGTTTGAAGGAGGTGGTGGTGGGCCCCTCCTCAAAGGCTGGCCTTGGACCCAACAGTTTTAGACAACTATCGTCCTGTATCCAAACTTCCCTTTTTGGGATGGTTGTTGAGAAGGTTTGCAATAGAAGAGAACCCTGGACAATTTAAATCTGTTTCAGTCAGGTTTCAGGCTGGGATTCAGTACTGAGAAAACCTTGGTTGCACTTGCTGATGACCTGTGGTGGAGTCAGGATGGAGGCAGTGCATCCATCTTAGTGCTCTTTGATATCTCAGCAGCCTTTGATACTGTCAACCATAGTATATTTTTGGAGTAGCTCTAAGGATTGGGAATTGGGGGCACTGTTTTATGGTGGTTCTTGTCTTTTCTTTATGGCTGGTTCCAGTCGGTATTGGGGGTGGGGGGAAAGATCATCCTCTAGGCTCTTCCTATGTTGGGTGCCACAGGATTCAATGCTCTCTCCCCTTCTGTTTAACATCTACATGAAGCTGCTACGTGTGGTCATCTGCCAATTTGATACTGCTGGGTTCAGTATCATCAATATGCTGATGATACCCAATTATCTTTCAGCCCCAGGCTAGCCAAAGGAGGCTGTTAAGGTCCTGTTCCAGTGCTTGGAAGCTGTGTAGACTTGGATGGAATCCTACCAAAAAAGAGTGGTTGTGGATATTAGGGCCCCCTGGATCCTGGATCCAAGGATTCTCCATCCATACTCTTGGATAGGACCTTTGCTCCTCCTTTGAAGGGATGTGCAAAATGTTTAGAATCAAACTATTTTTAATTCAAAACCCAATTTTGAGTGTAAAATTCCCCACCAAATGCAAAAGAGATGTTTTGAGTGTGAAATTGGCATTTTGGAAGTGCTTCAAGCTCAAAGTATGTTTGTATTTGGAACAGAGCTGTTTCAACCTTGAAATATTTTTCCAAATATTCAAAAACAGTCTCTTCCTCATTCAAAACAGGGTGTTTTGAGTTCAAAACAGTTCAGGCCAAAATGTTTTGCACACATATACATCCAATTATATGCACACTCGACCTGCCATCTATTTAAATTCAAATATTAATTTTGAATTTTGACACCTCATTGCTTGACTTAGCCATTTGCATTCTGGTAAGACAGCATGTCCTTTCAATACATTTTAACACTTTTAACATTAAAATTAATCACTATCTGGTATACCTATATTTTTGTATCTGTCCTACATCACTTTTAAGAATATAAATATGGCTATACTTTCATTTATCAAAATCTAGATTTTAATAAGACTTTAAATGGATTCTTATTGATGGCAAATTGTAAAATTACTAATTGTAACAATTGTATAATATGACCTCTTAACTATTTTGTCAGCAAACGACTTCATGGAAAATTTCATTTTTGATTAGTCAACCAGAACTTTTGCCATGCATATATCATTAACAGTCAGAAAATATAATAGCAACTGAAAAAGGATGCTCCAATTCTTCAAAGTAAATTTTAAAAAATAAAGAAACAAGGAAAATAATAATGTCTTCATAAAGAGAGTTTCAGCAATTATATCTTCACAGCTACAGTATAACTGAAAACTCTGACGTGGCTTTGATTACTGAACCATGGCTGAACTGAGTAATTTGGTTTTCACTAAGAAAACAAGCACATTCATTCTCACCACAATGAAGAGAGGCAATTTTAATTAAACCTTATCAAAGGCTGAATAAAGAATAAGCTCAATAACTATTTCACAAGACCCTATTTTCATCTGTTTAGTTGAAACTTGCCATGTTTCTGCAATAATTAACTACAGTCCAAGGAATGCTGGAGTTGTGTTAATGTTGGTAAAGATTTAATTAGTTCAATTATCTGGAGAGTATTCAAGGCTCAGCTCAGCACTCATTTCTTCAAGCTTTATACATACCTCAGATCAAAATTTATTAAATTGAAATATAAATAGCAAAAGAAGCTCATCTTGACTTTAGCTAATGAAATACAGCATATTCAATCATTTTATTGTAATATTTTAACAAAATCTCAAAACCCAGTATGTGGCAACAATCTATTATCTTGGGCATGGGAAAATGTTTTTGATTGTTATCAGCACAAAAATAGGGGAAAATGTAAGGAAGGCTATACTCTTTTACCATTTCTCCTCTTGTTGCCCATTTTTTTCTTCTTTCATGGAAAGTGAAGCATTTAAGGAACACCAAAAGCACAGTGACACAGATAACTGTTTCAATCTGTCAGACAGCATGGACAGACAGTAGGGATTACTTCAGAAAATAGAATGGCCCCCAGCGATCTGACCTTCCTGGTAGGAAAGAGAACTGAGTGGTGCGTTTGACAAGTTCAGCAACAAAGAAGTATATTTAGTGCCGTTCCCCTTCTAACGTGCTTCTTGCAATAAAAATGCAAGTAGTAATGAGGAAGCAGTTTATTTTATCTAGAAAGTGATAACTGGTTATCAGTGATTAAAAGTCTCTTCAAAGACCATTCCACCTGTTTCTAAGAAGTGTTTAGGTCAGAGACAGGACAACAGTTTTATACTGTCTTTATTGTAATTTTCTTTCTCTATGAATGGAACTAATTCACAAATCTTAATTTTGCCCCTTTCTTGTGGATAAGTAAGTACTATAGCTATACCGTGTTTCTTAATGTATCATTTTCTTAGAATCCAAAGAGTACATTTTTGATAGTTCAGAAATACATTTGTGTTTATTACTGTAAAATTAACGTTTTCACAGTTAAATTCAGGCCAGTAGTAGGAACTTACATTGTAGTTTTACTTCTTTAAAATTTAAACTTCCAGATTATGAAGTTGCTTTTAATCAGATATGTTATTTCAATGAATACAAATCCTGTACAGAATTAAACGTCAATTAGGGTGGGGTTGCTTATTTGCAAAATTGCTGCCATTATCCCTGTGCCAATCATAACATCCATTTACAAGGTGGCAAATTGGTGAGTTGGCTCTCTGCCACTTTTTCTAACCTATCAGGATCCTATGTTCCTAGTGTACTTTTTAACCTTTGTTTTAAGGGCACAGGGGTATAATAAAGTACTGGACTGCAGCCACTTACCATTTTTATTTTTGTATGGGATCTCTCGGGTCCAGAGGCATGCTTGTAAATAACTTTGATGCTAAAAGCCATTGCTCTGCTTTGCAACATATCAAACATCCCTCCCTTCCATCTCAAAAAAGAAGATGGGATAAGGAAGTTTCAAGACTGTAAGGGAAATAATGTGGATATTAATGTCATGTGCACCATGTTGCCTACCTCCAAGCATTGAAGAGTTCTGAAAACTTGCATATGATTTTGTGCCTTTCAGTTAACTTAATAAAAGTACTGCCAGACTGTGGATTTTGTTGTCTGTTTTCTTATGGACCTGCATGGCTACCTTTATTTTATAAAACATTTTTATTTATACTCTTAGAATAGCTGATTAGGTTTAAAGGTGCATTTTTGAACTGCAAACTATCAAATCTATAATATTTCCTCACATAGCTTAGAATTTTATTCTGTTTTACAGACAGTCCCCTACTTACGAATGGGTTACATTCCGAGAAGCTGTTCATAAGTTGCCGCTTCTTCACACTACCCCCCTCCCCATCAGCACTTTTGTGCTTAATTGCAGACATCTGCAGCCTGCAATTTGCAGTTGCCACACACCACACATAACCGACCATACGAGAGGTCAGGACCAGAAGTTGGAACTGGAAGTTGGGAGATGGTGGGAAAGAGTTAGTTTGCAGTGTACCCTCTCTCACCTTCTGGCCCGACTTCCAGGTCCATATTGTTCGTGCTGGCAGAAGTTCGGAACTTGAAAGTTTGTATCTAGGGGACTGTCTCTACTTCAATACTTTTAGAAATATATTTAGTTATTTATTTAAATATTTAAGTATATTTAAGCACATACATATTTAAAAATACAGGTAGTCCTCGCTTAACAACCACAGTTGGGACCAGAATTTAGGTCGCTAAGTGATGTTGTCGTTAAGCGAGACATCACATGACCGCTTTGCTTAGCGATGGCAATCCAGGCAATTCCCCTTGCCATTGTTAAGCAAATTTTATTGTTCATTAGCTGAGGAACCACCCCAATCCAAGCCATTCTGGGCTTGGTCCCTCCTGGCCCTGAGCCTCAGTAAAGTAAGGGACTGCCTCCAACTCCCCCCACCTGCCTATATCCCCATTTCTGTCCTTTTGCCACCCTGCACCCTGCCTTGTGGGGTGGCAACCAACCCCAGAACTGTGTGGCTCTGAGGCTGCTCCCCATGCCCCGGGAAGCTGCAGTCACCCCAGCCCAGTCCCACCTGCCTATTTCCCCTCCTAACCCTAACCCTTTTTGGCCCCCTGCCGCCCTGCGCTCCACTGCCCCAGTTGACCTTGTGCTCCCACTGATGACAAGGCGTGCCAGGCCTGGCTGCTGGGCCGGGCCGGGCTGGCTTCAGCTGCAGAAAAAGAAAAGAAAAGAAAACAAACCCAAAGCAATCCCTTTGCTAGCTCAGTCCTGCCCAAGAGCTCTTTGCAAAAGGACTGCTTTGGATCCCCCCCCCTTTTTCTGCAGGCGAAGCCAGCTCCAGCACCACCCAGGAGCACGACAAGAAGGGGTGTTTTGGCACTCTGCCACTGAGGAGCTGCCTTTAGCATTTTTTTTCCTTTTTCCACAGCCAAAGTCAGCCAGTCCAGCCTGGCCCAGCAGCCAGGCTGGACATATTTGGTCAGAAGTGGAAGCAAGAAGTTGGCAAAGTCAGCTGGGACAGCGGAGCACAGGGTGGCAGGGAGCCAAAAAGGCATAGATGGGGGGGGGGAGATAGGCAGGTGGTGGGAGTTGCAGCGCCCCTGTGGTCATAAGTGCAGGTGGGCTGCCAAGCACCCAAATTTTGATCACTTGACCATGGGGGCACTGCAACAGCCGTAACTTCGGGCACTGGACATAAGTCATTTTTTTCAGCCCATTTGTAACTTCAAACAGCCGCTGAAGAAATGGTTGATAAGTGAGGACTACCTGTATAATGTTTAAAGATGACTCCACATAAATAATGATTGCAACACACAATATTAATAACATGTGATGAAATTTATTTAAGAACCCTTGCTTACAGACTTCTAACATCAAGAATCTTTAAAATGTATTTCAAAACACTATTCTACATGTGGAAACAAGACCGTATCTTAAATATCACTTGATGTAATAGCAGCTACTATATGTTCCTAATAGAATTATATTTCATAAAGAAGAAATACTGAACAAAACTAACTTTTACAGCAACTTAAGTAGTTTGCTAACAATACATTTTTGAGCACTGGAGCCCATTTTATTGTATACTATTTACAGTTATCCTAAGGTAGGTAACATGTATACAGCACACAAAAAATGCTTGTAAAATGAATATATATATGCATAGATAAGGCAAATTTGGGGTTATTTGTGAGAATGTCCAATGAGTTCTCCTCCTTTACAGTATGGCTGTAAACTGCAGTCGAGGCATTTGTTGAAGGTTGCTATAGCATGCAAAGGCCTGATTCTATGAACAGAGAAACCAGCCAACTAACTGAAATGAACCACAGCTCTTTTCTTCTTTTTCTAGCAATACATCCTGGGTTTGCATGGCATGGCAATGTTAACACAACCCATAGAAAGTAATATAGCCACCCTGTTTGGAGGGCAGGGGGAACTCATTGGCACATTCACTGATAACCCAGATTTTGCTTCAGGTATGAAATACAAGTATATGGTAAATCCAAAAGAGCCTCCCCACCCCCAAATCCTATGGTATGCAAGAGCTACAGATGCCTCTGCATACATGTAATTTTTGTATTTCCTTCCAAGACATTCTTTACAGGGTAGGTAGGTAAACCCTTATTATGGTCTTTGTCTAACGTGTACACGCGTAGATATAATACACATATACATTAAATACATAAAATGTACATTAAAAAAAGCAATTAAAATAAGTTATATGAGGTAAAGAGGAAGGAAGGAAGGAATGGGAGGGGAGGGGAAAGAGTTTTAAAGGTATCAAAGAAATGCAGTTTTGTCGGACAATATTTATTGCCTCAATATTTGATATTCTTTATAGTTTATCTATTGTCAGGATTAGCCCAGGAAACTCCAGGAAACAGTACAGATTCAATCCAGCAAAGTTTAATGGCCTTACTCCCGTTACAGAAATCTTCTCAGAGTGAGAGCAAATTCCAGGATCACCCTCCCAACCTCCCTTGCATTCTTTAGGGAGGGTTCAGTCTCATCCTCTTATCAGTTCCTCGTTGCTCTGGTGACGAGAGTAAATTCTTAACCCCTCTTGTCCTGACTCTCACATCTATACTCATTAGCTCCCACAAAAAGAAATAGAATTATAGGTCTCTCATGAAGTAGGCTTCTGTTCACAAAAACTTAAGACAGTAAAACTATTTGTGTTCAGTGGCAACAAGACTCTTGGTTTTGATGCAAAAGCCTTTTCTCTTAACTATAAGTTTTCTTATACTTTAATCTACCTTGTTTTATTTATAAAACTTAAATGAGCAAAACTATTGTGGAAAATAAGAGAAAATGCTTAGAACTTCATTTAATTAGAATCTGAAAGACTTTTTTGTCTGGATTCACAGCAAGATGTAGCTCTGATTTACATTGCCATAGCTTTATTATAATGTATACAGTAAGCAATGTATTTGAAGTGAAAATTCAAAAATCAGACATTCAGTTTGTTTAAAGTTTAAATCTTGAACCATGAAAGCATTTTTTAAAAAATATATGCTTTTTTCCATATACAGAGTAATTTTAGTCTAGATTTTCTCAGGAAAAACAAAATGTAAAATATAGTAAGAACAAAAAGATATAAAACTTTTATAAAATATAATATATGGTTTTGGTTTTCTTTCCTAGTTTTGTAAATATTTGCTACTGTTTTGAGTTAGTCTGATGAGAAAGAGAATATTTTGCATATGTAGTAAAAAGGAACTTTGGAGTGCAAGTCATTTTTACCACACAAAGCCTCTATTTTTGTGCAACCAGAAGGGAATACTTTGAGTCTTTTGAATGTAGAAGATCTTAAAGCAGACAATAGTATGTAAACAATCTGCAAATATATAACTTTGCTAGGACAACCTCAAGGCTGCAAGTAAAGCTTTTAGAAAGACCCCCTTCATCAGATTTCCTTCTACTCTTCATCCTGAACAAAGCCTTGACTGACAATAAAGAAATCGCCCCTTTTCTTCAGATTAAACCCTTTTGCAGGAAAAGTATGCAAATGTAATACGCGTTTCCCTCGTTTGAGGCTACTCTAAACCAGATAGCTTTTCACTGTTTTCTTCATGCACACCAAACTGCTGGTTGACAGGGAAACCAACCTCCCACTTCAGTGTTTCACAGTAATAACAGTTGGATCTTGAGCCCTGCCATGGACTTTAAAAGGAGATCAGTTAGTCATAATTAACTATTGCCTATTTTTAAAAAGTGGGGTAATAGCAAACAAGTGAACATAAATTCCACTTTCCTTTTTCTTTTTATACAGCATTTTTAAAACTCCTTTCTCTTTATTTCTTTTATTGGCGTCTTCCTTGGTAACCTTTACAGAAGGAAGACAGAATGAAGGCAAAGAGAGGAAAAAGTTACTCAAAGCAGCAGAAATTGATTATGATCCACTATATAAACTTTTATATCATGAAACAGAGAAAATGATCAGCTTTGGTTATTATTCAAAAAAGCAGAGAGATTTACTTATATTTAAGTTGCCATATTAGAAATATATTTATAGTTTTTGTTGTTTAGTCGTTAAGTCGTGTCCGACTCTTCGTGACCCCATGAACCATATTGCGCCAGGCCTTCCTATCTTTCACTGCCTCCCTGAGTTTGCTCAATTTCATGCTCATTGCTTCAGTGATGCTATCCAGCCATCTAATCCTCTGCCGTCCTCTTCTCCTTCGGCCTTCCATCTTTCCCAGCATCAGGGTCTTTTCCAAAGAGTCCTCTCTTCGCATTAGGTGACCAAAGTATCTGAGCTTGAGCTTCATTATCAATCCTTCCAATGAGCAATCAGAGTTGATTTCCTTTAAGATTGACTGGTTTGACCTCCTAGCAGTCCAGGGGACTCTTAAGAGCCTTCTCCAGCACCACAGTTCAAAGGCATCAATTCTTCGGCGTTCAGCCTTCTTTATGGTCCAGCTCTCACAGCCATACATTACTACTGGAAAAACCATAGCTTTGACTATGCGGATCTTTGTCGGCAAGGTGACGTCTCTGCTTTTTAATATGCTATCTAGGTTTGCCATAGCTTTCCTCCCAAGGAGCAAGCGTCTTTTAATTTCATGGCTGCAGTCTCCGTCTGCGGTGATCTTGGAGCCCAAATAAATGAAGTCTGTTACTGCTTCCATTTCTACCCCTTCTATTTGCCAGGGATTGATGGGTCCAGATGCCATGATCTTAGTTTTTTTAATGTTGAGTTTCAAGCCAGCTTTCGCACTCTCCTCTTTCACCCTCATCAAGAGGCTCTTTAGTTCTTCTTCACTTTCTGCCATTAGGGTGGTATCGTCTGCATATCTGAGGTTATTGATGTTTCTCCCTGCAATCTTAATTCCGGCTTGTGATTCTTCCAGCCTGGCATTTCTCATGATGTACTCTGCATATAGGTTAAATAAGCAGGGTGACAGTATACAGCCTTGTCGTACTCCTTTCCCTATTTTGAACCAATCGGTTGTTCCATGACCGGTTCTAACTGTTGCTTCTTGGCCCGCATACAGATTTCTCAGGAGACAGGTAAGGTGGTCTGGTATCCCCATCTCTTTAAGAATTTGCCACAGTTTGTTGTGATCCACACAATCAAAGACTTTTGCATAGTCAATGAAGCAGAAGTAGATGCTTTTCTGGAACTCTCGTGCTTTCTCCATGATCCAGCGAATGTTGGCAATTTGATCTCTAGTTCCTCTGCCTCTTTGAAACCCAGCTTGTACATCCGGTAGTTCTCGGTTCACGTACTGCTGAAGCCTAGCTTGTAGGATTTTGAGCATAACCTTGCTAGCATGTGAAATGAGTGCAATTGTGCGATAGTTTGAGCATTCTTTGGCATTGCCCTTCTTTGGAATTGGAACGTAAACTGACCTTTTCCAATCCCGTGGCCACTGTTGCGTTTTCCAAACTTGCTGGCATATTGAGTGCAGCACTTTAACAGCATCGTCTTTTAGTATTTTAAATAACTCAGCTGGAATACTGTCATCTCCACTAGCTTTGTTGTTAGCAATGCTTCCTAAGGCCCACTTGACTTCACTCTCTAGGATGTCTGGCTCAGGGTCAGTGACCACACCAGCATGGACATCAGGGACATTAAGATCTTTCTTGTATAGTTCTTCTGTGTATTCTTGCCACCTCTTCTTAATCTCTTCTGCTTCTGTTAGGTCCCTGCCTTTTTTGTCCTTTATCATGCCCATCTTTGCCCTAAATGTTCCTTTGATATCTCCAATTTTCTTGAACAGATCTCTAGTCTTCCCCATTCTATTGTTTTCTTCAATTTCTTTGCATTGTTCATTTAAGAAGGCCTTCTTATCTCTCCTTGCTATTCTCTGGAAATCTGCATTCAGTTGCTTATATCTTTCCCTTTCACCCTTGCTTTTCACATTCCTTCTTTCCACAGCTATTTGTAAAGCCTCATCAGACAGCCATTTTGCTTTCTTGCATTTCTTTTTCTTTGGGATGGTTTTAGTTGCTGCCTCTTGTACAATGTTACAGACCTCCGTCCATAGTTCTTCAGGCATTTATATTTATATTTATATTTATTTATATTTATATTTATAGTTATTGACCTGCTGTTATTCCACAAATCCTAAATAAGCTGGTGAATATATAGTATGGGGCTATTTAAATTCTTTTCATCTCTAAAGAATCCTTATACTTATCAGATCAACACACCCATAAGAAACAAGGTTACAGTGGGCTTTTCAGTTTCCTTTGTAGGCTTCTTAGTCTCCTCGTCTGGGGTTGTACTTTCTTACAGTGCAAGGCATGCACCCAGGAATCTAGATCTTGACAGTTCACAGCAGTGTTTGTAGTCAGCAAGATCTGGAACAGTCCCTTCCAACGAGGAGCCAAGCAATTTGTTTTGCAATCTCTACAAACAACTTTCATGATTTTAAATATAAAATGATTCCAAGATACTGGAGGATCATTAAAAAAAACCTCTTAGGAAGCATTTCTTCCAGAAAAAAAAGATCTACAGTACAAAACATCAGACAACAAACTAAAGCATTTAATAGCATGAGTATCTAAATATCTATGTCTGTATCTGCATAAGCATAATGAATATGCAACACCCCAGTAATGTTACACAGAGCTATCAATGACTACTAGCCTTGACAGTTGCATGCTATCTACAGAATCAAAGGCAACATGCCTTAAAACCTATTTCCTAGGGACCAACAGTAAAAGACAACTGTTGGCTATTGTGATGAACTATGTAAGGCTTTTGGTCTTGTCTACATTATAATGAACCATATAAGGCTTTGATTCTTCTTAGATGCTTTCCTTAGTTTGGATATTTACCCATAATAAGATTTGCTCTGTTACTACTCATCTATTTTTACCCAATTTATTAACATTCTAAATAATATGAAAGTAAAGATCATGCCTGAGTATTAGAAACTCACTAGCTAGGTTCCATGAAGAAGATATTCAGTAAATGTGACAGCCAAAATGTAATACCATATTCTGATGGGGGGAAGAATAAGAAACATTCTTCCTTATTACAATGTTCTACAATGTTTATTAATCACTTTAGTGCTAAACCAAAGTGTAAGAGACATGTCAAGGAAAAAAAATTGGTGCATATTCTACTGGCAGAGGCTGTGCCAATAATGGTAGCCAGATAATTATCTTCTTTTCCAGTAGCACTAAAAAAGTATTGCAAGATAATTTTATATTGAATCTTCCTAAATCATCAACACAACACAAATCACATACAGCAATTGTCTACATGGACTGAACAATCACAGATGTTCTATTTTCTAGATCTGCTATGGCACAAAAACATGAATCCAGAACAAAGCTCTTATCCAGGCTAACAAATCATACCTCACATTTGTAAATACAAAGTTGACCTGTCATTTGTTAGTGATGGGACGGCGGATGGACTATACTTTGTAAAAAGCATAATTCATAACTGAAAGAGCCATAATTTTTACTGTGCAGACGTCAATTTCAAGTAATTATATTCTCCACTTTCATTGGGTTCACTAGAGTGCTCAAATGTTTGTTTTACAAGCTTTTGAATAAGTTTTTCTAGACTTTATTTCTATTCAATTAATATTGTCTTAATCTTTCTTCATGAAATTGTTCAATTTCATTTCTTTTTCTTTACGCTTCCCAGTATTATTCAATTTTCATTTATGTACTGAAAGATGAAACTATTCAAGGTAATCTTAATCCTAAAATAAATCTGGATGACAGAAACATACTATTTTCAATATAAAACATGAAAGCATTGTTAGGGTGCCCTGAACATTATGATCTCAATAAGTAGTCATAAGTTTAGAACAAGCATGCCAGCACTGAACTACCTGAACTATGTATATGGCAGGTCTCTTCTCAGTAGCTGCATTCAGGACCACTGCTGCTTCAAGATTTACAAGGGTTCTCCTACACAGAGCTCAATATAATAATCTGTGTGATGTCATCCTGCACATGGGTAACAGTAGCTAAGCTATCCCCTGTCCAGGAAAGGCCAATTTCAGTACACCAACTGAAGCTAATAATCACTTGGACCTTTAGTACCCCAATCTGCATATCTGTTTTTTCTGACAGAGTAGAATCCTACTAAGGACAGGATAGTTCTCATATCTGGGAACCACCCATTCTTAATGTCTTTGTTTTGTTAGGATTCAATTTCAATTAATTGGCCCTTATCCATCCTATCACTGCATCTATACACTGGTTCAGAAAATGTACAGATTCTTATGATGCAGTTGTTATGGAGAAAAGATCTGAAGATCATCAGCATATTGACAGCACCCGGCCCAAATTCTGATGACTGCCCCAGGAGCATTAGATAGTTGTTAAAAAGCAATGGGCACAAAACAGTGACCTGTGACATTCTGCAACATAATTGCCAAATCCAATGGCACGGTTACATCATATCTGCAAGTAGAAGAACAATCATAATAAAATGCTCCCAGTTCAAGATAGTGTCTAAAGTTACCAAGACGTTCCATAGGATCAATCTCACTCTCTCTGCATGTCATTTATTAAGGTAACCATGGCTATTTCTGTTCCCAAAACAGGCTGGAACCTAGTAGCTGGGCCTAGAGCCCCTGTAAGTGAGCATGCTATAATTCAGTCATCTACTGTCTTTCATTTCTAATGCTACATCAATCACTTCATCAAAGAACCTTGATCATGCCACGATAGGAACAAAATGATTTTTTTCCCCAATAAGGACATTAATAACTTTGATGCCCCCATTATTTTATCTAGCAGTTATATTGAGTTTTAAATACATAAAAATTGCAACAATATAATTTTAATAATTTTTACCAAATGTTTGCAAATCTCAATAAAAACAAATAAGATGTCTGCCCACAATGGAGTACTGTAATATAGTGCAGTGAAGTTTGTGTTTGATTCAGAAGGAAGGAAAGAATCTCTACACAGCCCTAACCTAACAATTATCCAAACACTGGATTATGGCTAGAAACACCTACCTATATAGCTTCCCAAGTGCCATCTTCCCTCCAATACCTGCCACTCCCTATGCACCCCAAAAGAAGGCAACAGAGATGAAGCATCTCTATAACAGGGAAATGCCACCCCATTTCTCTTGCTGTTGCAATGTTATTGCTGTGGCCACAATCAGCAAGCTACCCTGCCTCAGTGCACCTGACTGGAGACTGGTTGCTTCGCCCTCCTTTCTCTCTCTCTCTAACACATGGATTTGGGAAGATGAGTTGTATTCCACCAGTGGTACATGTCCTGCCAACTGAGAAATGCTGTTGTAATGCACTCTGCACAAATACACACCCCATCTGCAGGAGAAGAATGGAGGCAAACGATAATACATGTACAATGATAAGATTTCAACTGTCAAAGAATAGGAGGGAGGAACTGAGCTGCAGGAATGAGTCAATAGGACAGGAGAAAAATTACTTAAAAAAGAAGGAATCCCAAAGAAGGAAGTAACAAATAGATGAATGGCCAATTTGCTCAGGGAAAAGTGAACAATGCTTTTTTTCCTCTTCCCATAGCATGTCACATGCTGGTGTGGTCATCAAGCTTCTCAAAGATGGTAGGCTTCTTCCACAAACTATAAGAGGGCAATCAGAGGGAGGAGTTCCAAGCAAACTGTTCCTCTTTTCTTAGAATGCAGAGAACTGAAAAGAGATGGGAGCCACAATCTTGTTGTTATTTGTCAGTACATATAGGCTTTGAATGGTTCATCCATGTTGATGAGAATGCAGTCTATTACAGTACCATTTCTGACATTTTTAACATATCATCTTCATCTACATTTAAGCCCTGACTACAACAATGTGGTTTCTTGGCTAACAAACACCTAATCAGGCTATGCTCTGCAGTCTGTTGCATTATTTTCTTCTTGCAGCCAATGTCATTTTTGCCAAACACAGGAATCTGCTGAAATGAAAGCTGAAAGCTCTCTCTCTCTCTCCATTGTTTTTTTGCTCCACTGGAAATAACTACACTGTAGAGCAAAATGTCTAGAAGGGGCTACAGGTCAATGATGGAGCATGTGATATTCATTCAGTCACATGGTCAGTCCCCTGATACCTCCAGTTAAAATCCCTGTCATGCACTCTGAGAATATATGTATATGGGGGAAGTGGGAGAGAGAAAGTCAACTGATCTGAAATGGAAGTCCTCCGTTTTTGCAATTCAGGCACAGTGTTTCAGTTTCTGTATGATACATGATCAAAATTAGATCCACTTTGTTTACACTAAACTTTATAGTCAGTATAAACCCAATTCAATTTGTATTAATGCTGTTACAACACTGCCTGTCATAGCAATTAATATCCAAATTTAATGCAGACATACTTTTTAAAAAACATACATACTGATAGAAATAACCGACAAGATATTGTATTATCACATTGGGGGACTGTTACATTTAATTGCTTTTACCCCACTCTAAAATCTACAATCATTACTGGAAAAAAATGAAAACAGTAAAACAACATTATACAATAAGTCAGAAATCATGTTCTGGTTTTAAGCAAGCTATCTATCCACTAAAATAAATCTAAGTTGGTTTTTGATTGAGTCTATGACAGAGATAGTTGGACTTTTCTTTTCAGCTCAGCCAAAATAAGGGGGAAATATTTATTTATTTATCAATCAGATGCATAAATTCTTACATCACCCTGCTTGGCTTGGCTGCAAGCCATATATACAAACGTGTGCTGAATTGCTACACCTGCAAAGATAAACCATTTGAGAGTGTGTCAGTATAATTAATACAACATGACCCAATCATTTCCAGTTTGCAAGAAAGAAACTTGCAGTCTTTAAATCCAGAGCTCAACCTAGAGATTATGCTAAATTGTTTCATACACAGTCCTCTGCAAATGTCAGTTGGGCAGTATTTGTCCCCTCTAGTGATAAACAAATTACACATGAAATCAATTCCACTTCACAATAATTTTCTCAATTGGGCATTATCTTTCCTTTTACTTGCTCCCTCCAGTTAAGCATGCATCCTGTAACTTGCTAATGAGCTGGGGGCTTTCTGTTCCAGGTGGCACCCCCTGCCTCGAAGTCATGACATTTCCCATTTTGAATGCTGCTGGCATTTTTCGACAGCTCTTGCTAACTAGCCTTTTTGACCTGCACTAAGAGGAACTCATCTCATTGAATCCTCTAACCTGCCAATCATTCCAGCAAATGATCTTCACAGTCACTCCCAAGGCAGGGGGAAAAAAGAAAGAAATAGAAAGAAAAGAAAAGCTAGTAAGAGAATGAGGGAATAGGCAAGCAAGCTGCCTTTGCAGCTACCTAATGAGAATATTTTAAGTCTCAGAGGCAGCTGAAACATTGAAAAACTGGTGGGAAAATTAGGAGAGAATTGAATCTCTATAATTAAGGATTTCTTTCCATTTTGAGATCATGTCAAAGCAACACTTCTGAGTTGTGCTTTTTAAAACCAGGACAAATAAATTTGCCATATAAATACAAAAATACATCTCTTTTCTCTGTCATCATCAATATGCAGTTCTCGCAAAGCTGTGTTGTCAAATGATTTTCTTTATAAAATTAAGAATTAAGAATACATTAAGAATTAATTAAGAATTAAGAAAATTAAGAATTAAGCATGTTAGCATGAATGTTTGAGGCTAAACATTATTATGTAGATTTGCATTATGTGAGTATACCATAAAAATAGGTTCTCACCCCCCCCATAAGTACGATGCACAATTTTGTTAATTAGAAAACACACAAAACTTTAGCAGACACAGAATGATTATATATGCTTTCATTTTTTATTAAACAATTCCAATATAGTTGGAAAGTCCATATTAAAAGTGGCAATTTAAAAAAAAAACCAGAAACAAATTCCACAGGAATTACAATATAAAATATGGAGTCTTTGCATCACTTGGCATTTGTATAGGTACAATTTTTTAAATTATGGAGTGAATCCAATTGTTCTTTCATGTCAGTATGTGCCATGCTATTATTTTGTTCTGTTATGAATGATTACCAAGTAACATAGTAATAAAAATATATAGAGAACCCAAATGCTGATCAGACTTAACAGTTGTATCAGAGAGCAATATAAACAATATAAACATAAGCAATATAAACAGAGAGCAAACCCCATTCCATTGTAGTGCTAAAGACTTTACCTAGCCGGGTAACAAAACATTTGCAAGAAAACAACCAAGCTCAGAGAACCTCAAGGACTTCACAGTTCAACCCTGAGCTACACATATTTGCTTCTATTAGTTGCATCAGAACCACAAAATGTAGCTTGTGTACAGACATAGCCATTCTTAGAATAAACTAACTGAAAACAATGTTCTGAGTTCTAATGATTTCATTGAGCCTACTGAAATAAAACTTCCATCAACTAGTGGAAACTGCTGTCAGAATAGGTATTTCTTCATTGCTACCGCTGCATAATCTACAAATATATTCTGGATGTTTGGAACCAATTCATGAAGTATAAAGTATAAAGACTGTTACATGTAGTTCCTATGATTCACCATAAAATATCTACAATGGCAAGATACTGACCATTTTAATTAAAGATTCAGAATTGCATGTTTCTCCTCATAAAATTAGACTGTTACCATTATTTTAATTTTGTGAGAGAAATAATTTATTATAAATTGATCTAATAAAATAAATTTGATTGAACTTCTGTTTAAATATATCTTCACTGATAGAAGAGATTTTCCCTGCAGCTAAGAACGTTTAATTCCCTATTAAACACAGTGGGTGTTGCATAGTTATCAGATAGCAGATCAGTCAGTCTTTAGGATGTTTAGTTTTCTTTGTTTCATGAACTGCTTCGCTCACTGTACACAATATATCAGCTGTAAATATTTTCTCATTTCTTACATACTAAAGGAATTTTTTATGTATAATTCCAACTACTTACAGCAAACATTCTTTTCTAGAATGCCACCGAAATTAATTACTTAATTTTCAAACTGCTGTAAATCATCATCCTATACAATGGTTTTACTGTCACCACAGGCTACAGTCTATGTGTCAAAACTAAAACCAACTGCTTTGTTAACTTCAGTTTTCTCCTTCAATGATTTCACAGCCTCCCTCTCTCTGTAGACAAAGACTAGTCATGGGATCATGTGATAAATTAATCCTAAAAGAGAGGTGGCAATCTGTGGGAGAAATAGAATTGTTTAGAATTTTTTTTTTTGCGTCTCCTTTTAGTATTGTTAATAACACATTGTCCCTAATGTATTTCAGTGCCATTCCAGACTATCAATTCAATTACAACAGTCTTCTATGCCCAGAAAGATTATTAGCTGATCAAAAAGATTTTTTAATGGGAAACTCCTGCTATTCTACAGTGAATCATAGAATACAGCAGGAAAAATAATCTTTGGTACCCTAAACTCAAGAGCAGTCATACAGGATACAGTTTAACAAAAAGAAAAAGAAATATTCCTTTAAATTTTGCACAAGTATTACTGATACATCATTATACTGATGCGAATATGACTGAAAAAATCTTTGATTTTTAAAATATTTTGTGAAACTTCAAAAATTCAGTAATGACCAATACATAAGCAAGGCCCAAATGTAAGATGTATAATCCAAACTATATAAAGGTGCCTTATGCTGAATCCATCCAGTGGTCTCTCTAACTTCAATAGTATTTTCTGACATTAGAATTGTGGGATTATATTGCTGGAAGGGACCTTGGAATTTACCTTTTCAAACATACTGGATCAGTAATGCAGAATGATACTACAGTATTTTTTTAGAAGACTATCCATCCTCTGCTTAGCTGTCTTAACTAAAGAACTACAAACTATTTCTCAGGAAATTTCAGTTCCTGATAAACCTGTTCAGAAGGAAAATTACCGCATTTTTCGGACTATAAGACGATACTTTTTTCTAAAATCCTTACCCTAAAAATTGAAGGGCGTCTTAGGCAGACCTCTTTTTTTTTCTGTTTCTGTTTTGCCTTTATCTCTAGCACTTTGGTTCCAGTTAGCTCTCCGTTAGTCTCACAGCTTAGCTCATATTGTCCTTATCTTGTTTGTAAAATCCACCAATTATATACTGTCCTTAATAATATACAGTGTTCCCATGAAGGCCCAGTCTGTTAGTCTAATTACCGTATTTTTCTGACTATAAGACGATACTTTTTTCTAAAATCCTTACCCTAAAAATGGAAGGGCGTCTTATTCAAGGAAGTCAGCCGAGGAGAGAACTGCGTGGTGGCAAAACTGCCCATACTTTGTCTCTGCAGGCAGGCTTCCTCCTATTGCTAGCCTCCAATCATGAGTGAAATAGCTTGTCTCCCAAACAGACTTCCTCCAATCACGAGCCTGATGTAACTGACGTCAGCTGATGCTGAACAAACCAATTAGAGAAGGCTGTTTGCAGAGAGAAGCTATCGGCAGTTTCACTCGTGCTTGAATGTAATCAGTTATGCAAAAGAGCATGGAAACAGAGCTGCAGAGAGACGGTTTGGACCTCCTCCCACCAAGTGTATCAGGTCAATGTTAACTAATTACTAAATAAAAATGTGTTCTGCACTATCTTTAAAATATTGATTTCTTAATTTGGGGTTGGAAAAATGGGGGGCGTCTTGTACATGGGGGCGTCTTATTGATGGAAAAATACGGTACATCTATCTCACTGCAATTTCAATGCACTTATTTTAGATATCTAGATCAGCTGTTTTCAAGCTATGGGCTGTGGCACAAAGAATAACCCTTCACCTTGGGTATGCTAATTTTTCAGATCTACTTACCCCTTGAACCTCTCTTTTCCAGAATAAATGTGCATGGCTTTCCCACAGGGCTTGCTTTCCAGCTCTCTCACTATCCTGGTTGCCATTCCCTGAACTCACTCCAATTTATTAATGTCTTTCTTAAAATAAGGCACTCAGGACTAGATAGTTCTCCAAACTAACTTGGGATAATTCTCCTAATTCAAAGTAGTGTAGAGCTATTGCTTTCTGTGATGTGGATATTATGCTTCTATCAATACTGTCTTAAGTAGTAGTAGAGTTTTGTTTCTGGAGGGGCAGCCATAATACACTGCTGACTCTTATTCAGTTTGTAATCCACTAAGACATAGATCTTTTTTGTATGCATCTATCTAAATAGGTCTTCTCCATCTTATCTGTATTTGAATTTGAATTTTTTTTTAAAATGAAAGAGTAAGACTTAACATTTCATCTTGTTGGTCTTGGTCTAGGATTCTAGTCTTTTTCAGAGACTTCTGTAAAATAGTGACATACTAAGGCACACTTTATTTCTCTTTCCCCTAACAGCCATAAAACTAATGTTTATGGACTGTGTTTGAAGAGAACTGGTCAGAGAAAATTTTAATCAATGCTGCTTTTGGTATTTGGGGAAGATAATAATGCCTTGAAAACCTAGGAAGAAGCTTCTCCCTTCTTCTCTTACAGCACAGCCAGCTATTGTTCAGCCCCTCATCCCCATCCTGGATTCTAAAGAGACTGTAACAGAACTGGGGAATCACTAATTTAGTTGATCATGGGAATGTACTGGACATAGAATACCTTAATTTCAGCAAAGCATTCAACAAAGCCTCCATGAGATTTTAGCAGAGAGCACTGCAAAATGTGGGCTGGATGTTATGGTACCTAATGTTATGGTAACATTAGATAGATATGGAACTGGTCAAACCATCATGCCCACTGAGATTATATCAGTGTTTCTGCATGAAGCTGGAGAGAAGTTTTGAGTGGAGTATTGCAGAGCTCTGATCTAGCCCTGTGCTGTTCAATATATTTATAAATGATTCAAATAGGGTTAGAAAATAAAACTGTCAAATTTGCAGATGACACAAAGACAAGTGGGATAGAAAACACCTTAGAGAACAGTACTGAAATTTGGGAGGATCTTGATAAGTTGGAATATTGGGCAGAAAACAGCAAGATGAATTTCAACAGTGACAAATGCAGAGTCTTAGGTTATACCAACAGAAGTATAATGTCAAGAACAAGACAGTTGTTCCTCTAAATTCTTTGCTGGTCAGATCACAACTGGAATACTGTATTCAGCTTTGGGCACTACATTTTAGGAAAGACACTGAGAAACTTAAGCATGTCCAAAGGAGAGCAACCAAAGTGATAAGGGGCATGAAATACACACACACAAAGACCCCTGATGAGGAATGGTTAAAAATACTGGATATCCGTAATCTTTTCCTAGAATATTGTGTCCAATTCCATTTTAGGAAAAACACTGACAACCCAGGGTGTGTCCAGAGGAAAGCAACTAAAGATAAGGGGCTTGGAATAAAAATGAGAAATGGCTGGAGACATTGGATATATTTAACCTGAAGAAGAGAAGACTTGATGATTGCTTTCAAATAGAAGGTGGCACAGAATCATTTAAAGTCGTTCCAGAAAGAGTAGACTTAAATTGGATAAGAAATCATGGCTTTAAATTACAGAGAAGTAGGTTTTATTTGGACATCAGGAAAAAAAAATCCTAATAATAAGAGCTGTTTAACAATGGAACATATTGCCTTGGAAAGAGGTGACTCCCCTCAGTTGGACATGTTTAAACAAAGGCTAGATGACCATTAGTCAGGGATGTGGTAGTGGTGAGCAACTACAATGAGCAAGGGGGTGATCTCCCAGATTCCTTCCAACCATTACATTCTATGGTTCTATGGTTACTGCTCCTAGATGAGTGTCATTTGCAATTTTAATAAGAATTAATTAATTAATTAAAATTTAATAATTTTAATAAGAATTCATCTAGGATTTCTATAAGAAAATAAGTACTGGGCCCAAGGAAAGACCTGTTAACATTCTGTTTGAGATTTCCCTGCAGGTTGTCACAGAGGCATTAATAAGCAGTCATTAAACACAATTACTTAACAAGCCCCTGATTTACCAAGAGCAGTAGTTTCCAACACATACAGTTGTGTGAAAAAGAAAGTACACCCTCTTTGAGTTCTATAGTTTTACATATCAGGACATAATAAAAATCATCTGGTCCTTAGCAGTTCTCAAAATTAGTAAATACAACCTCAGATGAACAACAACATATGACATATTACACCATGTCATTATTTTTATTATGTCCTGATACGTAAAACCATAGAACTCATTGAGGGTGTACTTTCTTTTTCACACCACTGCATCTTACTATCTTGTTAATAAAATTATCTAAGATCTCAGCCTAAAGTCATTCCAATTCCCAATATCACACATCCTTTAAGGGATGTAAGCCATAAGTTTCTACATTCAAAATACATGATGTATTACCAAGTTCTATACAAAGCAAGAATTGGGGAGGGGGAAGCATAGGTGGACTGTGAAACTAAACTGTCAGAACCTGCATCACCCATCTGTTGTTGTTTGCCATTGTATTGCAGTCGTTGGGAGTTAGAGTGAATTGGTTCTGCCACTAGTAACTAAAGGGGGGGGGTTCTGTTAATGGTTGTAATGGGAGCTGGGAAGCAGCTTAACCATATATGGGCAATTTCGCCTGGCTTGATTGCTGGCAAGGCAGCTGGGGCCCCAAAGAGCCAGGAAGAGGCTCGGGGACGAGGGGGGAGGAAGGAAAAAGGTCACCACCCGGTGGAGAAGACTCAAGACGCCAGACAATCAAGGGAGGGGGGATAAACAGAGGGAAGTTTAACCAAGGCTTTAGTTTTAGCAATGTTCTGTTTACAAGCTACCTGTACCACTCAATAAAGAGTATTTTTCTGAACCAAGCCTGGTTGCATGAGAATACTTCGGAATTGGGAGTCAGATGGGGAGGACTTGACATGAACTTTTAACAATTATTTTTATTTCTATGATTTTTCTCCTTTAGACCAATCAAAAGCCAAAAAGTGGGATACATTACTGCATTTATATGAATTGAATTACTATTTTTTTCACTTAAATTATTTCATGCATATACCAACATGATATGCTATATTAAACCACAGTCTTTGCATTTTAGCATAGAGGAATATGCTTCTTAAATTTGTCCAAAGTATATTATATTTTTATGCAGCAAATATCTACTATGCTGTTATTCCTTTTTCATTAAGAGATTGTATACTATATATTTGAAATCTTAAGAGGTTTTTGTTTAATCTTTCAATAGCTACATTTGGCATGGAATTTATCTCTTTAAAGGTAAAATAGCACAATGATATATCAATCTACTTCTCCATTTATACTTGAACAAGTAACAACAGCATGAACTTGACTACAAAAATAGTTTGAAATAGCTGGAGATATTTAACAGGCTGTCCTAAATTCATCATTCCTCAGCACTTGAAATACTACTAAATATTGCTAAAAGTAGTTTTACTAATTATTGAACTTTGTAATAAAATGACAGTTACATAACCCCAATACAAAGGAACACTAGTTTCAGAAATCCTAAACTATGTGACACTGAAATCTCTTGAGAAGCTTCTGCATTCATTGGAAAACACCTCTTGTTGATTACTAGCATACATATATACAGCATTAGGAATGTGGGAACTGGAAGAAAACAGTCACGTAAAAGCCATATGAACTCCTAAAAAAGCATTATCTATTTCAAAAGATAAAGCATTCTGGGAGCATGGTTCTTGTTCCAAGACCCAGGCTTATGTAGGCAAGAATCTTATAATGGCCTGAGTATAAGTCATCAACTTCACTTGGCATAACAATACTGGATCCAGTGATGGCATCACATCTGCATTGCTTAATACAATATGAAATTTCATCTTCCATTGCAAATAGCCATGGCAACTAAACCTGTGCTTCAAGAAAAAAAAGTGTAGCTACACTTTACATGTATTTTACTTAGGATGTTTTTCTGCTGGTTTAATGCCTTTGAAGCAAACAAAAAGACAGCAGCAATACATACTTGAAACAGTTCTGCTGCTGATAATTTGAAATTAAAGGTTTACAAATGGTAATAGAAGCCAAAATAAAGCAGCCCATAAGATCAAACACTCCTTTTGAACATTTTTCAAATTGCATGCAGTAATTTTAGCTATATTTAACAAGTGCTGTCATTAGATTCTAATACCCAGATTACAGTCAGCTGGCCACCAAATCTATGTAATTTGTATCTATGCTTTTCTACTGGTGCTAATTTATGCAGATGCAGCTTCAGTTAATTAATTAAAGCATATTCAAAAACCACAAGTAAATATAATTTGGGAAGATGGTGTTCAATGAATTATGATTTATGCAATACCTATTCAAAATGTATAATTTCATTTTTTTCAATTACAGTACACACAAATATATATATTATGTTTGTTTTCACTCAATGGTTCCAAAGATATATTTTTCAAAAGCTGGTCAAACATTATATAATTCATAGTTATAATCTTTTCCATTATATGCATTTTTAGTTTAGAAAATTTGAAAATTCTGGAGAAAAATGCCACAGATACTAATATAATTAAACAAAGCAGTCATATACAGATAAGTATAAAGAACCTTGTACTTATAAGCTTTCTTTGCTATATTGATTGAATGACTCAAATTGGGAATAAATGGCACAATATCTAAACTGTCTGATGATTCAACAATGATGACATACAAAAGTAAAATAAAACAGAAGTGAAAAATTAAAATGACTTTTCAATACATTTGACAACCTGTTAAGGTATACGCAAAATAGCTAACTCAGAACTTAAAATTCTTTAAACCAAGCATTACCAACATTTGGATACTATTATGATCATCTTTAGCAGATTTACCTGTCAGAATGCTAATTATATTGCCCACTAAACATATGCAACTAAGTAATTATTAGACATCTACCCACATTTGTTTGGGAATTGAAATAAACAAAGTATTTTGAAAGAGAAGAAAGATACAGAAGTCCACAATTAGTAGAAAAATAGAATGTTGGTTAGTCCACCACATCACTGTATTTCCAGAATGTGATAAAAAAAAAAAGACTATTATATAGAAACAATTATATATAATTAAATTCCCCTCTCACCCCTATGGGTGGTATATGTCTTCCTCAATCTCGGGTCCTCTACCAGAGGCCTGGGAGTTTGAGGGTTCTGCACAGTATCTTAGCTGTTCCTAGCACTGCACTCTTCTGCACAGAGAGCTCTGATGTTGTTCCTGGGATCTGTTGGAGCCACTCTCCCAGCTTAGGAGTCACGGCCCCGAGTGCTCCTACCACCACTGGGACCACTTTGGCCTTGACCTTCCACATACTCTCAATTTCCTCCTTCAGGCTCTGGTACTTCTCCAGCTTCTCATGCTCCTTCTTCCTGATGTTGCTGTCACTTGGCACTGCTACATCTATCACTACCGCCGTCTTCTGGTCTTTGTCTACTACCACGATGTCTGGTTGATTAGCCAATACCTGCCTGTCCGTCTGGATCTGGAAGTCCCACAGGATCTTAGCCCTGTCATTCTCCACGACCTTCTGTGGAATCTCCCATCTGGACTTGGGGGGGTCTAGCCCATACACTGTGCAGATGTTCCCGTACACAATGCCAGCTATTTGGTTGTGCCGTTCAGTGTATGCTGTTCCTGCCTGCATCTTACACCCTGCTACTATGTGTTGGACTGTCTCTGAGGCCTCTTTGCACAATCTGCACCTTGGATCCTGTCTAGTGTGGTAGACCCCTGCTTCTATGGATCTGGTGCTTAGTGCCTGTTCTTGTGCTGCTATGATCAGTGCCTCAGTGCTGTCTTTTAGTCCGGCCCTTTCCAGCCACTGATAGGATTTCCCAATGTCAGCCACCGCAGCTATCTGTCGATGGTACATCCCGTGCAGGGGCTTGTCATGCCATGGCACTTCCTCTGCTTGAACCTCCTGCCTTGTCTGTTGCTGCCTGAGGCATTCTCTCAGCAGCTCATCTTTGGGTGCCATCTTACTGATGTACTTCTGGATACTTCAGGTTTCATCCAGGACAGTGGCTTTGACACTCATCAGGCCCCGCCCCCCCTCTTTGCGCCTGGTGTACAGTCTCTGGGTGTTGGACTTGGGGTGGAAACCTCCATACATTGTGAGGAGCTTCCGGGTCTTCACATCGGCAGCCTCCATGTCTTCCTTTGGCCAGCTCACTATACCGGCAGGGTATCTGATGACTGGCAGGGCATACATGTTGATGGCATGGATCTTGTTCTTCCCATTGAGCTGGCTCTTCAGGACCTGTCTTATCCTTTGGTGGTACTTGGATGTTGCTGTCTTTCTTGCCTCCTCCTCATGGTTCCCATGTGACTGTGGGACACCAAGGTATTTATAGCTGGTCTCTATGTCTGCTATGTGGCCCACTGGTAGTTCCACTTCATCCGTCTTAACTACCTTCCCATCTCTTTACTATCATCGCACTTCTCCAGTCCGAATGACATCCCAATGTCCTCACTGTAGATCCGTGTCAGGTGGATCAGTGAGTCGATGTCTCATTCACTCTTAGCATACAGCTTGATGTCATCCATGTAGAGGAGGTGGCTGATGGTGACTCCACTCTTGAACTTGTACCCATATCCAGACCTTGTGATTATCTGGCTGAGGGGGTTTAAGCCTATGCAGAACAGCAGTGGGGGCAGTGCATCACCTTGGTATATGCCGCACTTGATGGCCACTTGTGCGAGCTGTCTTGAGTTTACTTCCAGTGTTGTCTTCCACAGTCCCATTGAGTGCTTGAGGAGGGTCCTTAGTGTCCTGTTGACTTTGTATAGTGCCAGGCATTCACAGATCCATGTGTGCGGCATTGAGTCATAGGCTTTCCTATAGTCAATCCAGGCTGTGCTCAGATTGGTCTGCCTAGACCTTGAGTCTTGGGCGACTGCCCTATGAGTAACTGGTGTTTTGAGCCTCTGGTGTTGTTCCCAATGCCCTTCTGAGCTGTGCTCATGTACTGGCCCATATGGTCATGTAGCTTGGCAGCTATGATGCCTGATAGAACTTTCCATGTTGTGGGGAGGCAGGTTATTGGCCGGTAGTTGGATGGTGCTGTTCCTTTGTGAGGGTCTTTCATGATCAGCACTGTCCTTCCTTGTGTTAGCCAGTCTGGGTGGGAGCCTGCTGCTAGCAGTTGGTTCATCTGTGCTGCTAGGTGTTCATGCACTGCTGTTAGTTTCTTTAGCCAGTAGGTGTGGATCATGTCCGGGCCAGGTGCTGTCCAGCTTTTCATGTTCTTAACCCGCTGTTGGATGTCTGCTACTGTGATGGTGACTGGTTCCTGTTCTGGGAGATTGCTGTGGTCTGCTTTCAGGTCCTGCAGCCACTTTGCACTGGTGTTATGTGTCTTCTCTTTCTCCCATATGTTCTTACAGTACTGTTCAGTTTCCGCTGCTGGTGGCTCAGCTGATACTCTGTGGTTGCACTGCAGTTGGGAGTACACTTTGGATGGTTCTTTGGAGAACAGGGCACTTATCTTCTTGGCCTCTGCTTCTCTAGTGTATCTCCTTAGCCTGGTAGCCAGTGCTGTGAGCCTTTGTTTAGCAGTCTCTAGGGCTTCAGATGGAGTCAGGCCCATGTATTTTTTCAGTAGCCGAGTCTTATCCTTAATCTCCATACGCTTCTGTAGTTCCACCAGCTGACTGACTTCTCTCCGAGTTGCCTTGATCTTAGCCTCCAATCTCATTTTCCAGGGTGGGTATGTACTGCTGTTCTTCTTGATCATGTAGCCAAGCATTTCCAGGATTACAGTGGCTGTAGCATATACAAATTCATTGGTTTCAGTTATGGTGGTAGTAGGGATTGTCTGGAGGGCTCTGTTGGCATCTTCTAGCATACTATCTGATGGTACTCCTCCACTGAGCCTTGGTAATCAGACTCGAGGGTTGACTGTAGCTAGTTTATCCATGATCTTATGCCTCATATCAGCTGCTGTGCTCTGTAATGGAAGGGGTGGCAGTGACATTCCAGCTTCAGGTGTTGGCTGCACATCTGCTTGTTCTTCCAGGTCTGCTTGAGTCCAGGTTGTAATGTGGAGTTGGTCTATCTCAAGTTGTGAGAGCAGCTTCCTCTTCACTATGTTGAAGCGCTGGGTAACTAGTTGTTTCTCAGTTAGTGTGGATGTAGGCCTTCTGTCTATCCATAGTTCCCTCATACATTTCATATATCCCCTCTCATTAGGTCTGCTGTTGTAGTAGCATTCCATCATTTCCAAGTTCTCTTGTCTCATCCATGTATGGTTTGTTCCAGTAGCCCACTTAACATCAGATTGTCCTGGTTCCCCAACATCTGACGTGGACCTTGTTAATCTGGGCGACGTCCGAGCTGGCATGACTCTCTTAGTTCATGTCACTCTCATATTTTGAGGTAGACAGGTGAAGCGTTAGGGGGTCTTTGCCCAAGGACCCCTACTGGTAAGGTAGGTACCAGCCGGGATTTGAACCCTGGTCTCCTGCATCAAAGGCGGTGTTCTAACCACTATGCTATCCAGCTGCACATATACATACATACATACATACATACATACATACATATATATATATATAAAATAAATTCCCTCTCACCCCTATGGGTGGTATGTGTCTTCCTCAATCTCGGGTCCTCTACCAGAGGCCTTGGAGTTTGAGGGTTCTGCGCAGTATCTTAGCTGTTCCTAGCACTGCACTCTTCTGCACAGAGAGCTCTGATGTTGTTCCTGGGATCTGTTGGAGCCACTCTCCCAGCTTAGGAGTCACGGCCCCGAGTGCTCCTACCACCACTGGGACCACTTTGGCCTTGACTTTCCACTTCCTCTCGATTTCCTCCTTCAGGCCCTGGAACTTCTCCAGCTTCTCATACTCCTTCTTCCTGATGTTGCTGTCACTTGGCACTGCTACATCTATCACTACCACTGTCTTCTGGTCTTTGTCTACTACACGATGTCTGGTTGATTAGCCAGTACCTGCCTGTCCGTCTGGATCTGGAAGTCCCACAGGATCTTAGCCCTGTCATTCTCCACGACCTTCTGTGGAATCTCCCATCTGGACTTGGGGGGGTCTAGCCCATACGCTGTGCAGTTGTTCCTGTACGCAATGCCAGCTACTTGGTTGTGCCGTTCAGTGTATGCTGTTCCTGCCTGCATCTTACACCCTGCCACTATGTGTTGGACTGTCTCTGAGGCCTCTTTGCACAATCTGCACCTTGGATCCTGTCTAGTGTGGTAGACCCCTGCTTCTATGGATCTGGTGCTTAGTGCCTGTTCTTGTGCTGCTATGATCAGTGCCTCAGTACTGTCTTTTAGTCTGGCCCTTTCCAGCCACTGATAGGATTTCCCAATGTCAGCCACCGCAGCTATCTGTCGATGGTACATCCCGTGCAGGGGCTTGTCTTGCCATGGTATTTCCTCCGCTTGAACTTCCTCCCATGTCTGCTGCTGCCTGAGGCATTCTCTCAGCAGCTCATCTTTGGGTGCCATCTTACTGATGTACTCCTGGATACTCTGGGTTTCGTCCAGGACAGTGGCTTTGACACTCATCAGGCCCCGCCCCCCCTCTTTGCGCCTGGTGTACAGTCTCTGGGTGTTGGACTTGGGGTGGAAACCTCCGTACATTGTGAGGAGCTTCCGGGTCTTCACATCGGCAGCCTCCATGTCTTCCTTTGGCCAGCTCACTATACTGGCAGGGTATCTGATGACTGGCAGGGCATACATGTTGATGGCATGGATCTTGTTCTTCCCATTGAGCTGGCTCTTCAGGACCTGTCTTATCCTTTGGTGGTACTTGGATGTTGCTGTCTTCCTTGCCTCCTCCTCATGGTTCCCGTGTGACTGTGGGACACCAAGGTATTTATAGCTGGTCTCTATGTCTGCTATGTGGCCCACTGGTAATTCCACTCCATCGGTCTTAACTACCTTCCCTCTCTTTACTATCATCCTGCCACACTTCTCCAGTCCGAATGACATCCCAATGTCCTCACTGTAGATCCGTGTCAGGTGGATCAGTGAGTCGATGTCTCGTTCACTCTTAGCATACAGCTTGATGTCATCCATGTAGAGGAGGTGGCTGATGGTGACTCCACTCTTGAACTTGTACCCATATCCAGACCTTGTGATTATCTGGCTGAGGGGGTTTAAGCCTATGCAGAACAGCAGTGGGGGCAGTGCATCACCTTGGTATATGCCGCACTTGATGGCCACTTGTGCGAGCTGTCTTGAGTTCACTTCTATATATATATTCCTTCACATATAAATTATAGGGGTCCCCTACCTTTCTGTGGCAATCAGCACATTTAAATTAGTCAGACACTATTATTATGGTTACAGACCAAAATAACAGTAACATTAATGCATATTGCACACCATTTAGCACTATTAACATGAGAAAAATACAATTATTTAATGGAATTATGGGCAAGGATTGATCACAGTGATATTGAGTAAGGCACCCACCGAAAGTAGTTTTTAGCAAGCATGGAGTTGCTGCTAATTCCTGACATAATCTGCAGGTTACATGTGCAGTTATTCTTGGGACAGGTTGAACATAAAATTATTTTTTAATTGGTTGTTTTTGTCTTTTCTGCTTTTATTTCTGTTAGCCACCTAGAGATTATATTGGTTAAGATGAGTACCCATATAAATTTGCTTAATAAATATATAATGAATGAATGAATGAATGAATGAATGAATGAATGAATGAGCCAGCCAGCCAGCCAGCCAGCCAGCCAGCCAGCCAGCCAGCCAGCCAGCCAGCCAGCCACTGAAAATCAATGGGCACTGTTAACTTATTTTGGATGTCTACACAGAAAACAAGTATAAAAGGGCATAACACACAGGGGACTACCTCCACAGGGACAGGTTCTTGTATTGTTATGAGTTTTCTTATACAGTACTTGCCTGCTAGAACAGCTGTGGGCAGGACATCAAAACACAGCAACGTAAAGGCTCCATAATACTTAGAAATTGCAAACTGATCTAAATACCAAGCTAGTTTAAAATAATTCATTAAATTTCCTTTAACAAGAATTAACAGGAGATTCTGCTATGTTTAACTTGAAGGTCCATGTCTAAAGCCCTTTTTCTAAGCTTTACCTTGGCTTAATTGTAGCCCAAGGCTAGAAATTATTCAGAAAAGCCATACTGCAGCAATTTGGTTACTATGCTTTTTCTAGTTCTGATATTTATCAAAATATGAAAGGCCAGACTTATGAGTGAAGATTTATTTTTCAACAATAAAGATGTTAATCCAGATGGCAGGCTCCATTTTGCTGAGGTCTGCTTCAACATGAAGCACCATGATTGGCCTAATTTTTCCCTGCCAAGCCAGGCCTGTGAGTCTTCTGTCAAGTCATCTGAAAATTTGTGCCAAGCCATGAGTTTCAGATCTGTGATGTACAGCTCAGGCATTGTCAAGGAAGCCTTCTGGAGCTGATAAAGTGGGAGGAAACCTAAATTGCATTTAGGAGTTGGACACAGGGCAGATGCCTGGCCTGGCAATTGAATACACAAAGGGGTGGGGCTTTCATCATGCTGCCATCTTGCTTATCTTGATCCCCTGCAGATGTTGCTGGATTCTGGGCTCATTCTGCATCATTTGTTGCCTTCTTCATTAGCAACTAATGATTTTATACTGCAGTGTAAAAGCAAAGCTAAGTCAGCAGGGAGTTAAAAGTTTGTGCGTGAGACTTTTGTTGACCTTATACAGTTTTAGGGAAGGCTTCAGTAATACTCAGTCTTCACAGAGAACAGAGGTGTGCTCAACAGCCATCCATCCACTTGGAATTTTTAGAGCATGTTATGGGGATATTAAAATGGCTGCTACGGCAGGTATGATCAGTCATAAACACCCTAAAGGCAAACTGATGAGGATGCTTTCTTTTTCTAGCTCTCACTATTCCTCTTAGCACACTTTTCTCCTTTTTCCTTCCCTGGGTATGTGGAGTGCAAAAGCACTCTTCTTAATAAAAATGAAGCTGTGCTCATATTTTATGATACATGTTATATAGTTTATATTTTTTCTTGCATACTATGGATAAAACCACAAATACAATACAGCTGGTTGTCATGCATAAAATGTATAATACAATGTCTATTTATCTATTAGATGCCATAAAACTTCTTTTGAATTTATTTTACCCTTTGTTTCAATGAGAAGGAGTAAATATGCTCTTTTCAATAATTACTAATTTATCTTTTATTAGGTATGCTCACTCAGGTTATAATTTTAATTATAAAGAAAGAGCTATCTAAGGCTTTTTCCTGTTGCTACCAAAGATCTTTTTATTCTGCAGAAAATAGGTTATAGAAAAAATGTACAAAGCATGAATGAAAAATTGCATCGAATATTTTTTCTCTGATATTAAATCTATATAAAACCTGTTGCCATTAAAAACTAGTATTTTTTTTAACCAAGAAATTAGTATAGCAATTATGATCCACTGCTACTGACAGAACTAAAATCATGCGCTTATCAAACTAAATGGATTCTCAAATCATTCTTGAAAGACACCTAATTTGGAGTACAGGAAGCTAAACTTTAGGAACATTGAGGCAATGAGAAAAACAATCTCCCAAATGTTTCAGACATCAAACACTTGGCCTTACATAAATTCTTTTGTGATATGTCACAAATGTTTTGAACATACAGACATAAAATTTATTTGCAAAAGATTTATGTTTCTAGTGGTTTTGGAAGCTAAAAATATGTTTGGAGACACTGCTTAGAGGAAAAACAAGTCAATGAAGATGTTAATGAGTGAGTTGTGAAGACAGATTGATTTTGACATTGTAAAATTGTAATAGCTTGCTGTAAAGAAACCTGTAAAATAATTGGAGCAACCTGACATCTGATGACTTCAGTTTTCAATAGCTGCTATGTTTCCAACAAGCTGTCATCATTACCTTGTAGGGTGCTTTTAAACTGCCATCATTGGTTTGTAAAGCAACCCAAAATTTACTGGTACAAAATGTAAGTATGGATCACTTCAGCTACAATTATTTTAAAAGTTTATTTATATATCTGTACTAAGTCTAACCAATATAAATTCAAAAATTACAGTACAATAACTGCTTGTTTATTATTGAAGGTACAATTATTATGCATTTTAATGGAATGTTTTTCAGTGACTATACAATTAGACACTTAGTTTCATCAGATATCTTGTTGCTTAGATACACAGGGTTCTGTTTGAGGGAAGGAAGAAGTCCTGCCACTGTAATTTTATTTAAAAGAACGGGTCCCATGTCTGAATGATTCACTGTAATCTCTGAAGTAGTAAAATGAATACATAAAGAATAATCTTCTCTTTTAATCTGACCCTGGGGAAGTGTGCTACTGCTTGTCATCAGTAGTGCCAAAAGCAGTTTCTAATGCATGCTTGACACTCTCACTCAGCCACATTCTATATAACAGCATCCCCAATCTGCAAGGGCTCATCTGGCTGGAGAATTAACTGTAGATTCCCAATGAGGAAGATATATCATGCTTGGCATAAGAGGTTATATAATCCTCTTAATGTCAGGAAATAAATAAATTCATTCTTCTTAAAGAAGATGGTAGGGAGACTGTTTTAGGGGGGCAGGGGAGACACCATGTTGTAACCAGAAGATATAATTATAGATAGGTGGCAAATCCTGAGTCAGAGGGACCAGACATTGTATATGAGGAATATTTCCTAGATCAATTTCAATTAGGATTTAGATGGGGTTGGGCACTAAAAACTGTCTTTGTCCCTGTGTACAACGAGTGTTGGTGGGAAAGAAATATTGGAGCATGAATGAACTGTTGTATTCGTTGACATAGCATGTGGCTATGTTTAGAAATGGTTTTACAAGTCAGATTCATGAAGAATTGAGTAATCAAAACAGCTATTTACCTGTGGATCGCAGCAGCATACTAAAAATGCCAGCTGTTAGACACTAGCAGTGAAAAGGGGCTGCTGCAGCAATGTCTATCTTTACAAACTTCAGGATTCATTTCTTTAGCCAGTAAGTGGCACAGAGTATTCTGATTTTAAAACAGAGTTTCCCCCCATATGTAGGCAACAAGCCACAGCATTTTTACTGTACAGTCTGATGTAGTTCACTGACCATTTGGTTGGTGTTGCCTTCAGATGATTCTTGAGGGGTTGAGATCAGCCTGGCACCTATTTACCATTTTAGGCTAGTGCAGGCACCCCTATCCCTCTAGTCCATGGCCAGAGTCCTCCAGGGCCATTTTGGTTTGAGCCCTGGAACACTCTGGATCTTTTAAAGTAATCTCTGTGTGTGTGTATCTCAGGTCTTGGAGACAAGTCACAGCTTTTAAAAGAGAACGGTAATTATATCATAATTTTTTGCCACATGAGGAGAAAAACCCTCAGTATATCAGTACATACCACTTTCTTTTTCATTTGATGTAGGTAAAACAATGGAAATCCTTAACCAGTGCTTGGCGACAGTACTGAACTGATGATGCCAATAAACTGAACCCAAACAAGCCTGAGGTACTATTAGTGACAGCTGTCCATGTCAGTAGTGTTCAACTTTTTTTCCCCTTTTCCTTTAATCAAAAGCCATATTCCCAAGGCTGCTGGAAGCTTCATGACTGAGCTGGATGGGCTGCCTATCTTCTCTCTCTTTCTGATGCCTCCTTTTTTTCTTTTTCTTTTCTTTTTCCCAAGCTGTCGGGATGGAATAGATTATTTTTACAAAAGATCTGAATAGATTGCTTACCAAGTGCCTGTGAAATTAGATCAAGGGCAGTATAAAATTAGGCTTAGGGCTGCATGTTTTTCTCAAAATTCAGGTTCCAGGTTTAGCGCTAAAGGACCAAATTTGTTACTTAGGATGCTTGGAGACCCATCTTTGTCAATAAAACACAACTTTTCTTTGAGGCACTCAGTGCATTTTTCCAGCTCAGCCATGTACCCTAGAAACAATGTAACTTGGATAAAAGTAGCCTGGTTTCACTGATCCATGACCTCCCATTTAAATTACTACAATGAGTGGTTGCCTTTTCACATGAAGCCTGAAGGGCTTGTTCCCATATAAATTCCTGAAATCTGGGCAATAATGGCGGCACTTTTGCTTGGTAAGACTGTAGCAATGCAGCAAGTGTCTATGAAATAGCCATTGCCAAAACAGAGCAAGCAAAGGGAGTGGTCACACATATGTGGCAATTTAGATCCACTTTATATACAGAGGAGCAGTGTAAAAATAAGAGGACTTAAAAGTCTTAAAGTCTGTAAATATACAGTCATGTGAAAAAGAAAGTACACCCTCTTTGAGTTCTATGGTTTTATGTATCAGGACATAATATAAATCATCTGATCCTTAGCAATTCTCAAAAGTAGGTAAATGCAACCTCAGATGAACAACAACACATGACATATTACACCATGTCATCATTTATTTTACAAAAAGAAAGCCAAAATGAAGCAGCCATGTGTGAAAAACTAAGTACACCTTATGATTCAATAGCTTATAGAACCACCTTTAGCAGCAATAACTTGAAGTAATCATTTTCTGTATGACTTTATCAGTCTCTCACATCGTTGTGGAGGAATTTTGGCCCACTCTTCTTTGCAACATTGCTTCAATTCATTGAGGTTTGCGGGCATTTGTTTATGCACAGCTCTCTTGAGGTCCCGCCACAGCATTTCAATTGGGTTGAGGTCTGGACTTTGACTGGGCCATTGCAACACCTTGATTCTTTTCTTCTTCAGCCATTCTGTTGTAGATTTGCTGGTGTGCTTGGGATCATTGTCCTGTTGCATGACCCAATGTCAGCCAAGCTTTAGCTGTCGGACAGATGGCCTCACATTTGACTCTAGAATACTTTGGTATACAGAGGAGTTCATGGTCGACTCAGTAACTGCAAGGTGCCCAGCTCCTGTGGCTGCAAAACAAGCCCAAATTATCACCCCTCCACCACCATGCTTGACAGTTGGTATGAGATGTTTGTGCTGATATGCTGTGCTTGGTTTTCGCCAAACATGGCACTGTGTATGATGGCCAAACATCTCCACTTTGCTCTCGTCTGTCCAAAGGACAGTGCTCCAATAGTCTTGTGATTTGTTCAGATCCAATTTGCAAACTGAAGCCATGCTGCCATGTTCTTTTTAGAGAGAAGAGGCTTTCTCCTGGCAACCCTTCCAAACAAACCATATTTGTTCAGTCTTTTTCTAACTGTACTGTCATTTAACATTTAACATGCTAACTAAGGCCTGTAGAGTCTGAGATGTAACTCTTGGATTTTTTGCAATTTTTCTGAGCATTGCATGGTCTGACCTTGGGGTGAATTTGCTGGGGCGTCCAGTCCTGGGAAGATTGGCAACAATCTTGAATGTTTTCCCCTTGTGAATAATCTTCCTCACTATAGAATGATGGATGTTCAATTGTTTGGAAATGGCCTTATAACCCTTCCCAGATTGATGGGCAGCAACAATTGCTTCTCTAAGATCATTGCTGATGTCTTTACTCTTTGGCATTGTGTTAACACACACCTCAATGCTCAAGACTCCTAAAACTTCGGCTTTTATAGAGGTAGTCACACTTGCTGATGATCAATTGACATTTGATTAGCAGCACCTGGCTGCTACTTAGCCTCTTCATACCTATGGAAGCAGTAAGGGTGTACTTAGTTTTTCACATATGGCTTCTCCATTTTGGCTTTCTTTTTGTAAAATAAATGATGACATGGTATAATATGTCATGTGTTGTTGTTCATCTGAGGTTGTATTTACTACTTTTGAGAACTGCTAAAGATCAGATGATTTTTATTATGTCCTGATATGTAAAACCATAGAACTCAAAGGAGGTGTACTTTATTTTTCACACACCTGTATATTTAGGGAAAATGCTCTAATTGCCACAGATGTCCATGTAAGACAATTAACCATCACTGATTGTCTACTCTGTCTCTGTCTTTCTATTCCAAAAGGAAAAATGAGAAATACATTAAAATAGTAATAAAATAAAGAGAAAAATAATGGTATTATCTTTCATGTTGAGGCACTCAAGTAGCCTATTCAGTAATCTCTCTATTCCTGCAATGGAATATCATCCACATCTCCCATCTACCTGGAATCTATTTCATTAACTTTTCAGCTCCAAGCAAAGATTTTCTTCTTTCAGACTTTTAAGTCTTCTTATTTTTACACTGCTCCTCTGTATATAAACCTCTGATGCTATTTTAATAGTGTTACTGTGCTGTTTTAAAGTGAATTTACATAACTTTTATCTGTGTTTATCTTGTAACTCAGTCTGAGTCCTATTACTATAAAATATCTAGTAAATCTGAAAAATTAAATACATACTGTGCTTCAAGTTCTGGAAAACTGTAATATTGCTGAAACAGAAGTATATTTTAACAGAAACCACTTATATTCTATGTAATAAATGAGAAACAAGTAACCTGATAATCTGGAAAAGAAGCAACAACATGGAATTGTCCTCTTTGGTCAAGGTACTATATTTTAATGTTCAGTCTCTGAGGTTGGAGGAAATGGTCCTGAGAATTTTATTCAAAACTTGACAGGGAAATGCTCATGTTTTATATTTCAGCTTATCACAACCAACATGAATATAATGTATTAAAGGAACAATTTTTCAGGCATTCTCAACTGGGCTGCTTACTATTCACAACTTTTTCCTAAGGGCCTAATTTAGGACTTATCATCATTTAAATTAAAAGACTGATTTTTAAGCACTAAAAAACAGCATTAGCACACCTTAATATATTCATAATCTGATATCATCTGCTCCTATAAACCTTGATATTTTTTCCTTAACCAATGTACTTCCCAACTAAATTCCTTCCTAGAGTGAGGCATTTATGGTATCAATAGGCTTCTGTCACATGTTTTTGGGTGGTACTGCTACGGGGTGGTACTGCTGTTCCTGCATAGCAATATGAAGAAACTTTACTATCTGCTTTTCTCAAGTTCTCTGGAGCAGAGAAAAATACCAAAGTATGATTCACCATAGATTGATTGGCACTTATTGTAGATAGCAACCAAAGCAACCTATTCTCAAACACAAAAGTAGTAAAATGTGCATAGTACAAAGTCAATGATTTCACACCATTTTAACTGACTTTCCCTCCCAATCCTGTATATCTTTAAAGTATTATATATAGTCCACCTTAAACCACAGAAATAGGGATGTTACATACTGTATGTCATGCCCTCATGTAAGTTTTACATAATTTCCACATACCTCTTGAGGGGCATCTCTATCTTCACACAGTATACATTCTATGTGATATTTTTACTTATATTGACCACCCAGAGGCAGTATTGTATGTGACTAGTTTCATCTATTTGGGATTCATCAGACAAATGTAGAAAAGATCTCTGGCTATGTATGCCTGATGAGTCACAAACAGGACAAAACTGGTCATGTACTGCCTCTTCTCAACACTGGAAATTAGAGTTTGGTAAAGGCAGAAATTCTTAGACAACCTGCTTTCTTCTCTGATGTTATATACCTAGAACTGCAAGTAAAATATTTACACTGTAGATACGCAAAACTTGCTTACTGGCTTTGCATAAATTTAGAAAATAGTAGTATAAAAAGAGAAAACAATAAAATCATCTTGAGAAAACATCCTTAGTAGGTGGAATATGACTGCATATATCTGCTCCCGAGTCCAAAGAATGGGGAAAAACCAATTGTTCTAAACAGAGTGATCAGTCTCTTTAGCCCAAATGGCCACCTGAATTATCCAAGTAGTGATTTGTGAGGGCTGCCCATGTGTATACAAATACACTGGATAATTTGGATAGAATCAGGCTCTTACTGAATTTATCTCCCAGATGATTCCAGTCCAGAATGTTGCTTCCCTGCTGTTATTTGCAATAGAAACAGTAATTTTGAGCAAGACTGCTCAGGGGGTAGGGGGATCGAAGGAGAGCTTTGTCCCCATCTCACATCAATTTCATTGCACATCATTAGCACTATGGAAAAACAATTTTTCTCCATTGCCCAGGTATAGGCTGCTGGACAAAGTACTCCAAGGTTGCAAAACAAAAACAAAAACAAAAACAAACAAACCACACACAACCTATCAAGTCTGTGAATTGATTATATGCGTATTAAAGGTGACATGATCCCTAAGTCCTAAAGGCTGTAACTCATCTTTATTCATATTCATATTAATTCAGTGCTGGCACATACAGGTGAAACTCGAAAAATTAGAATATCGTGCAAATGTTCATTTATGTCAGTATGGCAACTCAAAAGGTGAAACCAATATATGAGATAGACGCATTACATGCTAAGCGAGATATGTCAAGCCTTACTTTGGTATAATTGTGATGATTATAGCATACAGCTTATGAAAACCCCAAATTCACAATCTCAGAAATTAGAATATTACATGACATCAATAACACAAGGTTTGGAAATAGAACAATATCGAACCTCTGCAAAGTATAAGCATGCATATGTACTCAGTACTTGGTTTGGGCCCCTTTTGCAGCAATGACTGCCACTATGCGGCGTGGCATGGATGCTATCAGCCTGTGGCACTGCTGAGGTGTTATGGAAGACCAGGATGCTTCAATAGTGGCCTTCAGCTCCGCTGCATTGTTCGGTCTCATGTCCCTCATCTTTCTCTTGGCAATGCCCCATAGATTCTCTATGGGGTTCAGGTCAGGCGAATTTGCTGGCCAATCAAGCACAGTAATCCCATGGCTTGACATATCTCGCTTTGCATGTAATGCGTCTATCTCATATATTGGTTTCACCTTTTGAGTTGCCATACTGACATAAATGAACATTTGCACGATATTCTAATTTTTCGAGTTTCACCTGTAAAACTCACACTTGTAGGAAAATCTCTTATTTGTCTACTAAGAAAAGGGTTTTTACTTTTTTAAAAAAACAACTGCACAGCAAGGGTAGAGTAGAAAAAAAGTTACTGAAAAACAAACACATTTTAATAAGACTTACCTCAACAATTTGTAGGAAATCAAAATGCTCTTCAGTGCTTAACATGTGATTGACCTTTGCCATAAATATTTTTCCCAAAAGTTTTCGTGCTTTCTCCAGCTTCTCCTTGTAGCCTTACATTCGGTACAGAAAATATAGAAGACACTGTGAAGAAAATATATTTCAGGTTATTAAGTTTTAGAAAGGAGAAATAAATTTCTTTCTTGCCAACTTCTATATAAACATATTTAAAAAGAAGAAAAAGCATAAAATATTGGGGACAGCTCAATGCAAGGTTTTCTAGGGCTTCTGTATGCAATAAAATAAATGCAGAAGAAACTAGTCCAAAACTGGAAAGTCTTGAGTAAAGATCACTAGAAGTAGCATGCTGGTCATTCATAGTGAGCCAGAACTTTTTCAAATTGTTTGGTGTGAATGCACTGCCAAACCTCAAGCCAACAGATTAGCATAGGGCAAATTCCTTTCTAATTCTAATTTTCTTTAAATGTTTAAAATAGGAATTTGATCAAGAGAACTGAGGAAATGTTCTCCTGAAAAAGATCAACTCCAATGGTTCATTATTACTTTCCATAAAACAAAAGTTATGGATTATATCAGGATTATAATTAAGGACACATGATTCCAAGTTCTGCAATTCTGACCTACTATCACTGCTTGCCTGAAGCAAAACAGCATCCAACTGAGAGACTTCAGAAAATAAGATCCTAAAGCAAGCTGTAAGAATCTGTCGCCTATCTGATGCTCATTTCTATCAATATAACACCAACCCTCCTTCTTAATCGTATCCCCATTAGCTGTTTCTCTCAACCCCCTAACTCTTTTCAGTGGTTTCCTCTGAAATGTTTCACCAAGACACCAGTCACAATTCATTATCTTTTGCTTTCTTGGTCTCTCCAGCTATTTGTCCCAGTGAAATTGAAGCTGTCTCCTCCTTCAAAGTCTTCACAATCTCCCATGGAATTCATTTTGACGGTCATGGTGCTTTTGGCTTTCTAAATTCTGCTAGTTCCATTCCCACTGCTTCTTCACTTTGGAAGTTTATTCTGTTTGATAGGGTGTTCCATTTGACTCTAGATCCCTACACATCTCTGTATTAATGTTGTATATTGTGCCCTTTTCCCTCCATCAATGTTCATTTCAGGTGTGACTTGCTTGTTTTTTTATCACTTTAGGCATTTCAAAATAGCTATTTATAATTCTTTTGTCCTGCAACCTCCTGTTTTCTCTCCCCTATCTTCTTCAATCTCTGACTTTAAAATTTCTCTGTCTGTCTACAATGGGCAGTCAAGTGACACTGACTTCACCAAGTACTACCTGTAACTTACATGCTGGAATCTGTCTACGAATATCAAGCCACACTATTCTATTCTGCCTCCATCTTAATCTCCAAACATGTTAACTTTTTCCCAAGCAGAGTTCTCTCTCTCTTCCATTTCTTTGCCTGTTCTCCAGCTATAATTTGCTTCCTCCATTTTAATACTTCTCTTCATGAAGAAGAAAAGTAGTGCTCTGGTGCTTCTCTGTACTTTTTGTCTCTACTGCAGTTATAAAAACCCCTCCTTATTCTTCTTAAAGCTCCATAAATGGATGACATTCCAACATAAATTATGTAAACATAAAATGTTATCTTCTGTCTCTGGAAAAAAACTATGCTATAGGAACTACAGGTTCTTGAACAAATCTTTGGAAAATGCACAGGTAAGCATGGTGGACATTAATAATTTAGCAGCTTAAGACCAGGACTGAGTCCCATATCCAAATACTAAAGAAAATAAGAAACATTCTTACTTCTATCTGAGAGGGAAAAAAAGTTACAAGACAGCCCAATGAGTTAGTTAGGCACAATGCGCCTGGTAATAGTAAAAAAGCAGCTTTTGTATTATAATAAAAAAGAAAAAATGTTGATTAGCAGTAGTGTGTGCATTGGATGTTTTAGAATGCTGTCTGGTGGCCATTCCCTTTGTCTAACACAAAACTCTCAAATCACTACAAAGTTTTAACAAAAACTCAGTTTTTCCCTCTCCACCTAGATATTTTTTAGTTTCATAGATATATTTTAAATAAATATGAATAGCCTAACATTTTGTATTAATGGCAGAAAGTGAAGAAGAACTAAAGAGCCTCTTGATGAGGGTGAAAGAGGAGAGCGCAAAAGCTGGCTTGAAACTCAACATTAAAAAAACTAAGATCATGGCATCTGGACCCATCAATCCCTGGCAAATAGAAGGGGTAGAAATGGAAGCAGTAACAGACTTCATTTATTTGGGCTCCAAGATCACTGCAGACGGAGACTGCAGCCATGAAATTAAAAGACGCTTGCTCCTTGGGAGGAAAGCTATGGCAAACCTAGATAGCATATTAAAAAGCAGAGACGTCACCTTGCCGACAAAGATCCGCATAGTCAAAGCTATGGTTTTTCCAGTAGTAATGTATGGCTGTGAGAGCTGGACCATAAAGAAGGCTGAACGCCAAAGAATTGATGCCTTTGAACCGTGGTGCTGGAGAAGACTCTTAAGAGTCCCCTGGACTGCTAGGAGGTCAAACCAGTCAATCTTAAAGGAAATCAACTCTGATTGCTCATTGGAAGGATTGATACTGAAGCTCAAGCTCAGATACTTTGGTCACCTAATGTGAAGAGAGGACTCTTTGGAAAAGACCCTGATGCTGGGAAAGATGGAAGGCAAAAGGAGAAGAGGACGGCAGAGGATGAGATGGCTAGATAGCATCACTGAAGCAATGAGCATGAAATTGAGCAAACTCAGGGAGGCAGTGAAAGATAGGAAGGCCTGGCGCAATATGGTTCATGGGGTCACAAAGAGTCGGACACGACTTAACGACTGAACAACAACATTTTGTATCTTCCGGTAAAGATTGATCCAGTTAATATCATTCAGATTACTTGGTCCGCTAGCAACCCTACATGAGGGTAATAGTTAAAGTGCATCCAAACTCATGTAATAATTTCTTAAAAGTTTAACATTTTGACATTTTAATACAACAAATGTTATATTATTTTTATTACTGAAAATAACAGTTGCCAATTTGTAGTGGTTTCATAAGACCTCTGTATAAAAGAGAGAGAGGGAAGAAAGGAGGAAGATGGAGAGATTAAAAGAGAAAAATATATATAAATAAGATAAATTCATTCTTTTCAAGATAGAAACTTGAATACATGAAAAATCACCATCTATGTTTCTAAGTAATAAGCAAGATTAATAGCTCCTAACTTGAGATATATATATTTATATTTTAACTACTAAGAAATAGTAATAGCCTTTGATCTGTTGTATGGTATATTACATAAATACTGGCTTTGTGTCACTGGCTTTGTGAGATGGGCAGCTACATAAATTAGACAAATAAATAAATAAATACACATTTTAAATTACTACATCATTTAAGTAGGAAATCTCTTCAGGTACATGGAAAAAGCATCACAATCAGTTATATAAATCATATCAATATTTTCCCTAATCATATAACTTCATTGTTTTTTAAAACATGTTTGCAATTTCTATGCATGCATATCAAATGCAAACAATTATAATATTTGATATAGGGATTGTCCTTTCTTGCATCTTGATTTAAGCTTTATAATGATTATCTACTACAGACAGAAAGAGTGTTTCTATAACTCAGAAATTTACTGGAGGCATTTAGCAGAACCTTGCCTAAAAATATAATGATTTTTCATCTTTATTCTCCCCCTTCAAAAGGTTTCACTGCTCCTGATGTTTAATGTTATGCAAAGACATGTTTCGGCCAATGAATATCGCCTTATGGTTATGCTTCTGCAAATAACCTGCTGTGAGCTGATAAAAGGATTAATGCAGCCAAAATTCTTAATCTGTGAAATTACAAATTAAATTCTCATATTAAAAATACCACCCTGAGGTATTTTTTGTGGTTTTAATTCCCCTCTGGTGTTCTGCATACATTGCACTTGTTAATGACTAGGAGAAGACTGTCTCTGTTGGCAGCCTGCTGTACAGTGATAATGTGTCAGTATTTAGCTCTCTGATAGGACTGGACTTAACCACCAATTGATAAACTAAGTGGCAAGTTGGTAATAAATCCATATTAACTGAAAAATGTTACTATAGGATCCATAAACTACTGAAATCCTAGTACAGTAATATGTACAGGCATTCAGGCTTCACATGTAAAGCTATATTTAGTTTTTTTACACTGACTAATGGAAAAATAAACAAATCATTTTTTTTCAGATGGTACTTGTTAAATGATACTGAGGTATTTTGAAAAAATCTGATTGCGTTATGCTATGGGAAAATTTTCAAATTGTGGATAAGGCTGTGCAAACCATTTTAAAGCAGCACACTGCAAAGCATATTAGATAGAGTGAAGCACCTCTCCTCGAAGTGTTAAATTAGCCACATCCCTTATTTGAATATTCAAAAACACATTATAGATTAGAATGAAAATATAGAAAAATACTGTGTGCATATAATAAGGTACCATTATTTTACAATGCTGGAATGAACCAAACAGTGTTCTGTATTGATGACATCCAGGCATAGACTTCTGCCTCAATTTTGGATAATGTAGCGTGCTGTTCTCTCTCCAACTGCTTTATTCAAATCTCCAGCTGGATGTGTTCCAATGATGTTAAATTTGGAAAAGGCCAAGCTTATCATTTTTAATCTCAGTCATTGTCCTTTTTCATCTTCTTGCATCTTTTACTTTTCAGGACTGTTTCTGGTGTATTTTCTGGGGTCCATAATTTGGGAATTTGTATCAACAAGAAACTTTCTTTAAAGCCTTTCACTGATGTCTAATCTTTTTCTTTCTGAATATACAGATAATTCAACTAAGCAGTTAGTTCATGTATGCTTTCTAGTTTATTGTTGCAGTTTGCTGGCAGACCTTCCTGACTGCTCTTCTAGTTCAGGTTTAGAATAGCATGGTTCACATGTTCCTAGACCTCTCCTGATTCACACCTACTTCTTCTTTTTGAGAACACCTGCATTGGCTGGATCTTTTGGAGTGTCATCAGCTTAAATTGCTGTTGCTGACTTTCTGGGCCATGAGTGCATGAGGGAATACTCTTATTAGAGTAACTTGATTACAATTTATATTTCTTTGTGTTCAGTTTGAAATGAGTCTAGATAATCCACTTCCCCAGGGTCCTCTGAAGCTGAAGCCTGACCACCCCCTCCACCAACTTCCTTAAAAAGGTAGGCTGGAGATTGGATGGAAATTGTTCAGGATGGTTGGGTCCAGTGATGGTCTCTTAAGGAGATGGTGCACCACAGCCTCCTTCAAGGCTGAGGGGACCATCCCCTCCCACGGAGAAGCAGACATCATTGTATGGGTCCAACCACAGGTAATCTTCTGGAGCATGGCGTAAATCTAACACATAGGTGGCTAAGCTCACAGACTGGAGGATCGTGTCCATTTCCTCAGGAGTCACAGAGTCAAACTTTCTCCACAAGCAAGGTGCATTCCGGACACCTCTTCTGGACCTACCCAGTCTGAGTCCAACTCTGAGCAAATCTTTTTTTATATATAATTTTATTAAAGATTTTTAAAAAGGAAGATAAAAATTAATACAAACTAATATAAAGTAAGACAAAAAAGAGAAAGAAATCAAAGAGAAATCTAAAAGTACAAGAAAGGGGGAAAAATAAAAAGAAAATAAAGAAAAAAATAAAAAAGATACAAAGAAGTGGCTTCCAATCTTCTTTACAGCAGTTTTAAGTACAATTATAAATTTACCTCTTACTCTATGGTTACAACATAACTTCCTTTTTTCTATAATCTATCCTGTCTAATCATCAAAACCATAAATCACAAGTTCATTTTTTTCTGTTTCATGCAAAAAGTCCATAAGGGGTTTCCAGTCAGCAATAAACATTGATACTGTCTTTTTTCTGATCAAAGAAGTCAATTTAACCATCTCAGCAAGTTCCATCATCTTCACCAACCGTTCCTCCACTGTAGGTAATGCTGAGACTTTCCACCTTTGTGCATACAATAATCTCGCTGTAGTTATCATATACAAAAACGAAGTTCCATGACTTTTTTTTCCCAACTGTTTATCCATCAACCCCAAAAGAAAAGCCTCTGGTCTCAACTGTATATTAATATTTAAAATCCTTTGAATCAGTGTGTGTGTTTGAATCCAAAATTTTCTAGCTTTTTTATATGCCCAACTCTGACTGAATCTGAACAACTTTAATCTGCCAAATAGCAAGAGTATTCCTTACTATGGCCCAACAGGTAGCCCTGTGATCCATCCCTCCATAACAGGGAGAGGATCATCTTAAAAAAGGGCTGCCAGGCAACCATTGGTAGACACAATAAGGGGAAAAAAAATAATATGGTTTTTCCGCCCTTATCACCATGACTTAAGCCCTAATATGGGTTCTTATCTATGTTCAATTAGATTCACTCTTAATATTCTACTAAGGAATCTAGTAGCATTCTAGGAGTTTTATCTTGTATTTCATCTCCTGGAGCTCACCTCAGAAAACAAAGGCACACCCCGGGATCCATGCGAGGGACAATATTATATTGATCTAAGCCCTCTGCCATTCACTTATTCCAGTTGCAACCAAGGCCTCAGGTAGAATGCCCACTAGATCTTCAGGGAAATTCCCAAGTTCCCTGTGAAACCCAGCCATGTCTTTCAGGCACCTGCAGCAGACTGATTCAACAGCCATCTCTCCCCTGCCAGCCGAAAAGCAACCAGTGAGTGATCTGACCATGGCTACAGACTAATAACAATGTCCTCTAAAACCAGATCAGACGCCCTGAGACAAAAACCAGATCTAACATGCAGTCCCCAATGTGTGTTAGGCTCATGACGACAGGTATGTGGTTGCCATAATGGCCACAAACTTCTGAGCTGCCCCAGGCTGGCAAATTGTAAACCCTGAGTACCACCAGCCTCAGCTTCTCTATTGCCAGCCCAGAAATGGAATCCAGCAGCTCTTACCCACAGTTAAATTGTGGATGAGGACAGATTTATTGCAGACTGACCTGGAGTTCAGCAGCAGCAGCAGCAGCCGCCGAGTCCAGGGCCACTGAGGATCCAATAAATTGGGAGGGGGAATGTATACTCTGAAGGTGGATTAACATATTCAGGTGGTGATGGGTATGGAATGCTTTGATGGGAGACAAGAGGCTGGGCCGCTCCTGGCGAAGATGTCTCCAGTGTCTTGTACTGGTGTTGTGTTCTGGCACTCTGGACTCAGGCCCAGGCCCTGGTCAGCAGACCTACAGAGGCCTGGGCTTTTGGCTGCTGCTGATTAATGCCAGGTCAATTAATAATAAAGCTCCCCTCATTTGTGCTTTTATTAAGGAGGAGCAGGCCAATCTGGCATGTATTACCCAGATCTAGCTGGAGCCGGAAGGCGGGGGGGCGGGGAGTCTCCCCTTTCTGAAATGTGCTCGGCTGGGTTTAGGATATGGCACCAGCTGAGACCCCAGGACAGTGGAAGGGGTGTAGCAGTAGTCATCCGGGAATCTCTGTTGGCCTTCAGGGACTCTGCTCCCCAAGTTGCCAGTTGTGAGACCCTGTTTTTGAAGATAGGCTCACTGGATCAGTCAGGACTGTTGCTACTGTACCAGCCTCCCTGCTGTATAGCAACCTCCCTACCTGAGCTGCTGGAAGCCATCTCAGGATTGACTCTGGAGTTTCCCAGGCTCATGGTCTTGGGAAACTGCAACTTGCAGTCCCTTGGACTGGCCTTGGAAGCAGCTTGGGAGTTCATGGCCACCATGGCGGCCATGGGCCTATTCCAGGTCATTCATAGCCCGACTCAAAACAGTGGCCACACATTGGACATGGTTTTCTTGTCAGAGCAGTGGCAATGTGATCTGAGAGGGGAGCTATCTTTGTCCCCACTGTCATGGTCAGATCACACCCTGGTGACCTTGAAATTGTCTTATGCTGGCCCCCTCCGCAGGGAGGCAGGAACTATTCAACTGGATAGGATATGGAACTGAAACGGCATCGGTCACGCATTTAGATGATCTCTGACGGGAGTGGGATGTGGGTAGTGCATCCATGACCTCTCAGCAGCTTTTGATACCATCGACCGTGGTATCCTTTTGGTTCAGCTGTGGGAATTGGGGGTGGGTGCATGGTTTTGTGCTGGTTCACCTCCTTCCTCCAAGACCAGTCCCAATCGGTGTTGATAGGGTCCAAGAGTGGGGTGCTGCAGAGCCTGGTGCTCTCTCAACTCCTTTTTAACATCTACACAAAGCCGTTGGGTGAGATCATCCGTCACCACTGGATGAGGTATCATCAGTATGCTGATGATACTTAATTATACATCTTCATCCCTGGTGAACTGAGTGATGCTATGGATGTTCTTTTGCGGTGCTTGGAGGCTGTGGGGGTCTGGATGGGGAACAACAGGCTTCAACTGAACCCTGGTAAGACGGAATAGCTGTGGGTGCAGAGCTCTCCTGCATCTGGGGGCTTACCATCTTTGGTCCTGGATGGGGTGGCACTGCCCCTGATGGAGCCAGCGCAATCTGGGGTTCCTCCTGGACTCATGACTCCTGCTCAAGGAGCAGGTAGCAATTGTGGCTAGGAGGGCCTTGCTCAATTCTGTGTTATGTGCCAGTTGCGCCCTCTCCTGGATTGGGAGGCCCTTCTTTCAGTCACTCATGCATTGTTTATCTCCCATATGGACTATTACAACACACTCTACATGGGGCTATCCTTGAAAAGTATTTGGAAGCTGCAGCTGGTGCAGAATGTGGCAGCATAGGCAGTTATGGGCACCCTCAGAACTGCGCATGTAATACTTACGCTGCGCTAGCTGCACTGGGTGCCAGTTTGCTTCCAGATCCAATTCAAGGTGTTGGTCATCATCTTTAAAGACCTTCATGGCATGGGCCCAGGTTACCCGAGGAACCATCTCATCCCAATTATATCCAATCTGGTCTGGCAGGGAGAGCATGCTATGGACTCCGTTGGCCAAAGAATCTTGACTGGTGGGGTCTAGGAGGAGAGCCTTTTCTGCCATTGCTCCTGCCCTCTGGAACATCTTGCCCCGAGGTGAGATTATGGGCCTTCCAGAAGAGTGTTAAGACCTGGCCCTTTCAACTTGCATGGGGACCCACTGGGGGTTTGTAGCACTGGGGGTGGTTCATAGCTTGAGGATGCTCTCTCTGCCTTTTTACCTTTTTTTAGCTTTGTATGTGTTTGTAAAGTTTTTATAGTTCTTTTATTTGTAAGCCACCTAGAGTCACTTATATAGTGAGATGGGGAGGCATATAAATGTAATAAATAAATAAATAAAACCTGCTGAGGCCAGACATCAGGATCACTCTCAACCAGTGAGTCCAATGTCCCTAAGTATGGCTTGCCCCCGGGATCTTGCCATATTTCCCCTGCCCATCAGAGTTTCAATGCTCCTGCCTACTCCGTCCCCTCCCCCTATTTCCCTCTCACCTCTTGCATCTTCCTTCCGGGTCAAGGCATCCACTTACCCATACACATACCACCAAACATCTATTACAGCCATTCATTTACCACATGCAGCCACATGTATCCCTTACAGCAAGGCCATCCTAAGGACCACTACAAGGACTCTGGGAGGGCAGTGCAAGTCTTCCAGTGCTCAAAAGCACCTCACAGCCCAGGACCACCTGCCCTACTCCAAAACTTTTCAGGTCCTCTTCAGAACACTGCCCCAGATCTCCCTCCTCCAGGCAAAGCACTCCAGGGAATCGAAGCACCAACAGTCCTGGATCACATCAAATATTCCAATTTAGTACCAGGGAGTGGGGGGCAATGAGATATGAGCCAATTTCATGGCATCCCAGCAGCAAGACTGGATTGCCAGCAGTCTCATTAACTCCGCCATATTATTATGCTAATAATGTATATTTAAATATAGAAACAAAACACATATAGAAACAAAACACAGATGAAACAGTACAGATGAAAACATTACCAGTGTGAATTTAAGGAGTGAGTTAAATCCTAGAAATTAATCAAATTTCTGCTTTCCATTTCTCAGTCCTTTTGGAAAGAGTTATTGCAGAAACATAAACAGAACTAGTGTTTGAAAATCCAACAACATTAGAGTATTGTTCTGGATACCGCAGCTACTTAAAAAGTGCTGTAGGTTATAAAGTAAAAAAGCACTAAATATGTAAATTCAAATTTTCTCCCTTTTTTCTTTATGACATCTCATATAATTCTCTTGATCACATGCATAATCACATATAAAGATAACTGCTTCTAGACTCCACAGAAGAGAAAGGAAGAGAGAAACCATTTTTTCTTATTTGTCTCTCCCTCTCTTTCCTTCTTCCTCCCTCTTTCATACCGAAAACTCTTATTCTATCTGGATATTTTGGTATACTCACTGTCAGTTAGATCCCATAGCCGTGGGGGAAGATCACTGAAGTACTCATGGCTCAGAGCTGCCTGTGCCGACAATCTGTTTTTTGGGAAACACTGGAGTAATTTGGAAGCCAGGTCCTCTGCATGATCCACATAGCTTAACCTATAATAAGGGCAGATAAAAATTAGAGTGGCAACAAGTATACATACCTACATATCACAAATATACTCTGGGATGCTATATAATGCTGAGATCAAGAAAAGGAGAAGTATTTACTTAAGCCCATATATATGACCATATTTTACCACTGTAATTGATATGGATTGTTCACGTAATTACTACTGGCAAGATACTGACATTTTCTAATTGATAAGACAGTCTAACATTGATGATTGTACTCCCTTTTTCAGTTATGTCTGCTTACTTCAGGCATAATTCTGCAGAGATGTTGCCATGGTGGCTCCCTGTTCTTTCAGATGAGCTAGAGACTCTTCACCTCTGTGCTCCAGTTACTGCACAGATAGTATCTCTTTCAACTTTTATCATTCCAATATCTCATCTTAAGCATGACTGCTGAAGAACAGCATCTTACTTGCTGTATTTTCTGACGAATTAGTATTAAAATATAGAGAGAGATATCTTAATTTTTTGACATCCCCATTCAAATTCTATGATAATCTATTCCCAATGTATAATACTTCAAAAAATAGTATTAGCTGCTCATTCTGTTTGCTCTACATTTCTGCTAAAGTAAGGAAAGCCTACAGATTTGAGACCAACAATGAAATGATGGAAGTTCACTCTTTGAATTCAATGTCATTTGTGCTAAGACTATATTAATCTTTCTAGATTCCTTCTAAATTCTTAAGCGTTGCTTAATTCATGAGAACTGCTTTTGATCAAAAGCTTGCTATTACTATACGATGGTGTTTTGATGTTAGGTTGCATCTTGGATTTACAAACAAAAAAGAAAAAACCCACAGCAGTGACAAAGTATGTGCAGCTACATTCAAGAAAGATGTGAATGGAGAGAGAGACACACACTCTTCTTAGTCATTTGCGTGATAAACCATCTCTAATAAGCCCTATTAAATCAATGATAATTTAAAAGTACATTTCAGGATGCTCCTAAGGTGTTTCAAACTAAACTGATAAGCTTTAGGAAACATGACCAATTGTAAAACATTATAAGAACAGTAGTACAAAACTTCTGGAAGACAATGATAAACTTAGTTTATAATCCATATTAAATTAGCTGCATTTTATTCCACTGAAATCAGTGAGACTAAACACTAACGTTTTTACTTTGATTACAATAGAATGTAGAAAAAACTTACCGCACAATTCTAAAAATTATTATTCAGGAATAAATTTCACTGATTTCAATGAGACATTTCCTAGATAATTAAGTATAGGGTTACAACCATCATGTAGAAAGAATTCTTTGCTTGCTCAAATACCAAACCATTCCCCTGCTCCCATCAATAGACTGATCTGGGTACTAGCAACACATGATACAGGATATCTGGGTCTGTCATGCACCAGATTTTTAGTCACTCCATATGCCATAAAGAAGTCTGAGAAACTGTCACTGTGTCTCCATTTGTTGCCTTTGGTTTTTTGCTCACCAGCTAGGATAAAAAAAAAAAAAAAAAGCCCTGTGGTTGTGCAATTGGCAATAGGGGAAGTCTTGCTGTCCCTTTTTTACCCCTGTTTTTTTTTTGGGGGGGGGGGGGTAAGGTGAAAGAAGCTGAATTTATCCCTTATAGACAATCTTCTATAATGTCTTCACAATCTCAGGGGTGAAAAGAGACAACTAACTCCAGTAAATAGTGTATGTGGCACAGAGGAATTAGGTTAGCCCCATACAAGACCAGAGGTATTTGGATTAATTCTAACCCTCCAGGGGCTTCATTTGTGCAGGTTATATAGTTTGTACAATATGCTTATTCCCTCTCTCATAGCCTGATAAGCATACTGCACAAACAGGGTTTTTGAATCCACTGTAACTATTGCAGAGAACATATGTACATTTTTTCCTCTATTTTCTACTGCATTTTCTGTTCACAATGCAGATCCAAGCCAAAGTGTACTTTCTGGAGCTCATTTTTGCAAGAAGATGTATTGCATGTATTCAAGTAATGGGAATTGTTACATTGAGTGTTTCCTGACATTTACAAGAAAGCACTTCAGAGTGAAGGGCACTAGTAAAATGTCAGTACATAAAATTCTCACAAAGGCACAGTTGGTAGGCTCTGGGAGAAAAAAAATATTCAAATGTCTATGTATACTATATTATGAAATAATGATAATCTAATCTAAAGTAACTTGGTGAAGCTGCCATTGTATGATTTAGGTAAGCCAAATCTAGTCAAATTCAGCTGCATGACTAAGCATCAAGATTATGCTTCCAAATAAAAAGAGATTAATATTCAATAATAATTTATTGTGGAAATAATTACTTAAAAATTAAGCATTAAATTTATCGCCTCCAGTTTGTTGTATGAAAGCAAAGAATAAAATTCAGATAAAACAAAATGTAACCCATGATGATACCCAGCTATACATCTCCACCCTGGTGAAGTAAGCAATGCTGCCAACATCCTGCTCCAGTGTCTGGAGGCTGTAGGGGTTTGAATGGGGAACAACAGGCTTTGGCTCAGCCCTGGCAAGGCTGAGTGGCTTTGGGTTTTGAGGCCACCTCGATCTAGGAATTTACCATCTTTGGTCCTGGATGGGATTGCACTTCCTCAGACAGACCTGGTGTGCAATCTGGGGGATCCTTCTAGACTCATGACTTCTGCTCGAAGATCAGGTGGCAGCTGTGGCTGGGAGGGCCTTTGTACAGCTTTGTTGTGCACCAGTTGCACCCATTCCTGGATCAGGAGGCTCTATGCTCAGTCACTCATGACCTGGTCACCTCTCATATGGATTACTGTAATGGTCTCTATGAGGCTGCCCTTGAAGAGTATTCATAAGCTTACATTGGTGCAAACTGCAGCAGTGCAGGCAGTTATGTGTGCATCTAGATCTGCAAACATTACACCTAAACTCCATGAGCTAGACTGGTTACCAATTTGCTTCTGGGTCCAATTCAAGGTGCTGGTAATAACCTATAAAGCCCTACATGACCTGGAGCCGGGATATTTGAGGGAACGTCTCTCCCCAGTGACATCTACCTGTCCCATCAGGTCCAGCAGAAGAGGCTTGTTGCAGATTCTGTCCACTAGACAATGTAATTTTCTGCTGCTGCACCTGCCCTATTATTCCCCGAGGTCAGGCTGGCCCTGATCTTGATGGCCCTTTGGAAGGGCCTGAAGACCTGGGTTTGCCATCTGGCCTGGGGATTAGAGAGTGGTGTGGAGCCATAAAATGGCTGTACTGTTCTTGAATGTCTGTGCTCTCCCAGTGACTGTACTGTATGGCATTTAATTGTTTTTAATGTTTGTACTGTTTGAACGGCTGTTTTATTTTTTTATTTTTATTTTTTGGTACTATTTATGTTTTAATTGTAAGCTGCCCAGAATGTGAGATGGGTGGCTATATAAATATATATGTATATGTATATGTATATGTATATGTATATGTATATGTATATGTATGTATGTATAACAAATCTGAAAAAGAAGAGAGATTGCTACCAAAAATCCATTTCTAAAAAATTTGTCATAAAACAATAAAACAACCTATCTAAGCCCAGGCTAAACAAGAAGATGCCATATGTATACTAAGGCAAGGTCAATTTTCCTGACTTTTGATCTAATAGTTTAATAATTTGTGTTTTATTTCCAGAAAATCTTTGAATCTGGAAGTTTCAAATCTCTGTAGAATTAATGCTCAAAAAACAAATCAACAAGTGGCTATGAGGGCATTGGACGTACATAAAAAGCAAGTGGGGCTTTAATAACACTGACATAGACACTATCCTGATTTTTTTGAACCCTTGCCCCAGAATTTAATTTATTCTGATTTTTACAAATATTTTAGAAGAAAAACTCCAATAGATTGAAAGTTATATATAAAACAGTAATAAGTATCAATCAGAATCACACAATACAGAATTAATTCCAAATAAGAAAGTACGAATTGAAAGACTGAAATGAGTAAAACCTAACAGAGAGTGCTACAGTATGTTCACAGGCCTTTATTCAAACCAAATTGAAATGTAAAGGTTGGTTCAGCAAAAATTACTTAGCAGATTTAATTAATTAAATTAATTATTGCTTAGAACAATTAATAAGAATGCATTTATATAATATGAATTAGCATGCTATGCAACTAAACATAGGATCTTCATTTAGTTTTTGTACTAACTTTCAAAGCATTTATTTCCATCAAATTAGTTCTGCACTTTTCTGCTCTTAATTGTTCCTTGTTCTGTTGGACTACATTCTAACTATTTTTTCCATATACATGTGATACAGTATCTTTCCCCCATCTTCAATTTTTGCACATTCTTTTCTATACATAGTTCCTTTCACTTCATCATGCGTGGGGGTGCGCAGAGGTGCGTAAGGCACGGTGTAGGTCAGGTGCTTGAGGGGGTGCAAGAGTTGGGGAGGGTGAATGAAGGGGTACTTGAGAGGCGCAGCATAGGTCAGGAAGGGTGTGCGAGGGTGCGCAAGAGGCATAGTACAGAATGGGGAGGGTGTGAAGGGGTGCGTGAGAGGTGCAGCGCAGGTTGGGTGCATGAAAGGTGCACTGCAGGTCAGGGAGGGTGCACGAGGGTGCAACAGGATGTGTGAAAGGTGCCGGTCAGGGAGGGTGTGTGAGAGGCATGGTGTGGCTGGGGATGTGTGAGGGTGCGGCATGGGTCAGGAAGGGTGCGTGATGTGTGGCATGGGTCGGGGAGGGTACACGATGGTGCTAAGGAGGCATGGTGTAGGTTGGGGAGGGTATGCAAGGGTTGGGGAGGATGTGCAAGGGTGTGATGCAAGTCAGAGAGGGTGTGGTGCAGGTTGGGAAGGGTGCGATGCAAGTTGGGGGGCACAGCGCAAGTGCAGAGAGGGTAGGGGAGAGTGCGCAGGTGTGTGTGTGACTTGTGACTTTCCCTGCTGGTATCCCCATTGATTTTCTGGTGAAGCCAGCAGGGAAGGTTGCAAATGGCAATCAAGTGATCGCAGGGTGCTGCAACCAGTTGTAAGTGTGAACCAATTGCCAAGTGCCCAGATTGCGATCACGTGACAGTAGGGGTGCTGGGATGGCTGGAACTCTGAAGACGGTCATAACCACACTTGTTTAGCACCGTCATAACTTTGAATGGTTGCTAAATGAATGGTTGTAGGTCAAGGACTACCTGAATGTGATGGAATCTATCTACGAGGAGGAGAGTGATGTGGGAGATCAAGGCTATCAGGAGGGAGGGGGTGCATTCCAGGAGGGGCAAAGAGATAAGAGACAATGCACTCCTCAAGGGGAGTGAAAGAGGTTCAGGATAGCCACTCCCTAGAATCTTCCGGGGTATATCCAGTAGTTGCTGTAGTATAGATTTAGTTCGGCAAGATTCTGTCTATAAGGTGAAAGCAATAAAGGAACTATACTCAACTACACTGTTTCACCATTGTCCTTGGCCTGGGCCTGACACTGTATCTGAAAGTCTTCTGACTGGAAAAGATCATTATTTGGTGAAGACTGAAGATGACAACTATCATAGTAAACAAAGAAAAGGCAGATTTTATCATGTGCAATGAAGTTCTGAATTCAGGGTACACCAATCGTTAAATAGCGAAAAACTCCAATTTACTTCAAATTTAAGATGTGACTATTTAAAAACAAGTATCAGGTCACTAACTACTTCTGCTTTAAAAATTAAGTAGGAACTTCTAAAAATAATCTGCAATGTATCATTTTCTTATTCAGCATGACATTTCTTTTTTGCCAGCAAGCATTGGAGAGATCAAACATCCCTAGTGTTAATGAATAACCAGGCTTTCAAGGCAGTGTTTGACCAAAGTTACTTTGATTTGACCAAAATTTATTGTACAGATAACTGTCAGGTTCAGCCCAAAGAACTCCACGAGACAGTACAGATATAGTTCTATAGCATTTATTAGCTTCCACCTACAAGACAGAATCTCGCCAGACTGAATCTGTCTGGCTGTCCCAAGCCAGCAAGCAAACACTGCGAATTCCTTAGGGTGGTGCCAGTCTCATCCTCTTCACCTTCCCATGCTCATTCTGGGGGCTAAGGAAATGTTAACTCCCCAAGCGCGGCCTTCACCAAACCATTCCATCACAGTAACCCTTGCTTAATGTCCACTCATTCAGCAACCGTTTGAAGTTACAACAGCGCTGAACGAGTGGGACTTATGATGGGCCCTCATAGTTGCAGCCATAGCAGCGTCCCCACAATCACAATTCAGGCACTTGGCAATCTGCTTGCAATTATGTCATAGCATCCCACAGTCATGTGATTGCCTTCACTGCTGGCCTACGACAAGCAAAGTCAATGGGGAAGCTGGCAGGAGGTCACAAATGGTGATCATGTGACTGTGGGATGCTGCAACTGCACGGGATTTGTCTAACAACAACAACTGGGAATGCCAGAACTGCTGTCATAAGTTGGTGTGGTCACATGACATTGCACCTTATGACCACGTTGGTTAGTGACGGAGTTCCTGGTCCCAGTTACCATTGGTAAGTGAAGGCTTCCTGCAATTGCCAAAAATTTTATACTCAGTGTGGTACCTAATAGTGCTCTAATATTTTGAAGTCTGTCCAGAGAGAGAGGAATGCATGTTTCTGTTAATTTGTGAGAGGTTTGTTGGTGCCTTCTGAGTACTTCTGAATGTCTCTGACTACCAGTTCAGAAAAGTAGCAGGAAAGACTACCCTCATGACTTCCTTATTTATTTCTAATAGGCGTTTAATTGGCCACTATGGAAAACAGGATTCTGGACTGGATAAGCTTTTAGTCTGATTCAGCAAATGATTTCAGGACTCATTCAAAATATCTAAAAAGAAATTTATTCAAATATAAAATGTTTAGGATTTTAGCCATACAACATTCACAAGGCCAGGTTCCATTTTTTTTTTTTACTGGTTTCAGACAAAGTACATTTGCAGTGAAGAAACTTCCTTACTTATTTTTGGTCATTGTGACTAACATTATTGTTAGCATCATTCTAGCTCAAGCCTGAGCTTAATACCTAAGAGGCTACATATCATTTCCTGCTATCCCTCTCTCCCAATCTGAAATGCTGCCGACATTCTGCCAGACATGTATGAGCTCTTGATAGCTTAGTAAGTATTTCAAGAAAATGAAAATTGAAAACTGATACTGGTGAATGCTGTGCTGCCAATGTTGCTGCACAAAGCTCTTAGTAGACTTAAGACTAGGATCTCTATTAAATAGTATCTTTAATTTTGCCTAGAAAACTCCTTGTCCCCAATCCCAGACAGGTAATTTTTAAAAACTACTTAAAAAAAACATTGCTTACAGACTCTCTTTCATGTATCTGGGCCTGAACAGTTGGTTGCTGTCCAGTCTAATCTTTTTCTTCTTTCAAAGCTCATTCATCTTCACTTTCTCTGCCCTCTCAATCTCTAAGTTTTCTTATTTCTTTTCTTCCCAATATCTATCTAACAATTTATCTCTCCTCCCAAATCCTTTAGCATTATTTCCCCTTCATATTAACCCCCATTCTCCCTACCTCTACCCATGCTGTTTCTCTGTCCTCTGACTTATATCTCTATTGCATTCCTTTCTAGTCCTAAACCATATTATTTCTTTTCTATACTTAACTGAACTGTTTTTCGCTCTCAACCCCCTTTCTCATTCTCTCTCCCTTCCCAGCCTATTTTTCCCAATCACTTTCAGATACTCCCTTTATTGATGAAGACTCTAATGGTGGCAAAGAAGTATCAGTATCAGTAGGGACAATAGAAATCATGTGTCTAAACCAGGAGAGTTGGGCTGAATAGATAGAGATTTCTGCCCCTCCCCCTCCCCCTGAATTCTCTGAGCCTGGGGACATGTTCTTTCGTGACTGGGGAAAGAGATAACAAACAGGATGAACTAAGTCTTCTTTCTAGATCTATTTCAAAGTAACTGAGTTCAACATGATTCATGGAAGTTACCATTGGATTCTGACCACTGAAAGTAAGAATGTAGGGGATATATAAAGCCAGGAAGCAGGGTCTGTGCATAAGTAAGAGAGGTGGGTGACATGAAACAACATGCATCTGAGACTCATTCTGTGAAATAGCTACTATATGGAGTCAAATATATATTTTGTGCTTATAGTCCTAATCAAACATTTACCATTATGTGACTAACTGTCCCCAGCATGTAAACCTTTTTGCCTTGCCGTCTGTGCACTTTCTCCAAATTTCCAAATGTGTCTATGGGCACATAAATAATAATACAAAATAAAAAAACCTTGTTGACTTTTCTGGATTAAGAAAATCTGGTATTATTGCTGCAATATTGTGCCTAATGTTAATGATTAGCAGACAAAACAATGCATATACAGAGTCTCCTAGCCTTATATGCATGCTTTGCTTGATTTTATTATTTTTTTTTACTGAAGAAACAAAACAAAATACAAAATATTACAGTTGTCAGAACTGAAACAACAGTCCAGACTAGAAAAAAACAACCAAGAAAGAAAGTCTCTCTGAGCTGTGATTAGATTTATTAAGAAAAAATGTTTAGGGTGACAGCGCAAAAGTCCTAATCAATACCTACATTTTCAAATGTGAAGCTTATATATGTCATTTAAAGCAGTTAATTCACTCACAAAGCACTCACTTCACAAAGCATTCACTCTCTCCTGCACTCACTGTGGAGGGGGATGCAGCCTGTTGCATCTGGGAGTGTAAGTGGGCTTACATCTTGGGCAATGTTTACACAATACCAGCCTCTTTATCAGTATGAGAATTCACTCTCATGAAAGAGTGGCATGGCAGAAATCAAACTCATGAAAGTGAATGAAATGAGGCAAAAGAATGAGTTGGGTCAGGATAAAAATTAAACCTGATTAAAAAGCAATATAAATTAAGTTAATATAGTCTCTCTCTAAATATTTACTAATAATTTGTTCTATTGCCTTACATTAAAAATTACCATTCAGCTGACAGTTTGGGAGGGACTCTGGAGCAGCAGTCTATGTTTCCTAGGACCACTCATGGCCCTCAAGCCTCAGGTTGTGCTTGCCTATAACACATGATGGCAACCAATACAATCTTCCTTGTTTGTTGCTATTACTACCCTCCCCATTTTTGCTTCTTTTCAGCCTGATGTATTTTATGAATATCCCTTACTGTTCCAATTGTGACTAAGCAGCAGAAAAAAAAAATGATGGAATTTGCAAAAGCTTTATATTGAGACATATTTTACAGTAATGATTTGTACTTTGGGAACAATGTTATTTCAAATGTTATTCAGATAAAAAGAAAATGTGCTTTTCTAGATATTTTAATTATAATATTTTTCATCCCACCACTTGGCATTTATAATGATTTCAGTTTGCATACTAGTCAGTCACATTATCTCAATTTCTTCAATATTATTCATTAATATATAAGAAAAAATAGTTCTTGTATCTTAACTGAATTTTCAGAATGACAATGTTCAGGATTCAAAGAATATTTGAGGATTGTGGTCTAACTTTGAATATTATTTAATAGAATACTACAACTTCATGGTTGCTTCTAATTAGACGTTTTTTGATCCCTTGAGGTTATAAGACTTTGAACCAGGACAGTACTTTAAAGGTCCTTCTTTTCCATCTCAGCAAACTGATTAGAACGTCTTCAGAAAATAAACAGAAGTAAAATAATTACTACAGACGTCATTTTGTAGCCTATTATTTCCACAGCAAATCTTTACTCCTGAGCAAAAACTAAAGTTTTAGTTTGTTTTTTTTTACAAATCTTTCACTGAGAATGTAAAATGTAAGTTATTAATGCAATAAATGCCCTAATAAATATATCAGATTTTTCACTTACTGCTTTTTATAGGCTCAAATCCAAGTGCATGGGGAAAAAACAACTTTTTACAATTTGATTTTGATGGAAGAATGTCTGTTTGTTATGAGTTTTTTTTTAAAGCATGGTAAATTTATATCATCTTCACTGGTTCTCAGGCACAATTAAAGGCTGCACATGTACGCACACATACAGACACAATTACAATTGCCTTTCCACAGCATACTTTTTCACATATTTATTCCTCAGTATCTTAACATGTACCACAGAGGAGGGAGAAAATAAAATCTCCATAGGACTATCAGAAATAATAGCATATCATGCAGTTAAAATCACAGACAAAGGTTCTATCTAATATACACCCTGCCGTTCAAGAATCTCAAATGTTTATACCCTTTCCTCTAAAAAACAACAAACCGCTTAAAGAGAACATTAAAGTTCAAATTTATTGCTAATATATCTAGCAAAAGTTTATTACTAACTTATTCTAAATGAAAAGTGGAGCTATATTATGAGCTCCCAAGGTTTTGATGTTTAAAATCAGCTCTAGTTAAAGAAATTTTACTACTCATAAATCTCACTCCTGGTCTCCAGTCTTAATGTACAGAATTGGAAATTATTTAATTTCACCATAATGTAAATAAGAACTGGTCTGTTTATTCAGTAACCTCTCCCCAGTCATTGCAGTCAGTGATCATCCATCACTATTAAATTTAAATCGTTCCAGCAAGGAATTCAAATCTGTCATACTTGGGAGGGTCCCTTGTCTCTGCCACATTAATGTTTTCTATTTCTTTTCTGTCAAATCATATTAATGAACAAAGTCTACTGATTAGGAAAAATAAAAGTACATTATTAATATATACCCTGTAATATCACTATTTGATTTGTAGCCTGTTCCATCTCAGTTCGATTAACACCTTTTTTATAAATATGTAGGACTCTCTACACATAGGACTAGATATCAATGCAGCAACATAATCAGGGGCCTATAATATTAATGTCTAGCTATTGCTTTCTGAACAGTGTTTTCTAGAATGGAGTAACTAAAATTACCTAAGGAACTAAAACAAAAACAAAAAAACCCCTCTGAGTACTATATACATCATTTTCTACCATCAAGGAATCAAGCAAAAATATTTTGGATATATAAACTATTTAGATATTTTTTAGAAAATCCACTTTGGTTAGGCAGATATTGCTACTTAGATGTCAATACTCAGGAGAAGCAATTGACCCAAGAAAAATTATACTCTACTAATGATACTATAATACTTTAGTTTTTTTCTAAGCCTAAATTTGAATGCACTGTGATCATGTATAACTTGTATAACTGTAAAAATTAGGTTACTTTCTACAAAGACTTGATGATTTTATATGGTTTTTTTTTTTAAAAAAAAAGTGTTCTTATGCTTATAAAAAATGGCATTTTAAAGTCCAATACAATGAGGAATATAACAGCTTACAAATCAAATTTGTGCCTCAGGATATGAAATTGACTTAGTGCCTAAAGAAAAAAATCAGTTCCCCTTGGAATTACTTGCCTATCTGCCCTCCAGCAATGACAGGTGCACCAATACTATTAGTAAATTGCTTTATTCACACTGCTGAATGAGCAACCTAGTCTATCTGAATGCAGTGGCAAGAAAAACAACTGTACTTTCTGGCAATAGGTGCTAATTAATACAATTGTTACCAAAAATAAGTCATTTTTAAAAAGTACATCTTTTGGTTTTTATTCCACCCATCAAGATTTCCAGTATAAGTTGCTTTTGTTGGGTGGTTCAAATTGATTCAGAGGGGAAATACAAAGCTATATATTCATAGGCATTTTGTACAAGCCAAAATGATGTAATGTCTCATGCCATCATTATGCAGATGACAGAAATTACATTATGTGTGTTGTATGTTGCAGGGATTAGTATTGTTCAGTTTTATTTATATGTTTAGTAATAACTTAAACAAAATGGCTAAATAGTACATGAACTCATTGCAGTGATGATTCTAAAACAGGAGGCATTGTTAAGGATATCACAAGTATGCATATGGAAAAAAACAATAAGGGAAGAATTTAAATAAGATTGGTTGTAGAGAAAATCCAAACTGCTTTTTTAATGCAAGATACCAAAAATTAATCCTATCAACTGGGATTGAGACCTGGTCCTGTCCCTCTCTGGAGCTCCTTCAAGTGCCATGAGACATGATATTAATTCATGACATCATAAATTCAAATGAATTTATTCCTGGCTTGCATCAAAACAGTATTTGTTGTTATTTCTGTTATTTCCAAACTAAGGAATTCTGGTTTAGCCTCACTAACCAGAATTATAAACCAGACACATAAAACATTGAGAATAAAGTTGTGGAGTCCTTGGTGCTCTCTGCGTTTGATTGTTTGCTTGCAGACATTTCATTGCCCAACTAGATAACATCATCAGTGTGAATGAGTGTTGGGTTTTCTCCCTGTTTATATACATTGAGAATATAGTTCCCCAGTTTAGATGTAACAAGGAACCTTGAATTAATGCCAGTCAGGAGTGAAATGCTGAAAGATAGTGCATAAAGAAGAAAAGGAGGTTTATGAAGTCAGTTCCATACCTCCCTGAGGAACTCCTGAATCAGAAGAAGAAACTTAAAAATTGGAATTTTTTTAGAGAACAGCTGGCTCTGCTGAGCTGAAAATTGGAATGTGAGTCCTGATCCTTTGAAAACAAAATTATGGGTTTAGACTTAAGATATAATATATATTGTTTAATAATTAAACAAAAATAATTATGCCTGTCTGAGATGGCTGTTCTTTATCACCGAAATGAAAATAGCAATATTAAATGATTTCAACTGAGATTATTCTGTTAGCTGTTACTATTCTGTTAGCTGTTACTCAGCTAACACAAGTGCTCCCCCAAGTGTCCAAAGTTTTATTTCAACTTTGTTATAACTTATTTTTAATAGAAGCCATAAAGATTTATACCTAAAATAAACCTAATTATTCTTATTTTTAGACTGATTGTGAGATAATAATTCAATATTTGACACTCTATACTTCTGAAAATTGAAGGAGAGTCATATAAGTAAGTAAGATTAAGTATATATTTAAGATGCTTACACACAACCATTTCATTCTTCCTATTCAGGAAATACATTCTGGTGAATTTCAACAGACATTCCTGATGCACAGAGGAAGCAAAATTTAAGAATTCATAGGTTTACATGTTTTTGTGTTCCCACTAATTGATAAGAAATACTTTTTTTAAGGATTTGACTATGAAGAGAACAGAACCATACCAAAAGATCAAGGTCATTTATGATGCACTGCACACTTGTGCCTGCAGAAGTATATTTCCAAAACTGTGACACTCCAACAGCTGTTAGTGTCATCTTATTTATTTACTTACATGATATGTATATGTTACCTTTGAAAAACTCTCAATAGTTTATATTCATAAAAACAAAATAAAAAATAACATAATGAAGCTATCATAAATCAATAAAAATAGTTAACAAAACCAAAACTACACCCTCCCAAATGATGACATGTGACCAGACCATTAAAACTTGAAGGCCCTACAAAGCAAACAGTTTTAACTGCTTCCTAAATTATAGCAAGATAGGAGCCATCTGTATTTCTGGGGGAAGAGCATTTTAAAGGACAGGCAGCTACTGAGAAGCTCTATTTCTGGGTCTACCTTCAAAATCTTAAGAGAGAATGAAATCCAAAGCATTTTCCACTCAGTTGAATACATAGGATGGGTAAATTCCATTGGATAGAGACTGAAGGTACCCGGAAGCCAAGCCACATGAGATTTATACATTAAACTAAGCACTTTGAATTGTACTAAAAAATCTATTTGTAGCCTATGCAGTGACCACAGATCCAGTGTCACGTGGTTGTGGCAACTCTCTCATTGTGTACCAATGATAGTTTCAAAGGGAGCCCATGTATAGTCCAAATAGTCCAACCTCAAGCTGATGATAGAGTAAGTCATTGTTTCCAAGCCCTTATCTTATTAGTAAAACTTTCAGTAGAGTTTAAGGCATGCAATATTAAACCCATAATTAGAGGATGTCTGTACCATTCTTATTTAATGATTAGTATGTGTTTTAACAGTTAAAACCTACATAATGTACACATCACAGATATACATGTATCTATAAAGATGTAATATATGGTATCCTCAAATTCACAGGGTGCATAGATTCAGAATTAACATGGTATGTCTTCTTTCTGCAAACCAGAAAGTTGACCTATAATTAACATATTGTTACAAACAGTTTGCTAGCTCAACATGGAAATAGTTTCCAGATTCAATTTTGTGTCATAAGAAAAGTATAGCAACAATATAATTAGCAGTGACTGTTTTTCATTACAGAAAAAGACATCATATAAACATGAAATCGGCCAAGACATTCAAAGCTTATTCTGCATCCCAAAGTTAGTGATTGCAGTAGTTCTGGATATGAAAAGCCAATTTATTTTACACACACACACACACACACACAGACTTATACCTGAAGTAAATATTATGATGAATATATGAGAATTAATTTTGTTCGTGAAGGAAAAATATGATATAGCCTATAGAGTTCTATAGCACCAATATAAAACAAACTTTCAGTTTAGACCTGCATACTGAAAAAATGATAATATCATTTCCTTGAGTATCTCTACATATTCAAGCTATGTCAAAATATAATGCTTCATGTGGAAGTTTTAAGAATTATATATTCTGAAAGGTGTTAGTTTCCTTTACATTTCTAGGAAATTATTAGGATGCTATGCAGTGTAACTATGTACATCCTTTCTTTTAATGTTAATGATTGTAGTTTGTTCCTCTAAAATTGTAAAGTAAAAGAGTACCACTGCTTTACGGCTACATTTTTCCACAGAATTCCCACTGCTAAATGAGAATGTTTGGGTTCTATGTAATTCAAGCCAAATATAAAGAAGTATTTCCTACTCCTAAGATTGTCCTTATTTGATTTGCTGAAAATTTTATTATACCTATACTTATATCTATATATTATTTTTACGCAGGTCTATGATCATAGTAAAAATATCTAACTTTCCTGCCCATTTAGAAATTTCAGATGCATGGATTGTAAAAAATCTTTATCATCCAACACCAAAAGTGTATAATGATACATATGGATTGTTCATTTTATTTATCTTCCTTTATTTTGAAGCCAACTGACACTTTACAGATAAGTTGGACTAGTTTATTAATCCAGTCCACCAAACTACATAGCTTTACAAGGGGATAAGGCAAATTCATGGAGGCTAAGAATATCAATGGCTATTAGTTATAGTGTGTGTGTGTGTGTGTGTGTGTGTGTAGCCACTAGTGTCAGAGACACTATATGTCTCAGCATCAATTATAGAATAATCAAGTCAGAGGATGGTATAGCACACGTAGTGTCTGTGAACTTCTCCACAGGCATCCAATGGTAATGGAATGATAGACTAGGGAAGCCTTCAGTTTAGTTCAGTACAGTCTTATATTCCTAATCATTCTTTTTCTCTCTCCCCTGCACATACATATATATCATAGGAGTATTAGTTAGCTAAATTTGACACAGAAAAATAATATTGTTCACTTAATAGAAGCAGAATTAGCAATAGAATGATATGTACAACCAATTAGGCAATGTCTTACACATTTCACGAATATTTATGTAAAAATGACAAATATTTTCCATTTTTCTACTACTAAATATGATCGTTTTCGTCTTGTATTCAGCACATCACTTAAACTGAAGAAATTGTTAGACAGTTTCTAATAGTAATAATTTGGCATCTGTTGTGATCATATTTGACTTTTAGAAAATAAAAGGTATTGGCTTTAATAATAATAATTTTAAGAGTTTATAGAAATATAAACTTTTAAATTATACTTTTGATCAAGTGCTATTGGTGATTTGGGGCATCCTCACTGGAGGTTTCTGTGGCATTTCCAAAGCAGTCCTGGACTTCAGTATCCAATTACTCAGTTGAGTTTGGCAGCTGAGCCGATTTATTTACAGGACAGGTACAGTGTAACCCAATTCTTTCTGTAATAAGAAAGCTCTGCAGAGCTTGTGGGCCATCTTTTTCCTCCATCTTGCCTCAATCTTTCCACCTGGCTCCTAAGCCCTATCAGATTTTTTTAAGGGAAATGCTGACTTGATATAGCAGAGATAGATTTAACGAGAGTTATGTCTGGTTCCTCTTTCTCTTCATCCCATTACAAACACTCAGAAACCTATTACAAACATAGAATGGGGAATATTACATATCCCTTTTGGTGGCTTCAGGCTGACAATAGCTTGGATAGATGACCAATTGAATAATGTTTTTTGCAGGTGCCTATGGTGCTGGTCCACTGAATTCTCAGAGGCAGACAAGTGGTAGTACCATTTCAAGCTGCTCTGAAGGGATTAGGGAGTGGAAATGGTACTGTATAGAAGTACCTTTTATTTGTTCCTTGATATGAGTAACAACTCAGTGGAACTAAACTAATCCCAGTAAAGAATGCATTGTACTTTTAGTTAAAACAACACTCAGATGTGAAAAAGTTACCTTTAGGCAGTTAAAAATGTCAAGCTACTCTGTTTTTTTAAAAAAAACATTTAGTTATCATTTAAAAATCTCCCCTGCATATTTTAATCATTATAATTTGCCTTTGCACATTGGTCATCTTGCACAGCAATGATTCTCCCTTCACTTCCCCAATCAACCTGTCAAAGAACACGGGTCCTATTATGACAGTAATAAAAACTCACTTTTACCAGCCACCACCTCTACCAACATTATGGGGGCAGCATATTAAAGCTTCACTTGTGTACACAATTATGAGCAAGCTTGAGCTAAACCTTATAAGATCTCCAAGACACTACCACTCCACATATGTTTGCCAGATAAATGATATGATGCAATACCCTTTTGCTTGAATGAGAACAAATGTGGAGGAAAAAGCATCTAAAACACTGAGGGAGGAGGGGAGGGAGGGAAGAAGCCACTGGATTACTTTCACTACTGCTGCATGACAGAGATGCCACTGTACCAGCAAGTTTGGAAAAGAGAACTAAATTTGGATGTATCAAGGTGTTGCCATTATCTCCTATTCTCTTCAGCTAAGTACCTCCTGTAACTTCTTCCTTTGATCTGGCAGCAGAGTGGGAATTGCTGGCTTATCGAAATAAGCTAAGGTTGCCATTTACCTTTCCTGGAGTAGCATATGGCAAAAGTTAAGGAGGAGATGGACTGGTCTATCGGACTCAAAGACTGTGAGGTAGGTGGAGAGTGAAAGGCTGATCCAGTAGGTCTTCCTGGGCCTAAATGCTATAGTGGACAAGCTGAAAGGCTGCAGTGAGACTAGGGAACATGTGTGTTGCCTTGTTACATGTAACCAGCTGACCTCATCTAGACCAGTGGTTAAGAAATTTGATAAGCTAAATATTTGAATTGAACAATTGGGATAGTATTTGGCATTCAAAATACACACAATATTGTAAAATGACAAGAACTTCCTAATTAAGCAAGAAATCAGCAATATGGCTAGAATAGTTTAATTAAAAGACTTACTTATTCCAGGCTTGCCTAAGGTTTTTAGCACTGTACTGCGTAAAGCGATCTGTAACAAAAAATAAAGACTTTTAATTTTATATTAACCATTTTCCTTTATTATGCTTACTATTAAAGGCAGCATTTACAAAGTGGCTAAAATATGCCAATAGTAAACAATAGCTTTTGAACCAAATAGCAAGAAAAACAGGAGAGTATCCCATTATTTGTAAAAAGCTCGTAAGAATAAATTATCTTCACCTAATCCCTAAAAAAACCTAATAGTGTTTCTGCAGATTAGGCAAGTGGAATCACCACTGAAAAAATCATTTATAAGGACAATAGCCCAGAGCAAGATTGTTTATTAATATTCATATGAGAGTGTTATTTTCAGATACCTTGAACCCAATCTCTAAAAATGTTATATTCAAAGTGACTACATGGAAACTATATTGGAAACTACTGAATATTTAATACTATTAAATAATATTATTTAGTAATTTAATCTATCTGCCAAATTGTAAACCAGTGTTTTAAAGACTTTGCACACTATTAAACAGACTTTACAGAGACCCAGAGATCTAGCATGTATCTTGTAATATGGTGTTCTTTAGCCAAAACACATTAAGAATGCTATACTACAAGATGCATGCTAGATCAAACTGAAGGCCCTATATTCCAGCTTTTTATTCCTACAGTGACACTTCATAGTACAGTTCATCTTCCTGTTCAATTTCAGAGGCATTTAAATGGTCCAACTTATTAAGGGCCAGACCCACAGTGGAGGGTAAACCATTTTGTCTCAAGGCAGTGACATTGTGATCATGGGGTGGAAGACATTAACATCAGGCCCTTGTCATGGACAATCATGCTCTCTGAGCCTTGGAGTTCTCCCCAACTACCCCCCACTGCAGGGAGGTTGGGCCTGTTCAATCAGCCTGCTCCAGGTGACCGATGGACCCAACTGAATTTCAGAAGGAACTTGGGGTTTTTTTTCCTGAAGCTCTAGCACATGGTTCAGCTCAGGTTTTGGTTGTGGCTTGGAATGAGCATGTGACAAGGGCCCTGGATCAGATCACACCTGTGTGGACTCACTGTGATTGAGGATCATGTAGAGCCCCTTTTCAAGAGGCCATCTTTGGACCCAACTGTGTTGCTTAACTTTCACCCAGTCTCCAGCCTTGCTGTGTGGAAGGTTGTTGAGTGTGTAGTAGACACTCAGCTTCAGAGGTCCCTGGATGAAGCAGTCAGGGTTCAGGATGGGTTACAGCACTGAGACATCATTGGTTGCGCTTGTAGAGCTAGGGATTGGGATGGTGCATTTGACCTAGTACTCCTGAATCTCTCAGCCACTTTCAATACCAGTGACTGTCATGATGAGCTCAGACTCAGATGAGGAGACTGACAAGGAGCCAGTTCCAGAGTTTCTGGATGAATTGCTGCCTGAGGAGCTGCAGGGAGAGGAGGTGGGGCTGCCAGTAACCAGCAGGCACAGCTGCCACCAGTCTGAAGATGAGGAGTCTGAGCTGCCACCCCCCACTCCCCCGTGGATGGGTTTGCTGTGCGGAGAGGAGAACAGAGCAAAGGTGCTCGGCAAGGCTCCTTGCAAGAAAGGAGCCTAGCCCTTCCAAATGAGCAACACCAGGATTGCTTCTGTTTAAGAAGAGCAGCGAGTTCAAGCCTCTCTGTTGGCAACAATCGGTCCTTTACCCAGGCTCTGTGTGCCTTGACTCCTGACTTGAAACCTCATGACTTTGATTCTGGATTTGGACTGGCTGATGATCCTTCTATAACGTTTGGATTGTTGGACTTTGCTTGGCTACTGTTGTGTCTGCTGTTTTGGACTGGAACTCTCTTAAGGCAAGTTTGCTGGACTTTGGGGGACTTGTTTCTCTACTGTGTGTTCATATGTGTTTGCACTCACATCTCCTTTGCTGCTTATTTACTTCACAAACTTATTAGTAAAGTTTGCAACCACCTGTGTTTGCGCATGCTTGGCTGGGACAGGACAATGACTATGGTATCCTTCTGGACTGGCTTTGGGAGTCTGGAGTGGAGAGGACTATTTTGCACTGGTTTTCCTCCTTCCTCTTATAGCCAGAGGAAGGAGGCTCCAGTCAGCATTGGGGGAGGGGGAGAAGTCTAGCCTAGGCCCCTGCCACTCCTCGTTAAACTCTACATGACACTGCTGGGAGAGGTAATCCAACAACACAGAATGCGATTATACATCTCTATCCCTGGCTGGCCAGATGATGCTGTTCAGGTGTTGACCCAGTGCCTGGATGCAGCGAGGGTCTGAATGAGGAAGCGGCTCTGACTCAACCCTAGTGAGACCAAGTGGCACTGGGTTTTTGCCCCCATGGATCTGGTGAGGTGCCATCTTTAACTCTTGCTGGGGCTGGACTGCCCCAGGCAGAACTTGTACACAATTTGTGGGTCTTCCTGGACTTGCAGCTCCTGCCTGCCTGTAGTTGCAGATAGCAACTATGGCTATGGGAGGGGGGGCCTTTACACAGATTTATCTTGTGTGCCAATTGCACCCATTCCTGGACTGGGAGGCCTTGCTCACCATCACTTATGTCCTGGTCACTTTCTGCATTACTGCACAGGCTCCACGTGGCACTGCCCTTCAAGACCAACCTGAAATTACAACTAGTCCAAAATGCAATGGCATGTGAAATTCTGGGCACCTCAGGCCCATAGTACACTGTTGCTGTGTGATCTGCACTGGCTTCCAGTTTCTTTCTGGGTGCAAGAAGTGTTGGGTTAGGGTGAGGCTAGAGCTCAGTAAATCTGAATGTTGCTGTATGGGGAAATGCTTGTTTTTGGGATGCTGGGAGTTTTTGATGCTGGTTTTATTGCCTTTTATGTTTTTACTCTGTGTGTGTGTGTGAGAGTGAGTGTGAGAGAGAGAACCATCCAGCATCATGGTTCATATAAGCTGGTTGGCCAAAAGGTCCTATAAATAAACAAACAAACAAACAAACAAACAAACAAACAAATAAATAAGATATTGAAGATATCTTGAATAATGAAGTCTGATAGTTTTCTACTGTGTGAACCTTTATTTTTGTTCTTTGATTTTATATCTTTGATAAATTAATTTCAAATTGAAATCAGGTATATATGTAGAAACAAACTGGGAGGTATATTATTCATATCTCTCTTTGGATAAGAATAACCTGCAATTACAGTAATGAGTTGTTTTTTTGCCCATAATAATAGACCAAGAAACAAAAGTTCTTTTTTGTACATACTTCCTAAACCACTAGTATAAGGCATTCAGTTCTTATTATGTTCTATTCCCTCTCTGTAGAAGGAAAGGATATAATTCTTTCATGATTACTAAAGAAGAGAATTGTGCATGTCTATTTCACAATAGCAATGCATGTTTCAGTATAGTTATCATTTGTATTATTGTTTTATATATGCTGCCAGAGCTCAAGGCAGCATATATTTAGTTTTAAAGGCATAGCCATGTGAGACAGGGTTGGTCTGTCTCTGTTTCTAACAGAGTGATTGGTCTAAGGACATCTTTGAGAGTTGATCCTGTGTTTCCAATACCTTAACTATACTACACTATGCTACACTAAGCAACCTTTCCCCCCATCAGGCATCAAATTTTCTCACGGCTAATCTGTGATTACATGATGGGTAGGGCTAGAGCCAAAAATGGGTGAAAGAGCTGCAATTTCTTTTTCCCCCTTTTTGTCACTCTCATCTCTTTTTCCCAAGCAGCAGGCTTCAGGTAACAGAGAGATAACTTTTTATCAGAAGTCTGAAGTGATTTCTTATATAGGGATTTTGAAATTAGCTTGACTGACCACCTGAATTTATAATGGAAACATTCTATATTGGGGCATTTGAATATAACAATAAGGTATTGTTTAACCAGAATTTGTTGAATCAACCAAGAACTGACTCACAGACATATCAAAGCACTGCTGTTGATTTTGGATATCTCTCAATCTTGAGAAGTTGCTATATTTAACATCTTTAAAATCACTCTGTATCGCTAGATCTATTACCAGTGGTAAATGGCAGAAATGAAAAATAATAAGTAAACTATTCCACGATCAGAGTTTTTGATATACACCAGAACAACTCAGACTTAAACATTCTTCCTTTATTGCATTTTCTCCACAAAACACTTTTTGTTAGCTATCTTCTCCCAATCCTCCTGAATAAAAGCTTATTCATAATCTGTTCACTCTTCTAGTAAAGACACCCTTTTTTCCAATAACTTTCCCTGATAAGGAAGGAGAAAACAGTAATTTGGATTTTTTTTTTTTTTTTGGTAGATTGTGAAATGGATGGGTGGATAGTCACCAGAAACAGATGTTAGTGCAAAGGGAGAAAATAGTTTTTAGGTCAAACACTCTAAAGTTTTGACAACCAGCTAATGGACATCACTGTCAGTTCCTGTAGTTACAAGTCATGGTCTCCCCAAAGGTGTTGGTTAAACTAGTCCTAGTTTCATGGTACTGCTTAAAAAGCAGAGGGAGGTCTTTGCCCAATTTTGGCTGATGCATTAATTTCAATGCTGCCTGGATGAGGAAGCTGTGGCAGTGGACATCCACGTCTTGGTCACCACCCAGCTGGATTATTATGGACAGCCTTTAGAGATGACTCAGAAGCTACAATTGGTCCAGAATATTGCAGGAAGACAATCCCACATTGAGGGTAACATCTCTCCTGATGTCATTGCACTGGCTACCACAAGGCTTCCAGGCCTAATCTCTGATAGCTCCCTAGAAACACATAAGAGTAAGATGGATTTGGATCAAGAATGAATAAGAAGAATGGGGAGAACGAAAGTGTGAATATGGAAAGCTGTAGCAGCACATCTCCTGTTTTATCAATCAAACTTAATAGCTCTCTCCTTTCTCCTGAACTTAACTTTTTCCTTTTTCCTTATCTAATACCTTGTTCCTTTTCATTGCCTCTTTTTTATTTGAACCCCTTCTCTTCTTTGCATCAAGATTTCATGATGTTTCTAATCTAGAGATTAATGTGATGACCCAGGCTACAGATGGTAGCCTGTAATTTGTTTCAGAGGCCATAAAAGCTGTCAATTCAAGTCAGAATACTAACAAAGAGTAGAAACTAGGAAAGCACTTTTTAAAGTTTTCAAAAAATTCACAAACAAGTAGAAGCTCATATAATGATGTTGTTTCAGTACTGATCCATGACAACTACATTTTTAAGTAGAGCAGCTAGAAAGGCAGCCATGTACTTCTACATCTGACAGGGACCAAGGTGTGAAGGTCTCCAACAGACTCTGGGATCCAAATTATCACACTGTCAGATTTCACTCAAATGTTACAGTCCTGAGATCGCGATGCTAACTGAAAATGACTTGCTAAATATTAGACAAAATACCAAAGCCCCAGTACCAAAGCACCACCAATACCAAAGCACCAACTATTTTGGAATATTTCACAGTCTAGAGCAACTAAATAATACAATTTCTAATTAATAGCACAAATTGCTTTATGAACCTAGAATCTAGCACCTCTCTACTGGTCTTTGTAAAAAAAAATTTTTTAATCTGTTCAACTGTCCTTGCAGTTTTCTTGGCAAGGTTCTTCAGAAGTGGTTTGCCATTGCCTCCTTCCCAGGGCTGAGAGAGAATGACTGGTCCAAGGCCACCCAGCTGGTTTGTGCCTAGGCGGGACTAGAACTCATGGTCTCCCAGTTTTTAACCTGATGTCTTAACCAGTACACCCAACTGGCTCTCTTGTAAATTAGAGAAATAGAAAAATCCATTGGCATTATATGCTTACCACCTAATAGAATGGACCAACAAAATAAGGAGAAAAATACAAATCTATATTAGTTGTAGGAAAAAGAGAAGCAAGTCCTGTGGTAATAAGAAACTGGTCCTTTGTTTGGTAGAACAAACTTAACATAAAGGAAATTCAAGTGTGGTGTTGTTCTTTGGTGAGAAAATCAAGTTTTGTTTTGTTTTGGTTAACAGCTGTATTAGAGATTTTGCACTGGTTGTAGGAGAACTTCTTTGAAACCAACCAAGTCTTGGTATAGTTTCTGTGCAGAGCTATTGTATTATGTACTTTACCAGAATGGAAAGCGCCTAAGCATCATGTTATACTGAATCACATTGGGAAGGGTGGAAGAATTTCTAAATTCAGGATGCTAATAACATTAAGATGAAAATATTTTAATTAAATTACAATTAATGCTACGGGAATGATTTGTAATGCAATATGCATATAAATTAGTAAGTCCTTAGCTGCAGGCAACCTTTTGGCCTCTCAGGTTGCATGCTGTGGTGAGTGGTGGGTTTGGAACACAAGTACATACGTATCTATTCATGCCACAAAAACATTCCATTGACATACATACATACATACATAGAAATACTGAAGAAAGAAGACAGTGCTAATGCTTCAGGAGAACAGCAATTCTCCTTTCATCTCTCTCCCCAACCTTTCAAACCTGCCCTCCATCGTATCAGGCTGCTAAGGGGTATCAAACATGCACACTGCTGCAGAGAACAAGGTAAGATGTGTTGGGCTCTGAAAGTTGTAGCAGTTGCTCTAGTAGCCTCTTTGAAAGGATTCTAGGACCAAACATTGGCATTTCCCACTGTGGATGGCAGATTAGCTGCTAACAGTCTCAGGCTTGTACAGCCTTATTAATAGGTCAATTTAAAAATAGCAGCAATATAAGAATAAGAGTGGAAGCAGCAGGAAGAGAACTGGGGTCACCTATGGCAGGAGCTTGGTCCTGCCAAGGGAATTCCAAGGTATTTGGTACTTTTGAGAAAACATGGAACATATAAATAGGAATTTTTACTAATCAGAATATTTAGGATTACAAATAGATAACAATATTACTTACAATAAAAGAATGGTAACTTTACTTTTCATTAAGCTCTCAACTTTCAAAGATCACTGTTTCAAAGCTAGCTTCAGTTGACAACAGGCAAAGTTTTGAAGTATACAACCACTTCAAAAAGTTAACATTTCATTTTAATTTTATTTTTAAAGCTCTTAATAAAACAAAACAAAACAAAACAAAACAAAAAAGTAAAGTACATGCACACACACAAACATGATGCAGTATAGCACCTTTAAACAAAATCAGAATTGTTTCTTGACTGCCACCTAGTGTCAAAACATTTTCCTCTTCTTAGATCAAGTACTACACGTGAAAGTAAAAGAACATATTCATTTAGAAATACCATCATACCTTTTCACACAACTAACCAGTAGTCTTAGAAAGCTACAAAGTTTCCTTCCAAATGAACTTCATATTTTCTGATTATAATTTTATTTTTAAAGGACCATCAATATTTCATTAATATTCTTCAACAAAAAGGCAGTCCTTTAAGAAAAGGAATTATTAGCATTTGAACAGAAACAAAAGACATAAGGCATGGGAAGAAACATTAAATTCAGTGACAGTTTGAGAAAATATGGTATAATTATATTAATATCTATAGAATGAAAGATATAACTGAACACTGCAAGTTTTGTTTAGAATGATATTTTGCTCTATCTAGAGAAGATATTTAGTGTATTTCTGGATATTGCCCCTAAAAGTTAGGAAAGCACAAAGAAAAATATTATATCAACAAATAATATATACTGCTCAAATTAATAAATCATAGCTATCCAGGCTCCTTAGCCCCAATTATCACAGCATACAAGGCCAAGGTTACTCCTATGCATTTATGGCACTGAAGTTTGGGGCTTAAAACACATATCACTACTAGAACAAATGCAATCACAGTATTTGAGAAGTATCCTGGATGTGGATAAAACAACTTCAGCTGCTGCAGTTAGAGCTGAACTGGGAATCCATACAATTTGTTCTTTGTCTAAAATCAGGGCTTATAATTATTGGTGCAAAATCAATGCTATGGAAACTGACAGACTCCCAAAATTGTGTCTGTTAGAACAGACAAAATCTCAGTTACAAACTTCTTGGATAGTACAATTGACAAATTACATTAGGAGCTGTGGTCTCCCTGTCTCATGTCCAATTGCTTCCGGAGAACAAGCTAAAAAGATTGCCGCACAAAGAATCTTGGATATAGAAGCACAGAAAGATATAGCCACCCTTAGCAAGGTTGGCTCACTGAAATAGATGAGCCATTATAAACATACCTGCCAAATTGCCAAGTATTTAAACACAGAAATGCCCAAATATCTTAGGGCGGTATTTACTTGAGCAAGATTTGAGCAGTTGGACACAATGGTTAAATATGGAAGATTTAACCAAGTCCCTTATAATGAATGCACTTGTATTTACAGAGCTCCAGAGATAGAAGACATAACACATATATTATTTGAATGTCAACTATATAAAAAAGAGAGGGATCAGTATCTTGGACCGCACATTAGACGAATGATCTATTGGGATCTTTATATTAAAACAACATATTTAACGTGTGGTCAGAATTCAAAAACTACATATAATACAGCCCTTTATTTGAACAAAACAGTACAGCTGAGATCTGCATATGTGGATCTGATCAGAGTAAATTGTAGGGGTGATACAGAAATATGATTTGCATCTTTTTTCTTTCTTTTTTAATTTTAATTTGTTTTTCTTATCCTATTTTTAATATATCGTCTTAATAATGTCTTATGTTTTATATATTTTATAGTCTGTATCTTGGTATGGCCTAATGGCTTATCAATAATTATTACAAATCAATTATTATGACAAATAATATAAATGTGGATAATAGTACAAATAATAATTTTCTCTGGCTTATTAGCCATCTGTCTGCTTTTTACACTACATTCTCACTTTTTACATCCTAATTATACTGATACAACACTGGTATTCAGTACAATAGTTCAAAAAACAATATTATAACAGTTGATTTTTTAAAAATCTGGATACCAGTTTCAGAGATTAATGTATCTATACCCAATTCACTATTTCAGAAAATACAGTTCCTAACTATTTTCTTTAGGGACAACATATTGATTTACTGGTTATGTACACTCTTCTTTTACTGCTCTAAAACACTGACTTGAGACACTTCAGCTCCCATTATAGTTCCTAACGAAGAGTAAGATTATATTTTTGTTTCTCTGATAACAGAAATGCCAAAATGGATAAGAAAAGCAGTGTGATGTTCCCAATCAGTGTTAAAGTCTCCCAGGACCTAGATGTCTTGCAGAGATAATATAGGAATTGAGATATTTACCAACTGGCTGAGTATAACAATTTAGGAGGAGGGAAAAATTTAGCAGGAAGAAGGAAACAGATGGCATAAATCCCATGTTCTCACTAGCTGAAGTTAATGGATAGAATATCTGTGGCAAGGCACCACAGGCTGTTGATGGAAGCATCTTCTTGGTATTTCTTCCCAAATATATTTATATACTAGATACATGCATGCTAAAAGCATATATAAATTTCAAGTAAAGAATGATTTAAATATATTAACAATGCTACTAAATTTAAAGAACCACAGATCCAATATTAAATTGCAATGTTTGTACAATTTAACTTTAATTTTATTAGAAATCATCATCTGCATTTTGCAATGACTTTCTCCTGCTAACACACTAAACCTTGAAATGGTGTTTCTATTCATATCTTTTCAAAATAACATTTATGACTCTAATAGCATGATTGCAAAACCAACCTGGCTTGAAATGTGGTAGAGAATGAACTCCAGGCCATGACTCTTCATTTGGGGTTCCCAGAACCTATGAAAACAAAGAAAAATATATTCAATTTTAATATAGAAGATAACTTATTATGAAGCATTTTAAACTTGAATTAATAAAAGAGGTTAACTGAGACACAGAATTAATTTTCTTATGCTTATATACAATTTTATATAATTTATATACAATTGAAATAATTTATAAAAGCAATCATTTAAACTTTATGACTACTTTCGCTCATAAATTATTTATACTCAGAAAAAGCTACTATTCCTATGTTTGCCTAACTAAAGGAGTTTGCTGCTACTAATTCAAAAATGAAGGTTATACATACCAAAGTGAACAAATAAATAACATAATGAATTGAATCCCTCAATTACTCTTTAATTCATTTAAACTGAATGCTGTGCACACAGAGAGAGAGTCTTACAGCCTTTTGTTGAGTTCAGTCCACCATGCAATATTTGGTATGCCCAGCAGATGGAAGCAGACGATTTAACTTAGAAAGTCCTCTACTCTTATAACAGCTTATTACTGTATTTTCTCAAAACAATACTAGTTTTTCCTTAAATAATTTACCGTCTAAAGTGGGAGGATAATCTTAGATTTATTGAAAATACAATAAAGGAAGCAAGCAAGTCTCCATTGGCAGTGTGTGCATGCATGTGCATTAAATTCAGGGTTGTCTTCCTTAGAAGACAATATGGCTTTAGACAGTCTAATATCAAGGTAAAGAAGAAACCTAACTTCCTGATGAAAAACAAGGTCCTATAGCTGTATTAAAAAACAAAGTTCTGAGCTGCAAGCTTTCATATACAATAGCTTATTCCATCAGTCACAAAAACTACAAAATGTAAGCTACTTTCTGGAAGCTAATTTTGCATTTTGAAATTAGTTTTTAATCTTCACACAATTTTCTGTGAAAAGTAATTTACAATTAGAATAAAAATGATCTATAGTGGACATGGACAGCTATCTATCTATCTATATGTGTGTGTGTGTGTATGGACAACTATCTGTGTAAATATACATGCTTGTGAGATTAATTGACTGCAGTTTACCAATGTGGAATCAACAAAGGTTGCAACTGACCTTGCTAAATAGAATCAGTTCAAACCTGCAACAATTTCCTTAGGGCCTGTAGGTTACCTGACGTTCAATATCTACATTCTTTGGAGGTTCCAACGGTTCTCAGTTTTTTCAAGATTTCACACAGGTACAAACCCAATGAAAAAGGCAGTAACACCTTCAGTGTGAACAAAGCAATAAATAAAGCAGAGGGTGGGGGCGGGGGGGGTGAAGCAGCTGTTGCCAGATCTCACTTACAGGGCTTCTCCAAGTAATTATCTTACCTCCTCAAAAGATAATTTAAGAATTGGATCCAAGAAAAAAAATAATAAAACTTCAGAGAAATTCCAAGTTGCTCTGTTCCATTGCCATCCTCTTGTACTTGTTAGATGATTCACTCAACATATATGCATTTTGCTGTCAATCAGACATGCATTTTTTCAAGCATCTAGAGGCAGACCAAATCAATCCATCTTTATCATTAAAAACAGAAAGTTAGCAGATGGCTTGAGGTTATTGAATACTTTGCACTGAGTGCCACATGGTAGCATCAGTCTAACACATTTCCTTAATTTGATTTTTTAAAACTGGAGAAAAGTGTCTCTTTTTTTTTTGTATGCAACTTTTGCTAACATAAGCATTTGTTATTTGAAGAAATGTTCAATCTGAAGATAAAAAGTAATTATTTACCATAACTTTGATGCTGTAAATGGTCAACTGTGAATTCTGCAAGAGTGAGCAAACTACCATGGCCAGAAGAATGAAGGCCTTGTTTGAGCTGAGCCTGATCATGGTACTCGTACTGTAGTTCCTTCCCATGTTTTCCCCCTACAGATATTTTTGGTTAGCCAGGGGAAGAATCTGCAACCAGCAAATAAGATGAGGAAGCTCTTTTAAGGACAGTTTCGATGTTACTAATAGGAGTCTCCTAAGGGACATTGTGCTAAGAGACAGCTCCCGAGAGACATAGTTGTGGAGCCTGTTTCATAAAGGTCTAACAACATAGGCAGACTCTACCATATGACTTTCACCAAGCCAAAGAAAGCACAAAAAAGCCTGTTGGACACAGGAAGCTTGCTGCTACAATTTCGGCAATTTCTGAAAAAACTTTAAAGCCAAATGAACACTGAACAATGCCACTCAAAATATATGATGCTGATAGACTCCTTAAAAGACAGTCCTACCTTCAGATCAGACATGAAAATAGCTGTTTCTAGAATTCCTAGGCTCAAGAATAGCCCAAACAGGCTATTCTGCAGGTGCAGAACCCAAAGACTACAGTGGACTATATTCTGATCCACAGAATATAGGAAATTCCCAATTAAAATGAACTTAGCAGCATTCTCCACCATCCCTACTTTTATAACTGTCTTCCAGCTGAAGGGAAACTGTGTTCAGTACAGTTTCTTCTTGGTTCATATGGAATGGGTTCAGAATGAATCACAACATATGGTTAAAGTAAACACACACACACATGTTTATTACAGCCCTAAGGGCAGATACAATCAAAGTATACAATAACAACCATTTTACATTTATATATATCTATAAAACAAAACAATTAATATTATTTAATCTAGTAATTAAAATAACAGTGCTAAAATATATCAAAGTAAGATACTATGTTGTGGAATTTTAACACTAAATAATGGTGGAGCATATTGTACAGATGGTAGCACAAAACCGGGCAACTTGGGAGGATATTTCCGGGTCCTTGTCCGAAAGGAGTAGCATTAGATGGAAGTCACACTCCCTGCCAGGAAATCTCTTTAATATCGGGTATATATATATATCTGTCTAGAATCCTTATATAGGGAGCAATATAATAGCATATGGCTTAGTGTTTCTATTGAGCCATCTCCACATGGACATAATCGAAGGTGCATGGGAATGCCCTTAAAACGTCCAAAAAGGACTGCTGAGGGCAATGCGTCCATTCTAGCTAGGGTGAAAGCTTTGCGAAATTTCAGAATTGTAATAGATGTTAAATAAGAAGCTGGAATGAACCCTTGTGGTAGAAACTGACAAATATTGGGGTGCAACACCTTACTTAAATTTGTTTGTAAATCTATATCCCAGATACGTTAAGGGCAGTTCTAGCATTATCAAATCCTAATAAGCACAGAGTTTGCATAGAGAAGCCCAGCAATTGAATTCTATCTAAGGCTTGTTTTTGCCACGATGATTTGAAATGATCCCTAAATACTAACGGGGCTAAACCTATAGGAGACAGTTAAAGTAAACAAGATTTTGTAAACTATTTCCAATCCATGACTTCATATTGATTTTGTTGCCAAAACTGCATGTTAAAATCATCATACAAAATATAATTAGGTAAAAATTATAGTTCAGCATTAAGTGGATTATGGGCAAACCAAGCCAGAGTCTCTTGTAACAATTGCATGTATACTTTGATATTCCTTTTTGTTGGACATGAGATTTTGCAATTTATTATGAAGATTAATATTTAAGAAATTAATTGTGGACAACTCTCTCTTGTTCTTTTGATGCAAGCCTTAGCTTCTGTAAGAGATAATAAATCAGGTTCCATTACACTCTCCAGTTATAATACATTTAGTGCCAGGAAAGATATGCTGAATGCCAGAAGTATAAAACAGGTAAGCTAAATTATGATGGTGCAGCATACCAAAAGGAGTCAATCTTCTGTACTTGGGCATTTGATAAAGTATGCATACTGATTAACACCCAATCCCATAGGAAACAATTAATTCTAAACAGGGTCCACTTGAAGCAAAATGGACCCAGGCTGCTTGTACATAACTTTAAAAATGTGCAAAGCAACGTTTGGACCAATCACTGGAGAAAACCAACAAGAACTGAGGAGTATGCAGTTTGGGAAGGTGCAGAGTTCTCAGAAAATACTATAAGGGATAGAGTTAATGGGTGAACATGACATCATCTATAGAGTTTTAATAGGGAACTGGTTGCATGTGGAACAGACTGAGCTGTTGAACCTCCTCAATCTTCACACAGCCTCCCTTCCTCACATCTATGAACCTTTTTAGTCACTATTACCACAGTAAAGGCTCAGGGAGGTGTTCAGGGCAGAAAGTTTCCACTTTTTTAAAATGATAGTATTTGTGGAGACAACCAAGAAAATCACTGTGGGAGTCTAATAATCATCTCTAATTAACATTTACAACTATTATATTCACCTGATCTATTAAAAAAGGGACTGAGTGCAACTCTACTATTATAAAGTCCATCAAACAGAACATGATCATTCTACATTTCATTACTTTGGTCTCAAATCAGGAATGCTTGTAAGCACTTTCTTCATACAATCTAAATGTTAAGTGTCAGAATAAACGATGCTAAGCTAAATTTAGTTCCATTGGTACAGAATGGAACATATTGTTGGAAAAACTACATTTTAACTAGGAATTGTTCCTTGACCTAGGTAGGTACCAAGTTATTAATTTAGCTATTTTTTTTAATCATGTGGAGACTGACTTTTCAAATTTTTCTCTCTGATTGCCTACATAATATCAAAATAAATTTGATTTGTTTCCTTTGATTTAATAGATGTTTCAAAGACATGGTTATGACATTGATACATTTACAGATTGCACTTGTTAAAAAATTCCATCAGTATATTTGGTCTTTTAACTACCACTGCATGAACAAGCCAGAAAAAAAAATCTCAGCTTGGTTGAGTCACAAGATTACCAGCTGTGTTCTTGTCCTCCCTCCCTCCCTCCCTCCCTCCCTCCCTCCCTCCTTCCTTCCTTCCTTCCTTCCTTCCTTCCTTCCTTCCTTCCTTCCTTCCTTCCTTCCTTCCTATTTGCTTAGCAGTTCTTACCTCTTAATTCCTTAGGACAAGCCACACAGAAACACAGAGTTTCAAAGCCCGAAGAAACTCCTTTTTACAACAGAATAGATTTGGCATTTTGAGATCCTATTGTAGTTGCTTTTAGTTTCTTGGTAGAGGGGTATTGCTTATTTACAAAACAGTTGCCATCATGGGTGTGGCACATCCAGAGGTGACAGCTGATGAAAAAGGACACTGCTGAGATAGCTTCTGCCAACTTATTTAACCTTCAGGATGCTTTTTACCACCACATCTTGTTTTGTCATTCTTTTTCTAGATAGGTAGGCACAGTTTCAAAGCATTATGCTGGAGCTATTCATTTTTTTTATTTTTTAAAATTGTTGATGGATTTATGTAGAACTTATTTCGTTTTAATTCAAAATTGCCTAAAAAAAGTATAGTCAGATGAGTCAAGGAGGCTGAAGTATTCATAAATCTTAATGTAGAAATCCCAATCTTTGTAATTCCTACTGATTATCACTGTAAATAAACAAACAGGTACGCCTTTGCCTGAAATGTTCACAAATACTAATCTCTTATGACTAGATCACTTCTACCAAAGTCTAGGGGATCAAACTTACTAAGTTTTATGTGGCAGGTTTCGGGGAACTATGTATAAGGTTAATTTTTCAGTTTGGGAATCCAAATAGAGGACCTTCCATTTTAGGGAAAAGGATCTCCAATTGTTATAAAATGCACATATGGGTCAGAAATGGTTCTATGAAAGAAACCTGCTATATTTAAGAGAAGAGGGCAGTGTTCATCCTGAAAAGGTATTCTAATTGGGAAAAAGGAGTAGGGAGGGATTCACATTCCTCCCTCCCCTTGAGGATCAGGGGGAGCTATTTTTATTAAAATGTTATGAATCACACAGCTATCTCTAGGAAAGGAATCTGAAAATTTTAGAAAAGCCATAGGTTTAGGGTGTTATCATAAAATGGTTTAAAGTCTTTTTGTGTTTTTCTCAATTGGTTCCAAAATCATAGAAAGAACTCATAAAAAGTCCAGAAAACCTAAAGCACACAGTGCAATATCAGTGCATTTATAATAACAGTTTTAAAAATCTGAATGCCTTCCTAAACAACTAAGGCTTGAAATCATATTTTAATGAAGCTTTGTTACCCTGAACTAAGATGCATTCTATAGGATGCATGCTAATAACCCAACTCAAGCATGAATGACTATTTGCTGTAGGAAGAGTGACAGCTGGTGGCAGCTAAAGTTGGAAAAAGATGCATCAATGTTACTTACACATCCAGTAGGAGTCAAAGTACATCTCCACACTCTATGGACCTGAATTTTTAAAAGAAGCATAAGACCATCCACTCTAAATCTGACTCAAATGGTCCAGCCACCACCTGTATTTCCATCTGGTCTGGATTAAGTTTCAGATCATTATATCCTATCCAGTCCTTCATAGCAGTAAAATAATGCCCCAAGGTTTTCACTGTCTTCCTATAATCAATTGTAAATGAGAACAAATTCAGTATTTCCAAGGGGAATGAACAAAGATGCTTCAGTACAATGCTCCAATACCTACAGTACTCCTGAAAGGCCCATTATACAATGGTCAAAGATATAAAATGTTTATACATCCAGAAAGATAAATACTGTTTCAAACTCCATGTCTGCCTCACAGCTTAAGTTATTTACTACAATAACCAAGGAGTTTCACCTCTGAAACTACAATAAAGAAGGGCCAAATGGAAAAAGATAGTTGCACCCAACAATTCCTTTTGCTGTTCCACCACAACTAATTTGCAATGCTCTTTGTTTCTGCCATCATTGGGGCATGAGAAAGATACCACCCACTTGCTCTTCTGAGGAACCCTGATTTATTGAACCCCAAGGTGAATTGGAGTACCAGGAGATTATGTGATGAAAGAGATGCCTTAGAGACATTGGTAAAAGGAGCAAATGTGATCAAACACGGGTAAACCATGGCAGCAAGGGTGGTGAATCATCAATAATCTTACTGCATCTGCAAGTAAACAAGCCCAGGTTAAATCCCAGCAAGACAGAATTGCTGTTTGTCCAGAAGAATTCTAGCTTAAGGTTATTTCCATTTGTAGCTTTAGATGTGATTGCATATCCTCTGAAGAAAATAGTATACCATTTGGAAGTTTTCATAGACTTGACATTCTGCTGGATCAGTAGGTAAAATCCAGAAGAGCTTTTGCTGATGTGCCCCATCTTTTCTGGAATGGGAGGTTCTGGTGATAGTGATTCATGCTTTATCATCTTGCATGTGGATTACTGTAACTTACTCTACATGGAGCTGCGCTTGAAGATGATTCAGAAGCTACAGCTGGCTCTAAAAACACCTATCTACCTGTTGACTAATAAGAGTTATTAAACCAGGTAGTGGCACTGGTTTCCAGTTTGCTTCTGTACCCAATTCAAAGTGCTAGTAATTACCTATGAAGCATTTTATACCTTACATCCTGATTGTATTTAACAGTGCCTGCTCAAGTAGAATCTGCCTATCCTGCACATGGTGGCCAAGACAGCATGCTGAGGAGTGGTAGTCATGCCACCTTATTCTAGAGCAGTGTTTCTTAAAGTGTGGCCCTAGGACCCTTGGAGATCCCCAAAGACCCTCTCAGGGGTCCACAAAATCAAAATTATTTGCCAAGTAATTGAAAAATAATTCAATATTAAAAGTCCATCAAACAATCATGAGAAGTGGTAGCAGCGAAAGAGTCAATTTAAATTTTTAATATGGTAAATATTGATCAATATAACCTATACAAACAAAAGCTCTTTTGGGGTCCTCCATAATTTTTAAAAGTGGGAAGGGGTCCTGAGAGAAAAAAGTTTAAGAAACACTGCTCTAGAGCATCTTAAGGTTAGGCTGGTTCCTTTCCTATTAATATTCAGAAAGGTTTTAAGATGGCATTCTTATGACAGGACTTTGAGACAAAAGATGCCAAGCAATGTTGGGGTAGTAGTTCATTGGGTGTCTACTTTTAATTATTTACTGCTGTTTGAGAACTGAAATATCTGTTGTATTATGTGATTTTATGATATTATGATTTTATAATTTATTGGATTATGATTTTATATTGTGTTGTCAGTTGTCTCAAAGTCTTTGGTAGAGGTAGCATATAAATTATTGTATAAGTATAAAAATAAAAAGATACCAGCACAACACAATAATTAATTATATCAGCTATCTAAAACATTTTGTTTTGTTTTTAAATGATCTTATTATTATCTACAGTAATTTAATTCTTCTGTCAGCATTTTAAATCTGATTAAGCCATTATTAATAACCAAGATTACTCTGCCCACATCCCAAGCCTTATGAGTTCCATCTCAGAGAAGCCCAAGGAAGAAGATGCTTAACAGCAATTGTATCCATTGCTCAAATTGCATCTTATTTCAGGGACTGACCAAGATGTCACCAGAAACAGCAAGTCTAGCAGCTGCAAAATTCCACAGAACCATCAGGAAATGATCTAGCTCCATTAATCTCTGCAGACCTATGCAACTGTTATAAATCAGAGCTTAAATGGTTATTTATACATTTTCCTCCAATGAATTACATAATAAATGTCTTCCTTTGAAAGCTGTATCATTATTTTATATAATGCTATGCTTTACAGATTTCGTATCGTGGAAACGTTTTGTTTTCTCAGAATAAAGACAGCCAAAAATAAGAAATAATTTGATGGGCATCTAGTTAGGTCCAAATTTAAAACAGAATGCTAATTACTGGAATTCTACTTACAAAAAAAGAATAGAATATAAAACAGAACGTTCACATTCCACATGGTCAGTGCAAAAGGAAAATGATGCAGACATGAACCATCAATCCCAAAATGATGGCGTTCAAACTAAGAATTTCTTTTCTGGAGATAAGGAAAGTTCTACAGAATCACAATCTACAAATTTATAAGTTCTTCACCAGAAAATGAAAAAAAAAATCCTTATTAAATTAACTTGCTTTTTATAACTGAAGCATATCATTTTAGTAATGTGTCATAATGTTTTATACAAATACACATTGCTAACATTTTGGTCAAAAGGACTAATAATCTAAAACAATTTCTGGTTTTCAAATGTTCATGGATAAGGGCAGGGAGGCACATAATAACAAAATCAAAACTCACTAAAAGGGTTGGAAGAACTTACCAGAAATATTCTTTCAAGCTGATCTTGAATATCTTTCATTCCTGGAAAAGCAGCAACTCCTTGAATCATTTCCACAAAAATGCAACCAACTCCCCTGAAAAATGAGAAGTGAAAAACACTTATGGGGGAAATAACAGCATTAAGTACACTAGTATCAGAAGATACAGAATGAAGAAAAAACTCACAAGCATTGTACTCTGCTGACACTGGATGCGGCTCGCATTTTATTTTATTTATTTTAAAATGTATATGGCAACTCAACTGGAACTTTGTGGCTCTGAGCAGCACAATGTAATGAAAATATTCCTTATATTTATTTATTTATTTATATTTTATTATATATATATATATATATATATATATATATATATATATATATATAAATAATATATATATATTATATTTATTTATATATATATATATAATCACCGCCCAACTCCCCCACAAGGATAATAGTAATTATTAAAAAAGGTTAAATCTCATTCAAGGTAAGCTCAACTACTAATGATTTCATGGTTATATCTATACAGATTCACGGCAGCAGTATAGGACTGGTTTGCCATGTTCTTCTGAGATTTTTTAAAATTCTCCATCTAGTCAATAGCTGTGGGATTCCCTGGAAGTCTCCCATCCAAGTACAAACCATGTTCAAATAAGGTCAGCCATCTGCTGCCATCTGCTGAGACAATCATATATGAACCAGGATAAAAATATAAACTGTTTTTGTAGATGTTTCTCTAAATCATTTCTCTAAATCATGGAAGCAAAGTGGCTATTTACTACTGACTGCAGGTTATTTTTCTTTTTTCTTTAGTAATGCTCACAGAGTATCATGCTTCATGGCAAAATCACTGATGCTCTTATACAGAGACCTCAAGATTGGAATAAAAAAGTAACTTTAACCAAACATTTGCATGCAGTTTCATGGGATATATATATATATATATTCATGAAAAAACATGTGTGCTAGCATATAAATAATTCTTAAAATTCTTAAATTGCAATGACAGATTTAAGAAGCAAATCTGTATGCCATTCTCATTTTTTCAGATGACAGAGCAAACCATTACAAACTGCTATTACAAACTGCACATGAAGTGATACTGTGCTTACAGAACAAAGAAGAAGATGTATGTGTGTGTGTGTGTGTGTATGTACACACACACACCCCTTATTTTTGGAATGTATATACAGGTGAAACTCGAAAAATTAGAATATCATGCAAATGTTCATTTATGTCAGTATGGGAACTCAAAAGGTGAAACCAATATATGAGATAGACGCATTACATGCAAAGCGAGATATGTCAAGCCTTACTTTGGTATAACTGTGATGATTATGGCGTACAGCTTATGAAAACCCCAAATTCACAATCTCAGAAAATTAGAATATTACATGACATCAATAACACAAGGATTGGAAATAGAACAATATCGGACCTCTGCAAAGTATAAGCATGCATATGTACTCAGTACTTGGTTTGGGCCCCTTTTGCAGTAATGACTGCCGCAATGCAGCGTGGCATGGATGCTATCAGCCTGTGGCACTGCTGAGGTGTTATGGAAGACCAGGATGCTTCAATAGTGGCCTTCAGCTCCGCTGCATTGTTCGGTCTCATGTCCCTCATCTTTCTCTTGGCAATGCCCCATAGATTCTCTATGGGGTTCAGGTCAGGCAACTTTGCTGGCCAATCAAGCACAGTAATCCCATGGTCAATGAACCAGGTTTTGGTACTTTTGGCAGTGTGGGCAGGTGCCAAGTCCTGCTGGAAAATGAAGTCAGCATCCCCATAAAGCTCGTCTGCGGAAGGAAGCATGAAGTGCTCCAAAATCTCCTGGTAGACGGCTGCGTTGACCCTGGACTTAATGAAGCACAGTGGACCAACACCAGCAGATGACATGGCTCCCCAAATCAACACAGACTGTGGAAACTTCACACTGGACTTCAAGCATCGTGCATTGTGTGCCTCTCCATTCTTCCTCCAGACTCTGGGTCCTTGGTTCCCAAATGAGATGCAAAAGTTGCTCTCATCAGAAAAGAGGACTTTGGACCACTGGGCAACAGACCAGTTCTTTTTTTCTGTAGCCCAGGTAAGACGCTTCTGACGTTGTTTGTTGTTCAGGAGTGGCTTGACAAGAGGAATACGACATTTGAAGCCCATGTCCAGGATCCGTCTGTGTGTGGTGGCTCTTGATGCACTAACTCCAGCCTCAGTCCACTCCTTGTGAAAGTCCCCAACACTTTTGAATTGCCTTTTCCTGACAATCTTCTCCAGGCTGCGGTCATCCCTGCTGCTTGTGCACCTTTTTCTACCACACTTTTCCCTTCCACATAATCTTCTATTGATGTGCTTTGATACAGCACTTTGGGAACATCCAACTTCTTTTGCAATTACCTTTTGGGGCTTTCCCTCCTTATGGAGGGTGTCAATGATGGTTTTCTGCACAACTGTCAGGTCAGCAGTCTTTCCCATGCTTGTGATTCCTACTGAACCAGCCTGAGAGACCATTGAAAGGTTCAGGAACCCTTTGCAGGTGTTATGGATTCATTAGCTGCTTAGAGTGGGACACTTTGAGCCTAGAATATTGAACCTTTTCACACTATTCTAATTTTCTGAGATTGTGAATTTGGGGTTTTCATAAGCTGTACGCCATAATCATCACAATTATACCAAAGTAAGGCTTGACATATCTCGCTTTGCATGTAATGCATCTATCTCATATATTGGTTTCACCTTTTGAGTTGCCATACTGACATAAATGAACATTTGCACGATATTCTAATTTTTCGAGTTTCACCTGTATACTGGATATTTTGCACACCATCCTGAGGCTTCTTTGAATTTCTTATGACTATTTATACAAAATATCCAATTCACAATCCATCAATGATCAGCTTCAGCAATGCTTTTGTACAGAGTCAAGTTTAATATGGATGTCACTATGTCATAATCAATATTTCTATGAAAACTATTTCTCTAAATGCACATTAACGAATGTTAATATCACCTAAATAATTTTGTGATAACCCACTACTTTTTGGTATAAGAATGCCCCCTAAATATCTGGCAAACTGACCTCATGCTAAGAGACCTGAATATTCCAAATTCATATTTCGTTTCAAACGGGAAAAAAGCTCTCTGTGTATTATTTTTTATTCAAAGGCCTGATTACAAAATAATGGGAAGCAGCCTTTATTCTTCAGTGTTGCAATCATTAGGAAGGTGGATTAAGCCACCTGATTTGTTGGCTCAACCCATGACATCAAAGATAATTTATGTTTGATTGTGCAAAACAACTGCCAGTATCCCCATAATTTCATTATGACTCACAATTTAAAAAATTTGAAATTGGTGTTCACAAGGAAGAAGAGAAAGGAGCAAAAGAAAAGAGTGCAGTCTACTAATATTCAAGTAGAAGACCCATACATCCTCAAATCATCCTTTCTGCAATGAACTTGGAACAAGTTCTGAAAGCCAAAATCTTAATCAAACAGGTAACATTTTTTAGTTTAGTAATATAGACTGACTTTACTGATTTTGTTTGGAATTATGTGTGTAGGGGGGTTCCCTACCCATTTTCTTTTTTGTATCTAGAGATTGCTTTAAATATGGAATTCCTCAGTGGAGCTTTCTCCAGATGCAAGTCTGAAGTTATACAACAATCCCTTGTGTTTTCAAGACCATAGTTTATTTTATTTTATTTCAGATATTTGAAAACCAAACCAAGAAAAAAAGAGCAAAAAACAAAACAAATCACTAGCTATATAAAGCTGAATAAAATTTTTTGAAGTGACATTAGTTTAGTATTGCATGTAAAGCTGATCAATTTAGCACTTCAATATTTAGAATTCTAATAAATAACTAGCATACATTAAACCAGTATAGCTTTGTTAAACTTAAATAGATTGATTGCCATAATTAAGACTAAGGAGAAATGGTTCTACGGGACTTCTGGAGGAAGAAATTGCAGACTGAAGACACTTTACAAAAAGCAGAGCTGACGACTGCAGCAAAGATCAAAGAGCCGGTGAGCAGACCGGCTCTTTGACCCTCTTTGGACAAAGAAAGGATGGGAGATCACCCACAAGTGCCCCAGACAGTTGCTCCTTGCGAGGGGATTGCAAGACAGTGGTCTCCGGCTGGTTTTGAGCACTGGAAGATGAGGGACCATCTTGCTGAAACCATGGTCGGCACCTTTAAAAGGACACTCTGTATATTTCCTTTTCTAATCACGTTTGGAAATTGCTTATTCACAACTTTTCAGCTATTAGAAACGTTTGGATTGACAAGTCTGAAAACACTGGGTAAGCCTGTCTTAATGAAAGAAAATTTCAACTACAAGTTTAAAAACTTAAAAAAAAAAATTTTTTTTAAATAAACAGCAAAAGGTGGATTAAAACTTTGATTTTAGAAAGTTACAAACAGTCCAAGAGACCAGATAAATTTGAAATAAGGTTTTGGAATTAATTATGAAGAATACTTCCTGTGGGAAAACGCTTTTGTTTTGAATTAAAAAAATAATAATAAAATAAGATTTAAAAAATTGGACACTAGAGGGAACTAAAGATTTCAATTAAAGGAGAACACATAAACTTGACTAACAGTTACAGAATGGCGCAAAACATTCTAACACTGGAAATATTGAAGGATATTTTTGAAAAATGGAATCCGAAATTAATATTAACAATGTCAACAGTGATATCTGCCTCTATGGATAGACTGCGTCTAGAAGATGTTATTCAAGAGGAACAAGTTTTACCTCACAAGGCGGAGACTGAGTTGAAAGTGGACTTACAAATCACAGGCTACAAGAATGACATGGAAAAAGATGTTACACTGGCTGGTGTTTTAATAATTAAAAGGGACATACAAACAATAAACCAAGAGAGTGATCTGGATAGCCAAGGAAGGTAAAATGAATAGAATAGTTCTTATTTCCACACCTTCTAGTAGTAGTTGTTGTTCAGTCGTTAAGTCGTGTCCGACTCTTCGTGACCCCATGAACCATATTGCGCCAGGCCTTCCTATCTTTCACTGCCTCCCTGAGTTTGCTCAATTTCATGCTCATTGCTTCAGTGATGCTATCTAGCCATCTCATCCTCTGCCGTCCTCTTCTCCTTTTGCCTTCCACCTTTCCCAGCATCAGGGTCTTTTCCAAAGAGTCCTCTCTTCGCATTAGGTGACCAAAGTATCTGAGCTTGAGCTTCATTATCAATCCTTCCAATGAGCAATCAGAGTTGATTTCCTTTAAGATTGACTGGTTTGACCTCCTAGCAGTCCAGGGGACTCTTAAGAGCCTTCTCCAGCACCACAGTTCAAAGGCATCAATTCTTCGGCGTTCAGCCTTCTTTATGGTCCAGCTCTCACAGCCATACATTACTACTGGAAAAACCATAGCTTTGACTATGCGGATCTTTGTCGGCAAGGTGACGTCTCTGCTTTTTAATATGCTATCTAGGTTTGCCATAGCTTTCCTCCCAAGGAGCAAGCGTCTTTTAATTTCATGGCTGCAGTCTCCGTCTGCGGTGATCTTGGAGCCCAAATAAATGAAGTCTGTTACTGCTTCCATTTCTACCCCTTCTATTTGCCAGGGATTGATGGGTCCAGATGCCATGATCTTAGTTTTTTTAATGTTGAGTTTCAAGCCAGCTTTCGCACTCTCCTCTTTCACCCTCATCAAGAGGCTCTTTAGTTCTTCTTCACTTTCTGCCATTAGGGTGGTATCGTCTGCATATCTGAGGTTATTGATGTTTCTCCCTGCAATCTTAATTCCGGCTTGTGATTCTTCCAGCCTGGCATTTCTCATGATGTACTCTGCATATAGGTTAAATAAGCAGGGTGACAGTATACAGCCTTGTCGTACTCCTTTCCCTATTTTGAACCAATCGGTTGTTCCATGACCGGTTCTAACTGTTGCTTCTTGGCCCGCATACAGATTTCTCAGGAGACAGGTAAGGTGGTCTGGTATCCCCATCTCTTTAAGAATTTGCCACAGTTTGTTGTGATCCACACAATCAAAGGCTTTTGCATAGTCAATGAAGCAGAAGTAGATGCTTTTCTGGAACTCTCGTGCTTTCTCCATGATCCAGCGAATGTTGGCAATTTGATCTCTAGTTCCTCTGCCTCTTTGAAACCCAGCTTGTACATCCGGTAGTTCTCGGTTCACGTACTGCTGAAGCCTAGCTTGTAGGATTTTGAGCATAACCTTGCTAGCATGTGAAATGAGTGCAATTGTGCGATAGTTTGAGCATTCTTTGGCATTGCCCTTCTTTGGAATTGGAACGTAAACTGACCTTTTCCAATCCCGTGGCCACTGTTGCGTTTTCCAAACTTGCTGGCATATTGAGTGCAGCACTTTAACAGCATCGTCTTTTAGTATTTTAAATAACTCAGCTGGAATACTGTCATCTCCACTAGCTTTGTTGTTAGCAATGCTTCCTAAGGCCCACTTGACTTCACTCTCTAGGATGTCTGGCTCAGGGTCAGTGACCACACCAGCATGGACATCAGGGACATTAAGATCTTTCTTGTATAGTTCTTCTGTGTATTCTTGCCACCTCTTCTTAATCTCTTCTGCTTCTGTTAGGTCCCTGCCTTTTTTGTCCTTTATCATGCCCATCTTTGCCCTAAATGTTCCTTTGATATCTCCAATTTTCTTGAACAGATCTCTAGTCTTCCCCATTCTATTGTTTTCTTCAATTTCTTTGCATTGTTCATTTAAGAAGGCCTTCTTATCTCTCCTTGCTATTCTCTGGAAATCTGCATTCAGTTGCTTATATCTTTCCCTTTCACCCTTGCTTTTCACATTCCTTCTTTCCACAGCTATTTGTAAAGCCTCATCAGACAGCCATTTTGCTTTCTTGCATTTCTTTTTCTTTGGGATGGTTTTAGTTGCTGCCTCTTGTACAATGTTACAGACCTCCGTCCATAGTTCTTCAGGCACTCTGTCTACCAAATCTAATCCTCTAAATCTATTCATCACCTTCACTGTGTACTCACATGGAATATGATCTAAGTCATACCTGAGTGGTCTAGTGGTTTTCCCTACATTCTTCAATTTAAGCCTAAATTTTGCAGTAAGAAGCCCATGATCTGAGCCACAGTCAGCTCCTGGTCTTGTTTTTGCCGTCTGTATAGAGCTTCTCCATCTTTGGCTGCAAAGTATGTAATCAATCTGGTTTCGGTATTGACCATCTGGTGATGTCCATGTGTAGAGTCGTCTCTTGTGTTGTTGGAAAAGAGTGTTTGCTCTGACTAGCTTGTTCTCTTGACAGAACTCTATTAGCCTTTGCCCTGCTTCATTTTGTACTCCAAGGCCAAACTTGCCTGTTATTCCGATTACTCCTTGACTTCCTACTTTAGCATTCCAATCCCCTATGATGAAAAGGACATCTTTTTTTGGTGCTAGTTCTAGAAGGTGTTGTAGGTCTTCATAGAACCGGTCAACTTCAGCTTCTTCGGCATCCGTGGTTGGGGCACAGACTTGGATTACCGTGATGTTGAATGGTTTTCCTTGGATACGCACTGAGATCATTCTGTTGTTTTTGAGGTTGTACCCCATTACTGCCTTTCCCACTCTCTTATTGACTATGAGTGCAACTCCATTTCTTCTAAGGGTTTCTTGCCCACAGTAGTAAATATAATGGTCACCTGAATTAAATTCACCCATTCCCGTCCATTTCAATTCGCTGATTCCCAAGATGTTGACGTTCAATCTTGTCATCTCATGTTTGACCACATCCAGCTTGCCTTGGTTCATGGATCTTACATTCCATGTACCTATACAATATTGTTCTTTACAGCATCGGACCTTCTTTTCGCTTCCAGATACATCCACAGCTGAACGTCCTTTCGGCTTTGGCTGAGCCGCTTCACTCTTTCTGGAGCTACTTGGAATTGCCCTCCGCTCTTCCCCAGTAGCATATTGGACACCTTCCGACCTGAGGGGCTCATCTTCCGGTGTCATATCTTTTAGCCTTTTAACATTGTCCATGGGGTTTTCTTGGCAAGGATACTGGAGTGGGTTGCCATTTCCTTCTCCAGTGGACCACATTTTGTCAGAACTCTCTGTCATGACCTGTCCGACTTGGGTGGCCCTGCACGGTATAGTTCATGGCTTCACTGAGTTACACAAGTCCCTTCGCCACGACAAGGCAGTGATCCATGAAGGGGCTTCTAGTAGTAGTATACTTTATTGATTAGTCAATTGACCATATCAAAGTATAGGCATCAGCCAGAGTAGAATGAAATAAATGAGGTACAGTAAAATAAGATACAGTGAGATAAAATAGATAAATGTAGTAAGGTAAGATAAAGTAAGGATAAAAAGTAAGATAAAATAGTATAAGATAAAATAGAGTGCAGATATATAATAAAATGAATATTAAAATTTGAAAACAGTATGTGTTTAGGTGAGTTCATCACCTTTGCATGCAACCCTGCTGTGTTCTATAAAACGTGTTCTGTGTTGGACAGCCCTGACTATAAATTTAACAGTTCTAATGATTACATATCTGTTTGTGCCCTGAAGGAAATAAGATAATCTTTTGTTAGAGTCCCAATATATGGTTCTGTCACGCAGTGTCTGTAAGTACTGAGCCCTTATTGAGGCATATAATTGACAGTTAAACAGGATATGTGCAATGTGTTCTATTTCTGATGCTCCACAAATACTTGGGCACTTGGTGGAATTGTCCATATTTGACCATAGAATCTAACTGCTTTAATCTTGCTCTGGTAAGAACTATCCTATGGTATTGAGTCAAACCCACTGTCAAGTATGTTTCTGTTTGGAAGGACATTTTATTTTTGGCCAGAGATTTCAATGACCTGATGTTTGCAAGTGACTCAGTATCAGTTTGGGCATTAACATCCAGAAGTCTTTGTTTTAATATTGCCTTGGCCTGATAGTCTGGCTCAGAATAGATATTACGTTGAGAAGCCAAAATGTGAGATGATTTGAAGAAGTTGATTGATCCATGTGGTGGGTTGAACTGTGCCCATCTATTCTTCAAGGCACATTTTTGGTAGTCTGTCAGGTTCCACTGAGAGGATCCTCCACCAGTAATTAAAGACTTTGATTACTGTTAGACTATAAATGGAATGGATGCCGGTTTCAGCTCTTACTGCTGCTGCAGGTGTATTCCTGTCAGTCCTTAAAATAGTTCTTTAAAAACATGCTTGATTTTGTTCAAGTAAGGAGGCCTTTGATAGCCCCCCCCCCCCCACCTTTTAGTTTCAAGATATTTAACCTTCAGGATTATTTTGCTGACTTTTTAAAGAATTACATGGATTTATACTTGTAATCATGTTAAATAAGGATGCTAACTACCCAAAGGAAAAAGGCACTAAAATAATATACTTGTGCAGCTTTATATTACATAACATCTCCTACATATCACATATCATTCATTTATATGTTGAGACTAGGACTAATACCATAATATATTCCACAATGATTCCCATTGCTTGTTATTACCACTACTACTGCCATGGATATCTTCATTAATATTCTTAAATTGCCAGTGGCTATTTACACAGAAAGCTGGAGAATATTAATACTGAACATGAATCATTAGCTTTTGGTTACTTTCCCAATGCCATCCAGTAACAAATGAAGTGTATAAATAGCTTATAGCCACTGCCACCTGCTTCCCAGCATTGTCCTGTGGTTAGATTTATATTTGTTTGCCTTTTTTAAAAAAATTTCTCAATGTCTATAGCAACCAAATACTGTAATTTCCAGACTAAGGATTTATGTCTGATGAATTATAAAAAACAAAGGGATAACTTGCATAAATGTCATGTCTGTACAGATATGCAATAATGAATATACTTTATTTCTATTCCTTTCCCCAATCATACTTCCACACAAGTGATATAGTTATACACATATAGTACATAACTCTTCCTCTATTATACACAAATCAAAGATAAATATAGTGTACAACTGAACAATATTACAAACTTTATTTTTTTCTCTATTAATTTCTGAAGAACATTACCCCCTTTTTGTACTATGTTGCTGATGATTATCCATCTATGTAAGATGTTGTCCATCATAATTTAAAACAGATACAGGAATTCAATAATAGAAGATAGTAAACACAGCTATAGGTAAGCTGAGAAAGGCTGCATGGTTATTTAAATTAAATGTGTTTTGAATAAGTTAATAAAATAAAATAAAAAATTGAGGAAATGATAGAAAGAAAAGGTTAATTTTAAGGAGAAATTGAATTAGATAATCTCATAGAGGCGTTCCAGGAAGCTGTTTCAGGCATAGGGCTGCAGAATAGGAAAATGTACAGACTGAGTCAGATAACCTTTGGATGGTTGAAGTAGTGGTGCTGGTTAAATAAATGCCACAATATGGAATCCATCTAGATATGTCTAGAAATAAACAAGAAACAATGATGGGACAAAGAATAATAGATTCTAAGAAGAAAGAGAATTATTCTGGCAAAAGAGCATTAATTAGAAAAAAACAGAGTCAATGGGAGACCAGAGAGAAGTTTGAAGTAGTTAAGGCCAGAATAGGAGGGTTTTGCTGAAGAGCAGAGAAGACCATATTTTTATGTTACTGTATATGGAGACATGGGAGTTAACAAGAAAATGGCATTATGAGAGGGAAGATGAGAAGTTTCATCTTGGACGTACTACATTTTTGACAAAGTTGAAAGAAGCCGCTGTGGATGGATGAAAAATGAAAGATCCTGTGTAGGGAAGTACAATTAGATCTAGCTGATACTAGATACTATTCAATGACACAGTATACAGTAACAGGACTAATTACAGAGCTCCGTGTTCCTAAAAGAGATATGGAAAACAGTGAAATAACTACCCTATGGAAGTACTGTAAGAGGAATTATGCAAAATCATAGAAATCTAGGAAGGAAGGCACACAGACATGAACATATTATCTTTACATCAGACAGTATTATCTTTATGTAGTACTCTCAAACTCAAAACAAAAAAATTCTATTATCTCATGAAATCCAGTTTATACTTTCCCCCCTTCTTTTTTGCTAGCAAAATATGGTCATACTAGTTGATTTTTTAGCACTGGAAGTATTCATAAATATTAACACAGCTAAAACAAGAGTTTAGAAGCCAGTGGACCCAGATGTTTCTGCAATACAACTTTGAGGAGCCACATGCAGCAAGATCCCTGACATAATGCAAACTGTAATCCAGCAAAATTTGGATAGCTTCAGGTTCTTACCTCTGAGTTAAAGAGGATTATTTTAATCAGTATAAAGTGAATAATTGTACAACCAAAGAGCTATGGAATTTTCAAAAACTAAAGTCTGTATTTGCATCATGATTTTCTATTTGTAAAGTTTTTATTTAATTGTGAAGGAGAGGGGAGATAAATTAGCAAAAAAGATTAATTTTCCATTTATGTTTCTATTTGTAAAGTTTTTATTTAATTGTGAAGGAGAGGAGAGATAAATTAGCAAAAAAGATTAATTTTCCATTTATGTTTCTATTTGTAAAGTTTTTATTTAATTGTGAAGGAGAGGAGAGATAAATTAGCAAAAAAGATTAATTTTCCATTTATGTTTGTGTGTGTGTGTATACACATATATATGTTATTGTTTTAATCTGTTACTTCACTTACTTATTTACATAATAATTGCTCTAAAAGATTTTCCAAAGTTTGCTGTGGCCTTTCAAGTAAATAATTTGATAATTAAGATTGGAACTGTAAGTTCTTTGTAAAATAGTTGTGCAACAGAAATGTCAAATTAAACGTTTAACAACAACAACGGGGGCTGAAAACTTAAAATACAGAAGAACTTCAGGTAAGGATGTATACAGCAGGAAGAAGTGAGAGAGTGACTAGACTGGGACCTATTGAACACTCAATAAAAAATCAGGAAGAAAATTCTTTATAGCCTTCCTTCATTGTCTGCAAAACAATGCTCAGATTATGGGAAATTAATAAAATGAGCCTGAACTTTTATACATGAAGGCAAGTATGATTTAATTGTACAACAAAGACTTGGTGGGATAATGGCATTATAGAAACTGAAGCATACAACTGGTGAAGAGGAAAAAGAATAGAAAGGAAGAATGACTGTAACTAAATATAGCTATAGCTATAGCTATCCATCTATCTATATAGGAGAATGAACTTGGCAATACAGTAGTCCCCAGTTAACAATGGCAATTGGGACCAGAATTTCCATCGCTAAGGGATGCAACTGTAAAGTGTGACATCGTGTGACTGTGTTGCATAGTGACAGCAGTTTCAGCACTTCCCAATCCTGTGCTGTCGTTAAGCGAAGATGTCACGTGGTTGCCATTTGTGACCTCCTGGAGGCTTTCCCATTGATTTTGCTTATAGGAAGCTGACAAAGAAGATTGCAAATGGCAACCACCTGACTATGGGATGCCATGATGGCTGGAACTTTGAGGACCAGTCATAAGTACCACTTGTTCAGTGCAGTTGCAAGTTCGAACGATCACTGAACAAGTGGTCATTAAGCAAGGACCACCTGTAATGTAAAGAGCATGTGGGTTAACATAACTAGAGGAATGAATAAAAACAACACTATTGTTGATGTTTACTGTCACTTGGCCAACTAAGAAAAAGGTGAATTATACTTTCAAAGAGGTGAACAGATATTATAAACATTTTAATTATTTTATATACTAGATGCTGCTAGTTATCTACTTCTTGTCTTAACTGTATCATTTAAATTTGTTAACCACTTTTAGAATTATTTTTGAAGTCAGAAAATATTTCTGAAAAGACAGGAAGTTTTTATTGGGAGCATTTCTGAGATTAATATGATTGTTAAACTACAATAAAAAAATATACAATCTAAAACATACCACCCATAAGCAAAATCAAAAGTTGAACAAAACAAAACAAAAAGGCAGCTCAACTCTACAACAAATGCTCCAAATCATTTAAATGGAATTATTTTATGGCTTTTTGAAAATTAACAATATGGGGCCAAACTTCAAGAGAGGGTAAATTACCTCTTAGCCCTGAGCTAAGCTCTTAGAAGGCAAAAAAGAATATAAATCTAATAAATATATAAACTGGACTCATAAAATTGGCAGCCAATGTAATGACTGCAGCACTAGTGTTATGCTGCTAAATCGGCTCTCACCATCCAGAAGCCAGGCAGCTATATTCTGAACCAAATGCAGTTTCCAGGCAAACTTCAAAGGTAGCCCTTTGAAGAGTCTGTTACAGTAGTCTAATAGTATGGCAGTGAATCACTGTCCTAAGGGCTGTGCTATATAATACAAAAAATAATGCTGTTGATGTATTACAATGCATCTAAGTTAAGGTAGGCAAAATTATACACCTACACAGAGCTATTATTTGATAAATTATTATGTTGTTTGGAATAGATTCAGCTGAAATTCAGTTGAACATTGTGTGTAACATCTAAATGTTGCTATCAGATGTACCCAACAAGCATACATATCAACTGTAACATCTGTTTAATCTGTTTGCTCCAGCTTGCAGCTTGAAATTGCTCAGTATTTTGCAGAAGATGAATTATCATTTTGGTGGATTCATATATTTGATAGATGTAATCAGTAATGCCTCATTTTTCACCTGGAAGAAAAGCATTTCTCCTGAAAGGTCCTGTATATCTTTTTGACTTGAGTTAGAAGTCCTACATCATGAGACATCAATATTTCATGACCATTACTAAAGATATTATTTTTGTGTCCCCCAGCTATTAGATTTCACCTTGGAAATAGTAATGTGTGTTACTGGGAAAATAAGTCTCTGATTGGTTTGATGATCTCCCTCATAATGGATTTCATTTTAGAAATCTCATACTACTTAAAATATCTCTGTTTCAAATTTAAGAGTGTATTTCTGTCAGAACTATGATCTTTGCATTTATCTGATCAAAAACTGGTAGTCATTTTAATCAGAATAATGCTAATATTCAATTAATTTGTTCATACCTTTTTTCATTACCCCAAAGGAAAATCAATAATATGAAATTATATTTTCATGATTACAAAGCAGAAACAGCACACATTCTCAGGAACAACAAATCTTAGGGGAAATATTCTCTACTGATAGCAAAACCATGCATTTGGAAATAACTTTAGCACAATATAGAAGGCAGAGGAGTACAAAGACAGAGCTCAAATGAGGAGTATAGAATTTCCTCCCAAGTTAAGCTTACCTCCCAAATTTTCTCCTCAGTTATGCTACAGTAACAGAAATCTGTTCATCAGCAGGGAAAGTCCTTAGTCACAACACTGTGAGGACATAATAGGCAAGGATGGGTTCAACACCTCTTGCTTTTTGTTGTTGGGCCCCAGAAGCATATGAAAAGGTTACAACCAATCTGCTTTAGGATGGTTGACTACAATATCATCCATAGTAATTTTCAGACACAGATGGTAAAGAAAATTGTTTTTCCTCTCTAATTAAATATGAAAATTCATTTCAGAAAATGAAATAGTAACATTCTACTCCCATAGTAACTAATTTCTCCTCCCCCTCTCCTTCTCCTCCTCCTCCTCCCCCTTTTTATAACACAAAGAAAGCGCAAGTGGAAGCAGAGTGCAGTCTTTTATTTCTGTTTGATAACAGTGAGGAAAGAAGGATTCCTTCCAGCATCCTTGATTTCCTAAAATTTGGTCAGTGAAAGAATCTACAATACCCTGGAGGTAGAAGCTGTTCTGTTCCATTGTACTCACTACCAGGAGCCTGGATGATATTGTTTTAGCTTGGAATTTAGCAGAAATGGTAACTGTCCCCATCTTCAAAACAGTGCTTTTTAATTTTAAAATCTGAAGATAAAACCATCAGTACTTATCTAATTTCTTCTGTGTACAGATTAAGTGGTTGTGATTTTTTTCCAAGGAAGCCTACATTTTAAAATTTGGTAAACAAAAGCCTTCAAGACACTACAAGGCAGTACAACAAAAATGGTGAAGTGGGCCCTAAGGAGGGGGCCTTTTTTTCCTAATAAATGACACTGACCTACAAAGTGGTCAGTGGTGGTGGTAAAGGGTATCAGGCACCATAATATATATGTTTTTTTCCCTATAGGATCATAAATAGGCAAAAACCTGAGAACATGGAACAAGTCAGCAATCATTAATAGCTGATCTAATTTGCATCATGAAAGCTATGCTCACATTCTTACCTGACAACTCTTCTCTCCTTACCAGCCATCCTTCCTTTTCTAGGACTATACCAAGTGTCTCTCTAAGAAGAAGCAACTCATGGACAGCCCACATGCAAAACTATACTGTACTAATATTACAGCAGAGGATTTTATAGTCCATCCCAATTATTACTGTCACGTTATATTTTGCAAAAAAAAAAAAAAAATGCTGGCAACACTTTTGTTAATAGTGTTTATTGTACCCATGCAATAGTATTTCAATATTCTTGTACCTCGGATTACAGTTTCTGTCTACTGCTCTCCAAATCTAAATTAGCGTATAGCATGCTCCAGAAAAACTGGATTAACAATAAAATACAGATTAAGTGGATATTTATTCACTTGAAAATATATGCCTATTTACATACTGTATATATTTACTTACTAATAAGCAACTGTAGCTTGGCAAGAGAACAGTTAGTACTGTTTCAACATATCTAGCTACAAAAACCTTGCAGAAAATTGGAGACCGTGTAGCTATGATTTGGCCTTGTTTTTCTGGCCTCCTTCCACCTGGCCTGGAAAGGTGAAGCTCCAGCTATACAGACTGCTTGTGCTTCTATAGGTGCTGCTTAGAGAGTGCCATTCCAATTTTTGGTGTGCTATTATTCTAACTGCTGGTGGTGTATGGTTTGTGTCACTTAAAGGAAGAAAAAATCCCCCAAATGGAAGATCCTTTAAATGAAAACTAGGATTATTTATCAAATTTTTGGATGGCAGTTATAAAATTCACAAAAATCTTGATAAATTAGAGAAATGGGCTAAAATAATATAATGAAATTAAACAGTCACATATTGATTTGTTCCTTTTTAATCTACTTACAGTAGAATTTGGAAACGTACTACACAAATAAACAGCATCATACTGATTACTGCTCACTGGATTCCTAGTCTCAATGAGTTTCTAGATAAGTATGCACAAACTACAATCATAACTAGTCAAACACACAATTTGTCTGGACAAGTCAATATATCCATAATATATGGATTCAGTAAACGTGCTGCATTCTTACCACATATCGAGGCAAGTGGAATATTCTGTTGAGCCTAAGAGAACATCCGGAGGTCTGTACCAAAGGGTAACCACTTCATTAGAGTATGTATGACTAGGAACAGATTTAGCTCTTGCAAGTCCTGAAGAATAAATGCAAATACAACAATAGAAAGATAAGAAAAAATAATGGATGAGCCTTTAATAGGCTTGCACATGACATTGCTTGAAAGACAGGATTTGATTCTCACTATATGTTATTTTAGTCAAAGAAAACTAATATTCATTTCCATTATTCAGCACATCATAAAACAAAATGGAAACTCATAATAATAAAGAGATTGCAACAATAATGTTTGTCATTATTACCATGTTTTTAAAATATTTGGTGTCCATAATAAAATAGGAAACAGAAAACATGCTAGACATAATTTAAAAACTACTAAATATAAATGTACAGATATATCCTTAAACATCAGCAGCTAAAATAAAGAATGTAGCCAGAACTAAGTAACAACAAGAAAAATATTACATCTTTATCTATTTTACACTGGAATCATTTTAAGCTTCAGGCATATGCTATTCTGTAGCATGCTAAAGAATGAAAAAATATATAATTTTCCTTATCATTTTAACATTTAATTTAAATAACACATTATTCCTAGAAGTTCATAGGTATCTAGAACTGTAGTCCCAGATCAAGATAGATGGAACATCAAAAATTAAAACAGATGCAACACCAAGAGAAGTTTCTTATTCTTAAATCTCATTGCAGCTTGGTGCATTTGGTGACTCGTGAATAAATGATAAAAAATTGTGGAGAGGGGAGAGTTGTGGGGAGAATTGTGGAGAGCAACAGAATTGCTACGACAGTATTATGTCATTCAATAAATCAAACAGGCATTATGCTTTGTTATGTAGAATAGTACTATATGGCAGCTATACTCTCCTTTTTTAAATTGTGGTTTATAAAGTAACAAGACTGAATAAGGTTAATATATTAAAGTATGCTTGGATATTCCATTTTTTTTTAATGGACATAACTAAAGCATGCTTTGGTAATTTGGCAAAAATATAAAAACAAAATAAAATTATTAACTATGCCTGAATACTATTATTACAATTAGCAATTTGATAAAAGAAGATGTGTCTCCCAAAAATTGCTCACAAAGACTAAAAAAAACCCTTGAAGTTATTGCTCTTTACAGAACAGCAACTGAAGAAATACAGCAATATCACATACTTTTATTATGACTGTAGCCTACAAAAGCTACCACCTCAGACACAAAATATACATCTAGAAGGAAGGCACTGTCACATTCTAAGAGTCCAGAGTCAGACTAACCCTGGCCCCTCCCTCCATGGAGATTGGGAAAATATGTCTTTGTTGTTGTTGATGTTGTTGTTGTTTTAAGAAGAGCAGGAGGACTCGGAAAGAGCGGAATTTAATATTCTCTGTACAGCCTCTGAATTTTTGAGAAGCTGGAATACTTCAGGAAATTGAAGAACAGTTCAGGTAATTGAAGCAGGAGAAATATCTCTTTCAAGAGTTTTCTATCTTTATACAAACAGATAAAAATGTTTACCTAGGACTTGCACTAGATTGAATTTTTCTTCCTTGTGTTAAGTCAAATTCAGTGATATTTGGCTGGGCGTAAAAAGTAAGATCTTCATGCCCAGCCAAATATCATTGATTGATTGATTGATTGATTGATTGATTATGTGCTATCAGGCTGGTGTTGACTCTTAGCTACTACACAGATAGAATTTCCCCATAACAATCTGTCCCTAACCTGGTCTTTCAGGTCCATCCATCTTGCTACTGAGTCATCCTCTTCTTTTCTTTCCTTCCACCTTTCCCAGGATTAGAGCCTTCTCTAGAGAGCTAAGTCTTCCCATAATGTGTCCAAAGTAGGATACTTTCAGCCTAGTCATTTGTGCCTTGTGTGAGAATTCTGGATTGATTTGTTCAATGATCCATTGGTATATTTTCTGGGCTGTCCACAGTATTCTCAGGAGTCTTCTCCAACACCAAAGTTCAAAAGCATCAAGGCTTTTCCTATTCTGCTTTGTCAAAGTTCAACTTTTGCTTCCATAGACTGTCACAAGGAATACCATGGTTTGCACTATTCTGATCTTTGTAGGTATAGACACATCATGGCATCCAAATATCTTTTCCATCTTTTCCTCCTTAATGGCCCCTTTACCAAGTGCTACTCTGCGGCGTATTCCTTGACTGCTTGTTCCTTTACTGTTGATAGTTGATCCTAAAAGGCAGAGCTATCTACTACTTCAATATCTTCATTATCAATTCTAATGCTGGCTGTTTTACCTGTTGTCATTAGTTTGGTCATTTTTATATTTAATTTTAGTTCCACTTTTTCACTATACTCCTTTACTTTTATTACTAGAGCTTGCAGATCCTGTGCATTTTCTGCTTTTAGAGTAGTGTCATCAGCATAGTGCAGGTTATTGATGTTTTTTCATCTGATTTTAAAACCACACTCATCTTCCAATCCAGCTTTCCTCAATATATATTCAGCATATATATTGAATAAATAAAAGGAGAGTATGTCTCACTCCTTTGCCAACATGGAGTCAGTCTGTTTCACCATGCTCTGTCTGTACTGTGGCTTCCTGACCTGTATATAGGTTTCTCATGAGGACAATGAGATATTCTGGGATTCCTGTTATCTAAGTACATTCCACAGCTTGATGTGATTGACACAACTGAAAGCCTTTCTATAATCAATGAAGCACATTGTGACTTCTTTTTGGTATTCTTTGGCTTTCTCAATTATCCAGCACGCATCAGCAATAACGGGTCATGTTCCTCAGCCTTTTCTAACCCCAGCTTGAACATCTGGCATTTTTTTCCATGTAGGGTTTTAATCTGCATTGGATGATCCTAAGCATTATTTTGCTAGCATGTGAAATTAAGGATATAGTATGATAGTTTTGCATAGATAGGTAGATAGATAGATAGATAGATAGATAGATAGATAGATAGATAGATAGATCTGTAATGTTTAGATTGACCTCTTCCAATTTGTTGGCCACTGTATCATTCTCCAGATTTGCTAGCATAGTGTGAGAGTCAGGAACAGGGGGGTCAAGAATTTACTCTCGTCGCCCGAGCAACGGGGTACTGATAAGAGGATGAGACTGAACCCTCCCTAAAGAATGCAAGGGAGGTTGGGAGGGTGACCCTGGAATTTGCTCTCACTCTGAGAAGATTTCTGTAACGGGACTGAAGCCAATAAACCCTGCTGAATTGAATCTGTACTGTCTCCTGGAGTTTCCTGGGCTAATCCTGACATCAATCTTCTCAGAGTCAGAGCAAATTCCAGGGTCACCAGTTGTACCCCGTTGTACCCCGTTGCTCGGGTGACGAGAGTAAATTCTTGACCCCCCTGTTCCTGACTCTCACACATAGCCCAGTTAGAACCTTTACTGTTTCTTCCATTGCTTGCCATATTTCTGTAAGTATTCCATCAGTTCCTGTAGCCTTTCGACTAGGTAGAAACTGGAGTGCTGATCTAACTTTAGTAGCAGACATTCTTGTAAGTAGAGAATAACTTCTAAAGTATCTTGGATGTACAGTATTTCAGTATCTCCTTTCATTTGATCTCCTTTGAATTGATTACTATCTGGCATATCAATTAGAGGTTGGAATCTCTTTCTGATTTCAGAAATTTTTTGAAAGATTTTCCTTGTTTTTCCATGTCTGTTTCCATCTTCAATGTCTTTACAGATGATGTTGTAATACTGCTTTTTGTCTCTTCTAACAGCTCTCTGAAACTTTGTTAAGTTCCTTTTTGAGATTTCTGTCCTTGGCTTAGATTCTTTTCTCTTCTTGGTAATTTCCATGGTTTGTTCTGACATCCAGTTTGTTGTGTTTCTTTGGCAGTTCCTTTTCACAGTCATCCTTAATGATTTCTATTAATGAAGTTCAGGACTTCAAAGCAATTCCTGATGTTCTACTTGAAAATGGTGGATTCTATTGTGGAAACTGGTTGGCTTTCTTCTTCTTAACTTGGAACTTGCACATAAGCAATTTGTGATATGTTCCACAGTCAGCACCTGGCCTTGTCTTTGATGCTGTATTTTTTATTTTATTTTTAATTTATTTATTAAATTTATATGCCACCCATCTCCCCCAGAGGGCAACTCTGGGCTCCTCCACCTCCTTTTAGCAATAATATAGTTAATTTGATTTCTATATCTGGTGATGTCCATGTATAGAGGCATCATTCTGGTTGCTTGAAGACAGTGTTACCTATGAAGAAATCACTGGAATGCAGAAATTGATAAGTCAGTCTCCTGCTTATATTCGGCTTTCTAAGCCATACAGTCCAACTACATTTTCCCCTTTCATGTTTCCAATTTTGGCAAGTTGGAGCATAAACCTGAATGACCATTATATTAAAGGGTTGTCCACGAAGTCTAATTGATATTATTCAGTCATTGATTGCATTGTAGCCAAGTAATGTTCCTGCTATACTCTTCCTAACTTGAAAAGGAACATGTTCCTTGTTTTTCATGTCCTGAGTAATAAACAGTATGATCTTCTGACTGAAAGTGCCCAATCCCAGTCTATCTCAATTTGCTGATGCCTAATATGTCAACTTTTAGTTGTTTCATTTAATCTTTCACTGTGCTGAGCTTCCCCATGTTCATGCTTCTTATGTTCCATGTTCCCACTGTAATTCTGTGTTTGCAGATTCAGAATTTCTTTTCCTCTATGGCAACATCATCACTAAATGTTTCAAAGGCTTTAATCTAGCCACATCATAAACACCATTAGTACTCTGAAAAATCCTCAGCACCTCAGTGGCATGTTGAGTGCCATCTGACCTGAGGGCTCCATTATCCAGTATTATATTGTCAATGATTTCTTATTTTCTATGTGGTTTTCCTGGCAAAAATACAGGAATGATTTACCATTGCCTTCTCCTGAACAGTATGAATTGTTGCCATGAAAGTAATCTTTTGCCTCTAGCACCTTCCTATATTACTGTTACCCAATGTAGGTTTTTGCTTGCTTTAGCTGGGCAATTGGGATGACCTTCACGGCTTGGGTGACCCTGCTGGCATGCACTTCCAATGTTTCTTGCTCATCCCTCCCAGGAACACCCCACCACCATGAAAAGGCAGCACAGCAGGACTTGGGGAAGGCAAATATCATTGAACTTTGTAATATTGTAATCTGAAATACTGAATTGCACTATATCCCCATCTAACAGGGAAATTATGCCATTTGTATCAGACAGCAGTATTTTGTGGTCTGCCTGGGGCGCTGAATTTTCTTTTCAATTTTTTTCTTTTAAGTTGCCAGCAATAGCATTGTTATTTGAATGCCTCTATAATTTATTTTTTTACCAATTCTATTTATATTTTATTATCTGGAATTTAAAATAAAGTTCTTAAATAAAGTTTGGTTCTGTTTATCTCTTGTGGTCTATCTTCCAATGAGAGGAACAAGGGTTGAATGATCTAATTGCTTGCACCTACTCTACATAGGCAGGAGGATGCAGTATTGAAATTATTACTTCTTTCTTTCCTGCATTTGTACCTTTTAATTGCCAGAAAGGAATTTGCAGATCTCCATTACTGTCACATATAGGGGTTGGGAAAGGACACCAGGTGATGTGCCCCTTGAAGGTAGCTGGTGGCAGTAGGAACTACTGAAACTATACCCCAAAGCAGGAGGTAAGGTTGGGACTGAAGACCCATGGGTCTTCAACCTTCAACCTTTCACTTTGGGCTCAGATATTCCACTGCAGTTTTTAAAAACATATTTGAAGATTATTTAATATCTCCACATCTTTTAATGAGCATACTCAGATATAAAAAGATGGAACAACTTTACAGCAGCAGTTTTTACCATTGCACTTAAAAGAATTTCAGTATTAAAATAATATATGGCTTAAGAAGGTATATCAGTCAGGAAATATGAAATTAGATCTGAAGCAATGTGAATCTTTAAAAATTAGTATTTATAGGTAATTTATTTTTCTATAGTCTTAGTAAAGAGAGCTAAGTTAAGGCACCAGGCTAGAAACCAGGAGACCATGAGTTCTTAGTCCCACCTTAGGTACAAAGCCAGCTGGGTGACTTTGAGCCAGTCACTTTCTCTCAGCCCTAGGAAGCAGGCAATGACAAACCACTTCCAAAAATCATGCCAAGAAAACTGCAGGGACTAGTCCAGGCAGTCACCAAGAGTCAACACTGACTCGAAGGCACCAAAAAAAAAAAAGCCTTAGAAAAACCTACAAATAGGTAGTAGACTATTGCTGGAGGTGCAAATTTCAAGGCATACTGCAATATTTTGTCTTTTTGCTTTAAATGTTATATTTAAATATATATTTAGCATCATATTTAAAAATAACAGAAGTAGAGTAAGCAGCAGAGTATGTAGGTGGCCAGCAAGGAAGAACAAAGTGATTAAATATTCAAGAAGGGCATAACTACAATGTACTAGGCCTAAATTATTTAAGTAATTACACTCTCATGATCAGCTATCTCAAGTATCAAACAATAGTTCAACACCTTAGAATCACTTGTATTACTGTCATTATATTACAGTATTACCAAAAATCTAAGTGATTGTATTTTCTTTTAAAACTTGCAAGTTACAAATAAATGTTCATTATATCACTATTGGCTTTTCCAGTCTAGAAGTGGCAACATATTTCATATTATTTGTGAATCCATACATGCTTCCTCATGCAAAATTTATCTAACTGCTTCTTCCAGCTGAGGGAAAGCTGTAGGACAGGATTAATTAGCACAGCATGTGCAATCACTTTGTTTAAGCATGCCTTGTCTGTTTCCATGGTTACACCACAGGAAGCCACACACTCTCTTTTGATAGTCAGGGTTCCTGATATTGGTAAATATGGGAACTTTTTAAATTTTAAAGTGAGAGTGAATGCAAAGTGAAAAGGTAATTAGAAAGATAATATAGTGAGCATATAATATTGTCAATGTTGGCCTGGATCTATATGGATAACTTCATGACAATTCCGTGAAGTGCCTTTCAGACCTTGCTCTTTCTTACAAATAAAAAGGTCACTAAGGAGGCATCCTGCTGCTATACCTCAATTCTTTACAGCAACAAGACAACAGTGAGCCAGTTGTAGAACTCAGCTAATATCACCTAATTGTCAAGCTGATCATGTGCCCAATACAAAACCTCAAGAAAATAATAGGTAAAGGACATGTGTTATTTATGTTTCACTTTGCATCAGTGCCACTACTTTTATTGCATACTCAAAGACGCTTAATGCTAATTAAATGTTTAAGTGTATTAACAACATTTAATTTCTGTATTATCAATACCAGTTTACATGTTGAGTAGTGTTTCTTATCTAAGCTAATGTATGTATATACAACATGCAAGGGGTAGCTCATTAAACAAAATTAATGAATTTAAAATGAATATTATCCACCTTTGTAAAGTTATTTTTCAACATTAATGGAAGAAAGCTTAATCCCAGTTCCCAGGGAGTGACCTTGACTGGGAGTGACTCTTCCTATGATTTTTGAGAAATCACAGGTCAGGTATGCTGGCAGAGAACTGAAGAACAGCAGATGTCTTCATAAAGGGGAAAAAAGAAGACCTGGGTAACTACAGACTGGTCTGTTTGATGCTGGTGAGAAAGACATTGGCAAAATGGGGAGTATCAGAGAGCAGCAGTTGCAGGTATTGGTATTGGGTATGTTTAGCTTGGAGAAGGGAACACTGCGGGGAGACATGATAGTTGTCTTCAAGTATCTGAAAGGTTGTAACATACAAGACAGGGCAGAATTGTTCAGAAGATATGACAAGATATTACAAGGAAATAATTTAATTAGTTGGACATCAGGAAAAAATGTCCTAATATTCTATTATTAATGAGATCAAATAAATCATAATATGCCACAAATGACTGAGAATGTACCTATACAAGCTCCTGAAAGAACTTGTACAGCACCAGATTTGCCTAATTCCGTATTTAATAGCATCCTATTATAATTAGTATGGAAGTCCAAAAAAATAGGAAAAGATTGTGCTTATACATCTTCTCTTACTTAGAAATCTTCTTCTGGAACAGAGCCAACATGACTTGGGAAAAACAGTTTGCAAACAAAATGCTATACAGATAGTCCTCTTTTAGCAACTGCCTCAGAGAGCGATTGTTCGCAAATACAACAGTAATAAATGATAAAAAAATCATTTTCTGACCACTGTGCACATTTACACAACAAAAGCCTTCAGTGTGAAACTGATTAAGATCTGGTCAGTTTCAGGCAGCAGCTGCAAATGGGCCAGAGGGTTCTTATCAACTAATTAAGATCACAGAGCTGAGCTTGTTAACTTGTGGTTAGCACTTTTTAGGGAAGCACTGTGCTGAGAAGAAAAGCAGCTCAGGAAGAGATAGCTTGCTTAATCAATCTCTTCGCCCTGCGAGGGGACAAAAAAAGGAAAAAAAAATGGGTCAGGCACAGAACACTGTAGGAGAGAACTTTATCTGAATGAGATGGCAGCAACCAGTGATCTTTGCAGCATCTCTGTCACGTATTCACTTAGTGACCATTTCACTTAACTGAGTTGTTGGAACCAATTGCAGTCATTAAATGAGGACTACCTGTAATGCTGCTATTACTGCATTTGACAATCCTATGTTCAGTCCAAGCTCAAAGTCTAAAACCTTTCAACTAATTCTAACAAGAATGCTTCTTTTATCAATACTTGTAATGTCCCAATTAATAAAGGTATGAAAATATATAGTTAATATAAGTGACTTTTCTTCTGTCTAGTCACAATAATACAAGATGTTTGTAAACACAGAATGTCAAAATATTAGTTTTATTGTCAATGTTATCAACTGAATGAATAAGAATATAACATGTTCCATCAACTGCATGTAGTATTTATTTCATGAATAAAGTATTATTCACCCATTATTATCTAAGATGCTACATGACTTTACTCCATGACTGACAGGTTTTTTATATTAAGAACACTTTAGCAGTAAGTACATCATATAAACATTAGTAACATTTTTTTTCCACAAGTATGGGTGAATAGAGGTTTCTCAAGGATCTGCCGCAATGTCATTCAAATGAAGACTGAAAGCTATTCATGAAGTGGGACTTAATATAAACTCCATTTACTGTCACTGCATAAAACCAAATCAAGTTATAAATGCTAGTGACAACTTTCATATATATACTTGATGTAGATATAGCAATCAATTGCAATTTCTTTAACATCCATTATCTCAATTTAGCTCTTTTACAATACAGTTTTATAGAGTCTTAGAATTTGCTTCCAGATATTAGGCTTGGGAAGAAAATCCTTTCAGTTGTTTCCATTCTTCACTAAATGAACTGACTGCACTGTAATGCTTTGCAATTTTTGCTACCAAATTCTATTTATTTACCTATTTATGGTAATACAGTGGTACCTCGGGTTACGAACGCCCCTCCTTACGAATTTTTTGCGATATGATCAGCTCTGGCCTCAAAAATTTACCTCGCCATGCGACCTCCGCCCCGCGCTACGAACCGGATCCGCGGCCATTTGCCCTGCTGCCACGTGGTCACGGCTTCCTGTGGGCGAGATCGCGGTAGCAAGGAGACGTTCGGTGAGGCTTGTGGTGTGTTTTGTGGCATTTGAAAGGTTTTTGGTGTGCTTGTCAGCATGGCTCCAAAGAAAATGCAGAGCCGTATGTATTTACATTGAGCCTTATGGGGAAATTTGCCTCGCGGCGCGACCAAATTCGGAGGGCAGATTAGCCGTATTTACATTGAACCTTATGGGGAAATTTGCCTTGCGGCGCGACCAAATTCAGAGGGCAGAACGGATTAACCGTATTTACATTGAACCTTATGGGAAAATTTGCCTCGCGGTGCGACCAAATCGAGTTGCGATCAGAGTCACGGAACGGATTAAGTTCGTAACGCGAGGTACCACTGTATTTGAAAAACTGAAGACAAAAATTATTGAAAACTTGACAAGTAGCATAAAGAGACACTGCAAAATACAGATAGGGATTGTCTACCCTTTTTACACAGACTCAGTAACACTGGCAATGGGTGCATTATTGGAAGACCTGAAGGACCAAGTTGGGGACAGAACAACCTGAAGAAAGTCCATGTGGTCACTAATGGTCAATACCAATTTGATGGCACAAATCAGTATGAAAGATATTTCAATCTTTTGGATTTTGTTGGAATAGAAGGTGGGAGCATTAGGTATGTATGCTGCCTTAAGTTGATATACATACATACATACATATATACAGAAAGGCTAAATCATAGAAATATGAAGTACTGCATTTTTACCTGTTCCATTTTCTCTACTGGTAAGGTGGCCAAAATCAACTTAGAACCAAGAAGAGAATTGCTCAAACCATCTGTCAACATTGCTCACATCATTATCAAATAATCTTGTAATTAATGGCTTTCCTACCAAAATCTGCCAGTTTCAATTCCCCAGTGTCACTGATCAGAAGATTTTGGGGTTTCAGATCCCTGTGCAAAATGTAACGTTGGTGGATGTACGAAAGTCCTCGCAGCAATTGAAATAAAAATAACTGAAAAAGAGGGGGGAAACATGTTCATTAATATTTGTATGTAGTGCATTGCCTTCCTATATAAAGATCAGAATGCTTATATGTGGTGAAACAATTTTATTAATATAGATATTATTTAAAACTAGGATTTTTAACTGAACCCACAGGAATTAACGCACACACACTTCACTGCATCCAACTGTATAACCCTGCTTTAACAATCCACAGTAACTACAAACAAAAAATAAATCCTATCAAGTCACAGTTATATTCTATTTATTCACATAGTTTACAGATTAGATGATAGCCTAAAGACAGGTGTGTATGCTTGCTAATTATAGGGAACAACAGCACATGGAAAGTAGAGATGTACATGAACACATTCTTTACAAGAAAAAAAATAGAGGAATAAAAAGGGACTACACTCAAAGACATTTTAGCTGCAGTATATCATTCAAATCTTTATTTTGAAAACTCAAACCATGAACAAAGCTATTTTATTAATTTTTTCATCTGCAGTAGTTTTCAAAACTGACAATGATTATGCATATATACACACATAGTACTGTGCAAAAGCTTTAGGCAGGTGTGAAAAAATGCTGTAAAGTAAGAATGCTTTCAAAACTATATATTGTAACTATGTTTATCAATTTACAAAATGCAAAGTGAGCAAACAGAAGAAAAACCCAAATCAAATCAATATTTGGTGTGACTACCCCTTTGCCTTCAAAACAGCATCAATTCTTCTAGGTACACTTGCACACAGCTTTTGAAGGAACTCGGCAGGTAGGTTGTTCCAAACATCTTGGAGAACCAGCCACAGATCTCCTGTGGATGTAGGCTGCCTCAAATCCTTCTGTCTCTTCATGTAATCCCAGACAGACTCGACGATGTTGAGATCAGGGCTCTGTGGGGGCCAAACCATCACTTCCAGGACTCCTTGTTCTTCTTTGCACTGAAGATAGTTCTTAATGACATTGGCTGTATGTTTGGGGTCATTGTCCTGCTGCAGAATAAATTTGGGGCCAATCACATGCCTCCCTGATGGTATGGCATGATGGATAAGTATCTGCCCATATTTCTCAGCTTTGAGGACACCACTGATCCTGACCAAATCTCCAAGTCCATTTGCAGAAATGCAGCCCCAAACTTGCAAGGAACCTCCACCATGCTTCACTGTTGCCTGCAGACACTCATTATTGTACCACTCTCCAGCCCTATGGCAAACAAACTGCCTCCTGCTACAGCCAAATAGTTCAAATTTTGACTCACCAGTCCAGAGCATTTGCTGCCATTTTTCTGCACCCCAGTTCCTATGTTTCCATGCATAGTTGAGTCACTTAGCCTTGTTTCCACATCAGAAGTATGGCTTTTTGGCCACAATTCTTCCATGAAGACCACTTCTGGCCAGACTTCTCCAGACAGTAGATGGGTATACCTGGGTCCCACTGGTTGCCACCAGTTCTGGGCTGATGGCACTGCTGGACATCTTCCAATGTCAAACAGAAGTAAGCATGATGTGTCTTCCATCCGCTGCATTCAGTTTCCTTGGCCGACCACTGCATCTACAGTCCTCAACGTTGCCCATTTCTTTGTGCTTCTTCAAAAGAGCTTGAACAGCACATCTTAAAACCCCAGTCTGCTTTGAAATTTTTGCCTGGGAGAGACCTTACTGATGCAATATAACTACCTTGTGTCTTGTTGCTGTGCTCAGTCTTGCCATGAAACTGTCTTCCACAACCTCACCTTAGTAGCAGAGTTTGGCTGTTCCTCACCTAGTTTTAAGCCTCCTACACAGCTGTTTCTGTTTCAGTTAATGACTGTGTTTCAACTTCCATATGAAATTGATGATCATTAGCATCTACTTGGTATAATTGGTTAATCATACACCTAACTCTAATCTTACAAGATCCCTGACTTCATGCAAGTGTACAAAGTGTGCAAGTGTAAGAATTGATGCTGGTTTGAAGCCAAAGGATAGTCACACCAAATATTGATTTGTATTTTTCTTCTGCTCACTCACTTTGCATTTTGTAAATTGATAAACATAAACAATTACAATATATATTTTTGAAAGCATTCTTACTTTACAGCATTTTTTCACACCTGCCTAAAACTTTTGCACAGTACTGTATGTGTGTGTATGTATATATATATGTATATATATATATACACACACACACACACACATACACATACATACATATGCACACACATATACATATAATTAAAAGTTCAGTCTTGTATCAACAACATTTGTCAAAACATTACATCAAAAACTGTCTTGCGTGCTGGCAAAATATTATTGTTCCATGCTGACTTCACAGAGGTTTTAAGCAATAGTAAATCCTTTGAAAAATAATTGTTTTAACATTAATAATAATAATGGCAAGAGAGTAATTTGATAACAAATTATACAAATTCAACTTCATATAACAGTAGTATTTGTAGAAGATTTAGTTTTTAGATTCAGTATGCTGAAATGAAATAGTTCCTAATTACCTATCATCCCAGCACCTTTATGAACTTGTAAACTATGATTATGAAAGAAGTTAACATGTAACGTGAAAGTACAGAAATTTTGTGTTACTGAAGTTGAAAATTTTTATTTATTTCCTCTGCACACACACACAATTTTAAAAAGCAGATTTTTATGAGGCTAATATTTGCTAATAAAATACAGGAACAATATTAGAACTTTCAAACAGAAAGGCTGCAATGCAATGCAATAAAACAAAATAGAAAAGACGGAAAAAATAAAGAAACTACAGCTGTATTATAACATGGTATTTCAAAAAGATAATACAGAATTAGGATGGTTAAAATTAAACTGTGTGGAAGTTTATTTTGTCCCCCTTATTAATAATTTTTTTCTTCAGGAAGAAAAACACAGACAATTAATTTAAATCATTGTGGCCTCTCAGGTGAATTCTTGCTCCAACAAAGGTTTCAAAAAATGTCACTGGAGTTAAAGCAACATGTTTGATTCTCATTTATACCATTTATATCCCACTGCAATCCAGAGACTCACAATAGCTTTACAGAAAGATTGTAGTCTAGCCCCCATTATTGTAAAGGTGATACACACAGAAGACTATGCAACTCAAGTATTCTTCTAATACTCTGCTTCACACAGAAAAGCAGTTTTGTTGGCTCTTCTGTGTTAACATTATGCAATCTATGGTTCTGGAAGGGAATTATAGCAACATCCAGCTACAGGGCTGCCTCTGCCCTGTTCAGAGAGATCAGCTGAATTATTTTCTCACATTCTGCTGCATTGTTCCATGTATTAATCTGATGCTCTGTTCTAATAATGCCCCTGCTAGTTTACTGCTTGGACTGGTTGGATGAGGAAAATGTGTATTTTCTGCTAGGGGGCCTCTCTTTCAACAAAATCCAGGAAGGTTGCTAAATTCTGTTCAGAATCAACTGCTATAAGGAGGACTTGGGTCTAATGTAATTATTAATTTGGTATTTATATTGCCATCTGATTAAATCTCATTATATAATCTATTAATAACTGTATCTTTGTAAGTATGTTTTCACCTTGCAATGGTTTTGGTCTTTGACTGTAAATAAATAAATAAATAAATAGACAGACAGATAGTTCAGTTCTATTGTATGGGAACCTGAAATAAGATCTTTGGGCACAACCAAATGTGTAAGTTACCTTTAAGGACCAAAGGTCCCATTTCCTCAATATTTTTTTTATCAAGTTTTAGAATCAAAATTTAAAATTGGTTTGGTTTGTAGAGAACACATTATAGAATAAAGATATCTGAATGGTGTCTCAGCTGAAGCTGTTATGACTGAGAAGGCAGAGTGTAATTTAAATGTGAAGAAATATTTTTTTTTTAATTTATAATTTAAACACAGAAGTATAATCTTACAATCATGCTATTTAGTCCTTATGGAAGGATGAATCTTTATTTTAAAGCTATCTAAATTTTTTTTAAATGTGCATTTGATGACAGCGTAAAAGGAAAGAATAATATTTTTGCTGTTTTGTCCTGAAAACTGCACTTTAACTGAGGTATCGCTTTTCAGTAATGAGTCCAAGGAGGGTGGAATGAATGTTGCCATATGAAGGTCAAACCAATTTAGAGGTTTATGGAGTGTGATATCAGTGTGTTAGCAATGATTAAAGTGTAAGGGCAAACACATTAAAAACAACAATTCCTCTAATAAAGACACATCAGCTCTTGCATCAAAGAGATACATTTTTCCAACTTTCATTATAGATTACAGATTGAAACATATCCTGCTAGCAAGAATTTTCATCACTTTTGAAATGCCATTCACTGCACTTGAATTGGTGCAGTGCTAAGAACAAAGAAATAAGGAAGTAATATAGAAAGCTAAAATTTAGCAGTACAAATTTTAGCTTTTTAAACATTCTTTTCTATTTAAAAAATGCAGGGGAAACTGTTACTCTGAAGAAATAGGATGTGATTGTCTAGAGGTTCACCTCTGTAGCATCCAGTGTAACCAATAAAAGAGTGCTTATTTAATTAAGAAAAAGAAGGAACACATTGCAATTGTGACTGCTACTACTGTTGACCTGGTGAAGAATGATTTTCCTTTTTTCCTTTCAGAACTTCAATGCCAGCTGGTAGGCATGCCAGCCAGCATACTTGACACTTCTGGGCAAAATGTTGTGAAGGGACGAGAAAGAACCATGTTCAATCCTTTTATATTTTCTGGAAAAAAGGACATGTTCTCTCCCTCTCCAACAAAAAACAACAGGTTTTGTTTTGTTACTCTAAGTGTATGTGGGAGGGAAGTAAGCAAGAAATTATTAAAGCAGTGCCCTTCCCAACAAGCATCTTCCCAAGCTTCTAAATCCTGTCAGTGCCACTAATTCTTTAAACAACATGTGATGTCCATGGTTTTCTATATGTAGTAGATGAATGATAAAATATAGTGCATGAATGAGAAATTAACTCATTTTATTCCCAATAATATGTAGAGTGATGCTATGTTACAGGAAAAAGAACCCTATAGTTGGAAAATATGACAGTCTCTCTGCATATTATCAAAAATGACTCTTCCTTGTGTGTCAGAATAAGACATGTATCTGCATCCTGCAAGATGGCAAAGAGAAGAGTTATGATATTTGACAATTTACTACTGAAACAAACATATGCTGAGTGAACTCACTGACTTGTGAGGAGTGCGATCTGTCAGGAGCATGGATTAGGGATGTGACAGAACAATTTCCAGTGCTTATCAAATTCACAGGCAGTGATCCCTTCTGCTAATCTGTGTGGAGATAAATGATAATGCCAAGAGCAGCTACATCTGTATCACCATGGCCTTTTAATATCTAGGAAAGAAGGTCAAGAATATGGGGCTCAGGTGGTATTCGTATCTGTGAGCTGCCTTGTACTTCAGAAGAAATAACTTGTAAAAAAAAAAAAAAAAGAATTTGGCTGAACCATGACAAGCTTGATCACGAGGGCTTTGAAAGAATCCTGAGGAAGTCAGAGACAAAAACCCTGAAATAAAGACTGCAGATAAAAATGTATGCTCCGTATGAAAAAGTAGAAGTGCTTTAATTGGCTTATTAAAACACAGCAGTCCAAGAATATAATTAAGTTAGAAAGAAAGGAAGCAGAGAAAGGACGAGTTTCAGTGAATGCCAAAAATATATACTGTATATTTTCATAAATCCAAAAGAGTGAGCTTTGTAATAATGTGGATTATCCTTTCCAGTAGCAAATGACAGATCAAAGAGACATATAGTAGCAATGATGAGGGACTGAGTGCTAAGGTGATCTTAGTAGTGACAACAAAGAATACTTAATTTGCAGTGTAGGATTGTTTTATTAGCATTATTTTACTCTTATCTGCTAACGCTAATAAGGATATTTTCCTCTTAATAAATTAAGTGAAAAGATTCTTTCACTCTTCATAATCAGTGGCTCTTTCCATCTTTTTTTGTAGATGTCTATATTTATGCTTATAAGGGAAAAAGGTGGCAAATTATTTTTTAAAGATGCAAGTTCAGGAAAATGTTGTATTTCACTAGATCCATCAGATGGTTCATTAAGCACAAAAATTGGAAAAATATTATTAATAAATGATGTTCATGCTTATTGTAATTAATTAATGCCTGAATGACAAATATACAAAAACAGAGCATTGATTATATCTTTGACATATTATCTGCAGAAAAGCTTATTTAAAATCAATTTTCAATGCCCTCTGAAAAAGGCAGCTTTAATTTAGCATAATATTATCCTATCCTTTTTTGCACCTGCTTATCTTCTGAAGAGTAATGGGAAACAGCAACTTATCATTTACATTAAATGAAAATAATTCTGTTTAGCATATCCACTATAATTAATGTGAAAATCTAGCCCTGACTTAATAACTTGACTTCTATGACACTGAAAACTTTCGATGTGCATCTCTCTAACTTTAAAATATCTTTATGTATTGACATAGAATTTTAAAGTGATAATTTCATTTGAAAAGTTTCAAATGTAATGTTTCCAGAATGGATCCAAAATTCCTTCCAAACCAATTCAGTAAAGTAATTATAGACAAGAACATATTACACTGTCACCCACATACATTTAAATAATTGTATTTTAAAAGGGCTATTGTAGTTTATGACACTGAACCACACCTACCAATACAGAACCAAATCTAGGTATACAATTAATTTTTTCATTTATGCACTGGTTCACTAAAATATATTACTCAAACAGATAAAAAGAGCAAAACAGAGTAACTTATTATATTCAGTCTAATAGGTTCAAAGTCATGAAACTTAATTAAATATGTTTTATGGCATTGTGAGAATGGACAGTATAAAAATTATGTTAATAATACAAACAAATATCTTCCAAATTCGTCTTTATTCAAAACAATTCAGATTTTCCATTGGGCCATAAAATATGAACACCATGTTGATTAGAATTAAAATATCTTGTTTCATTTATCAATTGTCTTGCAGAGTTGTACTTGAACATACATTAGAGAAATTTTGGAAAGTATTTTCCTTTTATTTACAGTTTAAATTCTTCACATTAACAGATATATTAATAAGCAGATATATTATTAGACTCTCTATTAATGCATTATTTTAAGTAACAAGATGAATTGGAAAACTGTATTTGGAAATATGCTTTGCGTGTACTTTCAAAGGCATATTTAAAATGTTTAAATCTTTATTTTTACAAAGAAAATATGCATAATAAATGTTAATGAATTGCATGCATGTTCTGAAGACTTTCTAACACCTTATTGTTTGGGGATAATTTCAAACATAATTACTTACAGTTTTAAAATATAAATATTTATAAGATGACAAATGCCCTAAGGGTTTTACTTTGGTTGTTAATTTCTAAATTGGTCATTAACAGCTACAATTATTCATTTTCAAGAGCAGGTATTCTTAGGCAATGTAACTATTAGTTAAGGGATAATGTTTATGGCAGAAATATGTGGGACAAATTAATTTTAGTAGCAACAAAAGGAGCTTTTTAAAAATCTTTTTATACGTAACATGACAATTATGGTCTGTCTGTTCTGAAGGAAACTGAAGAAATAACTGCTGAAAGTTCAGATGTATACCAATGATTTCCCCTATAGAAGGCTACTTATCTTGCCTGCTTTAATTAACTGGGGATATTTACAAGTTTATATTATTGCTTGTGGCATACCATATTGTGAAGGTATGTCAGAAGTTGGTGGACATGTCTACCTAGTGGCACATGCTATGATCTGGCAGTTTTGATTCTAACAAAGATTCTACAAACTGCTACTATAATTCTGTCAAATATCATTACAGGCAGTCCTTGGTTAATCACTCATTCAGCGACTGTTTGAAGTTATGACAGTGCTGAACAAATGGTGGTTATGACTGGTCCTCAGAGTTACTGCTGTCCCAGCCCCCCTGTGGTCACGTGATTGCGATCTGGGCATTTGGCAACCGGCTTGCGCTTATGACAGTTGCAGCGTCCTGCAGTCACGTGATTGCAATTTGCAACCTTCCCTGCCAGCTTTCCACAAGCAAAGTCAATGGGGAGGCCAGCAGGGAAGGTCACAAATTCCTCAGGTTAGTCTCCCCCACCTTTGCACCCTCCCTGAGCCTCGCTGTGCTCGCACTGTGCCTACCTGGCCACTCATGCACCCTCTCCCACCCAGCAGCAATCACCCCAAGCAACAGAAACTCCCATCCCAATTGCCATCATAACTTGAGGACTACCTGTATTACCATTTAAATTTCATATAAAACCTTCCTCTAATTTTAAAGAAAAGTCAAATTAGTGGGCACATGGAACAAACTATAGTATACATACTATATCACACTATGCAGCTCTCTTCTTACAAAGAGTTGCCAAAGTTTCTATATTTTTATAACAATCATTGAGGTTGCCTAGTTCTAGAGCTTTTAGACTGAATAAATGCACCTTTCATATCTTTTATTCAGTTAATATTCTATTCTATTATACTCTGTTCTATTTTTACAAAAAAATGTATCTACTGGATAGTCATAACTGAGGGATAAATCAACAGCAATGGCTTTGCAAACTTTCAGGTGATTGTGACCACTCATCCTTCTCCACAGAACCTACACTTTTCCACAAAAACCAGCATTTGATGTATTTCTGTAAAATTTTAAAGCTTTGATTATATTCTAAATGTTCTTTAGATTCCGAAAGAAATGTTGAGAGAACAGTAAGAAAATATTAATCAAGTATTTTTGTCTCCTAGCATAGGCATATAAAGCAAGCCATAGTGATACCAAAATGACATGTGCTTCATGGCCTCTTCACATAATTGGCACAATTATGCAATGACATCATGATGTATATGTCATTATTTGCCCTTCCTTATCATAATCTCACCTTGCTCCCCCCATATTTGCCTGTGTTTACTAGTGGAAAGATATTCATCAAATTCTAATATCTACATTCTGGCTTAGTTCACAGGTAACATGAAAACATAGCTTTCTCTTCCTATGTTATAGAGGAGCAGACAGGAAGATTTTCTGCTAGAACTAGAATTGTAGTCCTGAGGGAAGGACAAGATCAAATCTTATCTTGTTCTCAATCTTAGGGTTATAATCATAATTATATTGCAAAGGGGTACAATGCAGATGCTTTCTATCCTCTAGTGTGCAAAAGAGGATAACACAGGAAAGAATTACAAGTCAAATGTTTACTACAACTAATTTACAAGTGAAAGGTGACTTTCATGCAGGCAATTGGATGTGACTTTGATGTGAATATGTGAAGTATGTGATTGAATGTGAATATGTTAAATTTGGACATAGGGAGTTTCAAGAGATGAAGCAAGTGAAAAGTTGCCTAGAGTGACAATGGCATAGGATCAAAAATGGGACTGGTATATGCCTGCATTCAGGTCTATACAATGGCAATAAGAGTGGTGAAGTGTGCACTTTGGACTACTCTTACTGCATCTTGTCCATCAGCCCTTTTCAGGGTGACCCAGCCCCTCTTAGGGAGGGGCAAAATACCTGAAGGCTACCTAGATGTTTTGGCAGGTTTCTTTGCTGTGAAGTCATTTTTATTTGTCTAGGAGAAACTTAAATTGCAATCTCACATCAAAAACTGCAGCGTATGTCATATGATATAAAGCATTTCTGAGATGTTTGCTGCTGAAAAGCATCAAGGAATATTATATTTATACAAATAGCATATGGATGATTTCTGACATACATGCTACTGTATGATTAACTGACTTATGCTAAAATAATTTGGCTGATTTCCATGTAAGTAGCCAGGGCAAACCACCCCTCCATGTCTAAATAAAAAACTAAGTTTGGAGGTAGCTGTTACATTCCCACTTAAAAAAAAACCTCAGTAATTAAAATAATAAAATTATTTTTATTGATCCAAGAGATCTAATCATTAAAAGGCCTGTTTATAATTACATTATTTATAGGCATCAAGTTAGCAGTTGCAGGGGATAGCAAATGACTTCACATCATAATATCATCATGCAAAGGATGTGAATTACATAACTTATGTCAGTGATATTATGATGTAAATAACATACAGTACATAATTTATACCACTTGCACAATTATATCATAATGTATATGATATCACCTGCCCCACCTTACAGCTACCAATGGCGACTGGCTACTTTCTTCAGCATAGAAATAATCTACTTACATTAACAGTATATTATTGCTCACTGTAACTTAGTATCATATTCACTTGGAAAGTAGTGTCTTACCTTCACATTATCTGGACGAAGTCCTCCAGGATGTTTGTCCATGTACTGACATAAATCTGTGTGCTTGAAAACAGAAAAGAAATGAAGTGCTGCTATTTTTTAATGTCTTTGTTATATATAACAAATCTGTATACTTCTACTTGAAAGTTGCTATTTCCTCTGAATATAACAAATGGAGAATAAGGAAAAGTAAGTGTAGTTTAGATTATGCCATGGTGATACCACCATCAGGTTCTGTAATATATGGTCAGTATATTTGTATATCATTCTCTTCCATCTGTCCGTAATATCATAATACAAAGACTAGAATTTCAAACAATTTAATGCATAATCCAAGAACCTTTATCATCCCACTTCTGGTTAAATGAAAAATAAGCATTTTTACAGTATACACAGATCATGGCCAAACAAGAAATAAGCATTTTGACAGAATTAAGAAAGTTTAAACATGAATGTTTCAAACAGCTCCATGTTATTAAAGATCCTGGAACTGAGTCAGGAGTTAGTGAACAGAACTGTGTGACATTTAAAGGTCATATACAATGTTTAACATTTTTGATATGGCATTAAATAATTTATTCTAGTAAAATTAAGGACAATGAAAACAATATTACATTCCAAGGAACATAAATTGGTTTCACAATATTATTATGGGAAGACAAAAGATAATCCTATCTTGCATTCTAAAAAAACCCTCTAGTTACCCTTGCTAAGTACATGGTTTAAGTACATCGTTTATTAAATTTTTGTGAATGTTGGAATGCAAGACTAACAATATGCAGAAGCTACCTGCACGCAGCAAGTAAATTTATTTCATTTGAAAATGTTTTAAGGTGACTTCTTGCACTGCCAAGCAAAACAAATGAACATTTTAAGTACACCACTTAAAGCCTTTAAAAGAAGGAGCAGGACTGCTACAGGAACAGACATCCAATATTCAGCCACCCATCTTTACCTTAGTAGCAGGTTCTTTTATTTTTAACATAACATTTGTTCAAGGCAGACTTTGTTAAGAATGCAATAGTTGGGATATATTTGAGGGACTGCCTCTCCCCAATTTCATCTGCCCATCCCACCAGATCCAGCAGAGGGCATGTTAGGGGTTCCATCGTCCAGGGAACTACATTTGGCAGACCCTAGGCAGTGGGCCTTTTCTGCTGTGGTGACCACACTGTGGAATTTTCTCCCACCGGAGGTGAGGTTGGCCTCATTACTTCTGAGCTTCCAAAGGTTGCTCAAGACCTGGTTCTGTCACCAGGCCTGGGGACTCAGGGGATGGGTGAACTAGCGAGAGGGCTCCATTATTATTAACATCTCCCCATCTATTATTTTTGTTGTATTATCTCTGTTTTTACAGTTTTTAATGATTTTAATAATTAATAATGATAATGGTTTTAGGTATTTGTTTTAGCTTTGTTGTACGCCGCCCAGAGCCTCTGGCTTTGTGAGATGGGCCGCTATGTAAGTTAGATAAATAAATAAATAAAATGTTCTCTCATGAAGAACTGACCATCAGGAACTACAAATATAGGTGTGGCCTTCACAAGCCACAAAGTGCTACAAAGGATGGATATAGGAAAGTCAGCTGTGCTTCTGAAAAGGTTGGAAGTATATGCAATGTCTACTTCTATGCTGAAAAAAGATTGGTGGCTAGTCCAGTGCTGGTACAAATATGCTAAGTGGCCCTTCAGTATAAGAAACTTATTTTCTATACTATAAGCAAACGTATTTGTACAATGGATTCACAAGCCATCAGGCTAGAATACCAAATAATACTTTGCAGTATAAACTGGTTGAAATTGCAGCAAAACGTAAAGGATGAAAGATGAAGAACTAGAATTACAAGCATAAAATTTTGTTTCCATTTCCTTCAGTCCTATATGAGTACTATTATACTAGATATTTACTCTGCAATGTCCATGCTTTATTAATTCCTCTTTACAGGAGATTCTTCATGACGCTGTCACCAAATCATTACTGTCTTATCTGCTTCCTTTTTTCAGAGTACAGAAAACCCATTATTTTCAAAACAAATTAAGACTAGGACAATCTCCACAGATTGCCTTAGGATAGTCTTCCATCACGAAAAGTCACAATTCAGACATTTCTTGTAACATTTGGGGGATAGGGAATTGTGTCTTTCATCAAATATTTATGTCTTGGTATTCCTCTCTATTTCTCTTTGGCAGTTTAATCAGTAGTAGTAGCAGTAGTAGTTTTAATTTGCCAACAAACGCTTTTTTATATATACTTGTGCAATATCACAGAAATGAAAAAATATATGTGTTAATTTAGAAACTGATTTAAAACTTGTTAATAAGTTTTAAGTTTTTCCAATGTATAGAATTTTAACACCAAAGCAGTAATATACTTTTTGCCTACTCTTTTAAAAAAATAACATTAAATAAAAAGGAGAAAAACTATTTTAAAAGAGATTAATAGCACACTAATGTACTATGTGGTTGAGTCACATGCATTCCAGTGATCAGAAGGTATCTGGTAGCATCTTTTCAGACTAACACATTTTATTAAAAGATATAAGCTTTCATGAACTGCAGCTTACTTTGTCAGTGACTAAACTGAATCTATGATTCAAACTGGGATGAAGTTAGGGGGAAAGGTAGAGGAAATGACAGGGTAGTTATACAGATGCAGATTACATGCAAGGTAGTTATGCAGATGCAGATAAGATACATATACTCTATCAATTAACAAACGTAATGTGTAAAATGCGCGGTTGAACTCACATCAAATGGTTTCAGGCCATATCAGAATATCTCAACAAACACAGCAGGATTTTAACACATTAAAATTATTTGATAGAAACTTGGAAGTAGAATCTGATATTTACGAAGTGTGATTGTTATGCACGTTCAGACATGCATTATTTATTTTTAATCAGCTGGGATATTAAAATGAATAATATTATAAAATCAGTGTCAATACATCCTATTTTAAGAGAAAAAGGAGCACTCATAAATAAAGTATAAATAAGCACGGTTCATCAAACAGAATCCTATGGATTGGAATGGAATAAAAGCTCCAGTAAAGAAGTAAATGAACAACATGGGAACCAAACTCTGAAACAAGCTCAGACATCTACTTTGCCCCACATTTACACCAACAGGACAATCACAGACCTCAGCAACTTCACACACAAGGTTAAAGGCTCCTTCACATCCTCTTTCTCTAACGTAATACATGGCCCTAACTTTGCTTGCAAAACTGAGCATGAGACAGCTGAACTCACATCAAGAGGTTTCAGGCTATTTCAGAAGTCCTAAACAAATACAATGAATTTTTTAATACCTTAAAATTGTTAATTGATAACATGCTTGTAATCTGTCTCCCATGGAACCTTCATTTGCATCACTTACCCTGTCTTCTCCTTTCCTTTCCCCCTACCCCCACTCCATCCTATATATTTTAATCTCACATCAGTCAAGCCACTCTATGAATCTAATGAAGTGAACTGTAGTTCATGAAAGCTTATGTTTTTTAAAAATTGATTTATGTAAAAAGTACTACCGGACTCTTTCTGATTTTTGCTACACAAAATTAACAAGATAGCCTTCCTACAATATCTTCCTTTCAAAATTTAAAGTTGGGAGGAAGGCCAGCCTGCATCTCAGACTCACTGGTGGATAATAGTCAATCATGGTAGCCTTTCGGACTGACTGTAGATTGTGGAATTGGGGACACTATTTTATAGTTCTTATCTTTCCTTTGTGGCTAGCTGTTCCCTCAGCCCCCCTTTGTGGGGTGCCACAGGATTCAACATTCTCTCCTCCTGCTTAACATCTACATGAAACCGCTGGGTCAGGTCATCCACTAATTTGGGATTTGGAATCATCAACATGCTGATGATACTAGATTAAAGCCTTTGGAACATCTAGTTGATGATGTTGATACAGGAAAAGAAAATCCTAAACTGCAATGTGAAATTGACAGAACATGCAAGTAAGATGTGCTGCTTATGATTGAAGACAGAATGCCGAAGTTGGAAACATGAAAGGAGAAAATGTAGTTAGACTGTATGGATTAGGAAACCAAAAATAAGCAGGAGACTGACTTACCACTTTCTGCCACTCCAATGATTTCTTCATAGCTAACACTGTCTTCAAACAATCAAAACAATGCCTCTTTACATGGACATCAACAGATGGAAGTATACAGAAATCACATTGACAATAGGTGGAGAAGCTCAATTATAGCATCAAACACACGGCCAGGTGCTGACTATGGAACAGATTACTCATGTGCTCATGTGCAAGTTTCAAGTTAAGCTAAAGAAGAAAGCCAGTCAGCTTCTAAGATATGATTTTGAATGTATACCAACCATTTTCAAGGAGAACACCAGGAATCATTTTGAAGTCCTGAACCTCATTGACAGAAAGCCAGAGAAATTATGGAGTGAACTTAAAGAAGTAATTAAGGATGAATGTGAAAACAGATTACAAAGAAAAAAGAAAGAAATGGAAGAAAGCAAACTGAATGTCAGAACAAATCATGGAAATTGCCAAGAAGTAAAAAGAAGCCAAAGCTAAGGAGGACAAAAATCTCAGAAATGAATTTAACAGAGAGTTTCAGAGAGATGTTAGAAGAGACAAGAAACAGTAGGAGGTTCTAGCCTTTAACTGAAATGCTAAAGGATGCCAGTGGACAGATAGTAACCAATTCAAAGGAAATCAAATGAAGATGGAAGTATACTGAAGTACTGTACAGTAGAGATATTAACATATCTTATAGTGATGCACTGTCTTATTAATAGAAGAGGGGATGTGGAGATACATCTTGTTCAACTCACAGTTTGTGGGTATGAAAGAAATTGAAAGCTGTTATTCACCATCAGACAATGCTGACAATCAGTATAAAATATTTGTTCATAATAAACAAATGAGTAAATTATAGCTTACAAATTCATATTTTCAATTAAATCATATAACTCTATTGCTGCCATATATCTTTAAAGGCTAATATTCAAACAGACCTATGTACGGATGTGTTTGTTTATATCGTAAATGCTTTAAACTTCAGGAACAAATGTCTTAAAATTAGCTTATCCCTACTTCCTCCTTATTCAGTACTCTTTCTCTATCAGTTACACGTATTTCCAATGAAATATATTCACTCCCCTCTTCCTTAGCTATGATAAATCTGTATGTGACTTAGCTTTCCCATAGTTCTACCTAATTGGTTTCAGCTGTCATATCTGAAACTGAAACGGATGGAAAGCCTGGGGCCTATGAATGAACAGGAAGCATTTGCAACTACATTCCCATCATGTCAAACCAGCAACGTGAAAGACCTCTTCCATTAAAACAAAAACTGTACTATTTGGCTTCTGGCAATGACATCACACAGCAGACAGATTGGATAGTTTCACTGAGGCTGCAAGATTGCTGCACGCCGTTCTTTTCTGCTAAAGAGATTGCACATACATTAGTTATGCTCTGGACATTCTACTGACTAAACTACTTCCCTATTCTCACTATTCTTAAACAGATGCTGCAGTAGAAAGAAGAGTAAGAGAACTAAATATGAAGTAAAAGATTTGCAACAATTGCTCACAAATTCCAAAGGCAAGTTTTGTTTTTTTTTTAATTCAGTAATCCTTCGCATTTGAAGAAGACACGCTGTTGTGTGCAGTTCATCTGTAAACACGGAGGTGGCTCTGCAGCCCCAGGCTGGAAGCACAGTCTAGCACAATTTTTATTAAATGTTTTACATAACTAAAAGACTAATAGAGAAATATATAAAGAAAAGAAAGAAAAAGAGAAAAGAAGAGGTGCAGAAAAGAATACAGTTAAAGAAAGGGGGGAAAAAAGAAAAGAAAAAGATAGTTAAAGAAGCGACTTTTGCCCTTCTTTATAGCAGTTGCAAACAAACTCGTTCTCTCTCCTCCCTCCTTATCATTACAATAATCCCTTCAGCCACTTATTCAATCTTTTTTCAATCATCAAATCCAGAAATCACTATTTCATTTTTTTCCATGTTCAGCAAAAAGTCCATAAAAAATTTTCAGTGTTTTACAAAAGTACTTATTGTCTTGTCCCTGACCAGGTCAGTTTTGCCATCTCTGCTAGTTCTGCCATCTTCACAATCCATTCCTCCATTGTGAATATTTCAGTATTTCTCCATCTTTGTGCATATAACAATCTTGCTGCAGTTACCATATATAAAATCAATCTTCCATAAGTCTTTTCTAATTGACTTCAGTTAATCAGTTAATATTCAGTTATCCCAATAAAAAGAGTTCTGGTTTCAACTCAATATTAATCTTCAAGATTCTTCATTTCATCTTATGTATTTGTTTCCGGTTTGTTTTGGTTTTTTTGCTTTTTCACAAGTCCATCATGTGTCGTAAAATGTCCATGTTTTTCACATTTCCAATATTGACTAGAGGTACCTTTATACATTTTAGATAATTTCACTGGTGTCATATACCAGTGGTACATCATTTTGTAAAAGTTCTCTCTTAAATTATAACAAAGTGAATTTCAGTCCCTTTATCCACATTCTCTCCCACTGCTCCATCTGTATATTGTAGCCAAAAATCTTTGCCCGTTTTATCATGCAATCTTTAACTTGTTTCTCTTCTGTTTCAAATTTCAAAAACGTTTACACATTTTTGCAAACATGTTCATCATTCATACACAGTTTGTTTTAAATTCCATCTTATGTTATTTAATCCCATTACCTTTTTATCTATATTAAATCTTTCTCTCAATCGTACATATGAAAACCATTAAAAACTAAATCCCTCTGCAGTTAATTGTTCTCTTGACTTCATCTTCAGCTGTCCATTTTCCTATATTAATAAGTCTTGATATGTTAATAATTTCTCTTTGCTTGCTGCTTCTTTCTATAAAATGCTTCCTATGCTGAGACAAAGTCAAGTTTTATAAATAGAAGCAACAACTTATATTGCCTTTTGCTTACATTAACTTGCATGTGAAGTATATTTCTAATTATTTGAATTAATTCCTATTTATTAAACAAATTACAACTTAAATCTCTCTAAACCAATTATAGTTCTTTAAAACTAATCCGAAACATTCTTAATCCTAATTCTTCCAGCATCATCTCCATCTATTTTGGGTCCTCCTTGATGTGATTAGCATCTTACTGTAACGAAACAGGAATGTGCAACTTTTTCAGAACAAATACTATACTGGATTTTGCCCAGCTTGTTGGGGCTTTACTCCAACATTATATGGGGCCCATATAATGTTAATTATGATTTTGGGAATGGGAGAGAAATGGGGCATTTTAAGGGATTAAATTTGGGCCTTCAGCCAAAAACAGGCTGAATTCTAACCCATTTTGAGAGTTTATGTCTATGTACCTTAAATTAATATTAATATGTACGTATGTATGTCACATTTATATAGCCACCCATCTCACACAAAGCGACTCTGGGTGGGGTACAACAATTAAATAAAATAACAGATGGATAAAAACAATCATTATAAAAAGATAAAAAAATATTCTTAAAATAAAAACATTACCAAAAATTTTAAAAAATTCAAAATATACAAACCCCAGAGAGAGAGCAGAATGTCAATTACAGTGGAACCATCTAAGAATGTCTCCAGCTCCCAAAGACCCCCAGGCCTGATGGCATAACCAGATCTTGAGGGACTTCCAAAATGACAGCAGGGAAGGAGTGAGCCTAACTTCAGGAGGGAGAATGTTCCACAAGGAGGGAGCCATAGCAGAGAAGGCCTATATCCTGGGACCCACCAAATGCAAGTCCCTGGCCAATGGAACCTGTAGCATACCTTCCCTGCCAGATCTAATGGGATGGGCTGATGTAATCGGGAAAAGGCCCCCTGCCATGAAGGGCTTTAAAGGTCAAAAATAGCACCATGAATTGGACCTAGAAGCAAACTGGCAGCCAATGCAGATCACGACGCAGAGGTGTAATATGTGCTCTTCTAGGAGCACACATATCAGCCTGCACTGCTGCATTCTGAATCAGTTGAAGCCTCTTCAAAGGCAGTCCCATATAGAGCACATTACAGTAGTCTAATCTGGAGGTGACTAGGGCATGAGTGACTGTGAGCAGAACCTCACGATCCAGGAAGGGGCACAATTGGTGCACAACGTGAAGCTGTGCAAAGACCCTCCTAGCCACAGCTGCCACCTGTTCTTCAAGCAGGAGTTGCAAGTCTAGGAGGACCCCCAAGATTGCGCACCAGGTCTGTCTGGGGCAGTGCCACCCCATCCAGCATCCAAGATGGTATAGTTCCAGGACCAGCAGGATCCCAAATCCAAAGCCACTCAGTCTTGCCAGAGTTCAGTTGAAGCCTGTTGTTGCCCATCCAGATCCGCACAGTTTCCAGGATAAAGCATTCACAGCATCACTCAATTTGCAGGGGTGGAGATGTACAGTTGGCTATCATACTGATACTTCACCCCGTGGAGATGGATGAGCTCACCCAGAGGTCTCACGTAGATATTAAATAAGAGAGGGGAGAGCACCGAACCCTGCGGCACTCCACATAATAGAGGCCAAGAGCAGGACCTCTCCTCCCCAATCATCACCAACTGGAATTGACCCTGGAGAAAGGAAGCAAATCAGCACAGCACTGTGCCACCCACCCCCAGTCCCGAGCCAATCCAGAAGGATATCATGGTCAATGGTATTGAAAGCTGTTGAGAAGTCAAGTAGGGCAAGGATGGATACACAACCACCATCCCACCCACTGCAGAGATCATCCAAAAGTGTGACCAATGCTGTTTCTGTCCCATACGCAGGTCTGAATCCTGACTGAAAAGGATCCAGATAATCTGCTTCATCTAAGGCCCTCTGAAGCTGTTGCACAACCACCTTCTCAACCACCTTACCCAAAAATGGGAGGTTAGATACTGGATGAAAGTTGTCCAGCACAGTGGAATCCAGCAATGGCTTCTTGAGGAGGGGGCACACCAAAGCCTCTTTAAGAGGCAGACACCCTCCCTCAAAGAAGAATTAACCACTGCTAGAGTCCACTCATACGACACCCCCCTTTCACAAGCCAGGAAGGGTGTGGATCTAGGGAGCAGGTGGCTGAGCTCACAGCTTGAAGGACCCTGTCCATTTCCTTGGGTCCAATAGGTTCAAACTGTTCCCAGATAACCAGCTAAGACTCCACCCCAGACATCTGCTCTGGACCTGCAACACAACTGGCAACCAACCACGAGCAAATCTGAGCAATTTTATCCGACAGATGCCAAGCAAATTCCTCTGCATGCCCCTGCAAAAGGTGCTCTGGGCCCCCTTTACCCAAGAGGGCTAGTGTCACCCGAAACAGGGCTGCAGGGCAGCAATCTGCAGATGCAATAAGGGCAGAGAAGTACTGTCACTTTGCCGCCCTTACCGCCACAAGGTAGGCCTTAATAGCAGCTCTAACCCATGTCTGGTCAAGCTCATCCTTGGCTGAGCATGACACTCTAGACGTCTGTTCTCTTGTTTCATCTCCCTCAGCAACTCCATAAACCACAGGGAGTAACAGAGTCCATGGGAGGGGAGAGGTCGCATGGGTATGATATGATCCAAGGCCTCAGCCACCCCCTTATTCCAAGCGGTAACCAAGGCTTCAGATGACTGTACAGCAGACCAGCAGGAAGAACCCCCCAGCTCCCTATGAAACCCATCCAGGTCCATCAGTCGCCAGAGGCGGACCAATCTAATGGATCAAGCCTCCCTGCAGTGGGTAGTGGCACTAGAGAATACCATGGAAAACAGGGTATGATCTCTCCATGACAAGGGAGACACCAAAAGCTCCCCCAATTTCAGATCACATAACCACTGCTCTGACAGGAATACCAAATCCAGAGTGTGACCACTGTCTCATGTCGGGCTCTGGATGACCTGGGATAGGCCCATAGCCGTCATGGTGGCCATGAACTCCTGAGCCACCTCAGACCCCACTACCAGAGAAGGCAGATTGAAGTCCCCCAGAACCATAAGTCTGTGAAACTCCACTGCCAACCCCAAGATGGAATCAAGGAGCTCAGACAGGGAGATTGATATGCAGCAGGGAGGCTGGTACAATAGCAACAATCCTAACTGATCCCTAGAGCCCAACTTAAGGAACAGAGTCTCACATCCAAGGACCTGTGGGGCAGCAGTCCTGAAAGCCATAAGGGATTCCCAGATGACAATAGCCACACCCCCACCCCAGCCCAGAGTCTCAGCTGATGCCACACCCAAAACCCCCTGGGCATATCTCACAAACTTCTGGACCCAGCCAGGTTTCAGTAATACATACCAGGTCGGCCCTATCATCAATGATTAAATCATGAATGAGGGAAGCCTTATTGCAGACCAACCTGGCGTTCAACAGGGGCAGCCAGAGACCAGGGCCACTGAATGTCTGCTGACAGGGTATCAGGACTGAGATCAAGGAGCTGGAATGCGGAACCGGTATGAGATATTGGTCCTGAGTTTCCCTGGAATGGCCCACTCCCTGTCTCCCACCATATCTCTGCATGCTTGTCACCACCCTTATATTATGGCTCACCTCCATCTCCCCAACAACAGTCCCATCCCCCAAATCCCAAAACTAGGAACCTCCTAGCGTCCTCTTCAAACATCCCTGGGAGAGGAAACAGGGCACCCTGAGACACTTTAGCTACACAAGCTCTCAGCACCAACAAAGTACCCAGCCACAACCTCCCCACTCACTACAACACTCACACACAACAACACATTCATATACTCATAACAATCACAAGAACCCTCCCCGCTGCTTTCACCAGTTGGTAGGGGCTCTCTTCCAATCACTCCCAATCAATTCCTCCTCTAACTCTCACCCAGAAGGTGGAACAACAGTTGGAGATGGAACTGTGTCACTTTCTTCTTCCTTCCTCAATGCCTTCCTAAAGAGGGCTAACTCGGGGGGGAAGACAAGTGGTTTCCATGGGGGGAAGGGGTCCATAGCAGCCTGTCACTCTACTGTAAGTCCCCCCCACCCAACCACGGCCCACACCTCCAAGCCCCAAGACAAACGAAAGGAAGCAATACAGGAAGGGATAGTCAATAGCAGAAGTGCCCAGAGGACAGCAGGGCCCAGCAGCACCCGCCAGCAGCCAAACAGCTGAATCAAGCCCCAGGCACACCGCATTCCAGGAGCTTTTTGCAAAGAGGCTTTCTGGAGCAAGAAGATGGTTAGCTGGGGTGGCAGAGCACAGGGTGGCAGGGGGCCAAGAGGGCATAGATGGGGGGTAGACAGGTGGGGGGGAGTTGAAGCACCCCTGCAGTTGTAAGCCAAGCACCCAAATTTTGATCATGTGACTGCGGGGGTGCTGCAACAGCCATAACTTCAAGCACTAGTCATAAGTCACTTTTTCAGTGCATTCATAACTTCATCACTGAACAAATGGTCATAAGTCAAGGACTACCTGTACTATTAATGGAATGTATATCACAATATAGCTTTGTGTCAGGTTACTGGATTAAGAAAAAAAAAAACCAAAATGCTAATACAGAATTTGGCAGAGGAAGAAAAGCAATACAGGAGGCCCTCCGCACGGGCATTCATGCCCTGGTGACCTCCTGGTTGGATTACTCCAATGCACGCTACATGGGGCTACCCTTGAAGAATATCCGGAAGCTACAGCTGGTGCAGAATGCGGCGACACAGACAGTTGTGAATGCCCCTAGGAGGGCACATATAACACTGCTGTTACGCGAGCTACATTGGTTGCTGGTTTGCTTCCGGGTCCAATTCAAGGTGTTGGTTATCATCTTTAAAGCCCTTCATGGCACAGGACCAGGTTATCTGAGAAGCTGTCTCGCCCCTGTTATATCAGCCCGCCCCACCTGGTCCAGCAGAAGGGGCATGTTGCAGACCCCACCAGTCAAGGAATTTTGATTTTGGTGGGATCTAGGAAGAGGGCCTTTTCTGTGGTGGACCCCGCTCTATGGAACAACCTACCTCCTGAGGTGCGGTGTGCCCCCACTCTCATGACCTTCAGGAAAAGCGTGAAATCCTGGCTATGTCAGAAGGCCTGGGGGCCGGATGGGGGCTTGCATCAGTGGAAGTGGCTTGTGGGGTAATTGATTTTGCTCCCACCCCCTGTCATCTTGAATGTTTTTAGTATTTATGTTTAGGGTTTGTTTTACAGTTTGCTTTTTAATGGATTAATTAATTTTAATTATCTATGTGGTATTTTTAAATTGTTCATGGGTTTTTGGTTTTAATTATGAGCCACCCAGAGTCACCTGTTGGGTGAGATGGGCGGCATACAAATTAAATAAATAAATGAATAAATAAATGAATAATGGGGTTTAATGCTACTGCAAAAATTGTCAAAAAGCAAGTAATTGAACAAAAATAAAAAGGATTATTCAAAAATAATTACCTGTTTAGTTGGAAAAGTATAATAGGAGATATTTCTAGATGAATGTCAGACTTTAGAGGTAGGCCACTTCACAAATTTGACTAGAACTTGAAATCCTGACTGCAGTTTCCCTTTCATCTCTCTTATACCGAGGGCACAGCCAGTCTGAGTTTTTTCCTAGTAGTTTCTTTGTTTCATGGGCTTTGTAACCATCTCTGCATACAGTTAGTCCTCAAGTTCAACAAGACCATTTGCTCAGCGACCTTTCAAAGTTACAGAGGCACTGAATGAATGGTACTTATATCTTGTCCCTGAAGTTACAGCTGTTGCACTGCCTCCATGGTCACATGATCACAAACTGGGCGCTTAGCAACCCACCCATACTTACAACAGCAGGGCCACTTCAACCTCTCCCACCCTCCTATCTCCCCCCATCTCTGCCCTTTTGGCTGCCCTGCACAGCAGCACTCCTCAGTGGCAGTGCTGGGACTGAAATAGAAGCCCAGTGTCAGCCAGCTGCCATTGCCCCCAGGCCTCTACTTCAGTCCCAGCACTGTTACCACCGAGGAGTGCCACCTCAAGCCCTGCACTTGCTGACTTTCGCCATCTTCCTCCTGCTGCTGATGAGGTACGCCCAGCCTGGCCATATGCATGGCAGCTTTCCAAAGCATTGTAAGAATTGTGCGCACAATTTGGAGAATGGCAGGCATGGCCTTCTCACAAGGCCTTAGAGGGCCTCAGAAGTCTTCTGAAGCATTGTGAGAACAGCCTGCATGATTTGGGGAATGGCGGGCACAACCTTCTTGTGAGGTTTTAGAAGGCATCAGAAGTCTTCTGAAGCATTGTGAGAACAGCCTGCATGATTTGGGGAATGGCGGGCACAACCTTCTTGTGAGGTTTTAGAAGGCATCAGAAGTTTTCTGAAGCATTGTGAGAACAGCCTGAGCAATTTGGAAAATGGTGTGAACAGTCTTGAGAAGAATGCCTGGTGTATCTGGCAGCTGCCTTGCATAGTGCCAGGCTGGGAGCACTATGTTAGCAGTGGCAAGAAGATGGCAAAGATCAGCTGGGGCAGCAGAGCCAGCGAGCAAGGGCGGCAAGGCCAGCAGGGTGGCAGGGCCAGTGGAGTGCAGGGCAGCAGGGCAAGCAGAGCACAGGGTGGAGGAGGTGGCTGAGGCTTTGTGCTGGGGTGCTGGGGTGGCTGCCTGCAGCATGGAGTTTGAGGCAGCACTCCTTGGTGGCGGTGGCACTGGGGCTGAAGTAGAGGCCCAGGGACAGGGACAGCTGGCTGAGACTGAAGGGCCTGGACCTCTATTTCACCCCCACAGCCGCCGCTGCTGAGGAGTGCTGCTATGCAGGGTGGGCAAAAGGGCAAAAGGGCAGTCATAACTGCAGCCAGGCTGCAAAGCGCCCAAATTTTGATCACATGACCTCAGGGGAGCTGCAACAGCTATAACTTCAGGGACCGTACCATTTGTTCAGTGCTGCCGTAACTCTGAACGGTTGCTGAACAAATGGTTGTAACTTGTGGACTACCTGTACATGAGAGCCAGTTTGCTGTAGTAGTTAAGATGCTGGCCTAGAAACCAGGAAACTGTGATTTCTAGGCCTCCCTTAGGCATGAAAGCTGGCTGGGTAACTTTGGGCCAGTCACCCTCTCTCAGCCCAACCCACCTCACAGGGTTGTTGTGGGGAAAATAGGAGGAAGGAGCGTTAGGTATGTTTGTCACCTTGAGTTATATACAAAAAAGGCAGGATGAAAATATAACAACAACGACAACAACAACAACAACTTCATAAAACACAGACATATATTGGGCTCTCCTAACATCCTGGTCCTAATGCTGGGGGAAAAGCTTTAACAGTCTTCCAGAAGGCCAAGAGAATTGGGGCCATCTAAATCTCAGAAGGGAGGCTCTTTCATATGGTAGGCACCGCGACAGAGAAGGCATGCTTCCTCAGTCCCACAAGATGGCACTGTTTGATAGAAGGGACTTGGAGCATGACCACCCTATCAGATCTGATGGAACAGGCAGAAACCCTCAGAGAGAGACAGTCCCACAAGTAACCTGGCCCTGTACCATGTAGGGCTTTAAAAATATTAACCAGCACTTTCAATTGTACCTGGAATCATTCTGGAAGTCAGCTCAGCTTGTGCAGAAGTAGCACTGCACAGATGAATGATGAAATATTCATAACTATGTGTGCTGCCACATTCTACACTAGTTGAAGTTTCCAAATCCATGCACAGTCCCTCTTCCACCCTGCTGGCATTATAGCTAATGCTGTGGGAGTATGCTTCAATGTCCACAATAACTTCATACCTTAAAAGTAAATCTGGTGTAGAATTCAATTCTACCTTGAAACCATTCCTGGACTATAATTTAATACATGGATTTGTACCTCATTGTACACTCTGTGTTTAGAATCTATATTTTAACTTCATGGGATATTCCAATTAGAATAGATTCTCACTATTGATTCAATTTATTATAGTTTTTGATTTCAGTCAGTGATTTATACTCTGTTAACTATAGTTCCTAATACATATTCTTAGCTTAAAGCTTAATAACAATTATTAGTTTTTTAAATGATGTATTTTAAATGAAAAAACGGGAAAATGTAGTCTCCATAACATACTAGATTCCTCATTTACTTATTTGTATTTTACCCTTTTATTCCTTTTTTCTTGCTTGTTATCTCTGTTTACACTCTTTCTCTAAGATGTCTAATAAAAGAAATAGGAAAACTTATAAAAATGGTTAGTCTTAAACAATACTACCAGACTCTTTCTCATTCTTGACTACTATAGGCTAAGATTGCTCTCCTCCTTTTTTAAGAAAGGAAGGATCCTAATAAATATATATTTTGGTTTGGCTATCAATACAAGCCAAAATTTGACAACCCCAATGATTGTTTAAACATATCATGTAGTTGCTGACACGTCATAAACAAAAAGCAATATAACAATTCATATTAACAATGAAAATAGACACAATTTTCTTGTAAAAGCCACCAAATTTTATGGTTTTATACAAAAAGGGGGGGGGGTATCCAGGAAATAGATGAAAGAACTGACAGTTACAATAGCATGCAGGTTGAACAACAGGGGAGTCGAAAAAGAAAAAAAGTGAGATTAACCACAAAAGGCATTGTACCTGTCATTATAGGCAATTTAGCTGATACTTGTTCTAATGCTTTGAAATCATCATACAGAGATAGCACCTTGCAGAGATATAGGAAATAAAACTCCAAAATTTCCAGCTGCATGGAAATGTTTGGAATTGCAGCACCAAAACATGGAAGGGAGGAATCAAATTAGGGAAGACTACATTGATGTCTGAAAGTATTTCCTTAATACCTTGAACAGAAGTTTCATAAGCATGCAATAAAAAGTTACAGAATATGAGTTATGTTTTTTATTAAAAAAAATAAAGCTAGAAAACAAAAGCCATTAACAAACTTTCATCAGACTGTAAGTTTGTTCTAGAATATTTTCCAGATAGAAAATATCATGTTCTCTATTGGGATGTTATCCTATTTTTTTCTGGCTCAAATGTCAGGAAATTTTCAGTACATGTATTACTAAAGCCTTGGTCTGACATATAATTAAAAAAACCTTTCTGTCCTTTCATATTATGTTGAATAACAAATAGGATTGACATGCTTTTAAATTAAGTGACTATTATAGAGGCTTGTTATTTACTACAGAAGCAGGAAACACTAAGTTATTTTTTATATCTGCATTCCATCATGGAACCCAAGGAAATGTATAACTGATTTCTTATGTGGTCCCACGTTTGGGCTTTGATCGGAGAAAAATCCATTTGTTTGTTTTTTTAATGCCATTGGTACAATTTTGTATATGTACAGCATTGCTAAGAAGGAAAGCTTTTTCCAAATTAATCATGGCCAAGGTTAGAGGATTGAGAATCAACTATTATCTTTCATCACTCTCTCATTTGGGAGAGAATTTCTGATCCAGCCAGCACAAGTTGACTCACTCAAGATCATTTCTGCTTTGCTTGTTTAATAACAAGCAACTATGTGGAGCTTGTAAAATTGTTTGCCTAATAACAGAAATTAAATCTGCAGACCCCAGGCTATTTGGATGTTAATTTTTTTCTAATGTTTTCTGGTATGTATGCTATAGTGGAAAGAATTAGAAACACTACTGCCCAAAAAATATCCTATAATAAAGATATGTTTCTATTTTAAAATCCTCATATTTCAGTGACCAAGAGATATCTATCTTCCTATAAACAGCCAGACAACAGAATCAAACTCAGACAAGAAGATCATTCTCTTATCTGAATCTTTGTCATTACATGGACAATAAGAGAATGGCATTCTCATCCATCAAAGAATGACATTGACAAATGCATGAAAAGTGAGCCATCTGTTTGCATTATAGTTCTACCAAATCCTTCAGCTATACATAGCTGTCACATAAAATTGCTTGCTCTAATATAGCCACAGTAGCATTCAGTATGGAGCAAGTCCTTCTTAAGCTTCATTTTATTATTTATTTCTGTACTTCTATGCTGTTCAATTCCTAAAACTCTAAGTAACTTACAGTAAACCAATATACATAGGATTAAGAACAGAAAAGAAAGAAAGAAAGAAATACCAATTACAGAGGCATCCTAAGCACTATCATTGGGGTAGGGTAATTTTTAGTGACAGACCAATGCTATACTAGAGCTATGGAAGGAAGTTAAAGACAGGGTGGCATGAATTGCAAGGGGTAAGCTGTTCTACAGATGAGAGGCAGTTGCTGAGAAGGTTCAACAGTAGGATTGCCGTGAGAGGACCCTGAGCAAGATCTCTCTTTCTGATCTTACTGGATGGGCAGTTACTGGAAGGCCTTTCAAAGATATGCAAGGTTTCTGAGGCAGGCAGGGCTTTATAGGTAACAGACAGAATCTTGAATTGCACCTAGAAGCTAAATAGTTGCTAATGCAGCTCCTGCAGTAGGGATGTTACATGAGTCAACCTCAATATACCAAAACTACCTGAACTGCTACATGCTGTACACCTGAAGCTTCCAAACTGTCTCCAAAGACAGCTTCACAGAGCACACTGCAGTAGTTCAGATGTCAGGTGACTAGAGCATGAGTAATCTGAAGAAAGCCTCCTCTTCTGGAAATAGCTAGCATACAATTTGTAACTGCACAAAAGCCCTGCTGCCACAGCCTTCCCCTGCTGCTCAAGCAGAAACTATGAGTTGAAAAGAAAAGGATATCAGACCAAGCGAATCAGCATACGAAGATATACCTTACCCAAAAATGCTTTATAAAAGAAACTCACCAAAGCTTGCTATGCAAGTCCTGTCACAATCCTCCACTCTGCACATTTCTCAGCAATAGATTTGACTATACCATGTATGATATGACAATTATCAGTGCAATACCACTAACTTGTACTGCTGCAGTTCTCTAGAAGTTCCCAAAACTGGCACACTACAAACAGTTATAATGCTGACACAGTGATGTTTCACATTCTGGAATTTAACATTCCAGTCTCAGAGGACAGAGAGAACAGCAGCAGAATTCCCAGGAAGATTAGACCATAGTCCATATTTCTCTCTTTCCTTCATATTCTTGCAAGAGAGAAAGGAAGAGGGAATGGACTATCATTAACAGCTCTCTATAACGTTATCCCTGACTTTGAGTGGTACATCTGACGAAGAGCTACTAAACCTTAAAAACACTGGGTGAAGCCTTCAAGAATCTTCCAGAGTTACTGTATTACCAAATTACAGTATTTAGATAACTTATTTAGTGCATTACTGAAAAATAATATATTAACTATATTTAATTTCAATTAATTGAAAATTTAAATGCCATCATATTTACTTTTTGAACTTGACCATTCACTATCAATAGGAATATGGCTCTCAGTATAGCCAAATGAATATTTATTTCCAAGAAAAGGTATGTGCCTTGTTTTAGCACTCAAATTTTAGCAAATAAATCATTTTATATGCAGCCCTGGAAGAACTAGTGTTCCACATACACATTTCTACTTGATTTTAATATTTTTATTAAGAACCAAACAGCTCTCTATTCACTTCAAACCTAAATTGATACAGTGAAACCCCATTTAATGAACTAATTGTGTGCTTTTCCTCTCTTCTTACACCCCAGAGATGGGTATAAGGGGAAGTCTATCTGAGCTTCTTTCTCACATTTTCTCTACTTCCCAAGCTTAAAGTATGCTTTTGTTGTTGTTGTTTTTAATAGTTTCTGCATATTTCTTCCAAGGTCACTTCTGTGACTCTCTAAACATTCTGTAAGATCTGATAGAACAGGCATGCTCCAGGCCCCATCCCTAAAACAGTGTCATCTGAGGGACCTGAGACCTGATGGGGCACTGCCTTCTCTATTCTTCTGCAATAATATCCCCTCAGAGGCTGGAGTTGCCCTGACTTTGCCATCCTTTAAATGGGCCTTTTCCTAGGCACTAGACTAGGAAGTGTGTGCCTTTATTAATGTGTTTGGTATTTTAATCTCTGGATTATTGCCTTCTGTTTGCATTGTATTGGGTTGTTTTTATCTTATATATTGTCCAAAGTCACTACGAGTTGGGAGGCCTATAAATTTGATTATTAAATACATAAATATTCTGATATATTCCAGCAGAAATGGCAAAACAGAAGAAGAATTTAAAGAAAAAAGGTGAAGGAAAGAGGTGAAAGCAAAAAAATGAGATGGGGTGAGGCAAAGGGAAGAGGTAATTGGACAACGAATGAAAGAAGAGACAGAAATATAAAAAAAGGTTAAATACATCAAGCAAATAGCCTTTACTAAGTAACACTAAATTTTAGATTAATCTTCAAAAGCATCCATGCCTTGCAGCAATGATTTCTGCAGCCATTTGTATCACTTGTTCATTCCTCTGTTTTCAGCAACTTGCTCTCTATTTCATTACTGTGGAAGAGGGAATTTTTAAATGGTAAAGCAAGCAATTTGCTCATCACTGAAGCAAGAATAAGGTTTTAACTTGATTTGGGAATCTTTTTCAAAAATGACATATGCATGGATTCATGCTTATAAAAGCACATGCATGTAAGTCCAAAGAACAAAAAGATCAGATAAACTGCATTTTTTTAATGAAATACATGAAGCAGCAAATATTACAAGCTAGTTTTCAAAATTAAAAAAGCATAACAGAGTGTAGCTGCCCATATTCTCTTTTAATTTCTCATTAGTAGAACACAATATTCAGGTATCAGTTTTTGAAAGAATATTTACATCATTTAATATAATATTGACAATTCATTAGCATTTAGAGAACATTCTGTCACAGATCTTTACTTCCTGACATAATGGTTACTAGCCATTAAATGAAGCAGTTATTGTCTGTCCTTTTAGGCAGATTCCATCAAGTACAGGTTTATTACAATCAATGGATATTATTTTGCTAACTGTTCAAAGCAAAACTGAACATTTTATGCACAACTTCATAAAGGCAAGATAGCTTACAGTGGATCTCTGAGAAAAGAAAGTTATCATCAAAGAAATATTAATCTGGCTAGTTAATCAAAAGAAAGGGATTATTTTTCCTAGTACAATTCCATTTGTCCTTTTTGTCTATACACCGGTGAGTCAAATGGAAAATGTATCTCTCCATGCTGTAGGCAATACTTCTTTTAAAGGTTTCACATCTACATGCATGTTATCTCTCCTTCCCTTGCTCAGTTAATTGCTTCTGCATGATATGCTAAGCCATACTGGATTAACATGTAATCTGAAACAAGAAATAGTTTTATATTATGGATTGTTTGTTAGGTACTGTTGCACTGGCATGTCTCCTGGTGACTATATGGCCAAATGCCTTTCTTCTCAATCTTATGTGGAGATAATCTGTAGCTCTTCCAAGGACATCCCAGTGATCTCCTTGATCCCATCCATGTTTCTTACCCATTGTCTTCCTACTTTCCTTAACCTTTCCAAGCATAATCATTTTTAGTAATTCACAGCTCATATCTCATACTACAAGTACATGAGTTTCTGCTTGCTGATCATTGCTTTTATTTGTTCTGAGACTGAGTGATTGGTTCTTCTTCCAGTGTACTGTACTCTTAGTAATTGTATCCAACTCCATAATTCAAAAGTATCTTCTTTTTTCCAAACTTTCTCAGTGTCCAACTTTCATAGCTATATTTTATCGCTGAAAAAATTGTTTTAATTATTTTGATCTTCATTGTCATAAAATATCATTATCATGTTCTTATTTATGTTTGTCATTGCTTCCTTCCCTAGAATTAATGTCAAGTTCTCCAGCACACTGTCCATTCTTATCCATTCTGAACCCCCAAAAAACTGTCTACAACTTTACTGATATGTTCTGAAGTGTAAATTCACTAACTGTTGTTTGATATTGCCTTTATCTTCTTATATTTAACAGTAAGCCAGATTAGACTTTCAGCTAATAAATGGTGTCATCTGTATATCTCAAAGTGTTAATGTTTTGATGCCCAACTTTGATTTCAGCTGTCAACTCTTCCAAACTTGTCATTATATATTCACTGTATACATTAAGTAGATATGAGAGCATTTATATTCTGAACTACTCCATTTTTCCAAACTTAGTTCTTACACTAGTTTCTTTTTCATCATACAAATTCTTCAGAGAAATAAATACATCTCACATTCTGCTATGATTCACACAAAGGACTTGCTGTAGTCAATAAAGCAAATGTAAACTTTCTTAAATTTTCTTCCTATCTCCATTATCTATCTTATGTTAGCTATCTGATTTTGTATCCTCCTGCCATCTGAATTCTGCTTTTTAATTTGGCATTTTTCTTTGTATGGCTCTATACTTTTTTGTAACACTTAAGCAAAACTACTTGTGAATTAATGTAATTATTCAGTAGTTTGTACATTCCCATCCATCTCCCTGCTTTGATATATGTACATACACTAATCTTTCCCAATCTCTAGGCCATACAGTATTCTTTTACATTAACTATAATAAAGATACTGGCCCTTTATCTGCCTGTTCGCCTTCTGACAATCAGAGCAGTTTATAATGAAGTAGGAGAGTACCCCTCATAAAAACAGCATGTAACATTAAGCATAATCATCATCTGTCACTGAAATATTAACTGTACAGGTTTATTGACTATAAAAATATATATACTATTTAAAAATTAAATCTAGTTGAAATTCATTTTACTTCTTATAAATTATACATTCTCCATTCCATCTGTGGAAATTTGAGGGTTAATTATGATTACTCATTATTCAATATTGCAGCTAAATATAGAAATCATACTACATAAATACTATACATTGGTCTTAGGAAAATGCAGAATGATTAATTAGGAGTTTAAATCCAAACTTCACAAAACAATTCTCTGAACAGAATTAATCATTAAATAGTGTACTATGGAAACCGAAGTTTTAATTAATAGCTGAAATGCGACTCAGGGAGAAGGGGCTATGGAGTATAAATTACACTCACTAGAGTTTTCTGACACTGATTATTAAAACACAAACTCCAGGTGCAATAACAGAACCACAGAGAGTTTTTAACTCTGTAAGTTCCTTTTTAAGTCTCACAATATCTATCTGAATCTATAATCATGGTATATTTTTATCAAAATTATCAAACAGTCCTCTTACAAAGGTTTCAGTTACTGCAAGTCTATATAACAAAGTCCTTGTAAGCAAACGAATAAAACTATTAACTTGCAAAGAGTTACTAGCTTGTTAAGGGTGGCTGAAAAAAATTTCAATTTTTCCTTGAAAAACCTGGTATATTTTTATGCTAGTTTCATATTGGGGGGATTCTCTGTTCTTTGCACTTCCTCCTTTCATACAATGTACCAGTTCTTGTTCTTTTACCACTACTAAGTGAGCAGTTAAAAGCAAGGCTGCAGTAATAGTTTGTTTAAAATATTTATATATTTCAGCACATCATGGAGCCCTTAAGGCAAGTTTCAAAATGTAATAAAGTAAATTTTATGCAAATAATGAATACATACTATAAAAATGAGTATAATTATAGGAATTATACACCTCTAAATAGAGGAGGGGGGAGAGGAAAGACTTAAGATAGTTGAAAAGGGGTTGTCTCACATATCTGAAAAAAAAAACATGTAATACAATATCTGATATTATCACAGTATTTTAAATATGGAATGTTCTTCATATTGCTCTCCAAAATGAATCAATCCATCCTATCAGCAGCAAGGAAATACTATGCAAGTTATCCAGGTCTCTTTTGTCCAATGTCAGCCATTCTGTTTTTAAGTGCCCAAGACAAAAAATGTATAAACTTACCACAAACTCAAATACCAGTGTCAATGTCTCCTTTGTGTGGATGATATCATGAAGCAGCACAATATTAGCATGTTTTAGACCTTTCAAGAGAGACGCTGAAAGACAAAAGCAAAACCTATGAAAAAGTACTCAACACCTTTGTCCAAAAAGTGTTTTAAAACACAGCAATATTCTGTAAATGTTCTGAAAACCAGAATGCAAAGTGTTTTGTACTTTTTTCCACACATAGCTGAACCTGGAGAGGAAAAGATTAGTGCATTTTCTCCCCTTGTTTATAAGAAACAGGAGAAAATGAATTCTTGCTAGGTTATTTCTTCCATTAGAACCTATCATTTCAAAAAAATCAATGTGGTTATGAGAACCAATTGACTGCAGAAAAATATTTTATTCAAGGTTTTAATACTGTAGTATCCAAACCAGTTAGTTCATGTTGAAACTATTTTAATTCTGTTGAACAGTAAAAACAAAATCCGTGAAAAGTTTTTTTATAGTAATTTTATTAAAGATTATAATTACAACAGTAAAAACTAATACAAACTAAAATAAAGACAGAGGAATAAAAAGAAAGAGTAGAAGGTCCAAAAAAGAAAGAAAAAAGGAAGAAAAGAAAAAGAAAAATGGAAAAGTAAGGCTATAGTAAAGAAAAAGAAAAGAAATATATTAAGAAGTTACTTCCCACCTTCATCACGAGTATAGTAACTTATCACCTCTTCTTAAAATACAACAAATGATCTCTTCTTCCCATATCTTATCTCTTATCTATAAACAAATCCATAAAACATCGTCACTTCAGTCCTGGTGTCAGCAAACGTCCATTCAGGGTTACCAGAAATAACAACATACAGTTGCAAGAAAAAGTATGTGAACCTTCTGGAATTTCATGGTGTTCTGCATTAATTTGTCATAAAATGTGATCTGACCGTCATCTAAGTCAAGAGTATTGACAAATATAATGTGCCTAAAATAATAACACAAAAACAATTCTGATCCTTCATGTCTTTATTGAGAACAACCATAAAAACCTCATAGTGCTAGTGGAAAAAGTATGTGAACCCATGAGTTGACCTCAAAAAAGCTAATTGGAGTCAGGTGTTAGCATACCTGGAGTCTTGTTAAGAAAATGAGTTTGGAGGTGTGGACTAGAGCCACGCTGACTAATAAAAACCACTCAAACTTTGAGTTTGCTCCGCACAAGAAGAATATGCTTATGTGAGCCATGCCTCGCCAAAAGAGCTTTCAGAGGATGTACGATCAAGAATTGTTGATTTACATAAAGTTGGAAAGGGTTACAAAGTGATTTCAAAGACCTTAGAAATTCACCAGTCTACAGTTAGGCAAATGATCTACAAATGGAGACACTTTGGGACTGCGGCTACTCTACCAAGAAGTGGGCGCCCAGTCAAAATGACCCCAAGAGCACAACGAAGACTCATCAATGAGGTAAAGAAACAACCCCGAGTGACAGCCAAAGATTTGAAGGCATCATTGGAACTGGCTAACATCTGTGTTCATGAGTCTACAGTATGTAAAACATTGAACAAGCAGGGTGTCTATGGCAGGACACCATGAAGGAAGCCGCTGCTTACTACAAAGAACATTGCTGCATGCCTGAAGTTTGCGAAAGAGCACATTGACACTCCACAGCAGTATTGGCAAAATGTTTTGTGGACTGATGAAACAAAGACTGAACTATTTGGAAAAAACATGCAGCACTACATCTGGCTTAAAAAGGGCACTGCATATCATCATGAAGACATCATCCCAACCGTAAGGTATGGTGGAGGAAACATCATGATTTGGGCCTGCTTTGCTGCATCAGGGCCTGGCCAGCTTGCAGTCGTTGAGGGGAAGATGAATTCCCAAGTGTATCAAAAAATTCTTCAGGATAATGTGAGAATGTCTGTATGTCAGCTGAAACTCTGTAGAAGTTGGGTGATGCAACAGAACAATGACCCAAAACACCGGAGCAAGTCCACAACAGAATGGCTTTAGAAAAACAAAACCCGCCTTTTGGAGTGGCCAAGTCAGAGCCCAGACCTCAACCCAATAGAGATGCTATGGAATGACTTGAAGAGAGCCATACACATGAGACGTCCAAAGAATATGACAGAGCTAAAGCAGTTCTGCCAGGAAGAATGGGCTAAAATCCCTCCTGAACGATGTGCAGGTCTGATCCACAGCTACAGGAAGCGCCTGTATTGCTGCCAGGGGGTGGGGTGTCAACCAGTTATTGATTCCAAGGGTTTACATACTTTTTCCACTAGCACTATGAGATTTTTATGGTTGTTCTCAATAAAGACATGAAGGATCAGAATTGTTTTTGTGTTATTATTTTAGGCACATTATATTTGTCAATACTCTTGACTTAGATGATGGTCAGGTCACATTTTATGACAAATTAATGCAGAACACCATGAAATTCCAAAAGATTCACATACTTTTTCTTGCAACTGTATCTATTTTAACCTTGATCAAATAAACCAACTTTATATTCCTTCCTTTTACTTCTAACAATCTTAATCTCTAGTCTATTAAAATAATGTTCCAGAACTTGACTTATTTTCATTTTTTCTTTGTCCCTCCTCACGAGATTCTTCAAAACTTTAACAAGCCCCTTTTGTAAATCCAATATAGGAAAATTATCCAGGCCACTCTCTTGCTTTATTGTTTGTATATCCTTTTTAATTATTAAGACATCAGCTGGTTTCTTCTGTATGTCCAGGGTAACATCTTTTTCCATGTCATTCTTGTAGCCTGTCATCTGTAAATCCACTTTCAACTTAGTCTCAATCTGTCAGGTGGAACTTGTTCCTCTTCCATAACATCCTTTGGACACAGTCTCTCCATAGAGGAAGATGTCTTTGTTGACACTATTAAAATTAACTTCTGAGTCAATTTTTCACAAATATACTTCAATGCGTCCAATGTTAGAATATTTTGCTTCATTCTGTAACTAAGTCAAGCTTATGTGTTCTTCTTTAACTGTACTCTTTAGTTCCCTCTAGTGTCCACTTTTTAAAATCTTATCTTATGTTTTTAAAAAAATTCAAAACAGAAGCATTTTCCCACAGGAAAGGATTCTTAATAATTAATTCCAAAATCTTATTTCAAATTTATCTGGATGCTTAGTCCATTTGTAACTTTCCAAACTCAAAATTTTAATCACCTTTTTGCTGTTCATTCAAAAAAAATTTTTTTTAAGTTCTTAAAGTTGTAGTTCGAACTTTCTTTCACTAAGGATTGAAGGAAACTCACCTGGTGCTATAAAACTTGTTAATCCAAAGGTTTCTAATAGTTGAAAAGCAGTTAACAATCCATTTCTGAAAGCGATTAGAAAAGGAAGTATGTGAACTTAGTGTCCTTTCAAAGGCACCGAATGCAGTTTGAGCAACATGGCTATTCCCGTGTCCACAGCTCTAAACCCATCGGAGACTGCTACCTTGCAGTCTCCTCATGAGGAGCAGCTATCTGGAGCATTTGTGGGTGATCTCAAGTCCTCTCCTTGTCTGGAGATGAATTATCAAAGAGCTGGTCTACTCACCAGCTCTTCATTCTGCTGCCGTCATCAGCTCTGTTTTTTGCAGAGCCATCTTCATTTCTTCCTCCGGAAGCCCAAAATCCATGAAAGGTTTTGACCATATTTTATTTAGCACTACAATCTATATTTTATGTTAACTCTGTAGTGCATATATAACATGCAAATTTAATATTCCTAGGATATAGCATTTTATTCAGTGTGACATGACAACTCATGTGTTTCTACCAATGCCAAAGTATCATCAGCAAATTATCAGCTCACGCATGCATCACAGAACAATGAACATCCACTACTCTATCTCAATATAAAGTCAGAGTTAACTTACAATAATATTGTTATATGCAAGTAATAAAATAGTTTTCTGCACCTTTGTTCTTGATATTTAAAACATTTCCATACTATCTTTCAGTTCAAAATAATGACTATTCTGGAAGACCAGGACATCTCACCCGAAGAGTGGATTAACTATAATCCCTAGGCTTAAACCAACATACTATCAGTCTACCTTGGAAAAAGCTAGAGGAGGAAATGATAATATTCTTTTCTAGAAACACAGCATTAAGAACATTGTTCCTACAATTCAGGAACAACAAAGGTAATATGTCATATTGTGCAGTAAAGAATTGTGCAGTATATTAACTAAGCAAAAATAATATTTTTTCTCTATGAAACGTTCAAATATATATATTTGATATATAAAAGCAAGCAAGAAAGTTTTTAAAGTGTCTCTGAGAGAGGTGAGTTGTTACCCTTAGATAATTACTGTTTATACATATACAATTATTTAGCTGATATCAAAAATAATCAGGACATAATCATTTCTACACTCAAAAAGATTACTACAGTTTTTTAAGAATTCTATAAAAAATTACATCCTCTTCTACTAATTCAAATATGGATGCGTTCAATTTATATTTGGACATATTAAATTTTAACATCATGCAGCCCTCCACAACTAATGCGTTTTAACTTCATACATAAACATAGAAGGCTATTCAAACACTGAAATTAGATGCGCCTGCCAGATTAAATTTCATAAATTCAATTATCATATACATTCTCTCTCTTTCTCTCTCTCCTGCTAAAAAGGGAATTCTATAAATTCTTCCAAAACATCTTGACAATACACTTTCAAGAATTATTTTGGCTTTCCTTTTTTTAAAACCTCCTGGCTTTAATTTATATTGCTTACTACTAATTACTCTTCTTTGTGTAACATTGTTTACTTCAAAAGGTAACAGAACAATAGGAATGTAAGTGTATACAATCTGTCAACAATATAAAACAAGGATAACACAGATATCTGAATAGTCTTAAGTCTGTCAACTAATTAAAAGATTGGGCAACTTTAGTCCACTTGCTGATTTGAGCTTAAGCCTTTGTCTCTGAACATCTCTCTGAAGTATATAAAATGCATTTCCTGAGGATAGGAACAAATTATATAAAATAAATTATGAAGCAAAATTAAAAATATTTAGTTTTTACTAATGATAGTAAAACAGCACTCACATCCTATGGGTTAAAATAGAAACTCTAACCCTGCAATTCAGGATAACAACTGTTGCATATCAAGCAATTTACAATTTGGAAGCTGTGGATATCCAAATAGCTCACTAACAATCTTCTCTAATGCTGCTGTCAGATTATCCTTATTTAGACATTCTTGCTACAAATAACAATTTAAGGAATTTAAAGAATGGAAAGCCTAAAAGAATACACAGAATGAGACACTTATTTATAGGAAAGAAAGCCATTTGTATTAAAGAAATAGCCAATTAGGAGATAGTTGGGTATCTGTAGCTATAGAAGTGTTTTAATAAGGGAGCAAATAATTTCTCCCTTCTCAGATTTTGAAAAGCTAAGCAGTATTTCATCAATCAGCTCAAAAGGTATGCTATCAAAAATTTATTCCACACAGTTTTTAAAGAACAATTAAAAATAATGGTGATAACAAAAACTGTTTACAAGTGGCACTAGGATCCAATAAGACTAAATCATGTAAATACTGCTTTATTGTTTCAATGAGCAGGGTCTGTGTGAAAATAGGGACTTAGTTCTACTTGTGATGGGTATTTGTCTGATTTTTTTTTTTTTTTAACAATAGGCCTACTGAAGCATAAACCTGACTGAGGCTTTAACGATATTGTGAATAAGAAACAAGTTTTAATGGACAGTAAAAAATAAGCTCTACTAAACAATTCAGGTATCATGATTTGACAAACTATGACACAACTGTAAAGGAGCTATGATCTGATCCCAAGCCTGATTTTAAGCATCTATGTTGGCTTTCATCTCTCTTGTTGAAAAATACAGAGCAGCAAAAGTTAACATGAAAAGATTTGATATTCTGTCTTATGAGATAACTCTTCTGAAGTGTAAAACTAGAGAAGACCATAAGAAAGAAAACACAAGATACCTCCATTTTACATCTGTAGTTTTGCCAATTAAAGCCATTACATTAATTTTGTTACAGCGCCTGCATCTGACCATAAGAGTACAGAGCTGTCAAAAATAAAACTAACGAACAGAACTAGAGTTAAGAAAACATTTGTATTGCTACTATTTAAAATAATTCAATAATGTAAAATTGTAGTGCTTTACCATGTTACAAAGGATTTTTTAACAATATACAGGGATGAAATTGTGATTTGATTTGTCAAAGATCAGCTAGCCAATTAATTATAGAGATATGAAACCTATTGGACCTGTGTGATGTTTGTATTCCACTGGAACAGGTGCTTTTGCATGCGCACTGTTAGCAATATTAGTTACACATTTTTAATTTGTGCGTTTTTTTTAATGGTAGTCATTTAAATTCTATATAAAATATTTTGACTAGTCTGCTTCCTAGAGATGAAGCAATTAGGAGTAAAAATGTTTTCTTTCGTGTAATTAGGAGAAACATTTGGGAAGAAGGAGAATGAATAGAGAAGCCTCCCGATAAAAAGTAAAAGGAGCCAGCCAATAGCCTTTAGATTATGGTGAACTCAGTACTGTATGCTCTTTTAAGCTTAAGCAAGGCATTTGAAGTTTTAGAGAGAAATTATCACAAACAGCAGTTAATCTAAAATGAAGTACAACTCATAAACACTATTAATCATGTTATTTTCTTAGATCTGTTGTATATGTTCTCTTATATGTGCATAGAAAAGAAAGCCTAATCATTCAAATAAGCTCTGTTTGCACTTTACACAAGGAAACTAATTCTTGCTAGACTGTTTGAAATAGAGAGAAGCTGCCTAGTATACAGTGTGACTGTTTATACTGTTGAAAATGGTCAGCAAGGTTGACAGAGGATTGGCGTTAGGCTGGGACTTAGTCTGGTACTCTACTATAGCAGGATAATACTTCAAAAGAACAAGGTAATTATTATTATGAAATTATATTAAAATATAATTATAATAAAATATATGGATCTCTTAAATCTTAATTTTTAGCACTTATTTAAGTTTGTAATGATTCCATTTATTTCTGGTAAATGAAAGTAGGTCAAAGAATGGATGTAAAATAAATATCTGAAACCTGAGCAGGAATGCTTGTATTTTTATAATCATTCTTGTGTCACTGTATTTTGCTTTTTTCTGCCATTGAGATATCAAAACATAATAAAGCTTACTCAAAGGTTAAAAGCAAAGCAAAGGCAACCAGGATCAGAAATCAATACTGTATTTCTGACAAAAAAAACTTAGCTAATCTATTTTGAAGCTGCCAATGAGCTGCAATTTTAGTTGTATGAGTATCACTTCATCTAGTCCCTATCTCCACCTAAGAATCTCAGCAATTTAATAACATAAGGTAGAAATAAACTAAGAGATACAACTAGGGTAGAAACTACATAAGCTAACCAGCACATCAATGCTGTTGAAAACAGGCAGTTATGGGTTAATTTGAAATAAGAACTCATACTAAGCATTTTGTTAGCAAGCTTGTTATGTAATGCTAATTTAACATGGGTTTTTTTGTCCTCACAGCAAATGTAAAGATAAACAGATGGCTCTGTTTTAATTTAATTCCCCAATGAGTTTTGAGCAAGCATCCTAGTATATGATGCAATAGTCTAAAATTAAAATAAATGCTTTTCTGGTTTGCTTAGATTCATGTTCGTTAAATCTGTTATGTTCCTCTTGTTCAAATGTCATACTATTTCAGCAGTTAGAATCTAATGTTAGAGGAAAGAAAAGAATAAAATATATATCAAAAGAAAAAAACTTTCATTCTTACTATTAAGCATCAGTAATGCTCCATTAACAATTCTGTACACAGGTTTAATCCAAAGTTGTGGTTTGATTGGACTGTGTTATAGCCAAAGCCAAATCAGTTGAACTTTTAGGCCTTATACTCTATGTAAGCCGCCAAGAGTCATTTTTGATAGTGGCAGCATACAAATAAGTTTAATAAATAAATAATAACTTCCTGTGGGAATTAGTTTTCTTTTAAAAAAAAAAACTATGTACCTAGATACTACTAAAACTCTCCTGTCTATACCCTTTAACTGGGCGAAGTGGTGCTCTGTCGGGCAACAATTTTCCAACCAAGGTACCTCAAATGAACTAACTTACAGAAAGTAGGGACCCATGACTCCTGTGGGAATGAAATGTTGGAAAGTTGTTGCCGATTCAGTGCTGTTTTGCTGCTGCTGTTCGGCGGTGCTACTGTGGTCATGTGATCCACATTTCCAATATTCCCTGACAGCTTCCCACAAGTCAAAGGGTAAGCAGGAAGGAACTGACCTGTTTGCCAACGTTCCTTGCCACCTTACCACTAGCAAAATCTTTGCTTGTGGGAAGCTTGCAGGAAGAAAGTCAACGGAGAACCTGGCAGGGAAGGTCACAAGTTGCTCAGGTAAGTCTCCCCAACCCACACACTGCCAGTCCCTTTGTGCTCTCGCCGCGTGTCAGTCAGCCACGGTCACATGATCCTCTTTTTAAACTGTCCCTGACAGTTTCCCAAAACTCAGTGGAGAAGCCAGCAGGGATTCTAAAGTGTTCTGAGGTGAGGGAGGGAGGAAAGGAAGAAAAGAAGGAAGGGGAGGGAGGAAGTGAGAGGGAGGAAGGGAGGAAGGAAGAGAGAGGGAAGGAGGAAAATAGTAGGAGGGAGGGAGGGAGACTTCTGACACTCCCCGACAGCTTCCCACAAGCAAAGTCAATGGAGAAGCCAGCAGCAAATCATAAGTTGGTCATACTCCCACTGGCCTTTTGACCTTGGTTATTCTGTTTCTCTGTTTAGGTAAGGAAATATCTCTGAAACAATGATCCAACAGGTCATGGGTTGTCTAGTTTATTTTAAAGAGAGAAAAAAGTTCCAATTAAACAACTGCTACTACTCCATATGGTTAAGGATAAGAAAGACCTCGCCTTTTTAGAATGTGACAGCCTAAAAGTTTCTAAAGGATTCAGTTGGGCTTGCAATATCAATTCTCTCCAAAGATTGAGCTGAGCATTTCCAAATGTTATTCAGTATGAGCTAAGCAATTCAAACTCTCTTGGTCATCCAAAACTGTGCAGGCATCTACAAATTGATATCCAACTGAAAAAATGAGATGGAAGGGGACTTGATCCTGGCCAAATTACTAAAGCCAAACCTGACTGATTACTCGTGTTCTCCTTATTTAGTTTGTCAGATATCGCAGGACTGGTCCTAATCTACTATGGCTCAGTTTTTTTTTTTAAAAAAAGCTAATTTTGACCCAATCAGTTATTGGCCAATTAGCCTCCTAATACAATTAATAAACTATAAATTGGACACTTGTATTGCTAACTTAGGGTAAGTTCCAGGTTGAGAAGCAAGTGCGATTTAGACCAGGAAGCTCCATACTCATCTATTGTACAGTTCTAATACACTTGGTGGAAAGGTATACCTATCATCCAAAATGTGTCCTATACATTGCCTTTATCAATTAAAGGATAATGCTTGGCTCAGTTCCTAGGATTCAGCTTTAGGAAAGCTGGTAACTACTTGCTTTGGTAAAAGACTCCTACGATTTATTACAAAATTATACGAAAATATTTCAGTGCCAATCTGATATGTTCCAGATTCACTTTCAGTACTAATCCCTACTTAAAAAGAAATGAAGCAACATTCTCAAATTTTATATAAACTCTGTAAACCAAACTCTAGAAAATACTGACTTTCATCCACCCAAACTGGCAAATAAACCTCTTGTTTTTCATCATGCAGGTGATGCTATCATATTCTGCTCAACTCAAGTGGGCCTAGGACTGAGTCTGTAGACACTTGTATTATACTGTGGAAAGGATAGGCTTGTCATCAATTACACTGAGACAAAGGTAGTGCTCTCCAACAAAAATTTGCTTACTGTACTCACTGGAAACAAAGAAAGCCAGCATCAAACAAACCAAAGCCTTTAAAAACCTCAGCCTTCCACAGTTCAAAGAGAACATCTGAAAGCTGTCACTGCCACCACGATTCTGAAGTTCAGAGGCAGTAACTATGTCCCTGTGTGTATTAATAATATTAGGGCTACAGTGAATATTTTTCTGCTATATGACTCCTGAATTTGCCTCTATAAAGATTTCTGATCCACTGAAGCAAATAAAAAATTGAAAAGTCTACTCTCTGAGTTCCCCAAAACATACCCAATTGTTTGTTACACTTGAAGCTCATGAGATTTTGCCAAGTTAGATTCTAGGCTAAATTGGTTTTCACAGAGGGCTCTTTGGCCACTCTGACTCTCCTGAATAGTTTTCATTCACCTTTGAAAAAGACATTAAACTCAACCATTCTAAAGTAATCGGCTCTTAGTTCAGTACTTGATTCCACTAGGACCTGAGGGAACCAAAATGGAATTTAAACACCATACTTTTGATACCAATCTTCAGTGACTACACTATTATCCTGTCCCCCTTCTTTCCACAATTTTCTTTCTGAGTGGGAGACATTTTACCCAGCAAATTGCTTAACAATCATTCTCAGTGTCAAAGAGCTTCAAGATTTGATCCTCTGCCTTCCATGATATCAGAGGGGAGATACAATAATATGTAAATCCAAGGCATTGCCATTTGCATCACACAGATTCTGTTACCCTTTTCTTATTTTGCAGTTTTTATATAGCTTGACATGCAGACTTAATAACCACCCTGTTGTTGAAATGTACTGCTGGTCTGACAAAGAGAAAATTATCCTCCTTTTGACTGATGTGTCTTGAAACTTATAGGAAAGTAATCAAGTTTTGTGCAATTGCTATTGTCATTAAGAGGCTAATAGTTTTGACTTCTTAATTATTATATAACAAATATCTTATATGCTTATTTCTTCATGGCATGGATAAGATTAATTAGTAACTAATTTCCTACTTAATCTGTTTTTTTCCATTTTTGTTTTTACCATTATTGCTATTTCTTTGGAATGTGTAATTTCTCTGTTATTTGGTCTTAAAGCATAAATAAGTTATTATTATTGAGCATCAATAACTTTATCAAAATGGGCAGTAAAACAACAACTGCTAATATTCAATTTCTTTTATTTTAAAAATATGATGCGGGACTAGCCAAGTTACATGCGATGAAGCTATCTAAAACAAGAAGCCTTCCAAGGAAATTTAAAATATGAATTACAGCATTCAAGGCTCTTTGATTATCCAACTATTACAGGTCAAGACAATAGGAGTATTTATGTATGTATGTATGTATGTAATAGAACCATCCATCTCAAATACACAACTCTGGCCAGCTAACAACAAAAACACCATGAAACACACAAAAATAGAAACAATGCAAACATAATCATGAAATAAAAAACAAAACTACCAAGAACAAATCAACATAATCACTGCACAGGCTCTGCCACACATCCACATCCCCAAGCTTGGTGACACAACCATGTCTTTAAGGCCTTATGAATGGCCAGCAGGTTTGGGGCCAATCTAATCTCCAGGGGGTGATGTTCCAAAGGGTGGGCACTGTGACAGAAAAGGTTATCTTCTTAGACCCTGTCAGATGGCACTCCCTAATAGACGGGACCTGGAACATGCCTCTCCTGCTGGACCTAATGAGATGGGCAGACGTAATCTGAGACAGGCAGACCCATATAATATAATAAATATAATATAATATAATATAATATAATATAATATAATATAATATAATATAATATGTTTTCAATTAAATTATAGCTATATAAACCCTTAAATAATACATTTAAAATATATAGAATTTTCTATATAACGTGGCAATATAGTTCAAGCCAAAAAAGAAAGTTCTATGGATGGATTTGTTTCAGCATATTTAAATACTCCTCCTTCATTGTCAGTTATATGTATGTATGTATGTATGTATGTATGCATGTATTTAAAATTTGGTCACTGCCCATCTCACTAAGGAGCAACTCAGGACAGTTTACAGTAAAAACAAAAATATTAATTAAAATACAATAAAAACCATATTCATACATAAATAATAATATCTTCCAAGGAACTGATGGTAGGTAAGGTTATTAACCTACAGGAGCATCTTTGTGGTGCTAGCCAACCCCAGGTTTCGTTGCCCCTCTTCTCGCCCCACACAAGTTGGCAGAGCCAGATCTTCATCCCTTTCTGGAAGGTCAAGAGAGTAGGGCAGGAGACTGCCTCACCTCTGGGGGGAAGGTATTCCATAGGGTGGGGGCAATGGCAGAGGCGGCTCTCTTTCTGGGTCCCAACAGTTGACATTCTTTCATCAACGGGGTCCGTAGCATACTCTCTCTGCTTGATTGAGTGGAACAGGTTGATATAATGGGGGTAAGACAGTCCCTCAGGTAACCCTTTATTTATGTTGGCAGATCTTCTGAAACTTTCAGAAGTCATGTAATTTCTGTAAGATACAGATATACAGCAACCTCAGGTCCATTTAATATTTGCACTATCAGCATTTCTTGATGTTATCTTACTTAACCTAACATAGAGCTCTTTTAATCAGTACAACATTGAATGAAGGCCTCCTGCAGGGAGATCCATACAATCAGAAAATGAAATTCTATTAAGTTTAAAATAGATGTTTTTTAAATGCTGTTGAATTTTTCTTCCTGTTTTCATTTACACCATATTTACCTGAAAGGAAGAGAATTCTGATGTTATGACAATCTCCTTCCACACAAGAAGGAAGACAAAAAACATTTATACCTATACATAAAAAAAAAATGCAGTGCATGTCCAGCTTCCCCACCAATGTCAATCTAGAGTTGCCAACTCAGCTGAAACTGATCCTAGAAATTCCTCTCCCAGCAATAAAAGTGTGCATGTTGCAAATGTATACAAACACAGAGTTGAAAATGAATTGCCTTTAATATAAGACACCTGATTTATAAATTAATAAATCCCCCAGATAGACATATATCAATCTTTATGTAACACAAGCCTCCCTTTCACACAGAAACAGAGACACACACATCCCTTTCCTCCTTCCATAAGAAATATCAAAAGAGAAGAAAAATATGATGGATTGAGATGAAGCAAGAAAAAGTGAAAATTAGGCAAAGCCCAAGAAATAGATTTACCAAAGCAAAGTTAAAAGCCAATATGACAGAATCCCAGCAACTGCTGTGTATCAAGTGCAAGTCCTCTTTACAGTGGAATCACAATTTAATTTCTGTAAATGTTTTCTTCCCATGTGAAGTGAAGGACTAGAATCTGCTTGCTTGTGAGGTAATCTCAAAGCTTTGATGGAGAATGGTCACCTATCTTGATTATCTATTTTAAAAACTGAACGGAGGAAGAATTTCTCTGCTGGTTGTTCTGGACTTTTTAGTATCCTTAATACCACGGATGTGGCATTCTTCTACCCAAGAGGCACAGTTTTATTGGCCAGGATGTCTGTCAAGATTCCTTCTTTTCTCCCATTCCAGTTAATATATATAAGGAACTACCGAGGGGGGAAAAAATGGTTCTGTACCACCAATATGACACCAACTCTCTCTCTTTCCTTTATTGAACTCTAAGGACATTGTTTAACATCTAAAAAGTGTTTGCTTTTAAATATTATATATAACATAAATGATTGTATGAGAAAAAAATTATGCTCAGTCACCAGGACAAGATGCACCTAGTCAGATGACCAAATCAGGGGACAGGAATTCAACCTCTAGAGAGATGGATTTGGTACCCTATGGCACCAAACTGAACTGGCAACAACCAACCCTTCTTTGAGCTTGGATTAGTTAAATGTATTAAGGAAAAAAAGTTAAGGTTACAGCACAAGAATTCCAACCATTATCTTTGTGTTCAAATGTATATGTATATGTATATACACACAAAATAGTAAATGTCTCTCATGTTTCTTGTGGACAGAGCATATAGGAGATCACAACTTATACCTGGGAGTATTTACATAACAGTTATCTCTCTTTATCAGAGTGAGAATTCACTCTCACAGTTGCAGTCATCCTGAAAACATAGGTTCATCGTTTGGGTGTACTGAATTCAGTCCTGAATCTGAAAGGCAAGGAATGTGCTTGCATAGCTAAGAGTACTGAGTTAATTGCATCATTCCTGCAGATGTCCTAACTGTCTAGTGAGAGACATATCCCTGTTTAGATTACTGCAATTTGCTCTTTGTGGAGGTGCATCCTAAGTGCCAGAGAATAAGCAACTGTTTTCTACAAGAACATAAGAAACCCCTTTTTTTCTCACGACCATAATTATCCCTTTAATTGCTATGTTTGTAATTTTTAAAATTGATACCTGCAAGAATAATAAACTTTCAGTGAAAAGAAAAGAAGCAGTTTACAATAAACCTTTCATCTAAATGAAATCTAAACAAAATGAAATCTAAACAAAATGAAATCTAAAGAAAAATGTATTTAGAATATCTAGCATGTCATTCTAGCAGTGAAAATTCAACTGGTTAATTTTTAATTTAGTGAAATTAGTGAATTACTTTAGTGAAAACCTAGTCTTGCCAGATATGAAAAAATCCTTGAATTATAACTTTAGTCTATAAAATATATTTGCTGTATGAATTTTATATAGAAAATTTGCAAAACTACATAAAAGCTATTACTATGAAGCATTTCTTATGAAGAAGCTTTGAAAAGACTGGACTTCTGAACTCCTACAGTGAAATATTTTTTTTCTGGAAACAATTTGAGGGTGCAAACTATATTCACTTAATCAAGTCATTTTTAACTCAATATATCTTACTTATAAATAAACATGTAGAAGACTTTTTTCCCTATAGTGCCATGCTTTAACTTTATATGATAAGTGACTGAATTTCTATTTAAATGAGACTTGTGCAACAGTATAGGACACATGGCATTAATGGTACTCCAGTGCAATGTATGCTCCCAATTACATATGCATACTGCAGAACAACACATGGAAATCAAAGATACAGCTTGCATAGAAAATACAGCTTAAGATTTAGAATACCTCTTGCATACTCAAATTTTTACTCTTTCCAGCATGGCAGAATATAGCAATAATCTGATTTGATTATGAATCCATTAGAAAGCAACAGACAGCCCCAACCTTTCTGTTCTTCCACAAGGCCCTAAAAACCTGGATCTTCCCCTGAGCATTGAGACAGACTGGTATGAGCCTGTACAGAATGTAAAACTTTGAATGAAATATGTGTTAGTTGGCCATGATTGCTTTTGTTATTATTGTTACCCCTGTTGTTATTTCCATTATTCTGTTATCCTGTTATTTTTATTTTGTGAAGGTATATTGTATTGTACTGTCCTGTCCTGTATTGATTATATTATATTGTGTAGTAGTCTATATTTTATTTTCAATTCCTTGTTTTCATGTTTCTTTAAAATGTAAGTCATTTAGTGTCACTCTTGTGAACTGCGTCATCATATAAGTCTAATAAACAAACAAACCAATGTATTCATTTTAATAATTAAAAGCACTATAAATTTGGAACAGTTCCAAGTAGACACAAGACTACAGAAGGAATTATAGCAATTGTTCAAACAGCATACTTTATGTTGATGGTAGCTGATTGTTGATAATTGACACTTTCAATACTGTAATCATAACTAGTTCTTTTATATTCTGGTTACCTCAATATAGAGAAATAGAATTTTAGCACTGGATTGCTAGTCACAGAATGCATAATGTAATATTAAAGTGATTTCTGAAAACATTTAATTTTTATATAATAAAATTGCATTACATTTACAATGAATCCTCAACTATAATGAATTGAGCATAATGAATTAACTTTCTTTTGGAAACCACAGTTTTATGACAACTACATTTCAAAGACAGGGTCATGTACTTCAGAGAGAGTGAAAAATCCTTGCCTTGAAAAGCACAGCTATGCCATTTTGAATTCCTTTTTTGGAAACATGGCATCATTTAAGAAATAAATAAGATCAATATATAATATTGATAATAATTTTAGCCCAGCTTTCCCCCAGTTTGGTGCCCTTCCATGTACTGGACATCAGCTCACAAAATTCACAGCTAGAATTCCAGCATTAAATGGCTAATTAATCTTGGTTGGAGCTGAGCACTCCTTCTTAGCCCCTCCCCTCATGCACTACTTCAGAGTTTAGCTACTCTTTTAATGCAATCTACATTTCTTCCCTTATGTCTGATAACATCAATTAATAACTCTGGATCATGCTGATCACATTGTTTATTTTTTAAAAAAATCAAGTAACTTATTATTTCACATTACCTCTTAAAATGTTTTCCTTAGTATACTTTTTTCAGTGACTTTAATTAATGGATGAGCTATCATTCTTGGAACACTACCAAATTAAAATTATCCTGGATTTGGATTCTACTTCACAACAGCAGTTCCTTGAACAGAATACTCTTAACATGAACTCCCACAGGCATTTCTACATCTCCACAAGTGCATACATGCTGCCATGTACACCTGATACAGTTCCTATATAAGCCAGCCACAGAGAACAGATTTGTTTTATTTCATAATAACTCCCACACATTAGAGTGTTTTTGATTTTTAAGTAGCAATCCTCCACCTCCAAGGACTATAACCATATAATTTGAGAAACATAAAGGTTCTTCAGAATCAACAAGAAGTTGAAAAGAAGATGTCTGCTGTAATTACAAAAAGAGGGAAGAGAAAATTGAGAGCTATAAAAAAGAATACCTTCTCTGATAGCTGTAAATGGAGTACCTTCTTCTTCTTGAAGTCTTATCACTTTCAGTGCCACTAACTTTCCATTTACCCTGGAATAAAAAGAACAAAATACAATTATCTCAGCACTTTGATAAACTTTTCTATTTGCAGCACACTGAGCATCTTATGATTAAGACTTTGACTGCTACCATCCACAAAAACAACACATTATCATTTTTTAAACTATTTTTTAAAATGTAACCTCAGGTATTTATTCCAATTATACTGTTATATCTTATTTGATGGTTTAAACTTAAATGGACATTTATCACTTATTCCCAACCAAAATAGAAATAATGTCTATGAAGGCTTTTATTGTTCTCAGCAAGCCTGTTCTTCAAACTACTGAATTAAGATGGAACAGATGTAGAAATTATAGTTGCTTCGTTGGTGCAATTAAACTATGGCTCATGGTTCATCCTGGCCAACTTTAAAATGGCAACATCCATCAATAACTATTTTTAACTATAATTTTTGACATTTCCTGAGAATGGAACAAATCTACCTGTTCTTTTATCCTTGGTAATATTTCAGAATATATTATTTTACTGGTTTTTTTCTGTTTTGTCTTTGTTTATATCCTATGTAACTTGTACTTAATGTTACCCTGTTTTCAAAAAATAACTGGTATGGACATTATGCTACTTTCCTATATTTTGTACTTTTAGACTACTCATTAAGTAAATAAGGCAAAAGCAAAAGGATATTTTCACTTGTAATCACAATGTATTTATGTTCTAAATAGTTTTAGGTTGCTTCACGGCACAGTGTGCCTATGCTGCCTTATTCCTTTATCTATAGCTATTTCTATAAAACCATTTTTTTGTAATTTAGGAAAAGCTTCAAGCTTCAAATGAATATACTACAGTGGTACCTCAAGATACGAACACCCCACCTTACGAAAATTTTGAGATACGACCAGCTCCGGCCGCAAAAATTTACCTTGACATGCGAACTCTGCCTCAAGCTACGAACCGGATCCGCGGCCATTTGCCCTGCTGCCACGTGGTTGCGGCTTCCTGTGGGCGAGATTGCGGTAGCAAGGAGGCTTGCTCCACGAGGCAAATTTCCCCATAAGGTTTAATGTGTCAGCCGGCGTTGCACGGCTAGGAAATTCCCCAGGCGCGCTTTAGTCAGTTTCACCACTCAAACGCTAGCGCAGAAAGAGGAAGTGCTAATGAAAGGGCCACCTGGCGCCTCTTCACTAACCTGAGCGTGCGGGGGAAAGGCTTTCCTCGCGCGCACCACGCCAAGGGCTATGGACAAAGGAAAGAGCGTGGAGTTGAGGAAGAGGAATCAGTGCAGGGGGGGGGAAGCTCCCGCTCCCGGCTGTGCGCGCCACAAAAGCCTTTCCCCCGTGCGCTGATTGCTTTCACTGGGCTTTTGTCAGTGCACCAAGGGGGAAAGGCTTTTGTGGCACGCACAGCCGGGAGCGGGAGCTCCCCCCCCCGCACTGATTCCTCTTCCTCAACTCCACGCTCTTTCCTTTGTCCATAGCCCTTGGCGTGGTGCACCGACAAAAGCCCAGTGAAAGCAATCAGCGCACGGGGGAAAGGCTTTTGTGGCGCGCACAGCCGGGAGTGGGAGCTTCCCCCCCCGCACTGATTCCTCTTCCTCAACTCCGCACTCTTTCCTTTGTCCATAGCCCTTGGCGTGGTGCGCGCGACAAAAGCCTTTCCCCCGTGCACTCAGATTAGTGAAGAGGCGCCAGGTGGCCCTTTCATTAGCACTTCCTCTTTCTGCACTAGGGCTCGAGTGGTGAAACTGACTAAAGCGCACCTGGGGAATTTCCTAGCCGTGCAACGCCGGCTGACACATTAAACCTTATGGGGAAATTTGCTTCAGGATGCGACCAAATTCGGAGGGTGGAACGGATTAACCGTATTTACATTGAACCCTATGGGAAAATTTGCTTCAGGATGCGACCAATTCGACTTGCGATCAGAGTCACGGAACGGATTAAATTCATATCTTGAGGTACCACTGTATTTTGGAACTGATTCTTCTATATATATTATGACCTATCACTCTGTAATAAATGTGTTTAAAACAAACTTTTTAAAAAGATACATGTTATTTGATCAGGTAGAAGAATATCTTCTCCAACCTATAAAAACACTTCTCCAACCTCTATCAACCTGACTTACTAGATTATTGAGAGAGAAATTCCTTGTGATCCCTCTTCTAGGAAATGAGGGAGTTGAATTTGGAAAGTTCTGCTTCTCAGTGGTAGTGCTGGTGCTACAGAACAGCCCCCCTGTGCAAATCAGGCTAGTCCCCTCCCTGATGGCTTTAAGGTTGCCAAAAAAAGTATTTTCCAGAGAGTGTTCAGTGAAGCTTACCAACTGCACCATCTTTTACTTTTACTTTGTGTAATTTTTATTGTTAGGCTATAGGTCATTAATTTTATAGATTAGTTTATTACTGTTGTTTAAATCATACCATGAAATAAATACATAAATAAATAAATATATATATATGTATGTATGTATGTTGTGTGTGTGTACGTGTGTGTGCACGCATGCTAGATAGCATAGTGGTTAGAACATCGCCCTTTGATGTGGGAGACCAGAGTTCGAATCCCAGCTGGTACCTAGGGCAAAGAGCTCCCTAACACTTCATCTGCCTACCTCGGATATGAGAGTGACATGAACTAAGAGTCATGCTGGCTTGGACTTTGCCCTGATTAACAAGATCCACGCCAGATGTTGGGGAACCAGGACAATCTGATGATAAGTGGGCTACTGGAACAAACCATACATGGACGAAACAAGACAGCCTGGAATTGATGGAATGCTACTACAACAGTGGACCTAATGAGAGGGGATATATGAAACGTATGAGGGGAACTATGGATGGACAGAAGACCTACATCCACGCTAACTGAGAAACAGCAAGTGTAGTTACCCAATGCTTCAACATAGTAAAGAGGAAGCTGCTCTCACAACTTGAGATAGACCAACTACGCATTACATCCTGGACTCATGAAGATAAGGAAGAACAACTGCATGTGCAGCCAACACTGAAGCTGGAATATCACTGCTACTCCCTCCATTACAGAGCACAGCAGCTGATATGAGGCATAAGATCATGGATAAACCAGCTACAGTCAACCCTTGAGACTGATTACCAAGGCTCAGTGAAGTACCATCAGACAGTATGCTAGATGATGCCAACAGAGTCCTCATGACAATCCCTACTAACACCATAACTCAAACCAATGGACTGGTATACACTACAGCCACTGTAATCCTAGAGATGCTTGGCTACACAATCAAGAACAGCAGTACATACCACCACCACCACCACCACCCTGGAAAATGAGGTTGGAGGCTAAGATTAAGGCAACTTGGAGAGAAGTTAGTCAGCTGGTGGAACCATAGAAGGATGTGGAGATTAAGGATAAGACTTGACCTGATCAAGAAGTATCACCTAGAAACAAGGAAGATCAAAGAAGCACTGAAAATAATAAAGCAGCAAATAACAGCCATAGCCAAAAAGATTACCAGATACAAAGCTCAAATTGCATACTATAGGCAGAGTCTCCAAGAAATGTTTCTACCAATCCATCAATGGAGAGACTACAGTGAACCAGTCAACACCTGACAAAGAAGAAACAGTGGAGTTCTGGGTGCAGCTATGGGACAACCTAAAGAAATACAAGAAAGCACCTTGGATAAAGGAGGTGGATAAGAATAAAAAAGAAGCTGAAATGAAAAAACTTGTAACAGCAGCAGAAATGGTGGAGAAAAGGGCAAGGAAGATCAAGAACTGGTCAGCACCAGGTGAAAGTGAACTATCTGAAACATCTGACTGCTCTGCACCCACTTTGCACCCACTCACTGCCAAGCAGTTTAACAACATATCATAAGGAGGTGAAATTGAAGATTGGTTTTTGAAGGTATTTGACTCCCTGCCACATGACTGGATAGTTAGGTGCCTAGAAATAATGGGAGTCAGTAGAAACATCAGAGGCTTTGTACAAAAGCCAATGGCACAATGGAAGACACAGTTGCTGGTCAATGGTGATAGACTGGGAGACGTTAATATCAAGAGAGGAATCTTTCAAGGAGATTCACTATCACCACTACTGTTTGTCATTGCACTGATGCCTCTGTCAACAATACTGAACAAGTCAGGCCATGGCTATCAAACATCAAAAATATCTGCCAGGCTGTCTTACCTCCTTTACATGGACGATCTGAAGCTGTATGGAAAAACATCGTCTGAAACAGAATCGCTGCTCAAGACTGTCTGAATATACAGCCAAGATATTGCAGTGGAGTTTGGACTGAATAAATGTGCCACCCTTACCATCAAAAGGGGAAAAATAGTGAAAACTGAAGGAATCAAGATGCCCTATGGAAATAATATCAAGAGTCTGGATGAAGACGATCACTACAAATACCTGGGCATCCTTCAAGCTAACAACATCAAGCACACTGAAGTCAAGAAGAAGGTTAGTAGTGAATACATCATGAGAGTGAAGAAGATCTTAGTCCAAATGCGGTGGAGGAAATACCATCAAGGCAATTAACACCTGGGCAATTCCAGTCATTAGATACACAGCTGGAATAGTGGACTGGACTCAAGCAGAACTAGAAGCCCTGGAGAGGAAAACCAGAAAAATAATGACAATGAATCATGCCCTTCACCCACGCAGCAATGTTGACAGACTTTACTTACCAAGGAGCATAGGTGGGTGTGGAATGTTGCAAGTACACCAGACAGTTGAAGAAGGAAAAAAGGGCATTAGAAGACTATCTGAAGGACAGTGAAGAAGATGCACTGAAGCTAGTACAACATGAAGGCTTACTGAATACTGAAGAGACCAAACTGGCCTACAAGAAGGATCAAATGAAGAACAAAAAAGAGACGTGGGAAGGCAATGTATTACATGGATAATACACAAAAAGACTAACAGGCAAAGCAGATAACAAGACCTGGCAATGGCTAAAAGCAGGAAAATTGAAGAAAGAGAGAGAGGGGCTAATTTTGGCTGCACAGGACCAAGCCTTAAGAACAAATACGTACAAAGCCAGAATTGAGAAGACAGCAACAGATAGCAAATGCTGCCTCTCCAAAGAAGCTGAAGAAACAGCGGACCACCTAGTTAGCTGCTGCAAGAAGATCGCACAGACTGACTACAAACAATGGCATGACAAAGTAGCAATAATGGTGCATTGGAATGTCTGCAATTTGCAAATACCATTTGCCTGCAAGCAAGAACTGGTGGGACCACAAAACAGACAAAGGAATAGAAAATGAAGAAGCTAAAGTGCTCTGGGACTTTAGAATTCAGACAGATGAGCACCTGCCACATAATAACCCAGACTTAACAATTGTTGATAAGAAAGACAAAAAAGCCTGGATAGTGGACACTGCTATACCTGGAGACAGAAGAACAGAAGAGAAAGAACTGGAGGAAATCACAAAATATAAAGAGCTGCAAATAGAAGTAGAACGACTGTGGCAAAAGAAAGCAAAGATAGTACCAATAGTAATAGGCGCCTTGGATGCAATCCCAAAACATCTGGAGTACCACTTGAGCACCATCGGCACTAACAAAATCACCATCAGTCAACTGCAAAAATTTACATCCTGCGATGATACCTTTAACACCATCAAACAACATCTGCCTATCCCAGGTCCTTGGGAGGACTCGATAGGTGGATAAAAATGCCAGATCCAGTCTAAACATTTGGCTGACTGTGTGACCAATAATAATAATCCTTGTGACTGTTGGTTAATCTTATTTGAATATACTTATTTGAGTAGATTTTTAAAATGGAAAACAAAGTGTAAATAATGAACAGAACTAAACAACAATAAATCAATCTCTATTTTCAAAATCCTAATCTCTCCCTCGATCCTCAAATATTTCTATCTTCATATGCTCATATATTCCTAAAACTTTTGTTTTTCCAGCTGTGGTACCTCTCCCCAATAAAAGGCATCTTTAAATACATCCATATTTTTTCCTTGTTGCTCTATAAGCTTAAGTGTTCTTCCAGCAACTATGAGATGCCACATTACCCCAGTTTCAAACTTAGAATATATATACTTTCCCTGAGACAGCCTTCCCAATTTCTTCTCTGTGTTAGTTTTCTTCTATTCTAGACTATGGCAGAAATTTTTCTCTGGAAAATTTATGAACATTGTTGGCATTTTACAAGCACCTAATGTGTCCAGAAACAACTCCCTTGGAGTCCAGCGGCCTCCCTGACCCACGTCACTTTGTATTATATAATTTCTGACCGCAAATGGCTTTTTTGGACTATAAAAATAATGGACAGATATAGCTCAATGTTTGTTCAGAAATTAAGTCTGCACAAATAGTAAAGAGAATCCAGTGAGGGAGAAATAGAAGAGGTGGCAAGCAACATTATGATAAATACTGTAACTGTTTTATATCTGGTAAATTGGCAAGCACCTTACCAGCCACTTTGTGAGAACACCCACAATACATTCTCAAAATTCAAAATGTGTCTACCAGCCCCCAAGGATCAAAATTTCTTCTTTTTCTTAGCATATCTTTCCATTTTATTGTTTTTATTTACAGAATGGGAGGCTATGTGATTATTTTTTCCCATAGTTATCTATCTGGATCATAGGATTACATGTCAACATTACTCTTTTGCTGTTACTTATAAGAATTATCCAACTCTCACTAATACAAATAAAAAAATGGGAAGAGACATCCACCTGACATTTCTTTTCACTTTAGCCTATTAAAACAAACAACTTTCAAACGTTTTTCAATCTAAGAAGCATTTGTAAACTATTAGTTTAATATAAATAAAATAAATAAATAAAATAAAAATATTAACTCCCTAACAATTATAATTTCAATTGTTAAACTTTCAAGCAAGTATATACTTTTAGAATATAGATAAGGTTTTGACATTAGGTTGTTCTGGGCTTAGAAACATACACAGTAGTAGATTCAATTCAAACAAATAATTTTTGCCCATAGTGTGACAAGCAGACAACTTGAAATTGTCAATTGAATTAGTTTGGTTAATTAGTTAAACAAATGTTTTCCGCAGATAGAAAAATAAAATTTAGCAGATCATCACAGAGTCTAAAGTACAGGAAACATTTTTAAACAGTTCAACTGTAGGTTACACCTTTTGTAGTATATTGACCGCAGAAGCTTATGGATATATACACACATGGCTGAGGGAGATAGGAAAGGAGAATTTGGAAGCATAGGTGAAAAAATATTGAAAAAAATCATGCCAACTATCACTGGTCTCAGATTTAAGCCCATTTAGTATACCTGATTTTCAGCATGAAGTTTTACTTCAATATTGTGCCATCTCTGAGGCACAAAATTTCTATTAATGCATTGCTATTAAAATGTTACTTTAATGTCTTCATTAAAATTGTTTTTTTCTAAAATTTGTATTTGACAAAATCTTAAACATGCGAATGTTACAAATACACTTACTTGCTTTTCCCTTTGTACACTGTAGCATATGAACCTTCACCTAGTTTTTCCAGTTTTTCATAAGAATCAGCTTTTCCAAATTTGGGACTTGTTGGCTGAATAAGATGAAAAAAAGAAAAGAAAAAGCATATAAATGTTTACGCACTCATAACTGTAACCTCTAACAAGTATTCAACCAACCATGAAGACCAAATGTTATTACTGAATCTAATGAGATTATACCAGAGATATTTAATGCTTGATCATTCAACACTCCAGATGGTAGGCTTATTTGATCAGTAGCCCTGTATCAGCTGAGTTCAGACTTCCAAAAGGCTTAATTCAAAGAACAACAAAATTTGGATCTGTTGCATATTAGCCAGTGCTACCAAATAAATTAACAAAATATAGAATCTTGTACTCAGGAAATCCAAAATTTCAAGGAGACTTTATAAAGAAAGGAACTGAATTAACCTTTTACTATACAAAATGCAATTATTTTCATTTTATTCTGACCATACTGTACCTATATATAAGTTTAAAGTTGGTGGTGGAATAGCTCAATAAATAAAATCTCACTGATAAACATTCTTCCTTATTATTTAACAGCTTGCTTGCCTATACTTCATCAAAGCAAGCATTCTACCAACTCAGAAATGTAACTCAACATATAACATCATACTGTAGCTCTTCTTTAGCATGAAGCATCCATTCCAGGTCAAAATATGTATCAAATGTATAACAAAAAATTTGAAGATTCTAATGCCTCTGGTAATCTTTTTTTTCCCCTTCAGGTTAAAATGAAAATATGCTTAATTGAATTTCTAAACATTTCTAATTAATCTAAACATTTCTAATTAATCTAAGTTAAACAAAAGTTAAATACTGATACTTCAAGATTAACAGCTAAATAAGCAGAAACCTGATCTTAATTTCATCACTAACTTCACATAAGTGTAGCTAACTAAATCAGAAAAGTTTAGGAGGCACAGATTGAGGATTGTCACATTTAAGTTCCACAAATCTTGATGGCCTGTTCAGCCTATTACAGAGGTTAGTTGCTAATTATACAAATCATGTGCTGGATAAAGAATTTGCAATTTTGTATTAATTGCAAATTAATTGCTTTCTTCTAATTATTTATTTCAAAGATACTTTGGAGGAATGAAAAGATAGGTGGATTTCCTTAGGTAATTGGTCATGTAACTTGTAACTGAACCCTCAAAGATTAAATAAAATAATGCTACATTATAAGAAATGTAATAAACTTTAAATAATTTGCAAAGGTTGAAATATGCTTAATAATCTGTCCCTCCTTTCTCATGCTTGTACTTTTGTATATTACTCTGCATATGTAAAATATGGAATAGCAGTCACTAATGTCATGCAAATTTCCCACTAGCTTTTTTTAGAATATAGCTATTACAGCACTGTTGTAAGGATTGAAGCTGGCAACAGAGAACCATGATGCTCGGGCCAAGCAGAAACATTATGTAAACATGTAAGATAAATTCCCAATCTCAAAACTGAGAAAATTGGCTGAAAGGATGGGAGGAAAAGGCCCATAATTTAAACACTGTGGCTGACATATAAAGCTTGATTCTCATGTTCTGCTGAAGGCAAATCATTCGCATATATATGACATCCTTCTTCTCTGCAATAAAGCAACTCATCCAGCTATGCTGAATCTATGAAGCTTCTGCTGTTTGCTAGTTAATGAGTTTCTTTCTCAACTGAAAAGCAGAGATTTACTGTCATGCACGGAGTGAAGTCTGAGAGAAAGATCTGTCTAATCCAACTCTCAAAACTATGGGGAAAGAACCCACAATATGATCCCAAGATTAAAAAATGGCTATATATATTCTTGCAATCCCTGACTATGGATCAAGTTACCAATATTTTGCTCCAGCATCAGAACCAAGTTGTAATCCTTAACTCAGAGCAGCAAGTGGGACTGAATCTCCCTGTAGAGAAATACAGAGATATCCATGAAGAAGGTATGTAGCAACCATTAGGAAAACATGAACTTAGCCCAAAAAGACAGGAAGGGATGAGGAAGAAACTCAAGGTCTGGCTTTCTTTGAAATAAGAGGGTGGCAAAGAGAAATACTGTCAGGCTTTCAAGACTGTTGTCACCCCTATGAGGTAAAACAAGTGAGGAAACAGACACTAGAATAAATGCTAGAACTCTACCGATATAAATTATAAAAGACTTGGGAAAAGATACTCAGATGTCAGGATGTTCTATGCCTACAAAGATCAGAATTGTGCAGGCAGTGACTTTCCTGTGACATTCAATTGAAGCAAAAGTTGAACTTTGAAGAAGCAGGATAAAAAGAGTATCAACACTTTTGAACCTTGGCATTGGAAATGACTCATGAGAATACCATGGATAACCAAGAAAACACACAAAGGAACTGTTGAACAATTCAACCCAGAATTCTCACTTGAGGCACAAATGACCAGGCTCAAATTATCATACTTAAGATATATTGTGCAAAGACCTAGCTCTTTGAAAAGTCTATAATACTGAGAAAGGTGGAAGGAAAGAGAAGAGGATATCAGCAGCAAGGTGGATGGATTCAATTATAGTAGAGATGGATGCACAGTTGGACGATCTGAAGGATTAAGGTTGGGGATAGGTGACTGGGAGAAAATCTATCTATGTGGTCACTAAATCAACCCTTGCTTGATAGCACATAATAATAACAACAGAATCTAATTTCAATCCATTTTAATTTGCTGATACTTAAGACATCAATACTGTAGGTAGTTGATTTATTTCCTTTTTCACTATGTTGAGCTTTCCTATGTTCATGCTCCTAACATTCCATGTCCCCACTGTAATTCTGTCTTTGCAGCTTCAGATTATCTTTTCCTGCATGGCAACATCAGCAACCAGATGTCCCAAAGGCTTTAATCTAGCCATGCCATAAACATTAGTAGTGTGAAACAGCCAAGGCTTTTCCTCAGCAACATGTTGAGAGTCATCCGGTGCTCTGTCATGGTCAACAGCTTTATCTTGTCTAACCATGCAGGAGATTTTTTGATAAAATACAGGAATAGTTTGACATTGTCCTCACCCACACAATATAAAATGATGCCTTTCCTGTTGTCACTAAAGTGACCATCCACCTCCAGCACCTTCCTATATTACTGCTGTCCAATTTAGATTCCTGTTTGCTTTAGCCGGACAGCTGGGATGACCATCATGTCTTGGATAAGCCTGCAGGGACTATATACATGGAACTACCCAATATCAAAGACAGAGCTGGCCTGCATAAAATTCATGCAAACTTACAGAAAGTAAGTTTATTTATCTACCTTTTTTCATTTCCTTAAAGTGCTGCTACCATTTTTATTAAGAAGAATGACCCTCTACATGTATTTCATGATTACCTGCTTAAGAACTCTGTACCCATTAGGGACCACTGTCTTCTTCCCCTCGTTTCTGAGTTCTTGAAATGGTTGCTGAAGGAACATATATTTTACTAAGGGACTTACAATCTGATTCCATGAAAGACAGCATTAACAGTTAACATTCCACGATACTCATGATGGGAAGTTTGCATATATGGCAGTGCTGTTCAGATTAGCATGCAGTCCCTAGGTCTTTATCTGATTTATGTATCACATTCTTCATGATTTTTTGGATGTTTTTTGGGGGGGCATTTATTTGTGGAGAGCAGGATCCTCAGACAATTCTGAGGATCCTGCTCTCCACACTGAACAAATTGTTTATGAAAGATTGTAGGTACCTAGTCAACAAGTTAAGGAGCGGTTATCATAAGTGAAAATTGATTGAACCTTTTTACTCATCTCTGAACAAGGTGAACACATACATAGCAGACTTCATCACATCTTCAGGGCAGCTCATTATAAGGAACTGAGCAACTCTTAACCAGTTATTATAACAAAAAAGGTCTGACCTTAATTTTTATATTGTATAAATATATTTTCATGCATATCATTTGTCTACTGCCTAGCTTGATGTTCTGGATGTACTGATGAATTCTGGAGTGACATGGTTCCCTCTTGATAGCCAACTACTAAAATATTTGCATTAACTGGCAGCCATAACCTTATTTACATTATGAAAAATTTAATGCTTCATATTAACGTTTCTCAACCTCAGGTCTCTAGTTATTACTTAAGCAGAACCTACTGATTTTGAGGACTTGTTTATGCTACCTAGGAACATCAAGAACTGTATTCCATCACAGTTCCAAGACCAGGAAAAGGCAGGTTTAATGTTAAAGAAATTATAAAATTTTACAAAAATGAATATTTGAAGGCTCTGCACATCTGGCACCCCAATGTTCTAAATCCAGGATTTAAAATATGAACCAAAGTTTCAGCACTTTTCAACAGCTATTTGCCAACTCCAAAAAATAATTTTGGCCTCATCATCTTCAGAAGCTTTTTGATACATGTAATTAATGTTTGCTTATTGTTATCAGAGGAGCTAATTTTAAAATGTATTTTATTTATTTGTGTGTGTGTGCATGTGTATCTCAAATATGTCATGTTATGGCTTGTATAAAGTAATTTATTTCCATTAAATTAGTACACAGTCTTTGCACTTTTCGGTTGTACACTTTTCAGCTGAGAAATTGTGGCTAAAGTATAGTGACTTATTAAATGCCAAGTTAATCTACAGCAGAGGTGGAAAACCTTTTGGGGCTGCTATGATGGCCGCACATTTCATTCTGCGAATCACTGACTGTGATTGAGACTTCAAAATTAGTACTTAGCACTTCAGTGAATGACCCACAAAAAAAAAAAAAAAAAGTTTTATCAAGCTGGCAACCTAAAGATGATCTTATCTACCTGCTCTAAACTTACACGGATTTCTTTGCTGCATTTCTCCAATTTTTCAAGAGAAGATTCAGCTGTCTGGTTCAAAAGGCTAGATGGCCCGTCTGTGACAGAACTGAAAATGGAAGCTGACGATCCTGAATTTGAATTAGCAGGGTCAGTTGCCTTTACTGAAGATGAAGGACTATGAGTGGGTTCCATGTTGTGAGGATTTGTTAACTGTGTCCTTCCATTAAAAAAGTGAATACTATTCTTACACACTTTTCACCTCAGAAACAGTCTCTGGGATATTTTTAGCATTTCAGACAGATAAAGTATAGATGAATTCACCCAGCAAAGCAAAACATTCAGGAGACTCAAGAACCCTTTTCATTTGGGGTGGGGGTGGGGAATCGTCAAAATATAAGAATAGGAAAATTGATAAGCACAACATGAGAATTCTAAATTGTTCTTTGAATTTTTTCAATTATTTAGACCATTTATATCCTAACTTTAACATTAAGTGGTCCTTCTACTGCCATTTTTTAAAAAAGGGGGGCAGGTGAAAGATCAGGCCATTTCGTTTTGTTATACTGTTATAAAACAGTAACATGCCTCATTTGAGCTGATACAAGATACATTTATTTTGAACTCCAGGGAGAGGGTATAGTGTCACTTAGGATTCTTGAAAAGTGGGCCTTGAAGCAACATTGTGAGGTAAAAACTTTGTCCCTCTCATTTTAGAAAATATGCTACTACCTGAGAGAAAGACCCATTGCAAGAAAGGAGTTGAAAAGAGTTTGTTTAATAAAGAGGACTGAACAGATAGGAAATTCTAACTTCAAAAAAAAAATAAGAGCTTCGTGGAAGGCCATTTCCTGATAAAAGACAGGAACATAACTGAAAATAATGGCACACCCTGCCTCCTCTTTTCACGTGGCATTTTTCAGCATGTCTCCCAAGTTCAGAGAGAAGGAATTTCTCCTCCTTAGTTCCAAGAGCAGCATAATTCATTTATCTTGGAGCAATTTCGCCTTAAATATTTTCCTGTCAGTCTAAAAAATAATTTTTTTCCCTCCATGGTATACCCAACTCTAAGAACAACAGCTGATGTACGTACAGCTAGCAAATAAGGCTGTCCAACTAATTTTCTTGGCGAATGTATGCATCCATAAAAAAATTCAATCAAGCAATAAAGGTAATTACAAATCTCGTAGCCCTGCACAGCAAGGACTACATCATTAAAGCCAGAGAGGCTACTCTTAGTTTAATCTGTGAAATTACCTACTGCTGCACATGTATACATCACTGAAAATCTGTTGTGAACGAAAAGAATGTGGGTTAATTTGCTTTGTACAAAGAAATATCCAATTGATTTTTTTCCTGACAACAGTAAATATAAGTAAAGTTAATTATTGCTGCACCAAATCCAGATTTAATTATGCTTAGAGCAGATCCACTGAAATCAGAAAGTTTTGCATGTTAATGAAATCTGGGAGCAAGCAAGGAAGACAGGCTTTTTTAATGGTTCTTTTAAAAAGACAGAACCGTTCTGTCTTTCCGACATGGATGGTAATATTGACCACATTTATGAATCAGAAGATAGCTATCATCATCTAACGATCAGTGATGTCACTGACATAACTCAAGTGGCATCAGCCAGGTCCACCAGACTCTTCAAATGGCCTTCCCTAATACATTGAAAAAGAAACTGTGGCTAACAGCCAGTCAAAACCAAAACCCCAGTGTGCCCCATTTCAAAGCAGAGTATGAATTTCTGAGAAAGCTACCTTGTTAAGAGATTTCAACCTTATATCCAGAAATTTAGATTTGCATGCAGAATGTACAACTATACAGGCAGTCCCTAGGTTAAGAAAGAGTTCTGTTCCTAAGCCTGTCTTTAACTTGAATGTGTATGTAAGTTGGAATTTGTACTTACCAATGGGCTATCTATTGCTAAAAATGAAAACAGTCTGTATATTAAAAATGCATGGCTTCAGCGGTTCACGAAAACATTGCATGGCTTCAGCAGTTCATCAGCTCAAGGAAGGAGAATGCCGCCCACCATTTTTAGTAACAGGCAGCCTGTTTGTAAGTATGAGTTGTCTGTAAATCGGACATTCTTAATCCGGGGACTGCCTGTACTACCTTAGCACTATCTGCTTGGCTATTTTTGCACCAGGTATGCAAATCTACTTAAAGTTGCTCATATGAGTTGCTCCATATGAGCAGATCCTTTGACATAACAAGACAGTTACCCAATCAAGAAACAAGTCCTTTCAAATGGATAATTTCCATTTTCCTCAAAGTAATGCTCTCCTTCCATAAGACATCCCCATGTTTACAGATGATTTGTCACCTCTAGAATTGATTATATCCCCAAAGGTTTTGTCCACATACTTTTCTACCTCTTTCAGACCTCCAGGTCTGCAACATGGGTTTCAGGTGAAGTCCTTGCCAATTTAGACATAACCTAACAGTTACAGGTTGATGTAAACTCAGTATAATATACTGGCTCATTCCCATATCCTTGCTGGCTTTCTACTTTCATAGCTTTTTTAAAAAAAAGTTATTTAACATTCTTAACATATAGTATTAACAAAACAGTCTTTAAACTTAAAGGAAAAAAAAATAGAAAAGAAGTGATCCCAAACTAAAAATACAAACTAAGAAAGAAAAGAGAAAGAGAAAGAAAATCTACCTTATATTTATGCTTATCAATAGTCACTGGTTTATTAATACACCCCTATAATATAATCAGTACAAAATATTTTTGTAAAATATCACAAAATCTCTGCCATAGTAACACATATTGCTATATTCTTTGATTAGTAGAAAAAATATAGCTTTTTCCAAAATAGTTCCAACAACCATTCTTGAACATCTGGAATAACAGATGTTCTCGTGTTTTTTCTTTTTTTATTATTGTGAGCCGCCCAGAGTCACCCGTCGGGGGAGATGGGCGGCATACAGTTTGATAATAAATAAATAAAACATCACTTTTCTAATTTCTTACCCCCCATGCTCGATACAACCTTAATTCCTGATAAACAGTCAAATTCCAAAGCGCTGGTATATACATTTAAAGGTTTTCCCATAAATCTCTTTTTATATGTTAATACACTATGCCAAAAAGATATGAAATGATCACATGACCATTCCCATGGTCATTTTTTATACCTCCAACATAGAAAATCTGATGTTCATCCTTTCAAATACATTATCTGGAGAGTCCAGTACACCCTAAATACAACTTTTGATGAAACAGCTTTAATCTCAGATCTACTGATACCATTTTAACATTTTTAGGACAATCCACTGATGGGTCATTATTGGAGATTCCAGTTCTTTTGTCCATGTTTGAAATATTGAAATCAGCCTCAAGGCCCATTTGGCCCGTGTGTGTGTGTGCGTGCGCGCATGCACGCGTGCCTTCGAGTCACTGTTGACTCCTGGCAACTGCCTGGACAGTCCTTGCAGTTTTCTTGGCAAGATTTCAGAAGTGGTTTGCCATTGCCTCCTTCCTAGGGCTGAGAGGGTGTGACTGGCCCAAGGTCACCCAGCTGGCTTTGTGCCTAAGGCACGACTAAAATGCATAGTCTCCCAGTTTCTAGCCTGATGCCTTACCCACTACACCAACATGCTTAAGTTGAATATACCATCACTTTTGTGAATTGGGAAGACAAAATTCAATTTGAAGTCAGCAAAAATCCTTAAAACGGTCATTATATAACAACTGGTTTAAATCCCAGCTTCTGCCTAAACTTTCCAATAGAATGTTTTTCCACCAATTTTCAAAGTAGGATTTTTCTAAAGATTTAAATATTCATGACTCTTGTTATCAAAACTCAATCTATATACCAATATGGCCCAAAGATTTCTCACCATTCTATTTTAATAGCTTTAATTAATATTAACATGAACTACACTTAAGACGTCTAAAACTGAGTCTTCACTGACCTTGAACTAACACTAAGACTATTTTGTATTAATACTGATATTTACTTGAGAAATCATTGACTTCTATACCAATTAGAAATTTTCTTTAGTAATTCTCTACATATTTTTATGCCACATTAAAATGTTTTGTATGCTTTCCAGAAAACCTATATTCTTTAAAGTCACATTTATTGGTTCATGCTATAGTAAAAGATAAAATGCAACTTTCCTACAAAGTAATTTGGCAAGATACCTCTGGGCAACTGCCAGCATACCTTCATACGCAAGGATGATATTTCACTTATCACTATCTTTTGAAAATAAATAATTTCACCGACAGAACATGTGTGATTTGCTTGCTTCATGTATTGGTGATGAGAGAGATATGATCTATCATTGTCCCCTGTTTGACAGTTGGGCTGTGCACTGAAAAAGGAGTACAGGGGGTGTAAACATAGCACCTATCTGCAAGTCCTTAAAGCAGCCACACCTTTTCCAGGGTTTCATGTTACACACCCTACTTGACAAAGGTACCCCATATTTTTACAAAACACATGTTCCTGTATCAGACTCTAGTATAATATGCAAATATAATATATAAATGATAAGAAATCCCAACAAGAAATCAGTTAAATTAATTAATAAACTACCTGAAAAAGACATACCAAATTAAATGTTTTTAATGTTAGATCCATTACTTTTCAGGAACAAGATTTTGCAGTAGATTCATAATTGTTATAAATTCTTAAAAATTGTATTACTGAAGTATTAAAAAAAACCCAAAAGAGGTTAGTAATATTATACATTACTGTAATACATACCAATCCTTTTTTCTTTTATTTCGTCTGCATTATATTTAGTTTAATTAAAGGTAGTCCCTGGGTTAAGAATGCCCAGTTTAAGGACGATCCATAGTTAAGAACAGAGCCTACTGTAGCAAAATTTGAGTTAAATACACAATGATTTGAGTTAAATACACAATGGCTCAAGTTAACTACACAATACTCCAGTTTACATACAAATTCGACTTAAGGATGGACCTTGGAAATAGAACTCATTCTTAAACTGGGACTACCTGTACTGTAATATATGTCATTAAAAAAAGAAGTGACAATATTGACAAGGTTTCATATAGAGATAATCAGCAAAGGCCCTTGAAATAGTTGAAGAAACTTTTGAGAGAACACAACTGCTTTGATGTGCATTGTCACAAACAAAGAACACCTCCAGATGATTTGTACAGCCCTAACTACTGTTCTAGTGAACAATACTTGCAGTTAAAATATTTGACTAATTTCTGCATTTATCTTTGAGACTAAAATACCCATAGTATAGTAAAAAGATTGTGAAAGTTTTAAAAATAGTCATACTTTCAGAGGATCATTTTGTATTAAGCAACACTGCTATTAAAATACCAAAATATCTGAAACTTGTTTGAAGAATTTAAATGAGATAAATATAGCATGTCTGGACTCACAGAGCTAGGACTGGAATGCCGTCTGATTTTAGGAGATTCCTTCTCAGTAGATGAAGTTTTGAAGTTAATGCAGGCGTTGTTCTCTGAATGGACTCTCTTTACTTGATTATTTGGCTTCTCAAATGGGTCAAAAGTGCTCTGTGTCCTCTGAACTCTGACTTTTTTGTCTTCTGGAATTGTGTCCAAGGGTTTGATCACAGAATCCATTCCTTGGCAGTTCCGTGTGGACATCTTTGTGACACATATCTAAGAAAAGGAGACAAAATGGTTATTAAATGCTTATTTGTTAAAATATTTTTATTTAGAATAAATCTAGGGCCTGGAAAAGTATAATTTCCAACTCTAATTGTACCACTGGTGTGCTACAGTATATTTCAAGAATACTATCAGCAGACTGGCAGGGTAAGAAAGGTAATATTCTCCTATATTTCCATAGATTTATGTAAGATCCTCGGGAATAATTTTTAAAATGTGTATCCATTAATGGCAGCAAGCCCAGCTAGAATAAAAAAATGGCTTCCAAAGAAATAAACATGTTGGAAAACTGGTAAATGCAGGTAAAATTAAGCATTTTGACTTTTATACAGAAAATTATATACTCTTCCTCTCCCCATAATTCTTTGATATATTAAATGAAACCACAAGTTTGGCAAGCATCTGGATTGATCCCTTAGTTTTCTACAATTAAAAATTAATAAAGTACCATATGTTTGGAAACTTTTCGAATATACACCATTGCATCACACATCACATTATTGGCTTGTAAAAAAAATCTATGTATAGTACAATTATTTCTCACAAAATCAAACAGATAAATCAATATTTCAACAACCACACAGTCCAGTGTTCAACAGGTCAATAAAACAAATTCACTCATATCATTATAGTTCTGTGACCTGTTTATATGGATATAATTGGGATTGGATCATGTTACTGTTTTCAGTGGGGAGCAAGTATTTGCAAATTTATGATTCAAAACCACAATAAGCTGAAGACCAACTTTCATAGTGACAAATACTCCAACCCCATCATGAGATAATATTTTTAATAAAAAGCTTTCCTGTATAAGCATGATACTTTCTAAAGTTACTTTCTATAATTCCATTCTTTGCAATGCTTAAATTGATTCTGTCACTTTGGACTCAATTTACTTAAATTATTTTCTGAGAGCATCAAGCTTCTAATACTGAGCAGCAATGAAATGGTTGCCTAGTTTGACAATAATCTGGAAGAAATATCGTTATGATCTCCCCATATGGCTGAATAAGGGCTTTTTATAAAAGGAAAATAAAAAGCTAATCCCAAAGCACAGATGTATATATTATATATACAATACTTTGGAAAGAAAGGCAGAATTGAATAAGATTTTCAAGTGATAAGATGTTCAAAAACCAAAATATCAAATACAAAACGTCTAAATATAAGGTAGACATTTATGCAGTTCTATAAGCAGAACCCCAGTAGTACAAACATAGAGTGCATCATACAATGCAGTAACTAAGCCCACTGAGCCTAATGGGACTGAAGTTCAAGTAAACATACCTAAGATTTCACATGCAGCATCAAAGTACATTGATAACATTTTATCCCACATAGTATATTCAGTATTAGCTAAAGTATTAGAATTTTCAGTAAGCAGTATCAGACTAATTGTCCTGATATTCATGTAAACCTATTGAAAATAATTAATCCAAGTTTGTACTGATTAATTATTGATGGAAATCCTTACTCCTAACATATTTTGCAACATTTGTACTTGTTCTTCTTACCATTTGTTGCAGCAATATATTTTGCAAAATTATTAGCTACAGTTTACAACTTGGTTTTAAATAAGTTTAATAAAAAGAAAAAATAATGGTTTATTGTGAAATGCTTCAGAATTTTTTAATGAGATGCAGAATACAAATATTTTAAATGAAAAAAAACCCATGAAGAATGGTGTATATCTCCATTTAAAAGCAAGGGATTTTGATTAGTATTATATAAAGGTCTTATATTAAGTGCACAAAGATTATTTTGCATGTCTCAAAAACACGGGTTGGGGAAAAGATGATTTGGTATTCTTTTCTAACATTCTTGCATTTTAACCCATACAAACAAACGCTCTTTTGGGGTCCTCCATAATTTTTAAAAGTAGGAAGAGGTCCTGAAAGAAAAAAGTTTAAGAAACACTGCCTTAGAAGATATTCTTGATTTACAAGAACCTTTGGTATTAAAATATGAATTTATATCAACACTCTGGTCATTACCAAGTTGGAAGGCTATAGAAATTGATGGAATATCTACGGAAATAGGACAAGTAACAGAAGAAGAATCTGTAAAGGTTCTAACCAAACTATGCCAGCAAATCTGGGGAATGACACAGACACCAACAGATTGAAAGAGATTAATCTACATATCTACACTAAAGAAACAAGAATTAACAGAGTATGCAAACTGTAGTACAATATCCTTAATTTCACAGGCTAGCAACATAACGCTTAGGATCATACAGCACAAAAGGAGATGCCAGGTGTTCAGAAAATGGCTGAGGAACAAGGGATATTATTGTTGATGCACGCTGAATAACTGAAAAAGCTGAAGAATATCAAAAATAAGTCAATATACGCTACATCAGTTAGAAAGGCCTTCAGTTGTGTTAATCATGTCAAACGGTGGAATGTGTTCAGGAAAATGGGAATCTCAGAACGTCTTGACAATAAGAAATCTATACCACACGTCAGGAAACCACAGTCTGGGCAGAACATGGTGAAACAAACTGGTTCCAGGTTGACAAAGAAGTGAAACAAGGCTGCATAACTCTTCCTTTATTTATTCAACATATACGCTGAATATATCTGGAGGGAAGTTGGATTGGAAGAAGATGAGCGTTGTTTTAAACTTGGAGGAAGAAACATCAATAACCTGCTCTATGCCGATGACGCTACCCTGATAGCTGAAAATGCAAAGGTTCTGCCAGCCTTAGTACTAAAAGTCAAGGAGCATAGTGAAAAAATGAAACTAAAATTAAATATGAAGACCAACAAACTAATGACAATAGGTAGAACAGCCAGCCTTAGAATTGGCAATGAAGATATCTAAGTGATGGACAGCTTCTGCCTTTTAGGATCAACCATCAACAGCAAAGGACAAGCAGTCAAGAAATACACTGCAGACTAGCACTTGGTAGAGCAGGCATGAAGGCCTTGGAAAAGATAGTCAAATGCTGTGATGTGTCTATACCTACAAAGATCAGAATTGTGCAAGCCATGGTATTCCCTGTGACACTCTATGGAAGAGGAAGTTGGACTTTGAAGAAGCAAGACAGGAAGAGTACTGCTGCCTTTGAAATTTGGTGTTGGAAAAGACTCCTGAGAATACTGTGGACAGGCAAGAAAACAAACCAATGGGTCAACAAACAAATCAACCCAGAGTTCTCCCTCAAGGCACAAATGACCAGGCTTAAATTATCCTACTTTGGACACATTATGTGAATACCCAGCTCTCTGGAAAAGGCTCTAATGCTGGGAAAGATGGAAGGAAGGAAAGAGAAGAGGACGGCCAGCAGCAAGGTGGATGGACTCAGTTACAGCGGCGATGAGTTCACCACTGGGAGTGCATCCAATAACAGGTTGTCTTAGAGAAAATCTATCTATGTGGTTGCTAGGAGTTGAAAACAACCTGATGGCACATAATCAATCAATCAATCACTGCATTAGAGTTTTAATATTATGATTATTATTCAATTGTCTATGATAAGAGATTATTAATTCAACAAGATTCCTTCCCATTTTAGGACACCTCAGAAGATGAATACAAAGGACTGGGTTTCAACCTCTTTATGTTGGGAGTGTTACATTTAGAAAGAGACACTGGCTCATATATTTTGGGCTTGTAAACACCATTTTGGCTTAATATTCATAAGGTTATTACTAAGCATAGGGAAAAGAAATAAGGGTTAAAGATACAAATGCAATATTATATTTCAAAATGTGCAACCTATTGAGTATGAAGAACTTTGGATTTATCATGCTGCGATTAAGAAGATTATTTTAGTGAAAAGACTCTAGTGCAACTGATTTAAAATCCTACAGGTGTTCCTTTGCTGGATATGACCAGGCCTTTAGCCGATGTTGCAAAAGTCTGATCAGTGTTTCACTGGGCAGTCAAGATATAATTTGTATTTTTCAAAAGCTCTTTCTTTCCTTGCCTTTTGGTTCATTTGTTTGTTTCCTTGTATTTTCTTTTAACTGTTATATTTGGTTATTCCTTTTTTCTTTCTAGTAATAGAACAAAAGCAATAAAATTAAATGTAAAAACAGCCAAATAAAATAATCACACAATATACGTTGTAAAATGTGTACTTAAAATGACAATTGCTCAACACATTCAACAAGAATCCCATATCTCTTTAGCTGCAGATGTAGTTGTAATTTTGCTTCTTTTGCTTTTTGGTAAGTTTTTGCTTGGTTTTGGTGACACAATTAAATTAAAAAACACTTCACAAAATGATTCACTTTTGGTTAACAAAGGGCTTAATATATTGTGAGCTACATCATCTAAGAATTGCTCTGCCCGCTGGCAATCAACAAAAAGGGGCTTCTTAAAAGCAGGCATCTGCTACCTGTGAGTCTTAGGATCTACTGACATGACTTGAGTCACTGTTGCTATACTTTAGTCAAACACAGGCAGTGAGTAACATGAGTATATGTACTGAAGCACAAGAAAGAAAAACTTTCTGTGCACTATCAATTTTCTAGTCTGCAGGAGGTCTAAAAAGCATTATTTTTTTATGGTAGAGAACACGAGGAGCAAACTGTAGAATCTGCTTTCAAACAATTCTTAGCTGAGTTTCAGTTGCATGAATGAACATTCCATCCTCATAGACACTGATGGAACCACTGGCTGAAAGCCTATACACACATACACACACAAAATATGGTATTTCTTGTTGGCAATGTTTCTGTATAGTAGAATCAAATTTATTTCTAAAAGGCTTCATTACCAAATGTCAAAAAGGGTGAAAATACTAGTTTTCTAGGAGAATTAATGATTTCAAGAGCTTTATGTTAAAGGCTGAGATTTCATTAACTTTATATATCTAGCTTTCACAGAATGTGTGAAGATACACGCTTCTCATGTTATTTCCAGTACATTAAAGAAGTTAGTTTCCTATTTTCCAGAAGAAATAATATTAATAAGTGGAGCCTTGCCTCAAGAGACTCCATTTCTCAGAACCAATTTCAAAAGATGATCCAAAGAATTGAGAGGGGGAAAAGGTCTTAAAGAACTGTGACTCACTTAAAATGACATCACATTTTGGAAAACATTATATCCAGATGAGCTAAGCCTTATGTGTATCTAATATAACCCTTGACAACAGGAATAATATTGCTTGAAAAGTAATTTGAGTCTATTTTGCTTCCCCCAAAATATTATGTCTACTCTGCCTTCAATAATTCAAATATCAATTTTAATCGCAATACCATATAAATAGGTGGAATTGGCAGCAGAGATAAAAAGAAAAAATTATTTGTGGTTCAGGTCCTAAATTTTAGGTACAGGTAGTCCCCAGTTTAAGAACGAGTTCCATTCCCAAGATCTGCCCTGAAGTCAAATTTGTATGTAAGCTGGAACAGTATTATATAATTCTGTACAAGTAGTATTGTGTAATGAACTCAAACCATTGTGTATTTAACTAAAACCATTGTGTACTTAACTCAAATTTTGCTATAATAGGCTCCATTCTTAACTATGGGTCATCTGTAACCTGGGCATTCTTAACCCAGGGATTATCTGTAGTGGGAGTAGGAGAAGAGATTTCTCTTTCCACTTATTTCTGAATATTACCTATTCTTCTTAGGCTACATCTGGTGTGGTATGGTGATTAATACGTTGGACTAGAACCAGATTTAGCCAGGCTGAAGTCCATCTCAGTGAGTGAGGTTGGGCTAGACTCACTCTCAGCCCAATCTATCTCACAGAGGGAAGGGGGTGCTGCATATCCTATCTTGGACTCCTGGAGGAAAGATGGGATATAAACATAACAAATAAATATAAAAACTTTTTTTAAGAAATAGGTCTGAGATGAAAGTATGTTTGATCCACTCTTATACTTAAAAATGTGTTCACTCTCAGCCTTTATATTAGCCCTTTCCCAATGAAATAGTAAGACTAATCAATATGATTTTATGTGAGGCTTAATTAGTTCTTTAAAAACTTAGTCACTTCAGTACAGCATTTCATATCATTTTTGGTTTATTGCTGTTGTTTGATGTTTTCTTCTTTTTCATATTTACTGTTTTGTATCTTGTTGTAATCTTTTTCTCTTTTAAAAATTATTTTTGACATGTATGTAACTTATGTATATATGAGCAGCTTCTACATTTTGGGGCAAGGCTGAAATCTGAACTCAGATATCTGATACAGAAAGTCAACAGCTGCCAATATTTTATAACAATTTAAGAAAACAATTCTAATCATACAGCAGGCTATATGGCCCATATTATGGGCTGTTGCTGGAAGCAACCAGGATTGTTGAACTTATGGAGTCTGTCTTCTAATTTAATACAAATATATTTATTTCAAATATTTAGAATCAAACATGATATATACAAAATAAAGATAATGATATATTAGGCTGATTATGCAGGTTTATCAAATGGATGCATGAAAAGAATATGGTACACCATACAGCTATCAATTATCTAAAGGAAATACAATTCAAAATGCAAAATAAAAATTTTAAGGTCTTCTTACAGGCTTTTACTGAAGAAACCAAATAAATATTAAACAGAAGGGACTAGCACAACCCTGGTGTCAACAAGTAGAAGGATCTGTCTTTCATACCCACTGATCAAACACAAGCAGACACATAGACAGAAATCTTAGTTCAGCCTTTCAGTTATTATAAGAATCATAAAGATTGATCAATCTTTAAAACAATCTTTAATCTCCTAAATTTTTGAGACTATGCTAACACCAGTACATAGCAATGGTTTAGAAAATACTGTGGCAGCCAGTATAATTGAACTTGAGTGATGCTGCATGTTCAGACTTTTTGGGCCCTATTAGCATCAAGAAAATTGCATTTTGGGCTAGATAAACTTTACAAACTGTCTTTAGAATAATCCCATCTAAAGACAGATTGTAGCAGTCTAGTTTAGAGATAAAATAGAAGCTTTACTAATTCATAATTAATGCTCATAGGAATGCAACTTAATATTTAGGCAACACAATCCTGGTGGGCTTTTTTCTTAGATATTCGTATTAATGAAATAATTGTTTAATCATAAAGCCTACAGATAACTAGAGGTTCATATGGCTAAATTCAGAGCAAAGAAATAATAATCATCATTCACATTCTACCTTTAAATTAAAAAAGTAAATGCAAATAACTGTTAAGCCTGCATTGACATCTTATTTCATAAAACAATAAAATATCACTTAGAACCTATATATAGCAAAAATAATTATTCTACCACAAATTCATGAGATTAGTTTTCCACACATAAAATGAGTTTCCATTTCAATCAAATTGTAAAATTTTGGCTCAGCTAGAAGAAAAGAAAGCAGCTTTTGTCACTCACATTTAAGAAAATGTGAGTTATTTCAGTGGTTTTATAATAAGTTTTAATTGTTGGTTTTATTGTATGCTGCCCAGAGTCACCTTGTGTGAGATGGGCGGCCATATAAATTTGATTGATTAGTAAGTAAGTAAGTAAGTAAGTAAGTATTTGCAATACATGTCACACGGGCCTAACTTTGCTTTTCTATAAGAGCAGTCCTTAAAAGTATGGTGAGAATTGATTTTTGATGTATTCCATACGAGACTCTAGTTCCAATAGGACTTGTCACATAATGTCCTTAGGATAAAGACAGGAACAGTGAAGATTTCATTATCTGCTAGCCCCATTTGAAAAAAACAGACATTAATATATTATTACTTAATTAAACTTATATATAAATTTCTCATGCTATTTCTACAGGAAGTATTATCCACTGACTTCAAAATCACTCAGATTTGAAAAACTTTCTCCATACCTAACATTCTAAATTTGAACTTTCAAAGAAAGAATGAAAATATTAATAGATGGTTCCTTAGTATATCTGTGTGCCAGCAGAGCTCCTCTTATGAATTCAGTGGAAACAACTACAGCACTAATACAGAGATCTAGATAACAGGCAGATGCACCACATTTAAGTAAAATGAATTATGTGATTTCTCTTGTGCTGAAATCCACTTGCCAGTCTATTCCTAAGCAATATGCAGTTTATATATTTTATGTTCCAATTAATGAGATTTAATCTTAATTTTAAACATATGTGACTTGACACTTTCACATACACTTAAATATTCCTCTGAGGTCTAATCTACTGCTAGTACTTTCATGCATCCCTTTCAAATATTTTAGAACATCAATATAAAGCCAACACACAGGTAACGAACCAAACACTTCTGCTGACCTCACATCATTTGGTATTTCCTTCAAGGTTCATTTCAGTGTAGTACATGGCTTTCCTCCCTTCCACATTAAGGAAAGCCTCTAATTTACTGAAGCTATTTATTCCATCTAGATCCAGCATGACACAGACTTGTTTGCAGTGATGAAAAAGTGATTGGTCACGTCTTTCATCCACTTGTCCCAGAGGACACTCAACCAAGCATATTTGAACAAAATTGTCTATAGTATCCTCTTTCCACTCTAATAAAACAGACTATAGGCAAGATGCCTAGTTCTTTAAACATCCCCATCTATTTTCACAGAGAAAAAGAGGTTTCTTCTTTTAATCCCCAGGGGATCTCAAGACAGTATGCAGTCTCTTGGGTCATTTTGAACTAGCTACAATGTTTATCTGGCTTAATTTTAAGCATTTAAAAGAAAACAGAAAGCAAGCCTGACATGTACCCAGAATGAATAGCACTTAAGTAGCAAATGATAGCTAGGGATTGGTTTTACTAAAATACCTCAAATTCAATTTATCCTGGTTTAAAAACAAGCGTAGCCTTACCGTTTTGGTGGCAGAATGCTTCTTGTTAGATTCATCTGTAACTCCTTAGCATTCCTCTATAGGAACATTTCTGATTGCAATCAGGCCAGGCTCATTCACAGCAACTGAATTCACATCTTTCTGCACTAGCAAGCTGAAATGGTACGGCTGAACTACGACTAAAAGAGGGGGAAATTATAAGCAGAAAAACAAAGAAATCCCTGAAGACAGGATATTCTCACCAGAACTGCAATGTAGGTGTCGACAATCATCAGGGAAAGAAATGTACCTATCTAAATTTCATTCCCAGCATATGGATATAGGAAGGAAGGTTTTGGGTTGTCCTTTTTCACATAAATTGCAATGGACTTGCCTGTGGAGTTCCCAGGAAGACATTCTATTCAGGCTCTGCAGCAGTGCTGCAGCCAATACATATGCTGTTGATGGTGTACAGCTTTGTGAATATTTTTGATTTAGGAATATTTAATTGACTACACAGGAATGTTTCAGTGGAAGAATAAGCTGGAAATGAAATATGTATAATCATGATTCTTATAAGATACTAGAGGAATAAATTAAGAGTGTAACTAATTATAGCCAATTTGATTGTTTTCTCAGTATCAAACAGAAAGAAAGCCTGTAAGTCACAGAGGAAAGGAAAAGAAAGACTGTGCATGCCATTTTAACATAAAGTTATGTTTAAAAGATGGGAAATTAAGGTCTGGCACAAAACCAGTAAATACTTGAAAACATTCAAGAGAATTTTTAAAGTTCTTTCCTCCCTAGCTTGAAGGGGTCACACTAGTCATCATACAATAAATGTAATGCAGTACTCATATTAGTTATCATGTAATAAAAATCAATACGAGTACATAATATATTTTAATATCTAAACTAGCAATTTCTTAAAAGTAAAACACATGTATTCTGGGGTTTCATATTGTCACCAAGAATTAACAGCATATTAACTGTATCATAAATTTAGTTTCATTTACGATGCCAGGAAGACCTTGCATTTAACTCATTCTAGTACTGGTAGCTTAGATGCACAGATGCACTCTTTTATTTGACATAGATTTCTAAGCAGCACTGCTTTTGGTCAAATAGCAAAGATTCTAAAAAGGTTAATAAGATTCAAGAAACAAAACTGCTCAAAGTCAAGTGCATTGAAACTAATTCACTTAGTAAAATATAGGCATATCGATTAAATGTGCAAATACCACATTTTTACTTGAAATACTAGACTTCTGAATTGCCAAGAACAATTTTAGTGTACTCCAATCTAAGTCTCCTGGTGTGGTTTGGTCTAAAAAAAGAATACACTGCGGTAAGTTAATTGCCAACATTGGTAAAGAACCTTTAGACTTGATTTAAACATGCCACAGAATATCCAAAGCCTTTGAATCACATGGCAATCTATAAGGTTGGCCTAACATATAGATTGGGCTCTCAGTCCGTTGTACTTCTTAATAAAATGGCTTGGTAGCATTTACTTAAGATTACAAATCCTCTTGTGCTAATGCCATATCTATACTAGCCATATCTATGCTATAGCCTCTAAAGATACTGCTACAATTTGGTGGGTTTGATGCAAATTTTGGACTATGCAGAACATCTGGAGAGCAACAGGTGGGCGGAAACTGCTCAAGACAATTACAATCACTTTGAGAAGCATTCATATACTGTATCATTTCAAAATATCTACTTACAGTAGCCATTTTAAAGAACCATTGCTGTTCAGGGAGCTGACCATGTTTTGTACATCATTTCAGCTTAGTAAAAACAATGAAGCATATGAAATTGTTATCATAGCTATTGTTAAGTTGTTCATGGCAATCTTTCAAAAACACTGCTGGATACTAGTACTGTCAACAGACCGCTTATGTCATAATCAAGAAAGCCAGCTGTTGCAAGGAAGCCATGTCAAGCCTCATAATTGGGCTGGCTCAGCAAGGGCCATAAATAATCAAGGAGTAGCAAATAAAGGTATTTTGCAAGACAAATTAATTCTAACCCTTAAAAAATATATCCTATGCGTCCACAAAAGCCCACATTCTTTACATATGCCCAAAATCACAGAAATGTATAACCTTTACATATACACTGAGATCAGATTCCTTTTTGGCAACTAGTAACTACTCCACAAATGGAAGCACACACTGCCTGTATTGCCAAAATCACTGCTTTTAAAAAGATAGTCATAAAAGATAGTAGTTTAGACTATAGAATTTCCATCTCCAGATGTATAAATATATTTGCTACATTCAAATCTCCTTTTGCTGAACTTTATTTTTCAAACTATATCTAGTTTTCTGCTGGTCTCATATAGAGTTTAAATCTAAGGCCCTCTGAGTTCTAAAGCAATCACATCATTTTAGCTGTTGAAAGAATAAAGGCTAAATACAAATGAATAGAAACTTGACACAATAAAAATGGATTTATACCATAAGCCTCTGATATAGGCTGAATTCATTAATGACAGTTCTCAATTTCATATTTTTCCCCTAAAGGCAAACATCAAAGTTTTAGTGTTCATACCAGCTACTGCCTAACCTTTTTAAAAACTGATCAACTTCTGATGCATCACTGCAAGAGACTTCTAGTTCCAAAGTTAGGATTATTCTTCTAATAAATGGAACATTTTCACAGGGTAACCATTTTCACTTTGCAAAATGTCATTTGTTTTTTGGGCTGAAAATGTGCAGGCTTTTAAAGACAGGCTAATGTCAAGGAACAGTACAAAATGGCAGGTATAGATTCATTTAAGGGATTAGCTTCTATGCAAGCTAACAGTAATATAATACTTAAAGCCCTTTACATTTATAAACTGAGCAATACTAACAACTCTACAAAATTAGTACCTTCTTCACACTAAAGGCAAGTGTCTCTAGATTAATGTCCATGAAATTAGAAGTAAAACTTGCTGGCTCACATGACCACTTCTATCATTTGTATTTCAAGGCAACATACAAATAGAAAATAATAAAAGAACATTAAATTCAGTCTGCCCTCCGTGCATGTAGGCAGGGAGGGCTAGTGTAGAGTCCCAATCCCATGGGGCATGGACCTGAAGATAATCCTCCCCTGTATGCTTTGAAACACCTTATGGCATAGACCCATTTGTTTGGATACCCATTTGACTGGATTCTTTGTGAGCCGTTAAAGCTGTTTTGCTTCAGAGTTGAACAATACAGGACATAGCCCTGTGGATTCCCACTCAATACAGGTAGTCCTTGTTTAGTGACTGCCCATTTACTGACTGTTTGCAGTTACGAAGGTGATGAAAAAGTAACTTTATGACTACTTCTCGCATTTATGACCTTTACAAGTCTGTAAAGCAAAGGAAAGCTGAAATAAGATCATAAGCAAAGTTGCAGTTTCACTTAGCAACTGCTTCACTTAACAACTAAGTTGCCGGTCTCAATTGTGATCACTAAACAAGGACTACCTGTACCGTTCTCCAATCTGAACTGGAACCATTCATGAGTATTCTCTGGGTGAGGTTGTTCTGCCAAGTATGAATACATGTAACAGTTGTATCATCTAGCTCATATTTTATCATTTTATTAATGGACATATAAAGAACATATGAGATTTTTTGAATACTTTGTTAAGATCAAGGTACACTATCTTCACAAAATTCTCCCAATCTAATAAAATCTTTTTTTAAAAAGACAGTTTGCCTCTTGCTGTCTCTTGTTAATTGTTGCATTCCTAGCCAAATACTCACAAATACAATAACAACAACAACAACAAGACTGGCAATGGCTGAAAGCAGGAAAGTTGAAGAAAGAGACAGAGGGGTTAATTCGGGCTGCACAAGACCAAGCCTTAAGAACAAATGTATATAAAGTCAGAATTGAGAAGACAGCAACAGACAGCAAATGCTACTTCTGCAAAGAAGCTGAAGAAACAGTGTACTACCTAGTTAGCTGCTGCAAGAATATCGCACAGACTAACTACTGTACAAACAACAGCATGACAAGGAAGCCACAATAGTGCATTGGAATATCTGTAAGAAATACCATTTGCCTGCAAGCAAGAACTGGTAGGTCCACAAAACAGACAAAGTTTGCAGGTGACCTGAGTGATGCTGTGGCCACCCTTTCATGGTGCCTGGAGGCTGTGGGGTCTGGATGGGGTGCAACAGGCTTCAGCTGAACCCTGGTAAGACAGAGTGGCTGTGGATTGGAGGTCCCTTTATATTCAGGAATTTACCATCTTTGGTTTTGGATGGGGTTGCACTGCCCCAGACAGACCCAGTGTGTAATCTGGGGGTCCTTCTGGACTCACAACTCCTGGTCGAGGAGGTGGCAGATGTGGCCTTTGCCCACTGTGTGGTGTGCCAGTTATGCCCCTTCCTGGATCAGGAGGCTCTCTGGTCAGTCACTCATGCCCTGGTCGTCTCTCGGTTAGACTACTACAATGCACTCTACATATGGGGCTGCCCCTGAAGAGTATCCAGAAGCTACAGCTGGTTCAAAATGTGGCCACACAAACAATCTTGGGTGCCCCTAGGATGGCACATATAACACCTTTGCTGCGGGAGCTGCATTGGGTGCCAGTTTGCTTCGGGGTCCAATTCAAGGTGTTGGTTATCACCTTTAAAGCCCTACATGGCATGGATCCCAGTTACCTGAGGGACCGTCTCACCCTCCTTACATCAATCCATCCCACCTGGTCAGGCAGAGAGGGCATGTTGTGGACCCCATCAGCAAGAGAATGTTGGCTGGAAGGGCCCAGGAGGAGAGCCTTCACTGCCATTGCCCCTGCTCTTTGGAATATTCTCCCCCCAGAAGTACGGCGGGCCCCTATCCTCCTGGTTTTTCAGAAAGGACTTAAGTCTGGATAGTGGACTTTGTAATACCTGGAGACAGCAGAATAGAAGAGAAAGAACTGGAGAAAATCACAAAATATAAAGACCTGCAAATAGAAGTTGAATGACTATGGCAAAAGAAAGCAAAGATAGTACCAATAATCACTATCTTAACTATTAAGATAGTAACTATTACTATTACAGTATTACAGTACAGTATTACAGTACTACTTAAGTACTGTACAATCCCAAAACATCTGGAGTACCACTTGAAGACCATCAGCACTGACAAAATCACCATCAGTCAATTGCAAAAGGCAGTGATGATACCTTTAACACCATCAAACAATATCTGCCTAGCCCAGGTCTTTGGGAAGGACTTGATAGGTGGATAAAAATGCCAAATCCAGTCTAAACATCTGGCTGATTGTGCAACCAACCATAATAATAGTAATTTATTAAATTTATATGCTGCCTGACTCCCAGCGACTCTGGGTGGTTTACAATCGTTAAAAACATTTAAAAAAAAATACAAAAAACACACAAACAGCGTAAGACAAAAGAATAACAATGGCATTTGTTGTTCCATTTATTGATATTTCATCTCCATATTCTGGGACCTTAACATTTTTCAAGTTTTCAACAATTACGGTTAGCAGTTCTGCAATCATCTCTTCTAGTTCCTTCAATTTATCTGGCCAAATAACAGATTCCCTTCTCTGTACTTCTTTCTGACAAATGAAGTTGTCAGCAAGAGAGGACAAGAATTTGTGGACCTGTGACTCTTCGAAGTTAGATTTCCAGCAGATGTCAGGATAGTTCAAATCTCCCATTGCCATTATCACATGCTTCTGGAAAATGTGGTAATCTGTCACAGAAAAGCCTCATCTATATCTTCTGTATAACCAGGCAGTCTATAACAAACTCCCATGATGATACTACTTTAGTGTTACCTTTTTGCAGAAGAGGTGGTACTATGAATTTGAAGAACATTTTTCTTGGATCTTGCCTCCTCTGCCTTGCCTGTTGGTAGCTTATCTATGCTGGTAGGCCTGGGAACTCCAGCAGCAGTTTTCCTTCCTACCCAAAAAAAGATGAAGTGCTGTCTCTGGACCAAAAGGACATCTTATCCTGTATCTGCCCCCTTCCTCCTCTGGGACTAAAGACAAGGACTATTTTTTGTCCTTTTTTCTATTAAGTCAACAGACTCTCCAAACAGCCTTTTTTTTCCCCCCTGCAGAGAGCTTATCTGCAACATAAGCAACCTCCCAATGCTTGAGCCACCCCAGAAACCATGGATCTGGCAAACAATTATAGGCTGCTCATGAGCTCTGCTACTCTAGCTAGTTTGTTAATGTCTTCTCTGAAGCAGTTTGCTTCTATCAACTTCTGGGAAAAGGTCACATGTTCATATCATTGAAGTTTAGGTGGTGATGGAAGGGACCTAAACTTGTGGCCTTGTTAGACCAGCTCATCCTTCTCTCCTCTATTTAAACTTGTCCCCCTCCTCTAACTATCATCCATTCCAGTGCTCCTCAGTTTTCCCATTACCACGGGGAGAAAGGAGATCCAATTCATGTGCTCATTGTGGTTTACATGCTGCTGTACTGACTTTCATGCCCCTGCAAGGAACCTGGGAATGCTGACATCACCTGGTCTGGATCCGGCTGCTGGAGAGTCCCCACTGTTGGCAACACATGGAAGTCTTGTGGAGGGCTCAGTGCCAATTAGGCTGCTTGCCTCCTCTGCACTGCACCACTGCTTCTGCAGGCCATCACTTTCTAGTTCCATTTGAGAGATGTAGTGGTCTCCACCATCACCACAAACTTTCTTGGCTGCAGTCTGCTGAATTGGTAGCTGGCAGAGTCATTCTGCTCACTCACCCATGATTTGCACTGCTAGCATTGAATTCTCCACATACTTTCCAGTCTTCAATATTTCCTCCACTACCCCTTTCTTTGTTCTTGACCCTAAGACTGAGCCAAGTGAAAAAAAACATTGTTTTTTCTATAAGGCAAAACTAAAGGATGAAAGGAAGGGGTTTCCTCTATGAAACAAGAAGTTTTAAGTCTCTTGATGGAGAAAGGATTGGAGAAACAATATGGAACTTTGCTTTTATATATGAACACAGCTGCAAGACTGTAATATGCACAAAGATGGAAGGATTCACAAATACCTACAATGGAAGAATGGATTATTAAATTAATGGACTTGGCTCAAATGGCGAAGTTAACAGTGTTAATAAGAGACAATACTGTTTCTAAATTTGTCCCCTCATAGCAATCCTTCTTAGATTAAGTGCTTGGGTGGGGGAAAAAATGAAGCTTTGATCGTGGGATTTAATGATTAGATGGTTTCTGCTGATAGAAATAATGTGAATTTGGATTAATTAGTGGTAAGAGATTAAGCTTTTTTAAATTTGTATTTATATCTGTATTGGAGATAGTCAGAAGTCACTTTGTTTCATTTTTCTATCTGTTCTCACTATTTTAGTTTCTGTCTTTTTCTTTTAGTTCTATTTTCTTTCTTTGCTATACTTTCTGATTTGTATTTTAACTATGCTTTTTATATATCTCAATAAAAGTTTTTACAAAAAAAAAAATTTACATTTCCCTTTGAGGAACAACAGTGTAGTTAAACCCTTTCCTGCTGGTTCCATCTTCAGTGAGGCTTCTACATTTGGATAGCTTACAATGTGACATAAAAATCATTCCTAGTAATTCCACACAGTTCTCAGAGGAGCACAAGTGGACCCCCAAGGTTGCATGTAGCCTTAAATATGAAAAGAGGGGAGTTACTAAATCCTTACTATTGATAGGATTACATTATTAATTGGATTGTATATTCAGGTTTACTAAGTAAAAAACCTAAAAACAAAGCCCAGAGCTTTCCAAAAATTAATAGTGATTTTTAATTCTAATGTAACAAACAAGGAAAATCATGACATACAGTAGATATAGTCAAATCATATTAACTGCATTTAATTAATTCAGTTAAAAAATATACTAATATTTGTCCCAGCTTCACCCACTTTTTACTAACCTTCCCCACTTTTTAGAAAGTGGACCCTTGCATGCCTCTCAAAGGTGAAATTTAGATTTCAGCCCCCCCCATTGTATTTTTTAAATTTTATTTTTATTGTACATGCAGAAAGAAAAAAGAAAAAATAGTAAAAAAGAAAAGAGGAATCAAATATACAAAATCCTTATGTCTCCCATATATGAAATAAAAATGTATAAAACAAAACCATTTGCATGTATGTGTGTCTGTATATGTATATATGTGTGTGTGAACATATACACACACACACACACACATATATATGTGTGTTTGTGTACACACACTTACACACACACACTTACACACACACATATTTCACGGTCTATTATACATTTAAATTATTAATAGCTAATTCAGTTTATTTAACAAAAACAAATGGGAAATGATTAAACATATAAACTACTATAGGTAGTCCTCACGTTATGACCACTCATTCAGCGACTGTTCAAAATTACGATGGTGCTGAACAAGGAGATTTACAACCAGTCCTTGAAGTTGCAGCTGTCGCAGTATACCTGTGGTCACGTGATTGCGATTTGGGCACTTGGCAACCAGCTCACAATTATGACGGTTGCAACATCCCACAGTCATGTGATCGCCATTTGTGAACTTCCCTGCCAGTTTCCCACAAGCAAAGTCAATGGGGAAGCTTGGGAGGAAGTCACAAGTTGCTCCTGCCCCTTTTTCTTCCGAGGAGCCCCTGGGTGGCATCGGGATCTTGTACTCTGTAGTGCCTGCCTGTACTCTGTAGTGCCCACCCATGACACCCACCCACCCATCTGCACTCCATAGCACCTGCCTGCCCACCCACACTCTGTAACATCCACCCGCCCATACTCCCTAGTGCTGGCCCACAGCACCCACCCATCTGCCTGTAGCTCTTGCCTGCCTGCCAGTAGCTCTCACCCGCTGACCTGCTTGCCTGGGATGCAGTTTCAGCGTCTCTTCCCATGTCACAGTCACATGAGTTCCTCGCTTAACAACCCACACGGTCCTCACTTAATGACAGCAACGGGGACTGTCGGGATTGGCATCGCAAAGTAATGCAGTTATGTGACATCTCGCTTTACAACCACATCACTTAGCGATGGAAATTCCGGTCATAACCTGAGGACTACCTGTATATGCAGTCCAAATTTCTAAATAGTCCTCCAATTGGGACTCCTGGCATAAAAATCCTTTTCAAATATAGAAAGAGAGGTGTGTTTTGAGATTTGTATTATAATATAATACAAATAATTATATTATTATAGTTTGCTATCAATGGAAACATATAATGTCTATTTTTATAGCTGTTTTGCTAATTGTATAGAAATCAAACTGTAAATAATTCAAAAGTACACGACCACCTAAAACAATGAGTCTTCCACATCAAAATTCATGTGAAATCACTTTTCTTCAAAAATTCAAAAGGGAGCCACCATAATACAAGACTATATCATATGACCTAATATTGCCTGTTGAGTATCTCATTTCCAACAATCAGCTTATTTATAAACATAAAATAACATATTTCTTGAATTAAATTCTCAATTCAAGATAGGTTATGACCTCTAGAACCCATGAAAATTGCCCAAGGAGAACGGATTTTGACAATTTGGTATCCCTGAAATGCATCAGTTCAGATTTAAATTAATTACAGTAATATTATATCCAGAATAGGCTCCAAAATCATAAGATTCTCATTTATCAATAAATACCAACATGTCACAAGACTATATTCCTTACCTATTTGTATCAAATCTTAAATCTCACAACTCCACCTAATCATATCTGCTGAATATTCAACACATAAGCCATACAGGCCATACAGTCAATGAGAGAGAGGGGATAATCCTGCTGGGCAAATTTATCAAAGTGCTGTATGCTTCTGACCTACAACATAGATGGTGTAGTCACCTGGTAAGAGGTGGCCTTTGAAAAAATTGAAAAAATGAAGTAATAAATAAGTAATCTTATGGCTGCAATTCAAACAGTATAGCAATTCTGGGCAAATGCAGTGTGAGTGTCCATGGTCAAATAGTGGCTGTTACACAGGGATCTTTATGCAAGAAGGAGCTATGTCTATTCTATTCAACAGAATAATGACTTGTTTGTATGTGCTATTGTTCCTAAACCTGAATAGCTCATTACAGCTTCCAACCAGAATGCAACTTTTCTTGCCTTTACAGTACCACCAGGAGTCCCACCACCAGATTAAAGATGACAACTGACTTTGCCTTTTATATAAAGTTGCCTTGCTTTTAAGGATTGATTTAAAACTGTGTTCTCAAGAAGCATTACAGGTAGTCCTTGCTTAACTACCACAATTGGGACCAGAATTTCCATCACTAAGTGATGTGGTCATAAAGCAAGACATCACATGACCGCATCACTTCGCAACTACGATCCCAGCGCTCCTAGTTGCCATCGTTAACTGAGAATTGTGGGTCGTTAAGCAAGGACCCACTCTAATCCATACCATTCCATGCTTGGTCCCTCCCAGCCCCAAGCCTCAGTAAAGTAAGGGACTGCTTCCAACTCCCCCCACCCACCTATTCCCCCCATCTCTGTCCTTCTGGCCGCCCTGCCCCCTGCCTTGTGGGGCAGCAGGCAGCACAAGAACCACATGGCTCTGGGGCTGCTTACAACGTCCTGGGAAGCCATAGCTGCCCCAACCCAGTCCCAGCCACAGTCACCCTCGCCATCCTGCACTCCAAGACCCCTGCCACCCTGCACCCCAGCTGACTTTCACCATCTTCTTGCTCCAAAAAAGCCCCTTTGCAAAAAGCTCCTGGGCAGACCTAGGCTGGGCTTTTGCTTCACAGTGCAAAAAAAAAAAAAAAAAGCCAAAAGCCCAGTCCAGCCCTGCTGGAGGACTAAGGCTGGACTGGTCTACCAGGCGGCCAAAGGTGGGACCAGTCTACCTGCCTTCCCAAGGAGAAGTATTGGTCTATCTATGGAAAATGGAAAGGAGAGGGTCAAAGGGGGCTGCGAGGGACAGGTCATTCCGCTTATTGCGGCCAGAGGACCAAAGTTCCCAGGAGCAGGCCACGGGGGAAGAAAACAAAAAGGAGGAGAGGGAGGGAAGGGGTACTGCTTTTTTTTTTTTTGCAGCGTGAAGCAAAAGCCCAGCCTAGCCCCACCCCATCCTGCCCAAGAGCTTTTTGCAAAGGGGCTTTTTACAGCAAGAAGACAGAGAAGGTCAGCTGGGGCAGTGCATGGCAGCAGGGGGCCAAGAGGGCATAGGAGAGGGGAGATAGGTGGGGGGAGCTGAAATGCCCCTGTAGTTCTAAGTGCAGGTGGGCAGCAAAGTGCCCGAATTTTGATCACGTGACCATGGGGGTGCTGCAACAGCTGTAACTTCAGGCACAGGTCATAAGTCACTTTTTTCAGTGCATTTATAACTTCGAACGGTCGCTGAACGAATGGTCGTTAAGCAAGGACTACCTGCATTTAATACACTGGCATCCATAAATCCAAACAGATGTGAAATCTAGTAGTTCCTGTCTAACAACTAACATATGTGATGCTGCATCGCAAGACTAAACTTTTTAAAGTCAAAATATAATGTCACTGAACTTAGTGGTTCTGCGTGCCAATTTGATTTTCAGCAAAGTGTGCAAATAACCCAAGCTATGCGATCTTTTGTGATTAATATGGATATCTGTCTGAATTTCAAAAAGACTCAGAGATATTCTGCATACATTTTGAGACACTGTTTATATTCACATTCACTTTATGGTGTTCTTCTAGCATTCAAATTAGATGAACCTTTATTTTTTCTACACCAATCAACTATTCATTTTAACTTATTCAGTTTCCTACTTCTTTAATGTTTTGCTTCCAAAACAGGGCAGAAACTTCTCTTCAAATAAATAAAAAGTACAAGGACAGTGAATATTACAAACATGACAATCTAATCTATGTGTATATTAATACAGTGTATGTCATTTGTTAGATAAAGACCAACAAATTATATCTTGTCCTATATTATTTATACATTGGATTTTCTTCCCTAGTCCCAGTCTTAGAAAATTATTTATACTCTTGTACTGTCTTATCAGCAGACTGCCCATTTATGCAGATGCTAAGGAACTACATGGTTCGGTGGCTAGGAAATGAAGCTGGGCATCTGATTTAAAAGGTATGGAAAACTGAAGGCAACAAATAAACTGAACTATAACTGTCAACAGAAAAAGTGGCTTGCAGTAGGATTCATACAGCATTCCGTAAGATATAGCTTTTTCACCTTGATTATACATGGAGAGTAATGAATTAGAAGGCAACAACCTAAAATGAAATACAGATAATAATGTTGCAAATTATAGAATGATTGGCCATAACCATTCATTCACTCTTTTAGTGGATCTGCAAAATGTTTCTAATATCCTGCTGATGTGCACTAACCCAAATTATATGAATAGCAGAGTGATCTGAATGCATATTTCTGTTTAGTAATAATCAGTACTGAACAGAAGTGCTCAAGCAATGAAAAGTAGAGAATATATGTAACTCATGAAAAATTATTCACAGATTATGGTAATAGACAGCAATTATTTACCTTATTTTAATAAATTAACAAACCAATAAAACCATGAGCCTTTGGAGACCAATGATATGTGACTAAATACACCATGCTCTCATTAGCATTTTATCCACCCTGTATAGTAGATCAGCATTATGCAGTGATTACGTTATTCTAAAAAAGGGTCCAAATGTGTGGGAGGAGTTAAAAGATACGTTGCAATTACAGTACATCCTTAGGGAAAAGATTTCTTGTCTGCAGAAGACAGAACCATCTACCACAGAAGCCATGCTGAACAGAAAAAAAAATATTAAAAGGATAATCAATCACTGACTAAAGAGCACAAACACATCTGCCCACAAACTGACCTCAGCCCAAATCACCATCCCTTTCAGCAGATTTCAAAAATACAATATTCAAGCTGAGGGTCATAAAATTGGTTTTGATTCCAGTAAAATTCAATTTATTTGGAAGGCAACGTCAAACAACATACAAAGCTGAATTCAAACAGGAAAGAAACATTTACGAATGAGATATACTCATTCTTTGGTGATTTGATCCTCGCAGAGCTTACTGATTCTGTCAAAGAAATTAAAAAATTATAGCACATTCACAGCTATAAAGGGCCAAGGAAAGATGTTCAATGGAAGTGTAAAAATATATACATAAATTCAATGGTTTCTGCCGTGAACATATGGAACATAAAACAGAGAATTGTAATCAGATGTATCTATCCATCCATCCATCCATCCATCCATCCATCCATCCATCCATCCAATTTATATGGCTGCCCCTGTATCCAAGAAACTTGGGGCAGCAAACAAGAAAAAAATGAAAAATTCCATTTAACCCCCCCCCCCCCAAAATATAAAACTTTATAGAAACTCACTAAAACCACAAAACCGCTAATCACATACCCCCATGCTAAGATCCCAATCCCAATACTGGGGGAAGAGACAGATCTTCACAGCCTTCTGAAAGGCCAATGGAATGGGGGCTGTCCATTTTTCAGGAGAGAGGCTGTTCCACAGGGCAGATGCTATATCAGAGCTGCCAAATAATAGGACATTCAGTATCCATGAGGGCTCTATATGTGAAGCTTACTGTGACCATGCAAGCACAATTACCTCTGATCAGTGCACATACAGTACATCATTTATGAAAATCAAAAACACAGGCTGATGAAAATTTTTAAAAAAATTATACACAGTTTGATTGCTGATCATATGAAACAATTTGCAATCCATCAAGACAGCAAACTTTGAATGGAACTTTACCAAATATCTAGCTTACTAATGCCATATTATCTGAAAGGAAAACAATCCTGAATTTAAAATAATCTTGCCCCCAAAAGATTAGATGGAAAAATAAAGTACATACAGACACATAAATCTTGGGTGCTGCCCAGATTCCCTATTTACTAGCTAAAGTTTTCAACTTCCACTGAAACCAATCCTGGAAATTTTCTTCCCTAACAAATGTGTGCATATGATACAGGCATGATCTGGCTAGAAGCCACACTCCAAAACAAGAGCCAGTACAAAATAAATAAATTAATTAAATTAATTAATGCCTATTTATTGCTAGTAAAAACAGGGCATCCCATTTGTAAAATTAATTATCCTCCATTTGCATACACACACAAACTACTCTCTTATACACATAACTACAGTATGTAGAAATCTGGGCTAAGCACATATAAACATATTTAGTCCTACTGAGTTCAAATGGTTTTTTCCCAGTTAAATATGCACAAGCTTACTTACCTGGTATAAGTTTAGGTCAATGTAGTCCATGTAACCTGGAGTAAACTAGACAAATATCTTTGGTTATTGAGCTTTTTTCCTTCTGTTTACAAAAAGGAAATAGATCAATAGAATCCTTTGTGCTCAGCTGGTCAGTGGCCTTTCTCTTGTTCTCTGTTTGCAATGAAGAGCATCCATGGAAACTGTCCTCTAGTTGAGGAACTTAATTTTCCTGAATTCTAAGTAATATGGACAGCCTATATGGACAAAGGAAAAGTTCCATTGGAAATACTGTGTCCATGATGAAAATGGCAAGAGGGCAGGGCTAGCAGGTTCATCCCCTTTGAGACAAGATAGTGGCTTCTTCTACTCTTCTGCTTTCCTTCTAGATACTTTGAACTTCCCACTTTTTCACTCATTCTGAATGGTTCCTACTTTTATTACCATATTAGTGCTGAATGTAAGACAAACCCTCAATACAGAACAAATTATTTGGAGAAAAGAGACCCTTTCTTTTAGGCACAGAGTAAGTCTTTGAAGTTCACCACAGAATGTTACTGGACAGGAATCTGACCAAAATGTGCCAAACAAAAGCCTGATGCACAAATGTGCTACAGAAGAATTTACAGACTCAAATCCAATCTGGCACAGCCTGAAGTCCATTTGAGGGTCTATGCAGTGGTGATACAGGCAGCAAAGCAGCAGTTGCTTATTTGACACATACTGCATCCATGAACTTCACAGTCTGCTGAGTTGTGTGCAGTTGTGCAAGGGCTGACACACATACTCACTGTCTCCTCTGAGAGTTTAATTACAAAACTTGGTTGCTGTTGTTTTAGATATCTCACATTCAGGCCAATTCCAGCATTGCCACTGATGCAACTCCTCTTATATGGTGATTCTGGATCAGTTTCAATTTATGACAACCAAGGATGTGGACAGGCTATTAGGAGCAGTGTGTTCCACCACTTGTCCTCTTGATCATTACCCACATAACAGTGTTGAGTCTTCAGGGGCAGTGCATTGCAGTGGTTGCAGTTCCTCCTATCAGACATTTCCAGTAGATGGTGCTGGGAGACTTTTGCTTGGCACAGTGGTTGTTGGGATATGGTGTCACAAAGGTTATGTTTTTTCTGCTGATTTCTGGGAATGAAACACTGTCAACATGCTGCAGATACTCAACTGGACTGCACACTTTAAAGAAGTAATTGGTACTCTTGAACATTGCTTCAGTTTGATGATGGGCTAAACAAGGGATAACAAGCTGAAATTACATCTAGACAAGACAGACATTACACTGGCCAGCAGGAAGCCTGCCTCAACAGTTCAACCTTTGTAAAGGTTTTGTACTATCTCTGAAAGATATTATTTACTTCTCACAGATGAAGGTGATCAAGTCCAACACCCTGCCCAGTGCAAGAATTCAAATTGAGAGACAGATGCTTCACTACCTTAGTTAATTTGTTTCATTGTTACAAAGTTGCCTTACCAAAATCTACTTTCCTATAATTTAAAACTATTATTTTGGGTCTTGCACTCCATGAAGACAAAATGTTGTTTTGGTTTCTTTTTCTTGTTTCTCTCTCACATTCCTTTCTTTTCAAGGCCATACATATTCATTTACCTTAATCTTACCTCACAGCAGGGTCCATTCTCTTGATTGATTTTTAATTGTCTTATTTTAACTTGTTCCAATGTTACTTTTCAAGGTGCTGGTTCTAATTTATAAACCTCTACATAGCACAGGGCCAGGCTGTTTGGAGGACCTCCTATCTCCAATTATTTCTGCTTGTTTAAACAGAACTAGCAGGGTCCCTTCTAACAAACAGCATCATCTTACTAGATGCAGGGAGTCATGCCTTTGCTGTCACACTGCCTGCCATGTGGAACAGCATCCCCCTAGAAATCTAGATGGCCCTGACCTTGCTGACCTTTCATAAGGCACTAAAGGCATGGCTGCTCCCTTAGGCATTTGGACCAGGAAGTTAAACAAGCTCTGCTGTTTGATCTGTTTGATTATTGTTTTTTACTAATTATGAATTAGAATGATTTTTAGACCTTGAAGATGTTACATTGACTATTTTGAGTGTTCACATTTTGACTACTCTTTGGTTTTAATCCTACTAGGATATCCAGAGTCATCACTATGAGAGGAGCAGCCATATAAATTGTTCAAACAAACAAAGTCCACATTCATCTTTGGAAATGCTGTTCCAAGGGTTGTCTCATTCTTGGCCATGAAGATGGCTATTCAAGGGCTGCCCTTCTCATTACAAAACCCAACTCAGAGACACACACCTGACACCATATGTGTTGTCTTTCAGTGCCAGGCAAAGACCTTTTCTCCCAGGCCCTTTAATTTTCCAGATTTCTATGGTAATGTATTAATCAATTTGATCTCTGTTTTAACCTCTGCTGCTTTAGTAGCTAACTTTATTATTTTAACTGTATATTTAATTTTTTGGATATGCATTTTTATTAAAGTTTTACCAAAAATCACCCTGGGAGTTGGCTAACTTAACAAAAAAATTGAAATATATTTAGTAAATAAATACAACACTTTCCTGTTTCATAACTCAAACTAATACATAAAAGTGGTAAAACAACATTTTTCAGGATGATATCATTTATAATAACCACAGTCAGAATTTGGGTAATCTTTTTTTTTTTTCATTTCATATGTGAGAATAGACTGAATCTTGATAATCCTGGGAGGCCAACTTTATTAAATCTCACAAAGGAGAGAGGAAGAGAGAGATCAGCATATTTGCACAAGGCATAGTTGGTTACTTGGACTTTAATACAAAATTAGCTCTTTGTTAGAAGCTCATTCTAAAAGCCTTCAGTGAACTACTAGTTCACAAGATAAGGGATATGTTCAGGTATATTTATTTATTTTGTTTTATATCTTCCATAGCGAAATATCTAGTCACTGAAACTTGATAATATAAAACTTCTGTATAATATGTTCTTATAACGAAGATACTGTAGTAGGATCACACTTTTAACTTTGTACTGGAATAGTGTAATAAATAAGAGGGGTCAATATGTTAGGAGAATCCTGCGATTTGCAGATAAAAAACCACCCAAAAAGTCAGTCAAACTGTTTACAGTGGTCAGTAGGAGTTTCAGAAGGCTAAGTCTATTGGAAAATAAAAACTGAACAATGAGAGAGAGACCAAACAAAAAAAAAAAATGGATGGCCTACCAGAGCCCTTTATAGCAAAGGATATTGCTCAAAAAAACTAGTATCCTAAACAGAGCACTCTTGTTAGGTAGCATAACTTCTCCCAACCTGTTATTTTTCAAATGTATTGGATTACAATGCCCAGAATTCTAACTAGTATAGATGCTGATTGTGCTAACCAAAGAGTCTGAAGGTGTAGATCGACGTATTTAGGGGACACTTGGGGGAGTAAGGCAACATTTTGCTGCAAAGCCTCTCATCTCTGCTCTAATTCTTACCCTGGAGAAGGCAAGCACAGCAGTGATAATAGGAAGCAAGACATAATTCCCCATTTCAAAAGTTAGAGAACATGGAAGTGTTCAGATAAATATTCACAAAACAATACAACATATTCACATGAATTACTTCCTTCAAATCAAAAGCCACATCAGAAACACAATTTGCCTTGGAAGGAAAAGGCTCTCTTACCAAGGATGTGATACAACTGAATTACACTACTGGCAATAACAATAGCATTATCTGTTTATAGTTCATCATTCATCACTTGTATTATTACATGGAGCTCAAAGATCACATCATCAACCATGATGATTGAACCATTCTTTAAAACAAGGAAAGCTTTCAAATCTAACTTCACATCATAAACACTTATCACAAAGCCAAGATATCATACTGCTTCCAAAAGAAACACACATGTGTTTCTAGCAGGTATGAATGCTAAAGCTGAGAAGATATACCTGTATACTAACACTGTTAGGATACCATCAAAAGATCATTCTAGAAGATTCTGAAGATCAATTAAGATACAAAAAAAGTTATCTCTAATGTAGATCAGTTCATTTTCCAACCTGTTCCAACACCCTTTAGAGAGAAAGCTGAACTCTCCTTTTGCTCTATTTTAACTGTTGGAATTAAACAGGGCAAAATAAATTAATAAATTTATTCTCACGAAGGCAAGTAAAAGGAATGTCAGCTTCAGAAATGCATAATTACCATCATTTTCAATATTCATAAAGTTGCTGAAGGTATTCCTCAAAAGAAGAAAACACTGTCTTCCCAAATATTGCACATAAAGTGTCAAAGCATGGTCACAGAATATATTATGAAGGATAAGCTGTAATGGCAAGATTTCATAAATGGCACTTCTGCCAAACTAAAAATCTCAAAATAATGAGATGTAAATACATTCCATTTAGCTTTCTAGAGAGGGCATGTGTTCAGTTCAGTGTGAAAAGGCCAGTATAGCACAAAAAGACGCACATGCACACACGCCCCAAGATAGTTCTGCACTTCCTGGACAAAGCGGATTGGACTTAGGTTTCTCAAGCAGCCCCAGGCTACATGGCAAAACATTTCTGAAAGTGGAAAAGGCTTTAGAAGCAAATTTGTGACAGAACATGGTACCATGCAGTTCAGAGAAAAAGGTTTAAACGCACAATTCCACTGAGTACCTGGAAGCCTTCAGGCATGTCTAAAGTAGCGTTCCAAATGGATGTTAAGCCTCAGTGTTTAAGTGACATTATTCCCAATTGTTTTCCTTAATTCTAGATTCTAGTACGTAAACAAGTTATCCAAAGCCAGAACGCTTAATATTTACTGAAATGAAACTGCTCTTCCATTCTACTAAAAAAACTTGTGAAGCACAGAAGCTTGCATGCCATGTTATCAATAAACAGCAAATTAAAATGCGTTTGGTTTATTTTTTTTTCTTTAAAAAAATAAAATACTTCTGAAAAAAAATTAAAATGTTATATTATACCTAGCAAACAAGAGTCTCTTCTGTGCAGTGACCAATATAATCAATGTGTCACAAAGAAGACTTTCAGCAAACTACCATCAATTGCAACATACAGGCAGCCGAGTAAGCAATCAAATATATATTAACAGAATGCAATGGTATCTCTGAATTATAATAGAACAGAAACCCATCTTAAATTACTCCAGGAACTCATCTACCTCATAACATGAAGATGATTATTCTTCTACTTTTTGTTGCATTGGTGATCAATATAATTCACTAGGGCAAATTCCATGTTTTATGTGTATTAATCTGTTTATATATTGATCTCACTGGGATAGACTAAGGTGATTGTTTATAAGTAGGACACAGCAGAGCATAAAAGACCATTAAAACAATTTTCTCTCCTTGTATTAACTGATTTTATAATGATCATTTTCAGATGAGTGAAGTGGGACATTTCTTAGTGGTGTTATGGCAGGACATCTCATCCCAACAGTAACTTGTTTTGTTATGTTACAGTTCAACACAGTGGAACTGAAAATTTGAGTAGACTAATCCAAAAGGTCCTCAGACTGTGACTTTTCCTTTATAAATAATATTTTACCTTATTAACTTCTAAAAAGAGGGCTTCTGACATCATTAATCATAAATATAATAAAATATAGCTAAAAAAATAGCTAGTTCATTTAAGCTATGTTTGGTTATTTATTTTTTGAAATATTCATAGTTTATCCAGCTTATTAGGAATATCTGGACAGGTTACAATCCATAAAATATGTTAACATAAAACAAAGAAGTGAAATAAATAGTTTAACAAAATCCACAACCATAACTTAATAATAGAGATTTTCACCAGAGACAATACAACACAGCCAGACTATGGTAAACCTAAATGGAGGAGTAAAAGGTGAAGACCAAGGTTCTAGGATCTTCACCTAGAACCAAAAAGCAGAAAATGCTAGACAATGGTTCCTAAATGCAGGGTGCCTGCAATTCTTAAGATTTAGGCAGGGAGATTGAAATGGGAGAGGCACTCCCTCAAATATCAAGGATCTAAACATTTAGGGCCTTAAATATTATTATTAAAATCCTGTAGTTTGATACAAAGAATATACGTACCAACATAGCTCCTTTAGGACTAGTATTATATAATCTCTAAAGCCATGTAAGCACTGGACTGCAACTCTCATCATTAACTATACAGTACTAGTGGGAATGACAGGACTTGTTGATCAATATATCTGGAGAATAGGGAAACTGCTTCTATGGCTTTAGATTAAAAAAAAAACTTATTTTTACAAAAAGCCAATTTACCTTTTCTTTTTTTAAAAAAAAAAGTCTCTGTAAGACCTTAAAAATTATTTGAGTGCTTAATAAGAACAATTAATTCTTAAAGAGTACTAAATCTTACTTGCAGATTAAGTTATTCTACAGAGTAGTTTAGGAAGCTTGCTTGTTCACATGTAGCTGTGCCTTGCATTATTTCATTGGCATTACCCCAATACCCTGGGCTGAAGAGTCTGGAAGGAGTTGCCAAGCTAGAAGCTTGGGCCACTACTTGGAAAAAGAAATGTTCCAAAGTCCATAGAACAATTAGAACCCATTATTTTTATAGGCTCTCCATTAATTTCATTACAAGCAGACTATATGTTTTCTTTAATGATGAAGGACAGCTGCTCTCAAACCTTTGTCTATATATTCAAAGGCCAAAATGTTTGTAAAGTTACTATTTAATTGACTAATCTGTGATCTTACCTCTAAATCTGCAAATCCTGCCTTGGGAAATAGTTGATCTAATCCTAAATATGTTCATCTTGATCACTTGATAGAATTATATTAGGCATCCTTCGCAGCATCTTCCTTCTGTATGCCACTAAATTCTGGTGTGGCTTTTGTCAAATAGAGCTCTGTTAAAATCAGTTCTGTATGGACAGTTTTCCCCTACTGATATTCTGCTCTTACAAACCTGCTCTTTGAGGGGTAGCATCTATCCATGAAGAGATAACACTAATGTTGATGGAGAGCCTTGATAGACAAATAATACTTCCATCTTGTTTGGATTCAGCTTCAGCCTGTTCTGGCAGCCTCCAAGCACCAAGGAAAGACATCAACAGTATCTTCCCTACAACCTGGAATGGTGATGTAAACTTGAGTATCATCAGTGTACTGATTGTATCACACCCAAAACTGTTGGATGACCTCACTTAATGGGTTGATATAGATGTTAAAGAACAGAGGAGAAAGGGCTCCACAAAATTGGAGTGCCTACAGAACACTACAAAATTATGCATGTCATATACTTAAACTTTGTACTAGTATTTCAACTGAGAATCCAGGAGAAATAAACAATTTACTCAGAATACAAAAATTCCCAGGAAGTTGACAGACCATTCAATGTGAATGACATATAGGACTGACTACAAACAAACAAACAAACATGTCAATCCATGAAAACTTTTGCTTTATTGGCTCCCTATATTGAGTTTACTCAAATGTAAAATCTATTTGCCAGGTCAAAATGGCCAGAATTTCAAGTACTCTTTAAAAACTTGATGTTTCTATATACTTACATACCTATTTTAATTATATACACCAAAAATAAATGGAGAACTCAAATTAAGAATTGCTTTAACTACTGTCTACCCTATGTTGCTAGCAATTCAGTATATCCCAATACTGAAGGTCCTCAAACATAAAGAAATTCACAGAAAAAAGATTATAGCAACTACTGAATATATTCTGTTTGACATGGATTCTCAAATATTGGAAACAGTAGTCACATTTTTCTCTGTCCTATATCTGGCATATGCAGTACAGAAACTGCTGAAACAGTACCTCTACTGAATTTGCTAAACACACCAACATGCATATTATTAATGAGGGCACATTCAATTACTGTCTAATCAAACAGGCGCCACTCCTAACAAGTTGAAAAGCAGAAAAGTCCTGATATTTATTCATCACCAACTTGCAAGATTTGTAGATATTTTTGCCCTCATAATGCAATTGCTTTCCATTAGATAGCTAGCATATACATTTCCATCCCAAGCAGACAGTTTAAACAGATTTAAACTTTGTATAGTTGTAACAAAGTATTTTTAAGGGTATACAAATTTCATTCATTTACTTGTGCCCCACCCCAGATGTTTAGACTGGATTTGGCATTTTTATCCACTTGTCGAGTCCTTCCCAAGGACTTGGGATAGGCAGATGCTGTTTGATAATATTAAAGGTATCATCATCATCATCATCATCATCATCATCATCATCATCATTATTTATTCCCAATCCCAAATCAATCTTCAACCCAAAATTAAGAATTTGTTAACAATTTCAAGTAGTATTCTTCAAAGGTCATTATAAGTTATTTAGCAATTAAAGCTTCATTTAATATGTTTGGTCTTGGACCATAAGTAAAATCTGGAAAGCTTCATTTAAAAAAATACCGTACTGTAATCTCACACACACGTTTGGAAGTTGATTTTGCTAAAAATTATATTTTAAATATAATAGTCGACGTGCTTGCTTTGTTTTTCTCTTAATGTTATAACCAAGCCATTTGAGCTTGTTCAGGAAATTGGTTCTTAAAAAAGACTGGCTTGGCTTTATGTATGAACCAAGCCAGCATGATGGCTGGCTTTCAAGTAATAATTTTAAATTTTGTTTTTAAAATAAATTTTGCACAACTATATAACAATTACATAGTTGGGAAAGTGGTAGTTTGGCAATATAACTTTGAAATGGTTAACTCTGGGTCCTCACTAAATAAGCATTTTAAACTAGCATATCAAACTTAGAAAAGAGCATTCCCTACAAAGCCAGATCTTTCAGCAGCAGCATGCATTTTTGTATCTCATTCAATGGTAGTGCTAGCTTTTGTCCAGCTCTGCTGGACAAAACACATATTGTTAACAGATAAAAGTTAACACTGTTAAACACACACATGCAGAGAAGAAAATTATTAGATAGAGAAGATCCATGGGTACTGGCACAAGACTCTCATGATAACCAACTGCTTTCATTTCCATAATTAAGAACCCCTGCAGTTGCACTAGCTGATGCTTCCAAATTCTTTGCATGGAAACTCAGAGAGGAACAGTCTTCAATCTTCAGTTTTCAATCAGCTATACCGAATGCCAGCTACCATGGATATCTTTACACATCCTGTGCCTCAATGACTGAGACTTTATCTGTGCAATTGCCACAGTTTAACACAGATTTTCCATATTTCAGTAAGCACCCCACTATCCTACCTTTTTCAACTGCCAAATGCTGTGTAAATTGTTAGAAGAAAAGTTAAACGGTCTAATTTCATATTGTGCTTACACAGAGAAGAGACATTTATTATAGTGTAATCAGCACTATTATGTGCACCATAAAAACAGCAAGTGCCTGATTCTCTGAATATGACCTGGGAAACAATTCATTCATTTATCATTTTTATTAGGCCTTGGATAGCTATGAACCTCATTTCATATTCATATCATAATATCCATCAACATATAAATCTTACAATTCTATTACAGAAACTATCCACAAAATAGTATAAAAGCCTCACCTATTTAAATGGGCAGACATGTTGGGGGGAAAAACAAAAACAAGAATTTGGAGGGAGGTTCCAGCACAGAAGTTAAGAATGGGACTGAATAACCCTGCAAAACTGAGTAGGGAGAAAAAAATTCTCTCTTTTTCTCCCCATATACACATGTACAAATACATGTACCCCACACACATACATTTCTGTAGCTCAAAGCAGCAAACATCTTTTCAACATATATATGAAAAACAAAATACTGTACAATAAAAAGGATGCATTTGGCTTCTCTGTGTAGGGAGACAGCAAAATGAAGATATGTACAAGCAGATGTGTTTTTAAGCAGTCTTAGGAGTAAACTGTACCAAACACATTCTTAGGTAGCTTTAACTAAGGCTTAGATTTGCGAAGTTAAAATCGGGGTGAAAAAGCAGCCATTCAACTGGATCTATGTTTTAGAACAGGTTTTTATTGGTCACCCCAAATCAAGATGTGGCAAACTTACTAATTATCAGTCATCATAATGCTATACCACAGTTCTACAGATATTCCTATGTGTTATTTCACTTCACATAGTTAGCAATATCCTGTTGAGACATGGCACTGCAGCTTGACATGTGGGACTATGATGATAATTCTGTTGCAGTATGCTTCCAAAGTTGTTCCACGCACATAACTGACACTGTGTGGCCCATCAACTGAGTGGCAATCTTAGTAAACTCTGTATGCATGTGCATCACAAGCAGGCATTATAAAGATGTTCAAAATTAAATACTATAAAATTAAATTATATACTTCATATATGCTATTGTCAAACATACCTATTCTTGTCAGTCAGATAACTGTGCAAAGTTGTACATTTGTTGGGTTTCACTGTCATATTACATTTCAGTGAAATCACACAAGCCCCTTGTTGCACACTGACATTCAATTGTCACTGAATTCAAGCTCATAATAGGAACCCCTCCCTAAACTTATATTTTCATGCAATTAAAAGCCATTCTCAGAAAAACCTCAGCAGATGCCTGCACCCAACAAACCTTTTCTGACATCAGAAACTAAGCAGAATCTGGCCTAGTTACCAGTACTGTGACTGAAGAAGAAAAGATGGTATGCTTAGAATGTGTGTGGCACACATGTCACATCTATCAACAACTCCTTAAAGAAGCTACATATGTCTTGCCCTAAGGCTTGTACAGCTACCACCAGCAATCCTAGGAAAAGATCCTTTTCATTTAAGGAGGTGCAATGTGCGCACTAATACATGATCCAAGTCACCTTTTCCTCTTTGAATCCAGATCACTGCACAGCCATATTGGTTAGTACTTGAAGGATAGGAGACCAAGGGAAAATCCACAAGGTGGCAATAACAATCCACTTTCATATTGTGGCCAATAAAGCAAATGGACATGATGAAGTCATCAGGAATCCACCTCAGTTGGATACTTTTTTCTCAGAAAAGCAAAAACCAAAATTGCAATGTGTATTAATTGTACATTTCACATTTTCTACAGAGAATCCACTTTCTACAAATCACTTTCAATAAATCCATTACAGTTCTCAGCCTCCATGATTGCAGTGAGTGTCTCAGCAACTATACACAAATATTTTTAAAAGGGCTATGCTGTAAGTCATATTAAAAAATAAGGCAGGTCATCTTTCTCTAATCACAAATAACAGTATCTGCTGAAACTGATAGGAAGGACCTTTGATTACATAACCTAGTTAAACCTTGAAACTTTTTTTTCATTCTGATTCAAATCAGAATTCAGTCTAAGCACATGTCTAGCCTACATCAGTTTAAAAAAACTCAGCACAAATCTGCTGGATTTTTCACACAAATTATTGACAGTCAGATAAAATACATCTTGCCTTCAATTCGTTATTATTTTCTCAAGAATGGATATAAAGGAATGGTGCCAAAAAGAAATATTTCTGATGGTCAACAAGTAACAGAAGTTATAACTTTCCTCACTATTTAAAAACACTTTTGATAAACGCTGCAGGAGAAAACCCTTTAGACTTAAAATCAGTCTTCACTAAAGACCAAACTGAGGCAAATGCTTAGTAACAATCATGCTAATTCAAAAGTACATGGCTCTTTAGTGGAAGATCTCCAAGGAAGATTTAACTACTGCACTTAAAAGATTTATTATAAAACAGACTGACAAATGTGAGAAATCTATTCTGCTTTTAAGCACCCAAAAGTGAACACACACATTTGCATCACCTATCTGTACAGCACTTGGAGATGAAGAAGGTTCTTGATTAATTCAGCAACATGTTAAGCCTCCTTTTTGGAAATGTTGGGCAACTGCAAGCATAGATACATACATTTCATCCTATTTTCTATAAAAGAAGATAGGAAGGAGTCATAATCTAAAGAAACTATTTAACTCCATTAAGAATTTTGCTTTTGTACTCAAGGCAACAAGAAAGCAAAAAAGAAATCTGTTTTGCTATCAGAATGTCTGCAGTGTTTGCAATTTAATTCCAAATCAGCTTGTTCTATGAAGCAGACATTCAGCCTAGTGGAAAATCCAAATCATCCATCTTTATGAAAGGGTACATTTGAATTAAATTGGACAGAAAGTTGGACAGAAAGTAAGGAAATACAAAAAGCTTGCTTAGAAAAAGCAAAGAATAATTTGTGTGCAAATAATTAACATTAATTTGCTGCTTAATCTCAAAACTTAAACTCAGCTGATCTCTGTTTTCTGCCATACAGATATGTTAAGACTACAATTCCCAGAACTACTGGTTAGTATTGCTAACTGAATTCCAAAGATCATAGTCCCAAAGAACAAGGGTTTTCAAACTTTAACATGTAACCTGGTTTTTAAAAAATCTCAGAACCCCTATGGCCTCTGCCTCTCAGACATACAGAGTGATGAGTCGCCATGAGCACAAACACCCCCTGGAAGGTTTATTATTAGCTGACAATCCCCCCGCTTTCTGCTGTACCTTAGAAAAATTGCTACAGACCCCTGACTGTGTTCAAATGAACTTTTTTTTGCCCTTAAATTCACAAAACCAAGTCAAGTAGGATTCCATGAAATACAGTTCAAAAACCTTGATCTAAAAGGCATCAAAGTTGGGAAATTTGCTATGGTGTAATTTTAGCATGTTATTTGCTTTCATGACAAGCAATATTATACAACCACAAGAAAAAATAAGAAATGTATTGAATGTGTCAGTACACTGCATGTACTTCCTTGTTGGGCAACAGTACATTAGCTGTTATTGTTAGTAATCTCTAGCTTAGAGATTTTATCTTGCCTACAGAAAAGCACGACCACTGTTGTTGCTGTTATGATATGGGATACAGCCAAAATGTACGAAAACTGACAGGAATTATATTTTTACTTGCTAGCAGGGATTCCTGCATATGGTATGGGTATGAGTAAGACTGGTAATCCAGTCTACTCTATCTTACTAAAAAACCGTTATGTGAAAGTTTTGCTTGGCCAAAGCCATAATGGGTGGTACTCGTCAATATCCATGGGTCATCTTCTGATCGCTGCATATAGACATTGCTATAACATTAAAAATACAGTGGTACCTCGCATTACGAACTTAATCCGTTCCATGACTCTGATCGCAACTCGATTTGGTCGCAATGCGAGGTAAATTTTCCCATAAGGTTCAATGTAAATACGGTTAATCCGTTCCGCTCTCCGAATCTGGTCGCACCACGAGGCAAATTTCCCCACAAGGTTCAATGTAAATACGGCTAATCTGCCCTCCGAATTTGGTCGCAACACAAGGCAAATTTCCCCATAAGGTTCAATGTAAATACAAACAGTTTTGAAACATATGCATTTTATTTTTAAACCACAAAAACATGAAAAAAAGTACAGTACAGCACAGTATGAAGAGGGAGAATGGGGTGGGGAGGCAGTTATTGTTTGGAGGGAGAGTCCCCCTCCAAAGGGACATCGGGGAGATCTCCTTCAGGGGTTTCTTCTCTTCTCTGCCTCTTAGCTGTTCTGGGGAAAAACCTGTCTAAAGTCAGATGTTTTTTCCTGCGCTGCATAACCCTCCGGAAATGAGAGACCACGTTATCGTTCATCATGTTCAACACTCTGTTCATTACAGTTATGTTGGGGTGGTGCTTCTCAAAGAAGTCCTGGCACTCATTCCATTTTTCCATAATGGATTTAATCACGTCACTGCTAACCTCCTCCCTGTCTTCCTCTTCCTCAGTGGAATGCTCCTCACCAAGCGCTTTCTGTTGCTCACTCTGGAGCTCAGCAAGTTCTTCCATGGTCAGCTCCTCCTCATGGTCCTCAACAAGCTCCTCTACGTCTGCACCATCGACAACCAGACCCATGCTCTTGCCCATGGACACAATCTCCTCCACTACCTCTGCATCAGACCCTTCACAGTCACGTTCAGTGACACATTCTGACCACAGTTTCCTCCAGGCTGAGTTTAAGGTCCGGCAGGTGACATCTTCCCAGGCTTTGTCAATGAGGCTGATGCAGTGGAGGCCATTGAAATGTTTCTTCCAAAACTCTGCCAGAGTCAAGGATGTTTCCTCAGTGACATTGAAACACCTGGTGAAGAGCACCTTTGTGTAGAGCTTCTTAAAGTTGCAGATCACTTGCTGGTCCATGGGCTGCTGTGTTGGGGGGGGAGGAACTTGACCTTTATAAAGTCATACTCAGTGTCCATATCATCCACCAAGGCTGGAGGGTGTGCCAGGGCATTGTCCATCAGAAGAAGGCACCTTTCAGGCAGCTGGTTCTCAGAAAGATATTTTTTAACGCTGGGTGCGAACACCTCGTGCAGCCATTCCATAAACAACTCCCTTGTGACCCACGCTCTCACGTTGGCCCTCCACATGACAGGCAGTCTGGCCTTGTTCACATTGTGTTCCCTGAACGCACGAGGGGTCTGGGAATGGTACACCAGTAGCGGCTTAATCTTCAGGTCGCCGCTTGCATTCGCACACAGCAAAAGGGTCAATCTGTCCTTCATGGGCTTGTGCCCTGGCAGTGCCTTTTCCTCCTGCGTGATGTAGGTTCTGTTTGGCATCTTCTTCCAGAAGAGCCCTGTCTCGTCGCAGTTGAACACGTGCTGAGCGACGTATCCTTCCGCCTTCCTGAATGCCTCAAATTCCTTCTTGTAGGCTTCTGCAGCAGCCTTGTCCGAACTGGAAGCCTCTCCATGTCTTCCCACACTGTGGATGCCACTTCTCCTGCGGAATTTCTCAAACCAGCCTCTGCTGGCTTTAAATTCCTCACTTGCTGCGCTGGTAGAGGGGTTTTGCCGCAGTAAATCACTGTGCAGTTTCCTGGCTTTTTCACAGATGATAGCTTCACTCACGCTATCACCTGCCAGCTGTTTCTCATTCAGCCACACTAACAACAGCTTTTCCACCTCTTCCAGCACTTGTGTCCTCTTCCTCGTTAACATCGTTACTCCTTTTGCCACATCAGCTCCTTTGATGGCATGTTTATTCTTCAAAATAGTCGAGATGGTCGACTTCGCCATCTTGTACTCCGAGGCCAGATCAGTCACACGAACACCACGATCGTGCTTTTCTATAATCTCCTTCTTCAGTTCGATCGTCACTTTCTTCTTCAAACCCTTATTCTTGCCAAGCCCGCTCTGCATTTTCTTTGGAGCCATGCTGACAAGCACACCAAAAACCTTCCAAACGCCACAAAACACACCACAAGCCTCACCGAACGTCTCCTTGCTACTGCGATCTCGCCCACAGGAAGCTGCGACCGCGTGCCAGCAGGACAAATGGCTGCGGATCCGGTTCGTGGCTCGAGCCGGAGGTCGCACGGCGAGGTAAATTTTTGGGGCCGGAACTGGTCGTATCACGAAAAATTCGTAAGGAGGGGCGTTCGTAACCTGAGGTACCACTGTAAATATTGTTTGCCTCAATATTTAATAAGCCAAATAACGCTTCTTGGAAAGGGTTCAAGCCACTAGTGACTATGCTTTTACCTAAACTCTAGATTTCTCTAAGATATGATTTGTTACGTGTCTAAGGAATGAGAAAAGAAAAAGAAATGGAATCATGGAAGCAATACGTCCTTTTGGTTAATTGGGATGAACAAAAGTGGAGCTTTCTTCCAGCTCTGTTTGTCCACCCCCTCTATCCAAATCAGGGGTCTGGATGAACAGTACTCTAGTCTGGAACGTAGGCAGAGAGAGAGCCCGACAGCCTTCTTCCATCTTCCACAGCCCTCCTGATGTGTTGGAATTCACTACTATAATCCCTGCCATGGATTATAGCACTTGAAGACGAGCACATTTGGATGCAACCAACTGGAGAAAGAAGCTGTACACTACATGTACAGAGGATCTATTCTGCAATTGGAGCACTGTTCACACAGGCCCCAGAACTGCATAGAGAAACATTTCTGAGAGAGCTTTTATTTTGTTAATAAAGCATATCAGGTAACCAAAAAAATCCAACTACATGTACCTCCAAATCAACCACATGAACATTACAGGTAGTCCTCGCCTAACAACCATTTGTTTAGCAACCATTTGAAATTACAACAGTGCTGAAAAAACGGACTTACAATCCATGCCCAAAGTTATGGCTGTTGCAGCACACCCACAGTCACGTAATCAAAATTCAGGCACTTGACAGCCTACCCACACTTAGAACCACAGGGGCACTGCAACTCCCTTTATTCACTTATCTCTCTCCCCAATCTATGCCCTTTTGGCCACCCTACACAGCGGCACTTGTTGGCAGCAGCACTGGGGCTGGGGCTGAAGTAGAGGCCCAGGGCCTTCAGCAGTGTCACTTAGCTGCCACAACTGCCACCACCATTTCAGGCCTCTACTTCAGCCTCAGCACAGCCGCTGACAAATGCTGCCTCAAGCCCCACAACACAGCCAGCCATCCCAGCACCACTGTGCAAAGCCCAGCTGCCCCTGTTCCCCTGCGCTCCACAGGCTCTGCTGTGCTCAGCTGACCTTCGTCATCTTCCTTCCACTGTTGATGAGGCGTGCCTGACCTGACCCTACCATATGCAAGGCAGTTGCTGGCTGCATCAGGCCTTCTTCCCAAGGCCACTCACCCCGTTCTCTAAGCCACTCACCCCATTCCTTCTCCAAATCACTCACCCCATTCTTGTGATCCTTTGGAAACCTTCTGATCTCCCTCAGGTCTTGTGAGAATGGGCACGCTATTTGGAGAAAGGCAGGAGCCCCGTTCTCATGGTGCTTCGGAAGACATTCTCCAAATTGCATGCCCCATTCCTTCCTGGGGGCAGTGGAAGCTGGCTGAGACTGCTGAAGGCCCTCTACTTCGGCCTCAGTCCCAGTGCTGCCACTGCTAAATCCTGCTGTATAGGATGGCAAAAAGGGCATAGATGGGGGGAGATAGGCAGATGGGGGGAGTTGCAGCGCCTCTGCAGTCATAAGCACTGCTGGGCCAGGCTGGGACGGCTGAGGCTTCCAGGAGTGGCTGCATCTTTGTGCTGCACTGCAGTACCCCTTCAAGTCATGCGTGGCCTGCACTGGGCCTCCCGCACCCCCTTGCTGAACCCCCGCACTCCTTACCTGGGACTTCTACTTAACGACCCGCAATTTCCAGTTAACAACAGTAACTGGGAGTGCTGGGATTGCAGCACTAAGTGATGTGATCATGTGATGATTCGCTTAATGACCACATCATTTAGTGAAATTCCGGTCTCAATTGTGGTCCTTAAGCGAGGACTACCTGTATTAATTAAAAAATGGAGGACAGAAGGACAAAATTCTAGGATACACATATAAACCGTATGTATAGTTTTTTATATATAAGGCAAATGAATATGTTTCATTGCTTGTACATATAGCATGGTTTAAGGTAACTCCTGTTCAACATGTACATGGAAATAAATAACTCTTTAATTTTTGCATTTATTATTTGTATGACCATTGACTCCATGTATTTATCAAAGGTTCATTTTTACTGTTCTTTAATAACTGCTGTGGCTTCTCTGGAAGAAAGTACAGAATTAACCATTTCTCTGCTTCCAGTTATACACCAGACACGCAGTGTGCACAGTAACATATATGACCCTGCATACCACAAAAGACAATGTTTTACTGGCAAATGTAAGATAGGTTTTATCCTCTCCTTGAGTTTCAAATGTGGCATAACAGTTGTTCACTTTAATTTTTCTAAGTGCTTTTATGCATCAGAATGGCTATAGCTCACCTAGTTCACAATAATCCTTTGGCATACATCAAATCTTATGCTCATTAAGGAAGGTTTACTTACTTTTGTGCAAGAAAACAATGTGCTTTATATTTATCTGCATGCTAGCCAACATAATAGGCTTCTGTTGTACAGAAAAAGAGATTGCATTCTTTGTAGGCATGTTGTAACTGGGTTTACAGAGAACCCATTTGTTTGTGAATCAGGTTAAGCAATGATTTCTTTCTTTTTAAACCTGGTGGTTCACATGCATAGGATGAATTCAGAAACACTGTCCAACACAGTTGTACATCTGAAAGACCAGGAAGATCTATGGAACATTTCATAGTACTAATGAAAGATCAATGGAAAACTGGGATAAATAAACAATCAGCTCTCATCATCTGATGACAAAATGCACTTTTGTAATTAATAACTTATTAGACTCAGGAAATGGATGGCAATTACTATGTTAAAGATATATCATCATTATTAAAAGATTCATAACACATCCAATTTGAATACTGGAACCACTGATGAGATATAATATATGATGGTATTTGAAATGTAATGCCCCCAATTGTCTCAGCTACAGGAATGATTGCACCAAACAAGCTATAAATACTTGTATGTTTATTCTGCAAACACAGTTGTTTATATTACAGCTTTGATCACTGGGAGATATTTGGCACACTATATGACTTCTGGTCACAGCACGAAGAAGACATTGATGATTATTGATTACCGTTCAACCCTGGTCTGATACACTTTTTTAAAAGTTTATTATTCTATAGTAAAGGATTTCATATACTATTAAAAACTGTTACCATATAAACACAAAAAAGAAAATTCAATCATGCTGGCCATCAAATATAAATTAGGAAAATAAGTTTACGGGACCTACGCAAAGTCACAAAATTGTATGCAAGCTTCTAAGCACATAACTCTTCATTGCACAAATTAGAAAACAAAGCAAAAAGTGGGTGGCAGAAGATGACTTGATTCTGAAGCCATGCTGCCTTCATTTAGTCAATATAAATGTGAGAGGATATTGCAGACATTCAAATTAGAGCCTCTAAGTAGGCTCTATCAGATTGCTGTCATGGTGCAAACCCAAGTACTTTCTTTTATGTGAACCCTTTACCATTCCACTCTATTAGATTCCAAAATTCCAGTTTCATTTACGAGGAGGGAAAATTATCCCTAGTTTTTAAAGACTGCCTACTTTTAATAACTCTCTATATCCTCCCCTTCCAGATACAAAGTTGCTTTTCTTTTTCACCTTCCCTCATTGTTGTGGGCTGGAATGTATTGATCTTAAAATTTTCCATTGTGACTCTAAATTTTTGAAATGAAAAGGAATTTATCAATTACAAGTTTATGGTTCTAGATGGCAAGTCTATCCTAATTATTCATTGAACTCTCATTATAAAATTCTGATATTGATGAGTATATGCCTGGATTAATATATTGTTTGTGTACTATATTATGATTTAAAAAAAAAATCAGCAATATTTCAGAATAGGAATCCTTCGTACAGACATCAGGAAGGTGATTTTATAAATCAGAACCATGTTTTTAATTTTTTTGTTTTGCAGCAAGATTTTAAGGAAAAATTGCCGTAGCCTATCCACTCATTCATTTACAGTGAGTTTAGCAGAGATGTTCCAATAACCTGCTATTTCTAAGTGAACTGAAGCCATCAAGATAATTATGTCTTAATGCAATCCATTTACAGTACTCATAAACAGTTAAAATCAAAATAAAGCACTGCAAGTACTTATCTTTGTAGTGTAATTTCTTTACACTACAAATTACTAGTGTAATTTCTTTACCGAATATATGGACAATCAGACAGTCTATCCAGATATATAAAAAGTTTTCCTTTATTTGCACTGGATTCCACATTGGTTCCACATTGTTACATAATTGTGTTGCATTCAAGCCATGGGGACAATACTATTTGAATGGCCTTCTTTTATCTGAGATTAAACACTTTTAATGGGAAGTTTTTTTCCAACTATGGACACCCCTTCATACAGCTTTTATCATGTTGGAATGGTACAGCAGCAAATCTTGTTTTTATTCAAGATTATTTATAACTTTCATCACTAATGCATGATTACAGACTACAGGAAAAGTGTGTTTGGAAGGGGGGCGGGTTGGTGCCTTCAAGCCAGTCTTGATTCCTGGTGGCTACCTAAACAACTCCACGCAGTTTTCTTGCAACATTTTGTTCCTAGGATTGAGAACGAGTGACTGCCCCAAACCATCTGGCTGGCTTTGGGCTTAAGGTTGGACTAGAACTCACAATTTCCCAGTTCCTACCCTAGTGCCTTGACTACAGCAAACTGGCTGTCCTAGGAAAAGTACCATGATACAAATCAAAACTAATTTTCAAGCAAACAACCACTACTTGACTTGGCTAACGCTCAGATGGAAGATTATCAGAAAAACCTAGGCTATAGACTAGATTGGAAAGCTGAAAAAAGATGTCAAAGGAGGCAATGGCAAATCACTATCCAGTTGCTGCTAAGAAAACTGCACAGATGTGTTCACGTAGTCACTAAGAGTCAAGCTCAACTTGGGAGATCTTTGCTTACATTTTAAGAAAGCAGAATAAAAGGTAAATTCCTATATCATTCTACATCAGATTATATAGTTTAATCCATGATTATTTAATTAAAAAAAACCTATAAAATTTATTAGAATTGAAGATTAGAACATTTAAGTGGCAGATTTTTACAAAGAATTCTGCTTACATTAGCTAAATGGTTCTTAATAGCATTGTCCATATGCAATGCACTCAGATTTACTTTAATTTCTTAGTAATTCACTATCAAACAAAAATTATACAAAAATAATATGCATAGAATATATATAGTGTGTATGCCTGGTCAAACACACACATATATATGTTGATTTTAAAATATTTTATAAAACACTTCGCAATTCTCTTGAATCTAAAAGTAATGTTACAATTACATCTTCAACAATTTTCAGTTTAGATCATTCTTACATCTGAACTTAGATACATAGTAAGATTGTTTGAGGTCTTCTATTAAAAAAAAAAGCACTCTCTTCCTTTTCTAGTATAGTGTAAATCCTGGGATGGTCTAAATTTAAACTAATCCGAGATACAGGTAGCCTTCGCTTAACAACCACAATAAAGACTGGAAAATTGGTCGTTGAGTGAGGCAGTCATTAAGCAAGTCACCACATGACCAGACCCAATTTTAAGACCATTTTTACGACAGGCATTAAGCGAATCATGTGGTCTTTAAGTGAATTACATGGTCATTAAGCTAATCCAGCTTCCTCAATGGATGGTTTTTGCCAGAATTCATTTAACAGCCATGTGATTCACTTAACCATGATGATTCACTTAATGACCACTATAGGGACTGGAAAATTGGTCATTAAGTGGGGCAGTCATTAAGCAAGTCACCACATGACTGGACTCGATTTTAAAACCATTTTTATGACAGTCATTAAGCAAATCACATGGTCAAGTGAATCCAGCTTCCCCAATGGATTTTTTTACCAGAATTTGCTTAACGACTACATGATTCACTTAATGACCACATGATTTGGTTACCGACCATGGTGATTCACTTAACCATCATAAAAAAGGTCACAAATCACAATCACATGACTGTGGGGTGGTGGTGTGACAGTTTGCAACAGTCGTAAGTGCGAGTACAAGTAATAAAGCACTTTTTCCGAGGCCATCATAACTTCAAACCATTGTTAAACAAACGGTGGTTAAGCAAGGGCTACCTGTATTCCAAAGTTCTGCCTTGGGTAAAGGAATTGATGTGTTAAACATTAGTAAGTTCTTTGCAACTCTAATAATGTGATATTTATGGTTCAACAGGATTCTTATTGTCTTCACATTAATAAGTATTGCAGCTGCAATATGTGCATACTAAGTCACACATGAAGAATTTATGTATAAACATAGTAGCCCCACAAATATTAGCAAATAAATTATAAATAATCTACGAAAATCCATATTAGCAAGAAAATCACTGTCATATGCTACAGTATGTAAAAAATATTTGTATACAATTGGAAAGATGAAAACATTTGTTCATTGTGAAAACATCACATTTGTATCTGTATTTAATCTTTACAAAAGACTATGAAACTGCAGTTTTGCAGTGCTGTAACTAGCTTCCAAAGTTTATATGAAATACTAGTTACAATACAGCAAAAATGTAGTTTATATCAAAGTTTCAGTGAGACACCCAGACCCTTTAATAACAACTTTTCTTTGGGAATGAGCCAGTCTAAAACTAACCAGCACTGACCATTTGTTTCAAAAGCATATAATTATTCAGATGACTCTTACTGAAGCTCTTACTGATTAAAAATAATGTGTTTATCTTGTGGACTAAAGATGATCATCTATTATCACTTCAGCTCTTCTGGAAAATTAGTGTTATTTCGTACAACATCAACATCCAAAATTACTTAAAAACTGAGTTTAATATATAGACAGGATGGTATAAAAAGCTGAGAATTTATCACCACATTCAGCCAATATCACTTGGCTGCTGCAGAAGCACTGCAAGGCTTTTTAGAACACTACTTAATATGCCATTTGATTACATTAAACTCAGAAATCAAATTAAACAGTGAATCTGAAAGCAACAAACTTGGATAATTCTATCAGCCTGACTTCAGAAGCTACAGAGAATCTCATCATAAGGTAATCGTAAAATTTTTCATTTCCCCTGAGGAAAACACGCTAGGGAAAAATAACCTATCCCAAATAGTCTGCTTTCAGGAACGGGGAGTAACATTTCAAAGTAAAGATTTCATATATGGTCAGCTAAATTTAGACTCCACAAGAACTCAGATTTGTTTCAAGAGTTTCCATTCAATCCCTCTCTCTCCAATAGTGAGAGTATTTCAAAATCTACCCCTACCCCAACTTTTGAAGTCTAACCTAAGCATAAGTAATTTAATATTAAGCTCCCAAATGAAACCCAATGGTTGGGCCAAAGAACAAATTCAGAATGATATTGTCACTTCTCTAATTCCCATTATAAGTTTAATTTTATGGAGTATTATCATAAGTTTGAAATAAATACAAACAGTTCTGGCCATAAGGTCTGATAAGTATTTAATAAATGTACATATTTCTGCCCAACATGTATTTGTGCCATCTGTGATACCTTTCCTATTATAATTTTTTCAGAATAAACTTCTTTAATAGTAACACAAGCAATTTGGTATCTGTTCACACGTACTCTGAACAAAAGGCCCAGCCAACACACAAGCTATAATACATACATTAATTTGCTTATAAACAGTGAAATCAGAAATAGTAAGAATAACAACTAGTAAAGGTAAAGGTTACATTTCAAATGTGGAGTGCTCTCTCAATTTCTATTAAACAAACATGAAACTACCAAAGTCTATAAAAGCATCCTATATTAAGAAAGTTAAAATTAAATTTTCTGACAATCCATGACTCCGTACAGTTTAACTGAATAAAATGTCATTAAAGTTGCAACTATTGTTGGGGAAGACACTTCAAAATCCAAATTCAGCAAAGAGAGTTTAGCTAGGCAATATTAATGGGAGGCTAATAATTTAAAGATGGGGCTCAGAACACAAAATACAAGTAGCGTTGCAATTTGCCTGCTAGCATGAAGCAGGTAGCAACTGCTCCTAAAAATTGCCTTATTCATGATAGATCTTAACAACAAAGTTTTAAGAATAATTTTATGGTCAAGCCACTAGCATTGATTAAAAGCTGCTAAAAGCAATAGTTTCAACACGGGATGACTATATTAAATCCGACACTTTCCATGAAAGTTTGACACCATGCAAGAGATTTCCTTTCTTTGCAATTTGTCTATAATAAACCCATTCTGGAGTTAGAAACAGAAATTAAGCATAATTAAATTTTGAGAAGCTTTCTTTTATTAAAAAGGAAAGCAGTGGAAATTGGGTTTTGTCTCTGACGGTCTCATATCTGAAGATGCAGTTAAACATTTAATGAAGTAAAAGCCCTTATGAGCAAGCACTGGTGTGTGTTCCTTTGTCTAAGCATCAATGAGCTATTACCAGTATCTCCAGTCCCAGAAAACATAATTTTACTGGCCCCAGTCTTTGGCAGGAACAACTCTCCCTTTCTATTTATGATAAACTACATACAGATTTTAAGATTAAGCAAAGTAACTGCTAGTGCCAAAACAAACTGTATAATTTTAAAGAACAGTCACTGGGAAACAACATTCAACTTTCTAGAGTGTTCTCCCATTTAGCACCAACTTCCCTGGAGTGCTACATATCGAACCAAGGCAGAACAGCACATAAAAGGAAGCCTACTGAACCATGCCTTTGTGGAAACAGAAGGATGGATGATGGAATGCTGACTGAAGCATAACATTTTTTATTGGTTTTCTTCATCACTCAATAGAGGCCTATAAGAAACATGACAGCTAGGAATAAACACACAGGAAAGTACCTCTTTGGAGACATATCTTAGCTTTTCTATTTATGCAATGCCATAAGAAAAGAAAGGCATGTGTGTGTGTGTGTGTGTGTGTGTTTGTGTGTGTGTGTGTTTCCCATTGTTCTAGCCCAAGGATCTACCAGAGTGCTTCCAGAGCACTTTAATGATATCCTGGCAAAGGTGTGTTGTGTCCAAATAAATGTTATATTAAGAGAGATGGTAGCTCCAGCTGCCTCTCTGTGGCTGGTCCTGAAAAAAACTTGGATATATTGTCCTAATACAGCTGTTCTAATACAAGATATTGGAGAAAGCTGCCCACAGCCTTTCAAATGATTTTTGTGGGGGAGGCAGAGTACAGGAAAGCTTAACAGGGTGAATACTTCAGACTGTCAAGCTAGCAACATTTTTTCTAAAAACTGCACACAATGCTCTGTCCAAACCTTGTGTATTTTGGAAGAAGTCTGATGACTGAAACCTTTTCCAGCATTCTTGTGGTAATGCCAGCGTTTCTCTATGACTTTTTCCTCCAACATTTCACATCTTCGCTGCTCCATCCACAAAACTCCCAAGGTACAATATATATTACTTAGATGAGATAAATGAGATTTATTGCTCTTTCTTTAGGGGATTCAATCCAACTGAATTAATTAGGCTAATAAGAACTGTTTGTTGCTGTTTCTCCACAAGCAGCACTCTTTTCATCACTTTTGCTCCCCCCCACATACAGCACAGAAAGTCAGGGAATCCTTCCTAGAGTGGAATAGCAGAGGGAACTCCCCCCTCCCCCACTACTACAAACTGAGTAGAGCTCTTCTCATGGAAGTTTTACAGCCCAATTTTTTGAGATCCATTCCCCTCTAACCTGCCCTCCAAAGTAGCCTACTTCATTCTTCATTACTTGATCCAGTAATCTGATTCACACATATCAAGTCATGATGTGGTTTATTTTAGCTTAATATGATAAATGAACCTACCCATTATGTTTTAGTATAACATTCATGGATCGTGTTTAACAAAACATGGCTAAAAATCCTGATTTTATACAATATGCAAAGCCTGAGGGGGAGTCTGTAGAGCTATGAAGAAGACAGTGTGAGTACATCCATTTCTGCCAACAGAATGAATGGCATGTATATCTGGATCCAACTCAATGGTAAGGAAATGAATCTGATATGTGGATAGGAAGTGAATCCAAGAAATAATTTCTAACTGCAATCCTATACCTGGGGGTAAACACTATTAGAATAATTAGGACTTAGTCCTAAATTAACTTCCATAGGCTTCCACTTCAATATTTATGGGACAATGAGCAGGCCTAGAATCAACTTTTGAGGAAGGTGAGAGATATTTAAAAAATATAAGTTTATCTGATCTTTTCAAGACAACTTAACATCTGGAAAGTGGTTAGAGAAAATGTATTCATCTCTTCTAGCTCTTTTTCCCACTACATGCCTGGAGCAGTAGTAATTCAAGATTGCATTAGAGCAGGGGAAATAAATATTTCACCCTCTCAGTTGCTTTCCTTCATGATTAACATTTCATGAGTAGATTTATCCAACAGTGGAGGGTGCAAAGTCAAAATGAGTAGGCCAAGCCTTCACATATATACTTATTGTAACATATGTACCTTAGCCTTTCTCAACCTTTTGAGCCTCAAATTAATTGGGACAACCATTCCCAGAATTCTGCTGGCAATTCTCCTTGGGAATTCTGGGAATTGTAGTCCCAATGCACCTGAAGGACATGATATTAGGGAAAGCTGGCCTACTTAGTAAAGCACCATTTTCAACACTATAGTCATAGGTTTTGTCTGAAATCATAAGCTCATAATCAGCTCATTAAAGCTATTTCCACAATCATCTAGATTCCAAAGGTATATTGTTTCTTACTTTGCAAGTTTCCTAAAGTTGTAAGAGCTGATAAAAGGGTTTTCCGTGGACACAAGCCGTATTAGTACATAAAGTATGAAGAAGATAACTTCTATAGTACAGAATTTGTGCTCTTCACCTCTCATTGCACCAATCAGGATGATAATTATAACCCAACATCATCTGAAAAGGTTAGAAGTTCCAAATCCCAATTATAGAGTGCCTTTTGGATGTATGAAACCTAAAGAATAGAGGTGAGTGGTGATGCAGAGAATGACTAGGGATGGAGATGGCACTTTTTTAGAGTGCATCAAGGGCCCCTAGTATCTTCCTATGAACCACATATTTCTGTTGGAAAATGAACAACAGTCCAGGGGTAAGAAATAATCCAGTCCCTCATTTCTTCCATCCCTTCTGTCTGCTACTATTTTTTATATAAAGATACAATCCTGACCCAACCCCTAGTTCCTTTGGTATCTCAGAAATGTGGATTTCATGGGAAACAGTTACTGCCTTATTCATTATCTTCTAAAGAAGAAAATGAAAGTTAAGAACTTTCATAAGCAAGAGCTATTTGAGGTCAATAAATCACTGGAGTGATTTTTAGGTAAAAATAAGTAGAGACTCCAGCTGACAAAACAAAAAAACTTTGTCCCAATGTGAGTGTGTTGCCCTCTCAGCGCAGTTCATAAAAGCCCTTATACACACAAGCACTCATTCCTTATGACTTTCCATTACCTTATTATTCCTACCTTAGGAGCCATTCAACATCTGCCTTGCATTTTCCCACAATATCTTGGCTTTTATGTCTTAGGTTGCATTTTGCATTGTATAGTTCTTAACTTTGTTTGAGAAACAAAAGTTGTTATGGTCTGCCTAAACTGGTTATTATTCTGATACATTTTTCCTCAGAAAAAAAGGCCACCCAATTTAGTTAAGTTGGTATTTCAGAAAGAGCTTATTGCATCCTTTATGCTTAGCTTCTGCTGCTCCAGAAGTATTTTAAGAAGTCTACTAGGTCTATCTAGTTTAGCATCTGTTTTCCACAGTAGAGAACTGGAGGTCTCTGGGAAATTCTAAGACAGGGTGTACAATTTAGTTGCCTTAAGGACTACACTGCAAACCGGACAGGGCACTTATTTATACATCAAACTTGCTTTCAATTTTCTTATTAAATTGTGTTATTTTGTTGAGAGATATGTAATCAAAGTAAAATCTCCCTCAAATTGAGCTTAATTTCTGAAGATTACATGGACTTACCAGCAATAAATAAGTGGCTTGCCATAGTCATCTCATCTTTCTTTCTGTTTGTCTTTCTTTCTACTTCACCTAAGTAGGCTCAAATCTGGCTATAAAGGCAATCTTATGGCTTTAGATCAAATCAAAAATTTGGGGGAAAAAACAACCACCCCAGAAGATGTGAGCTGCAAAATACCTCTATATTCTTGCTAAGAAATCAACATAGATAGGTACCCTCAAGGAAGATTTTATATTTTTTATAATAAGCACTCTTAAAAAAGAAGCTTCAGGTTTTTTCCTCACTAGTACTATTTTTTCCCTTTCAGAAAAAACTGCAGGTGAAGGAAAGAGGTTTGAGGAAGGCAACAGGGAAAGGTAAAAGGACAAAGAAGGTTATGGGGAAGCAGGGGGAGGCAGAGAAGACAAGTGCAGCACAGGAAAGTCAATGAGTTGATAGAGAGGAATGGTGGGATGAGGGGGATGGTAGGAAATGGTATGGTAGAAGCAGCTGGGACATCCAGCAACAAGCAAAGCAACAGGGGAGGCAGGATAGAAGAGAAAGCTGGAAATGTGGAGGAGATGAAGCAGAATTACAAGGTGCACTGGACACTGTCAGACTGTCGTACCACACAGGCCACAATTTTTACACTCTTGTTCTAAGAATGAAGACTACTGCCCTCCTTCACTGTAGCTTTGCAACATGATACAATGAAACTTGAGGGCTGTGGAGAGGCATCAGCTCTTCAATGTGAAGAAAAAGATATCGAGAAGGTAGCCATCTTTGCATTTACTGCTTCTGCAAATTTTCATCCAGTGGCTTCATTCACAGTAATCTGGATCCTTTCAGGAAAAACAGATAGGATACCCTGCAAGCCAGGTGGATAGATTTGCAAGTTTCCTTGCAAATAAATTTACTGATATTCAAGCAGCTCTGGACACCAGTTGGGTGGAGCGATATGGGATAAATGTGACATATTTCAATGAAATATGGGATTCTTCTGAATTTGTAGAACCTGAGGAAATAGATAGGGTACTCTGTAGTATGAGCTCCACCAGCTGTAAGTGGGATCCATGATCCACATGGGTCCTTCAGGTGATCTAAACAGACATGTTCAGCTGGCTTTAGGTGGTTGATGCCTCTCTGAGGGAGAGCATGATGTCACCTGCCTTGAAAGAGGCTGTGGTGTGCCTTCACTTGGCCATCTTTCAATCCAGCCATACTGGACAACTTCCACCCAGTCTCCATCCTCCCCTTTTGGGGGAAGGTTGTTGAGAGGCTTGTGGAGAATCAACTTTAGGGGATACTAGAACAAATTATATAGATCCCTTCTAGCCACAGTTCAAGCCCAGACAAGAGACAAAAACAGCATTGCTCACTCTGGTAGATGATCTTTGTTGGGACTTGGATGGGGAAAGTGTATCCATCCTGGTCCTATTAGTCTCTGGACAGGTGGCCCATATCTTATAGCATACATTGCTTCCAAAGGTATACTTGGCCCCTACACTTCTGGCATTTTGGAAGACATTAAAAATCGTACTTGTACTGCTATCACAATATAGAATGTTATAGTTTACTGCTATTCATATCTTTGTTTGCAGTAAACTAATATTGGTGAATAATTGTAGTCAAATCATACACCAAGTACCAGTGAAGTATATAAGAGACAGACATTTCTGAGCTCAGGAATAAAAATACTCTACACAGATGCTTTTTCCCCAGTGAAACCACTATCTCAATCTCAACACCATCCTTATAAACTAATAATAATAACAACCATCTTCGAAGACTAGTACTATGATAAAATAGTCACATATTGAAAAGGTTTGGGCAAATGATGCCCCAGATAGTTCCAAACTGTATGTAACAGCAGGGTTTCTATAGCTGGAGTCTAAAGGTACTTTTCTAGTACCTTTTTGTGGCTCCAAAATATAAACATCAGCATAGGCACAATAGTGGATAGGCTTAGGTAACTCAATTGCCATCATTCGAATCAAGGAGATTCGAATCAGATAATAACTCCCTTTCCTGTTTCTCCTCTGACCAAAACATTGGGAACAGCTCACATTATGCATTGCATTACAGTGTAGATTTATAATGAAAAAACAATATTGAAGAGAACCAGCTGCATTGAAATTCAACTCCAATACAGATACAAATATCACATTACATACTGAAAATATCCTTTCATCTTAATGTTAACAGACACAAAACTTTTAAGCTTAGGTGCTATCTACTGCTACCTTTTCAGAAACACATATGGAATAGCATATAATAGTATTTTATATTATATTATTCAAATAATTTAAAAATTATATTAAAATGCAATTAAAGTTGGAAAAAAATAAGAAAAAAATATTGTTTTACTATCCACTCTAATTTGTTTCAAAAAAATTGTAATGGTGGCCAATAATTACAGCACATTTGTAACAGAAATTGGGGCAATGCAGTGCTTTTGAATTGATTCCACAAAAAAGGTGCTTTGGAACATGAAAGAGAGGCAAACTTAACATCTGCCTTCTCTCTGTAGAGTAATGAATCTTTCCCCAAAATTCTGTGGCCTAAAAGAAAATTAAAAAGGCATTTGAAACCATATATCCTGAAAATGCTTTGTACTGGAACTTAACCTCATTTCCATCAGTGGAACAAAGGTCATATTTATACAACTGAGATTTTCCGCTTCCCCCTTTTTCTGCAGCCACCAGTGAAAATCCATACTAGAGCTACAGAACTGATAAACAAATTGATGTCCTCCAGATGCTTTGGACTTTAATTGCCATTTGACCAACCAGTCTGGCCAATGGCAAATGACCTGGGCATTGATGTCCAAAATATTTAGAGGGCACAAGATTAGCATTGGTCTCCGAGCTAGATTATTAGATTATGACTATGAAGATCCCGGTTCAAAGGCTAACTCAGCTATGAAGTGGGTTGATCTAAGAAAAGGACAAACAGAAATGTAAGGTCAGTGTATCTTTCCATGATCACATTCTATCAATACATTAATGTTTATAGATTGTGGGCTATATTCAAAAATATCTGTTTAAATGTCCCTTTAAAAATATGAAGGAACTGTAACTCATACAATGATTGCTTCCTTCACAGCAGGACTATACTAATAAGCCATCCCTCTTTTAACACAGGCAAATACACAAAGAATGGAAAGTCCATCAATTAGAACACATTCCAGATAATTCAGAGTAAGAATAAAATAACTGGTACACATTAAATGTTTTGGATTATAACTACTACAATCTATTCACGTTGCCATGCTGAATGGGCCTGAAGTCCAAATCAAACGGGGGGCATAAGCTTGCTTAGTTCAAACGGTTCTTTATATTCACTGCTTAAATTTCCTCTGGGATTTTCACTTCACACTATAGTATTTCCTCTCATTTAGCATTTTCTATTAGTTCTTCCACTTTTTCCACTCTCTCATTTGGTCTTTGTAGACCCTTTTGTATGTTGGTACTCCCCCTCTTACCCAGCCTCTTTTCAGTTTCCTGGTTCAATCTCCAACCATCATCCTGGTGCACAGAGACAGAAGAATGACCTCTTTTTCACTTTTCCTTTTTTACCAGTGAAGCACTGCTCATGTGTAAAAATCAATAGCTTGCTATATAAAGCACAGAAATGGCAAAAGAAGTTGATTGCTCCTATCTTGCTTTTCACTGAAGGGGTTAGAGATCAACTATTTTCTCCATCGCAGTGCCTAGCCAGCCCTTGGCAATATGTTCCCCTAGCATTAACTTTAAAAAACAAAGCAAAATAAACTTGAGCTGTAAATAAAGCTCAGGAAAGAGGAATGGTTTATATACACCCATTTAATGATTCCTAATATTCCAAGACGATTCATGAATCTCTGTGCCTCTGCTTGTAAAAAATAAATTTGTCCTGCCTGCTTTGCCAACAATGAGACAAGGACAGAAGAACTAAAAACACCCAGAGATATATTATGCCCTCCTGTATTTTACAATGCATGCTCACTCAAGGCTTCTACTCTAGTGTTAAGATCCCATGTTGGTATACATCGTTACCAAAAAAGAAGGGTTTTCAGAAGGTAGAGACATAATTAAATTCTACACATTGTCCAATCCACTTTTGCATGTTAGCAAAATACAGTAACCTATCAGAGTTCAGAACTATACTTAAAAGTTTTAGCAGATGCATAAAATCGACAGCAAGCTAGAAGTCATCTGCACCATGACCTACTCCCCAGTTGCTCACTGCTTTCACAGGACATAGGACTGCACATATTAAATGCAACAAATGCCCTAAACCCATTCCATTTTAAAAAAGGGCAGGATAACACTGACCAATTAACATTAATAAATGAAAGATATGTTCAATGAACTTCCTAATATATTTGCACAAACTACTGTTCTTTTAGCCACCATTTTCCCCACACTTTGCAAAGTGGGCAAGAAGACAATTTCAGATTATTAAGTGAAATACTGAATTTTTCATTTATATATATTCATGTGAATTCTATTCCAAAGTGAATAGCACATAAAAACATTTTGGTCACATAGAGGGGAGCAGGTGGCAGTCGTGGCCAGGAAGGCCTTTGCCCATCTTTGTGTGGTACACCAGTTACACCCCTTCTTGGATCAAGAGGCTCTCTGGTCAGTCACTCACGCCCTGGTCATCTCTCAGCTACACTATTGCAATGTGCTCTACATGGGGCTACCTTTGAAGAGTATCCAGAAGCTATAGCTGGTTCAAAATGCAGCTGTGCAGACAATCTTGGGTGCCCAAGAACAGCACATATGACACCTTTACTGCACAAGCTGCATTGGGTCCCAGTCTGCTTCCGGGTCCAATTCAAAGTGTTGGTTATTACCTTTAAAGCTCTACATGGCATGGCTCCAGGTTACCCGAGGGACCATCTCACCCCCTCCACATCAACCCATCCCACCTGGTCAGACAGAGAGGACATGTTTCAGACCCTGTCAGCAAGCAAATGTCGGCTGGCAGGGCCCAGGAGGAGAGTTTTCTCTGCCATTGCCCCCACCCTTTGGAATATTCTCCCCCCAGAGGTGCAGCAGGCCCTTACCCACCCAGCCTTCTGGAAAGGATTAAAGACCTGGCTCTGCCAGCTTGTGTGGAGCAATAACAATCTTACCCAATCCTGGAGGTGGCTGGTGCCTTGATGATGCTCCATGAGTGACTGCCAATTTTATATCTATTCTTGGATTTATTTATTTTCTATTTATTAAGAGTATAGTATAGTGTAATTTTCATTGATTTTAACTGTTTTGTAAACCACCCAGAGTCACTTCAATGAGATGGCAATGACAAATTTGACATATAAAATAAAATAAAATAGCCAGGATGAGGATTGAATTGCAAAAAGAAATGTATGAAGGAAGAATGAACAGTAGGGAGGAAGACTAATAAGGCTGTGCTTGGATGAAGCTCATAAAACCCTCAAGAAGAGAGACCTAAGAAGTTTAGATGACAAAAGACTATGTATGACTCAGTGTATGTTCCTCTCTCTTACCTGTTTCTTTTGCTTACTAAGTCTTTTTTATGTGGGGTGTACAATGTTGCCTATCCCTAAAAGGAATAGTAGGATGGCTATATATGTATAATTTGCCATATGATTAGACCCTGTCAGTACATCTATGCTTTATTACAGATGCACAGAACATGGGCAAACTATCATCTAAATCTTTTTCTTTTTGTAGCTATAGCTCATTTCAATAGCCAATTAGAAAGTTACCAGATTCTTACACTGCAAGAAAACTCTGTTTATACAATTGATAATAGTATATATTTTGGGGGGACATCCATTAATCCACACAAAGAGCAAAAAAAGCATTGTGTTACTTGAGATTTAGTTTGGGACAAGCACTTTAAGTAGAGTTTAATATTTTCTTCCTATATCATAGAATTCTAAGGAACTCTTAACTTCCTGTCAATTTTATAAACAGTCTAGTCACTTCCAGAGAGAAGAAACAAAGCATTAGAAGCATGCCAGATTTATAATACAATTAAAAGAACAGCCTGATACAGGTCTGGTTGCAGAATTTATGACTCAGGCTTTTAATGAAACAATTATAGTGCTTATTCTTTGACGTAATTTCTGTACTTTCACAAATTCAGTATAAGGAGAGACTCAAATTTATCATTCTGGGCAACCTGACTTCCGAAGTGCAATATTCCATTTCCTTTAAGTTCCAATTCACATTAACCATTCCCATACTCTTCTGCTTCTCAGTTTTCAATTTTCAGAGAATAGAAAATCAAAAAGTAGTCTTAAAGCAGACAGAACCAAATTTGTTGCCTAAGGCAACATCTATCTAATGATAGGGCTAGACCTGCTTCATTTGGATTCCAGTATTCAATTCAGTGATAAATATATATTCTGTTGAACATATTCTGCAGAAAAATTGATCACAAGTTCTAACATGGTTTTATGAGACCATATTCAATAATTTCTTCTTAAGCTCATAAGATCTTATCTATCAAGGATATAAACAATGTATGAAGTATAGTGGATTTCCAAATCACTTAAAACAGAAAAAATCTTATCAATATTTTAGGAAATTCCTATATTAAATAGTACAGACTCTCTTGAAAATTTTTGAAGGTACAGGAAAATGACTTGGGATTTGAGCTTGATGTGTCAATACAGAATATTCAATGGTATAAAATATTATTTAAATCTATTTTAGAAATCACCAACTATAAAATTAACAAATCATACTACATCTCCTTAAAATTGCATTAAATTAATTAATTTTTTGATGATGCTAGAAGGGGTGTAGTTCTTATTACCACCTCTCTTGGTAATAGCAATTTAGTTACTCACTTTGGCTGGGAGTTTTTGAAGAAATTCGTAAAACTACCCAACAGTGCTCAATAATGAATTCTAATGCAGCTTTATTGTCCATATTCCCCAGAAAATATAAAATATGGCAACATAAAAAATTATTCATTTTCCTTAGCTATCAAATTTACTATAGCAGTGTACTGGAAAAATTAAAGTACATTTTTCTTCAGATCAATTATTTTTAAAAGTGTGAAAAAAGCAATGGCTAAAAAATTAACATAGCGACAAATAGTTTTTAATTAAATGTGCTTTATTTGTATTTGGTCTCCCTTTATATGTTAAACCAGCACAGTAACTTCTAACAGATTACTCCATCTATACGTATACCTTTTTGAACCTGACATGTTCAATATGGATGTTTAAAAATGAGTATTTCTCTTAAAGATTACAAATGTAAGTACATCAAATTACATGGGATTTGTTTCATGTAATTTTTTCATGTTTGTTATTATTTATATAATTATTCTTTTTATTCATTATTATTCTTTTAATTCATCTATTTTTTTACAAAAATTGCAATATTTTGCCCAATGTATGTTTAAATAAAATTTGAAATAGAAAAGTGTAACTTACCTCATCAAAGCCATTATCATCTTTCTTCAAGGCTAGAAAAAAAGAGATAACTTGTTATCTAAATAGTTTACAGTATTAGTAGAAAATGCTAAAAAACAAATCTCTCTCTGTAGCTATTGAACTTAACTTGAATAAAATCGCGTCACTTAGATATAGCGTGATGCAGAATTGCACTTGAAATGGTATTAGTCTCTTTCCATGTTTATTTTTATTAGCTTAATATATGAAAAAAGAAATATTTATAGTGTATATAAGTAATAATTTAGGCTATTTTTAAGCATACCACACAGGACGGTTGTTGTGAGGAAAAAACAGGAGGAGGGGGTGCTATATATGCTGCTTGAACTCCTGAATAAAAGGAGGGGTATTGAGCAAATAAATATTGCCCAGGCCCCAGATCTGGTACAGCTAATCAGAACTCAGGCACTGCTGGAGAACAACAATACATGCTACAAACAACAAATTGTTCTCTGCAGCTTCTCTCAAGCCAGGAGAGTTACTTGTGGACTTGGAATCTGACAGATTTTTGTTTTCCTGTGTGAAGTGTCTCCCAAGCACCACACAGGGCTTCTTGCTCTTACAGATATACTGGAAAGGACAATACGCCACCATAATAATCAAGTTTCAAGAGGAGGAAAAACAAGAGTCTTGTTCAAACCAGCGAAAAGATCCTGTGAGAGTAAGTGCAGTTTTGAGAATACGTTCTGAATTATCCTACCAGGTGGCCGCCACAGAAGGCATTAACAGAGGGGAAACCATTCTCCTCTTTAGCACTACAGCTTATCCTTGTCTTTACCTGAGTAAAGGGTCACCTGTTCAAACAAAGCACTGGGCTATAGCCACCACCTTTCTGATTCTGTAACAAACTTTTGGCTCCATGTGGAGCTGAGAATTACTATTTTGAAAAAAGATGCTTGAGAATGGTGGTCTGCTTTGTAGCAAACCAGTTTTCCATTTTCCATTTATTCATGTATTTAAAAAAATGGTGGGGCAAGCAAGAGGTATACAGCAAGAGGTGTGTCTGTAAAAGCACCAGGAGCCACAAGCATCACACCGCTTACTCCTGGCATATGCTCAGAGTCAGTTTCATTTGAAGAATGAAGAGGAATCCTCAGCTGGAGAGAGGACTTTCTCCTGCAGCACTCCCAAGTTATAGCATGGCCTCCACTCTTGCCACAATTAGAAGAGCAGCTAGGACAATTAGTTGTAGTAATGTTTTGCTTTACAGTATAGATATAGAAGGGACAATCACAACGCTAGTTATATGTTGGTTAAGTGACATTTCATAAATCACTAGGTTTTAAAGAATAAATCCTCAACACTTCAGGAGTATGCTAAATAATGTTAATATAAAGGTTATATAAAGTCACAATACAACAACATATGGCATAGCACAGTGATCAAATCCAGATTGGTTTAGCTCTCTCTACATTCTATTCAGGGACTATATTCAGACTGCCAAATACTTGAAGGTTGAGTGTTCTTTAGTGGGGTCTGCATCAGTTTATATAGTGAATAAGCCAACACAGCAGCATTGAAATCAGTCAGAAATTAATCCAACCTGTTTTCTGAAAGAATCAGTGCTGCATAGGACATTACCAAGAAGACTACAGTACTGCAACCTTCAAAAGCCTAATTTAACTATTTAACTCAAGCGCTCAGAATATCAAATACATCCTCCATGTACAAACCTGAGCCCTTCTCTATGATACATGCTTTCATACAGTTTTTACATGTTTTTCCATGAAAAATCAAGATCATTTCTGATTTTTAGATTTTTTAGTCCTAATAATACATCAGACTAATTTTGTCCTACTATCACAGGGGAATCTAGACACCTGTACTACAATATTAAAAATTAGTACTTGGAATCTGGCTTTGTGCCAAAAATATATTCCCCTTTATAAATCATTATTAACTACTTCCAGGACATTGCCTAATCCAAAAATACTGATTAATATCATTAGAGTTGGCAAAACTGTAATTTTAATTTATAAAATTCCATAGTAACTCACCACCCATTAAATTGCGTATCAGAGTCAGAATATATGCATATTTGTCACCCCAACCAGAAACAGATTAGAATAAGTACTAAACTCTTTTCTGACACACAAAAATCAAGAAGACAGATCTCACTTAGAAAAAAAGACACAGAACCACATGTGACAGATATTTAAAGTTCAATGATTTAATGATGCTGTTTCAAGAAAAGCAGGTAAGTTTCTATTAATGCTGGAATTCAAGTGGCATTCAATAAAGTTGTATAGCAACAGGCTTATAACAGACAAAACAGAACAACTTCACAGAATTCTTTATATGCTTGGGACTTTAATACCTGATGCACAGGGGGCTTGTTAGATTTGAAAAGTACAGTTACTTTATGATTTTTAATTTCTATTAAAAAAATAGAATTATGCCCAATAGATTTTTCCTTCTAATATTAACCACTCAGTGAAAGTGACTGGACAGAAGACAGTACTTCACATTATGCATAGTTCATTTATAGAAATAACTGCAATATGATATTGTAATACCCACTGGCTTTAATAGCAAATTAGCAAATTCAGGGAGATGTCTACCAATGGCTATTAAGTATGAGAGTCAAACAGACCACCCAGGGTTTGAGGCAGAATGCCAACAAACACCAACTGCCGGGTGGCAACAGCTTGAGAAAGCCACCACTAGTGGGTTCCTTAGGGATGGCTGGCCAGCCAGCCAGCCAGCCAGCCAACCAGCCAGTGTGTGAAATAAAATACAGATCCACAAGTTTTGGCCAAGCCAGCTCAGGTTCTTATAATTAATGAATGAAATGCATTCCTACAGCAATTTTCAATGTCTGCAACAAACTGCTTGTAGCAAAACACTTTGCTCATGCATTAAAATAATTAAACTCCATAAATGGGAGTAGCAGGTCATGATTGATTGACACTTTATTTATCAGAATGATTTGCTGATTTCCAGGCCTTTAGCAAGAACACCATTACTATATTGTCAGGTACGTAGTATCAATCAGAGATTTAACCCAGATGCAACACTATACAGAAATTATCCCTGAGCTTGGTATTATTGAAACCAGACATCATGCCCTTATTTTACATTTGGAACCACCTAATATCTACACTCTAAAGATTCTGCTGTACATCTCTATCTTCTCCAGTAGGAGAAGCCCCAAGGGGAAAAAAGGAGTCTTTATACTTATTCTAGAGGCATCCTGTGTCACAAGAAATTTTGTAAAAAGGTGTATAAGAAAGAAGCTTCTGGTATTCTTCAACCATTTTAATTCAAGCAAAAATGTTTTGTACTTCCTCAAGCAGCCCAAAAATTAAATTAAGAATAATTATGAGTAATATGATTGGTGATCACTGTATAAGGGCATTCACTCATTTCCTTTTCAGTAGTTGATCTGAAACAGGCTTCCTCAATTGCCCCCAAAAAGTTGGCCCATAGATCCCAAAGGTCATGTTGACTGGAACTTTGAGAGATATAGTCTAATACATTCATCTGAAGGCAGCAATCTGGGAAGAGCTGATCTGAAATGTTTAGGTTCATAGCAATTCTCCAGATCTTCATACCATCACAACTGCATATTTAAACAGAAGTTATTTATTTCAAGGAACCCTTACAGATCAGATAACTTTGCATATATTTTACCTTAATCGGAAAGAACTGCATAGAAACTAAGCTAGCTCAACAGAAGCAACTAGAATTTTTTCAAGTTTCTATATTCCTTTCTATAAACTATCTATAGTCCACAACCTTTATTCTGACCAGAAAATAGTTTCTATTATTAACATATACTTAAAAGGTAGGTTCGGTATTTGCCAACCTGTAAAAAAAGAAAAAGAAAAAAATGGAAAAATGTTACCTGTCTTGAGCTGCTCAAGGAAAAGCAGGGTATAAATATAATAAACAACATTAAATGAATTTCCACCCTAGTGAAATTTGCTTCAAGTAGACAGCTTACACTACATTCCTATGTACATTTTGAAATCTTATTCAGATTCTCAGATACAGAGAATTCTATGAATAGTTTAGGAAAGGGCTGTATAGCCTCTTACATAAATATGGCACCTTATATACCTTTGTATTGATGATACATCATCATACTGTGTCCTCCAAAAGGCATTTCAGGACATCTATATTTACAAAGCAAGAAATGCCAAAAGATGACAGGAACACTGTGGCAAGCAGAGATAAGAGTTTCTGAGCAACTCCTGGTGGCTAATTTGGCTATCTGAAGAATGAAAGGTACAATACACCAAGAGAACTTTTTCTTACACTGTGAACAACCTGCAAGACCTTTGTGGGATACCAAATCAGCAGCACTGAACAATATCAATCACAAATTAAAGGGTTAGTAAAGACTTCTGTAGTCAGAAATTAGTCCGACTTCAAGTTTTGTCTTATGCTAAACCATCTGGAAGCCTTTACTCTCCGTTTTCCACTTTCTTACTATTATTACTGAACATGGTAACCACTGCCTCATGGCAAGGAGAGAGATCCCTTTTGTTACAGAAACAATTATTATTGATGATTATGCAAGAATTGAATCCCATTTTCAAATGAAGTTCACACATTGCACCTTTTAGCATCTTCTGTTTTGAAACACAATTAGTTTACATCTGTAACTTGCTCCATCTCACAACTGGGAGGAGGACTAATTCTGGAAAGCATATCCGGGCTAGAAGTAACACTGAGCCATTTCAAGTATGCAAGCAATTGGAACCTCCTTTCTCTGACACATTCATAAATCATATTCCAGAAGAGAATTACTCTGATTCTATTAAAACAATATAACATTTTTTTCTAAATACAGTTTACAACTGACACCCCCCAATATTTAACATGTATAACAATTTTATTATAACATTCTTCAATCATTTATTTTTGGTGCATTTAACGTTTTTATTTCCATACTCTTTGTAGGGAATGAAGTAACCTGACTTCATCTTGCATTACAAAATAATGAAACATATTATATACATTGGGTCATCTAGAGCATGTGACAGCAAAGCCAGTTTTGCCACCAAATATACATTAGAAAGCTGCAGTCAGTCATAGGGTTCATACACCTTTTTATGTGCCTGCTTAAGAAAAATATATGGAGCATTCATCTATGGGAAATAGAACACCCTTTTTTCAAAAGTACAGTTTTAAGAAATCTGAATCCATTTAAAAAAAAAAATAGGTTCAATTAATTCAAAGTACTTTCTACTCCTGTTTAGTATTCTCAATTATTAATAAATTAAAATCAATCTAATTTCAATGATTTTTTTAAGGGGAGAGTATGCTACCATTCAGTTACCCTATTTGGAGATGTTCCATGTTAAACTACATCTGCAATTTAAGTAGTCAAAAGCAGATTAGAGACAGTTTATATGATGCTAAATATGATTAACACCCAGTAACAGCTAAAAAGTTTTTTTTTAAGGGTAAGATATACTCAAAGTGAAGTCAGAGTGAAATGAACACATTTATATGCTATGTTGTGATTCTCCGCACATACAGCTGCTAATCGCTTCAATTTAAGTGAGCAAGACTACTTCTGGATAAAACGGTTTGAACTGGGTACATTTTTTTTTAAATCCATTTTTCAGAATGGCATTGCAATACACAGAAAGACGGCCAGAAAGCAGGGAAGGCGAGCCAACGGACTGCTATGATGAGAACTTCAGCCAAGCCGGCGGCCTTGGGAGGTGTTGGACTACAACTCCCATCACTCTCGCCAGCACAGGTCTGAGCTTCCGTGGCAGCAAACAAATTTCGAGAAGCAGTAAGCGAGGCAATCCAGCCCGCACACTCGCCCAGTGAGCCGCGAGGCGAGAGTGGGGACGAGGCTCGGTGCGTAGGAATGCTCGGAGCAGCGACCCGCCCACCCGTCCCTTCCCTCCTTTGGCCCCTTTACCTAGTCGGCCGAAACTCTCCGACAAAGTTCGCCGTAACTTTTTCATCCTGCTAAGTTTCTCCGCCGGCTGCTGCGAGTCGAGCAGGTCGCACATCGGGGTCGGCGGGGCGAGCGCCCCAAGACAACGCGACGCCCGGCGGATCACCAGAGGGACAGCCGACGCCGCAAGAAGTGGTTGCCGCCGCGCGGCTCACCCTCCCTGGCCCGGCCCGGCCCGGCCCGAAAAGCCCCGCTTCTCCTAGCTGGTGCTCGAAGGGAGCGGGAGAGCCGCAGGGGCTGCCTCGTCCTCGCCCATAGCGAGTTCCCCCTGCTTTGGAAATTGGGCAATAGGCTGCAGGAGACAATGAGGGGCGGAGGAGGAAGGGAAAGGCGGCGGGAGCGGGGTCTCCCCAGGGGAGAGAAGTGGGGGGATGTCGGGGAAAGGGGATTAAAAGACCCGGGGACAGAGGGAGGAAGAGAAAAGAGGAGTAGGAAGAGGAGAGCAGAGGGCGGCCAGGAGGGACGAGCGGAGGGAGGAGGCGAGGGAGGGACGGGGAAGCCCCGCCGGAGAAGGCTGCAGCCGAGGAAGGGAAGAGAAGAGAAGGGAAGGGAAGAGAAGGGAAGGGAGGCAGCCTGCCCGCCTGCTTGCCCGAGCGCAGCAGGAGTCGCGCGTGCAGCCGCGAGCCAAAGAGCAGCCCCCGCTCTCGCCAGCCCCGAAGCGCCCCCGCGCCCCCGCCCGCGCTCTCCCCCGAAGGCGGAGGCTGCCCGTCCGCCCTCGCCCCGCCTCCCTCTCCCCTCTCCGCCGCCTCATTGGCCGCGGCGAGGGACGCCGGCTCGCCAGAGAGTTTCTCTCGCACGCGCTCTGGCGCGTTTCTTCTTTCCCCTCATGGTGCCCTTTTCCCTTTCCGACGTGCCGGAGGGAAAAGCCCAGCCCGGCTGCCGAGTGAGAAGCAGCTGCCCGCTCGAGAGGTTCATAAGTGGGTGAGAACTGGGCGTTTCTTTGTTGAGAAGGGCTAACGTCAGCTTGCAAAAGTCTCACTTTTGGGTCTTTTCTCTGAATCTAACCCAGAGTAATTTTTCCTGTCAAATATAGCGCGGTCCCTAATATGATTAAGTCCTGCTGCTTTCTGTTGGGTTTGCTTTCTGAACGAACGTGAGTCGAAGGCTCGATTTATGTATATTGGGAATAAAGTCTCCCTGGAGTTGAGTTCGACCCCAGAGGACTACATGGACCTGTTGTTTCCCGGCAACGGTACTGCACGTAGGGAAGTGATTTACTCTTGCCTCCCTCAGCGATGTTTTCTGGACTTTTCTTGACTTCCCATTCCAGTCCTTAGCCCGGACGTTTCTCCCATCCGAGTGCTGACCAAGTGTGATTGTACCTAGCCAAGCTGGAACCGACCCTCTTTCGGGGGGGCTGAGGGGGAGATCGGTTCCAGTTTGGCTTAAATCCTCCTCTTCTTAAAGATGGTTTTTTTTCCTTTTTCTTTTCTTTTTGTGCCTTCAAATCAGCGTTGACTCCTGGCGACTGCCTGGACCAGTCTCTGCAGTGAACTCACAGTCTCCCGGTTTCTAGCCTGGTGCCTTAGCCTACAACTGGCTCTCTAAAATGGGTCTGCTGTAAGTTTAAATAAAGGTGGGTGCAACACAATGGTTGGATTCATCCCAATATGCTAAGATAAAATATGGTTAGTTTGTGGTTTAGCGTATGATGTAAACCCAGCCAATTGTGGTTTATTCAATAAAATATGTTTAAGCAAAAGATGACTGAACATCTTTGCTTGAAGCAATAGGCTTTTCAGTAGCACTGACCGGAAACATTTTGTTTATTGCACGTGTCCAGTCTCCTCAAGGCAGGGAAGGGATTTATGTATCATACTAAGCAATAGTTTTGTTAACTATAGTATTTAATCCCAAATGGTTGAGTTCATGCTTTGGGCTAAGCCATAAACATTGCTTTACAAACTATGTATCATACTAGGCCACAAACAAGCAAACCACATTATGGGTTAGAACAATGATGGCAAACCTTTTAGGCTCGGTGTGTCAAAAATTCAGAAAATGCATAACTTGACTTTGCGGGTGTGTCACCCCTCTCCCCCAAACAAAAGAGAAACAATTCTTTACGTATTCATTTATTAAAAAAAAAATACAGTCCAGTCATGTGTGGTGCTATGTATTATATAAAGAAACATCAAATAATTACAAACATGAAATATAAGTAAAACAAACTCAGTTTCTTTGGTAACTCAAACAGGAGAATAGTTGTTGATGGATGTTGGTTAACATTGGTGTGTCACCCAAAACATCATGGTGTGTCACCTTTGACACACGTGTCATAGGTTCACCATCACTGGATTAGCATGATATGTGAGCTCAGGCAGGTTGATTTTAGTTTAGTTTAGTATATGAACCTAGTCAATTGTGGTTTATTCAACAAAACATGGTTAATCAAACTTTGGCTTAGTGAGATGTGTGAACTCAGGAATATGCTTCAGAGTTGCTTGATGTTAAAAAGTGGTTAAAGTATGCCAGTGAACACTGTAGGATTTGGAAGCAGGTTCTTGCTTTGCCTTGATGCTCATGTTACTCTTTGGAATTCTTACTTTTAAAGAGGTGGATTAACCCACAGACATACATTTAATATCCCCTTCTAAGCTTTTAATATGTAAATAATGCCCCTAGTCTTACGTAGCAAACTTTTATAAAAGGCAGTTTTAACATGTTTGTCAATTCAGGCACATTGTCACAGAGGATGCTGTGCACTAGAGAAGGGAAACTGTATTTGTTACCCCCATACCATTGTGAAGTATAAACTATATTTTAGCTATTTGAACCAACTTATTTAGCACAGCATATAAATTACATATTAATTGAATATGTGAATGGTAAAATCAACATTTAAAGATTAATAATATATTCTACACAATTCCACTGGTTTAGCTTGGTATCCCCTTTCGTAAACACCTGTAGTTTCAGTCCTGTTCCTGAAATAAATACTACTTTATCTTAAATTCTAGATTCACATTATCTAAAACTTATGGTTTATTTAATGTTGTTGTTTGACTGAATTCACACAATCATAAAGTGTAGTTTATAAGCCATATAATGGATAGATTCACACTGAGCCACACGCTAGGCAACCATATTTTAGTTAGCCCTATTATATAAATCCAGACTCCATGGATTTGATGTTATTGTTTAGTGAGTCATTGGACTGAATGAGTAAATCATAGCTGAGTTAACCATGATTAAGTGTGTCATGCAAAAACAGCCATTAAGTCAAAGCTGGACAAACTACATAGCTAAATGTGGTATGTAAAGCCAGCCAAGGGCATAGGTGTCTGCAGAAGTAAGGGGAAGAGTGATGTCACATGTATGTGTTGTCAGGTGTGATGTTATTGTGGCATCTACTGACATCTGTGGAGAAAGGGACATTCTCTCTCTCTCTCTCTCTCTCTCTCTCTCTCAATCCCCTCTCACCCCTGTGGACGGTATGGGTCTTCCTTAATCTCAGGTCCTCTACCAGAGGCCTGGGAGTTTGAGGGTTCTGCACAGTATCTTAGCTGCTCCTAGCACTGCACTCTTCTGGACAGAGAGATTTGATGTTGTTCCTGGGATCTGCTGGAACCACTCTCCCAGCTTAGGAGTCACGGCCCCGAGTGCTCCTACCACCACTGGGACCACTTTGGCCTTTACTTTCCACATCCTCTCTTGTTCCTCCTCCAGGCCCTAGTACTCCTCCAGCTTCTCATACTCCTCCTTCCTGATGTTACTGTCACTTGGCACCACGACTTCTATCACCACCTCTGTCTTCTGGTCCTTGTCTACTACCACAATATCTGGTTGATTGGCCAGTACCTGCTTGTCCATCTGGATCTGGAAGTCCCCCTGTTATTCTCCATGACCTTCTCCGGAATCTCCCATCTGGACTTGTGTACACATTGTGTAGATGTTCCTGTACACAATGTCAGCTAGTTGGTTGTGCCGTTCAATATATGCTGTTCCTGCTTGCATCTTACACCCTGACACTATATGTTGGACTGTCTCTGAGTCCTCTCTACACAGTTTGCACCTTGGGTCCTGTCTAGGGTGGTAGACCCCTGCTTCTATGAATCTGGTGTTTAGTGCCTATTCTTGTGCTGCTCTGATCAGTGCCTCAGTGCTGTCTTTTAGTCCAGCCCTTTCCAGCCACGGTAGGATTTCCCAATGTCAGCCACCTCAGCTATCTCTTGATGGTACATCCCATGCAGGGTCTTGTCTTGCCATGGCACTTCCTCTGCTTGAACTTCTTCCCATGCCTGCTGTTGCTTCAGGCATTCTCTCAGCAGCTCAACTTTGGGTGCCATCTTACTGATGTACTTCCTGGATGCTCTGAGTTTCATCCAGGACAGTGGCTTTGACACTCACCAGAACCTGCCTGCCCTCTTTCCAGCTGGTGTACAGTCTCTGGGTATTGGACTTGGGGTGGAAACCTCCATACATTGTGAGAAGCTTCTGGGTCTTCACATCAGCAGCCTCTGTGTCCTCCTTTGGCCAGGAGTATGTGATGACTGACAGGGTATATGTGTTGATGGCGTGGATCTTGTTCTTCCCATTGAACTGGCTCTTCAGGACCTGTCTTATCCTTTGGTGGTACTTGGATGTTGCTGTCTTCCTTGCCATCTCCTCATGGTTCCCATGATATAAATAAATAAATGGGAAATGAACAACATCTGGAATGACAGTTTCCAGAATCCCTCACCATTGTTCATACTGGGTAAGGTTGCTAGAGAAACATTATGTAGACACTTGTGTTACCCAGTCCCTAGTGTATGAGATGTAATTATCTCAATGATACTTACAATGGCCCTTTAAAATAAAGCTGAATTGCACACATTTTTTTATGCTATGTATTAATATTCATCTCGGGTTGAGAGGGAGCTGGGTTTTTTTGCCTGGCTGGAATAGGAATATGCCATTTGCCTATTTGCATTTTTAATACCTGCATTAATGATGAGTGGTGGGTGGGTTGGAATCTGTACCTCTCCAGTTCCTAGCCAACAGGGAGAAATGCTGGGATGCGTGGTCTGGGCCTCGTTACTCCTGGACTAAGTCTAAGAACATCATGATTTACCTCAGTCTACTGCATGCACTGAGAGTTTGTTTGTTTTTTCTTCCCATCCTGATCAGCCTAGAACATTGCAACTGTTTATTTCTTTTCAGTTCTTTTTATCTTCACAACACACCTAACTCAAGGTCAGCTTTAAATTTATTTAATTTAATATACTGGCATTTTTTTGTAAACTATCCAAAGCAATTTAGAGCAATTTTCATTGTAAAATAACAGTAAAACATGAATTATAACAACAAAGAATTCTCTAAAACATATAAAATTAGGGGAACAAATGGTAAAACAGCAATAAAGGCAGCTGCAAATTACTATTTAAAATCTTGGAGAACAATAAAGTCTTCAGCTGTCATGTAAAGACAACCATTGGTACTAGCAAGACTGCTACTTTATTCCTGAGTGCAAGTTTAATCCCAAGTCTAATCAAGTTTTACCCCTGAACTATACTGACTCTCTATTTGAGCTTGCTCTGTTTTTAATTATCTGTCTTATCTGTCCATCCATCCATCCATCCATCCATCCATCCATCCATCCATCCATCCTAATTCCTTGGAACATACTTTGAATTTTAATATTGATATGTATTCCCAGAGATACAGAGCTGCAAAATCATCAACTGCTATCATAGGTTGCCCACATTCACATACCCTTTGAAATCTTGGAGCCTACCACTTCTATACTTCTGTGCAAACCTACAGAGTTTTGGTTGCCAAACAGGGAGACAGAAGACTGGCTAGGCCAACACAGAATACTAAGCCATGATTCATTTAACTATATTTTATTGAAGAAATTGTAGTGTCTGGAGTCACAACTTAAACCAGGATTTTCACATTAAATGGTTGATCTATAATTGCTACAGTTTACACACTCCCTTTTTATGGAAGTACTGCATTCTTAGTTCATTGCTGTGGTATGTTACATCAGCTCTCTTCTGAGTAATGGAAAACATTTTTTTTCAAGAACAGATAGATGTAGATTGGAGAGGCATAGTTTTGACAGATGTTTCAGGTGCCTAAGTGAACATATAGTGGCATGGTCAGGGGTTCATTGCAAACTGCAGAGAAGGATAGACATGCATAAAATGGTACATTCCCAACTGTAGTTCCACATGTAGTTTATAACAGATTAATGTTATAGCTAACATTCTACAAGTGCATCATATCAGTTTTTTATTCTGCCCAGCCCACAAGTGGTGAATAAGTAAAGTAAATAGAAATGTTCTATCTGTGGACCAGAAATTATATGAAAAGCTCTGTGTAACATTCAAGTAAACTAGTTCTCTACTTTTTTTTTTAATTTTCCAGATCAGTCTTAAGTGACTAGCACTGAAGAGAAAGAGCCAAACTATATTGAGAACAGATACATGAAACAGAACTGGTTTTACTGCCTCTGTTATCTGGCATGCAGCCATTGCCACTGTAAATGTCAGGAGTGCCTTTATAATGAAGATTGAAAGTCCTGTATCAGGTCATAAAGAGGACATGGTAGCAGCATTTTATTCCATAATGTGGTTTGCAACACATTTCTGCTGGCTAGACGAGCTGTGAGAAAAAGAGCTGGCTATGCAACATAGCCTTTTAGGGACTGCACACTATCCATGCTCAACATATTGATCCTGTTCCTTGGCCTCCTTATCCTGAAATCTTACAGAGGCTTAGTGAGTGTGATGTTATTCATATAACACACATTGGTCAAATACGACTCAAACAGAAATATCTTATTTTGGGCTAATAATATCCTTTAGTGAATGAGCTTCTTTGGGCTTTAGTGAACCTGCATAGGAAAATAATTCTATAGCTACTGTGAGTCACTTCATTGTAGGAAGGTAAGTGGTTTTGCTAATAGTAATAAAATGTTGTTTGGTTTTGGTTTTTGTGAAACTAACACAGTTCAAATTACTAGAAACCAAAGTTTTGAATAGCGTATAAAAATATAAGGGTTCAAAGCAAAAAAAAATCCTCTGAAGAAATACCACACTGATTAGGCTGACACTAACTATTGCTTAGACTCAAAAGACTGAGTTCTGCATGCATTTCTTCACATTTCTAGCTATAAATGTGCTACAATAAGCATTGGTACCAGTTATTTGTAAGATTGGGTGAACTGGTCTCAATTCAGGGATTCAGTTTGAAGAACTTTGCAGGCATGTGTCCAGATGCGCCATAGAGACATGAAAAGGTTGATAGAGCTCCCTATTATGGCAGGCCTGGAGCCAAATGAATCAATCCAAAAAGTATCAGAGCAAAGAGTTAGACTAAATGCTTTAAGAAGAGCCACAAGAGAGAATCCAGGAAAGCAATAAAGAAAAATTATAAAGCAAAAAGTCCTTTTACTTGTTGGCAATACCATCAATTAGCAGAAGTTTGGATGCACTTAGCTACTTAAGATATTTGAGGAACTGTCAAATCAGCTTCCTCCAGCAAAGAAATCCACAAACAAAACATGGGTATACGTAGATTACAGAAAGAGCTCATATCTTCAGCAAAAACTGATTTTGTATTGCATTTTGAAATCCTTACCTTGAGATACATAGAAGTAAAAAATTACATCAGTTGATATTACAAACCTAGGTCCTTGAGTGATACTATTGAGCTGAATTTATCCCTATAGCCTACTTAAAAGAAACTGCAAGTTATAGTAATCAAGAAGTTATTGAGTCACTTGACGCACTTTGAATGCTCTTTGCCAGCTGCCTTAGTTAGGTGTTAACAGCATGATTCGGCGCTTTGTTTACATCAAACACAAATGCTTTGTGTATAGAATATATTGAAATGTTTATTTAGGAAGAAGAGACCATACCCAAAAGAAGCTGCCATTAAACCTGCATTGTGGCAACTTGATTAGTCAATATGATCAATTTTGTTTCTCTGGAATCTGGTTCATATAATAGACAAACTTTCAGTATATGAACCAACACTTCTACATATATTCTACATTATGCATTTATAAGCCTCAATGCGAAAATGACATTCCATACATATGGTGCCCGATGGGAACCTGGTTGGGGTATAAGCATATCAACAGTGCCATGTGGCCCCAAAACATAGTTGTGCAACTAGAGAAAGATCATGAACACCCTGGATGGCCAGGAAGTTGGGGGGGAAGGGATGACAAACTAGTAGCAGTGAGCCATCGTACTTGGGTGTGCCATCTTTCTTTGGGTCTGACGCAGCTTGCTCTGTCTTTAATTATAATCCAGAAGCAGCCAGCCAAGCATATGCAGAATTACAGATGCTCATTTTCTTATTGTCACATTTAAAATAATACCTTTCACACAATAAAAGAGACACAAGGAAATCAGTATAATAGAAGTAAATTCTCTCTTATTCCTATAGTAATCCTAGAACTTTAAATTTTAAACATAAAATACTACATCATGGCTAGCAAACAGCTGTTCTTTGGTCATTTGTTTTTGCTTGATTGTATTAGAAACAGTGTATATCCTGTGTGTGAATTTGTGTGTTTTAGTTACAGTGACCATCAGGAGGCACTGCCTTACTGGTTTCAACCTTATTGTGACTTCTCAGACATGGATAGCCAGATGTTATTCTATGGGGTTCAAACCCTCTACCAGGAATTGAACTCATGGACCTTAGCACTTTAGATGACTATGTACAGTGCATTAGCTTTAGGAGCAGAGTGATACAAACGTTATATTATTATAACATAACATCTCTATCTCTCTGCTCTGAGAGCTTAAGGGATGGTGGACTGTACATACCATTCTAATAGCGCTGTTAGAAACAAAGAAGCAGTTACCAAATTTGAAATATTTACTAGTGGCCCAGCAGTGTTAGTGTGCAAGTCACAACTAAATTAATAGTTAACAGTCTGGCCCTCTAAAGGAAGTCCATTCTAAGATCGTAAGGCATAATATTATCTATCTGCAATCCTGTGGCAGTGCTATGCCTTTAGGGTCACATTCATGTTACATTAATATATTTTATGAACCATATGTTTCCATGTTACAGTGAAGTCTCATAACCAGCACATTTAAAAAAAGCATCTTTGTGCAAGAAAAATATTTAATTCTCCACACATTTAATCATGGTAGCATGTTATTATAAAATGTGAAATAATGGATTTATAAAACAACTGGTTTGTGTATTAATATTACAAGAGCTGATACAGAAACTTTCCTGTTTCTCGATTCATCAGTCTGTAGATAGATGTGATCAAATCCAACTGTCATTAATGTTGTAGGTTTACATTACAGACTGGCTAAAATCTATTAAGTTACATAACACTTCCTGAGAGTTTATGAGAACAGATGCCGGCTTGAAAAACTGGGGACAAAACACTACCTCCAAGCATCTTGCAAGATAGAATTAAAGCGTAAAAATTTTATTCTCTATTCCACACAGCTTCTCCCTGCACGACTTGAGGTCAGGGCCTGCCACAGTATCAAGTTGAGTCACTCAGCCTGAAAAGAAAAAGCCTATCAAGAATAGTATGAATGCAGGATCTTCTTCAGAGTATATTAGGACTCCCAAGAGATGCCTAAATGTAGGAAAATGACAGGCCAGATGTAGGGACACTATGGTGCCTTGTGCTGAACTGGCAATGAAGTACAAAGAAGAATGGGACTGTGGCTTTGTAGCAGAACTCCATGCTTTGTCTACAGAAGATCTCAGATTCGGTCTTTGTCATCTTCAGGCAGGTTATAAAAAGCTGCATTGCCAGTCAGCAGCTGGTTCATATATAGTGCAAAGCATATAGGTGTTTTCACTATGGCTTGTTGAACAAATTACAGTGGCCTGATTTACACACATCATATGGGCTTACAAAACATATTGTTTAGTTTCACATATTGCCAGTCCACAGTTCATATATTGTGCAAAGCAAAACTGTGTTTTCACTCTGGCTTCTTGAACAAATTGCAGTGGCCTGATTTACACACATCATATGGATAAATGATCAAGTAGTATCCCTGTTTCCAACATTTAATGTGATTTTAAAACACAATATTTTATTAATGATTTATATAAGGGTATGCAGGCCATCTTGTTCAATATCATTCTTTCAACCAAGAGATTACACAATAGTACCAATGCATAAATAGGACACATAAATTGTTTTGAAGCAATACTAGGCAAACAGAATTAAAACTGTTCTGTTTTAAGAGTAATTTAGAATCCTTTACCCAAAAAGGATTAAGATAGCCCTAAAAAGACATTGTTAAGGCCTAGAAGGGAGTTCCAAGATCAGAAAGCATTGTCTCCTTTGCTTACCAGTCTTATTGTGGGACAGACAAGCAGAACATTGGAACTCCTGTACCAAATTTCCTTATTGCTAGAAAATATCAGAAATTCTCAAGTTTTTGTCCCTTTTATTCCTTTTAAAATATTATCGCCGGTAAATGTCAGAAAGCATATTTATACATCAGATTGCATGGACATTTGGGATGTGAGATTGGGATGTAAAAGAGCAAAAACAAGCAGTGATACATTTTAAATTATTAAAGCCCAATCCCCTGGTCAAAAATTTTGCATTTTAGCCTAAAATTTCAGAAGAATATGCATGGCATATTTATAAACACATCCTTGCAATTTGTGCAGGATCAAGAAAATGCTAGCTTCTGGCAGACTGGCTTCTCAGATATTTATGGTAGTCTTCAGTTCCTCTGAAAAAGGCGCCCTTGACTCAAGCTGGACTAATGACTCTGTGGATGCACCCATGTCATTTTCTTGGCAATGATATAAATGCAGTTTGCTGTTGCTGCCTCATGGGATGCTTCTACTTTCCCGTTTAGCCTACAGCCCTGGTATTCTGTCCTCCAAATACTGCCAAGGCTAGAATCTGCTTACTAGCAACCCCAGGCAAGGTCAACCAAGTGCTACCAACAGCTTTGGTTTCTTTAATTTTAGTTAAAAAGCACAACCATACAAGCTACCAGTTTGTCTGTTGCTAACAACCCTAACTTCTGACCAGATTAAAAAAAAAAAATCATGTGCTGTCCCTTTTCCCAGAGATTTTTTCCAAAGCTACTTTTTGATTCTATTATACTATGGCTTTTCCCTCTTGTGCAGAATAGTATAAATAAGATTAAATATTTATTCATCATATTCAAGTGCTTTATGCCTAATGCGCAAAGAAATTACATTAGGAATGCCACAACATTTAGGTTGACTGACTTCAACAAAAACAAAGATTTTCTGAATAGGTCCTTTTCAATGTGGATAAAACGTTGTTTGCATAGGCTGGGTTGCCAGTAAGAGCACCTGACCAGGAATATACAATCTTGTCAGGGCTTCACTTGACAGCTCAGTGTAAACATATCATAAATCTCATAGCCAAGGAAAATATATGTTTATGCCTGTTTCCTCACCTTGAAAAGATCAAATTGTTGGATAGCAAAGATCAGTACACAGCTGACTCACTCACAAGTAATGCAAGGATTCCTCAGTACTGACACATTTAAAACTAAGCTACTAGTCCCTATAAGGCTTACTCCCACCAGCCCCATATCTAGAGAGTGGTACATAGTTATTGAGAAATTATCTGAATCAACTGCATATTTACAATCACATGTCAACTACACAATCACCTTCAAGCAAGCCATTTTGTCATGGTTCCTCATCTGTGATATGCAGAAACTAATACTACTATAGCTAACAGGGTTAGAGTAGATTTTTTAGGTAATGTCAGAGAAGTGCCTTTGATACCTAAAATATATTATTTTCTGAGCCTTTCAATCCCATGTGAACATTTATGCATAAATGTTCAGTGGGAAGACAAATTGGCACATAGATGTTGGTGGTGGATTTGTTTTGGGGGTTTGTTTTTGGGTTGGGTTTTTTTTTTTTTTTGAAAAATCAAAGGTATATAATATACCTTTGAACTGGGCTGGGCATGCTTTTCGAGGTCCAGCCTCTTTCACTAAACCCATCTTCTGGGTCTACACTTAACAACTACACAACCTCTCTTCTTCTAACTCCATGCCTGGACCATATATTTTAAGGAACTGCAAAGAAATATCAATAATTCATATGCAGCTAGATGGTGTCATGCTGGTAAGTCCTTAGCATGTCCTCAAGAAATAGTAGATGGAGCACAGGTGCTTTTCAGTCATGCCACCTAGTGGCCAGCCTTAGAAGATAAAAATTGTAATGCCTTTTAAGAAGTTCTCTAATAATTTCTATATTTCAGAAGTGGAGTCTTTGTTGCCCTCTAGGAACTTTAACCATTAGCCATACTAAGGTTACTGGAAATGGTAGTGCAACAATATCTGCAGGAGCATAGGTTCCCCATATCACTCACAGACTGTCATCTTAGTTTATGAATCTATTCAAGCACTTTTATTAAAATTAAAATTGGGAAGAGGAATCTAGGGCCTAAATATTAGGAAAGAAGGCACATCATTTGTACAGTGCAATTTTTTTTAATGTAAGCTTCACTTTGGGTGCATCCACTGTGAAAATTCTATTGCGCAGTTTCTGTTGAAATGCTTGGAAAATGCATGAGAACCAGGATATTATCCAGCTTCTTATGAATTTCAATGTGGTTTAGGCAGGGAAATTTTCTTTATGGATGATGTCCTTTAATCCAATCATGTATTCACATTAAGTTTTTCTGCAAAGATTTTTTCTGCAGAGTCCCCAAGGCAGTAGTTTAATAAATAAGCCCAGTAATACATACATATGTGCAATTCAGCTTAAATTAAATTTCAGTTTGATCTAATATGTCTGCTAAAAACATTATGCTACAACATGAGCATGTTTGCAGAATTTCCATATAATCCGCTATCATTCTTGTGCCAGAAAAAGAAAACGGATAAGAACGGATAAAAGCACTTTTGAAACACTCAATAAAATGAGGGAAACAAAATTATTACTGCTTAAAACATGGTGTACCAAAACAAACATTGCAAATTTAAACATTAACTCCTAAATTATCTTTTTATCTTACCCTCTCCACATAAAATCAACAAAGTGAAAATTGTATTAATCTCTACAGAAACTAAATTCCAAAAAAAAAGGACTAACACCTCAGAACACATTTGGATGGTAGATTACAGAGGTACATTTGTCCCAAGTATCTCATTGTATCTGTTATTTGTTTGTTTTGAACTGTATGTTTTTAACTAGTTTATTAATGTTTTTACTTGGTTTTATTATGTAACCTGCCATGAGATCATCTGGATCATGGCAGGCAAGAAATATAATAAAATAAATAAGATGCACTTTGAGTTCTCCAGCCCTCTTCTCCTAATCTTACATTTCTCACAGCTTTTACTGACTTGGAGCATGTGATGTTCCGTGACCAGTGCAGTGTAGCATTGGCCCAGGGAGAGTCACCCTGCTTGCTCTGCTTTTTACCAGGAAGCTCACAGAGTCAGCTTGGATGAATCACTGCCTCTTGGCCTATCCTGCCTCACCAGATATCACCATAAAATGGGAAGCATAGAATAAGAAAATTTGTATGTTCAACTGAAGACCTTTAAAAAGGACAGGATTGACAATGTAATAAATAAATAATGAATCACGCTGGCTGGTCTTGATCTATTTTTTCCTAATTGGATTCCATGATGAGAAATTTTATTATCGGAAAGGACAAGAAAGTGCTGTCTTTTTTTACTTATTGAAATCACACAAATTGATAGCTGACTTTTCCATAATAAGGCAGCTTCTGCTACAACTGAGAGCATCAGAATCATTTGGGGAGTACAAGAGAGGCAAGTTATCAAGTACAAGTAATCCTTGTTTAGCAACCACTCGTTCAGCAACCATTCGAAGTTACAATAGCACTGAATGAGGAGACTTATGGCCAGTCCTTGAAACTGTGGCTTTGCAGCACCCTTGTGGTCACAATTTGGGCGCTTGGCAACTGGCATGCGATTACGACGGTCACAGCGTGACCATGTCCCATGGTCACGCAATTCCCATTTGCGACCTTCCCTGCCACCTTCAGATAAGCAAAGTCAAGCTGGCAGGAAGTGGCAAGTCACAGTCATGTGATGTCACGCTTAACAACCACTTGTGATTCGCTTAACGACCACAACTGGAACTGCCATCATAAATCGGCACAGCCATGTGATCTTTCACTTTACAGCCTTGTCACTTAGCAACAGAGTTCCTGGTCCCACAATAAGGGTCATTAACTGAAGACTACCTATAGTCTCTAGCGACCTCAGCATTGGTTGCTTGAAGCAATAGTGTCATTCTACCAAAAGGTAGGACTGGCCCTGCCTAAATCCTTGTAGAATTATGGATCTAGAAGCTCTCCAGAGCTGTAAGTAGAGGCAGCAGATCTCCCTTTCTCTAAAGAGGCAACTCTGACCATTTCTTGCACGTCACTAAGTTTCCATGCCATTCTTACTATATTCAGGCAGATGACACTTTGCACTCAGGCATAGCCCCAACATTCTACTTGGAGAAGGTTGAAGAGTTTTTGTTTTCATGTAACTATATCACTGGGAAAACAAAACATTGTAGAGAAAGGAGGGCACCTGGTTTGGGATTCTATTTTAGAAATAACACGATTTTGGGGAGAGAGGTTTATTCCAATACAAATACAGTTGCATCTTTCTTAAAACTTAATTTACATTCGCAAAGGAAAATCCTAGAAATGATGTTTATGCAAAAAAATAAAAATATTTCACATTCTCTTCCCTATTGGCCTCTCAGACAGCAGGTGTTGCATGGATGCTGCAACCTATCAGTATCTGTGAGAGGTGTTCTGTGCTACTGCAAACAACTGAGTGAATTTTGTTTAACCCTATGTGACTATGTCAATCATTTACACTTCAATCATTTACACTTCTCTTTTCCCACAATGCAGTAGCCCCCTCTTCATAATTCAGTTGAGTATATTGTGGGAATAGAGCCAGTGTCTGTCAGAACAGTGGAACAGTAGCCAATGATGCATTGAAGTTTTGTCCATATTTTCTTGGTGTAAGAACTCAGATTCAAATTAAGAACTAGAGAAAGTAGATGGGGGTTCTGAATTCTCCAAAATGGCAGCTCTTGACCCAGGAATATGATTGGGTTCTGCCCGAACCACCAGTGTTAAACTGGGTTAACAGCTCACTGCTGCTATATAAACAAGGCCAATGCTATAATATTTGGCTGATAGTGAGATATGGAGATCTCAAATCCTTTCACATTTTTGTAGTCTTCGTGTTAGTCTAATACAGATCTTAAGGGTATGTGTGCTTGTTTTTTAACGGCCAACACTTTGGGGGTTAGGATGATTTTTAAGAGTATCATGATGTCATGAAACCCTGGTATAAGATCTTATGGGATATCAGGACATTTCTTCTCCAGTAGTTCCAGTTTTTGATCCAGTTAGCATGATGGTATGCTGCTGACTGGCTGATTGGATCCAACAGGGCCATCATATGAATTGTCCAAAGAAAAGAGCAAGTTAGCTTTCACTTTTCAATTAAATTCATTAAAATTCTTAGATCATCTAGCAGGTTTCACACTGAAAATGCAACACCAATATATTATCACTACATATCTAAGTGATTATTATCCCAAAGAAATGCATTCAGAGTGATATCAGAAGCTTGAAATAACAGACAGGAGCACAAAAGTATAAGGAACTTTTATGTCTTTCCGAATGTGCAAAGTTGAACTCATCCTTTATAGGATCTTGGGCATAGTGACCCTTACATTAGAGCATGCATGCATTCTCTACAAAGGAGACTGACTTAGTTTGAATCTGCAAAAGCTGAACTAAGTGCTGAAATGAGTTGCAGATTCTATTTCTTTGAATGCACTGGATATCCAGAACTTTGTCAAAATCTGAACAAAAGTATCAGGTATGTGTAGCAAGTGGAGGAGACACTGACTATCATTGTGAGCAGAATCAGAAGCAGTGATCACAGAAGACCAGCTGGTTGATTATTAATAGGCATGCTCACCAAATTAGGTTGAAGATGAGAGTAATGAAGACTGATATGCTAGATTTTGGGAAGGCAAATATAATGACCATTTTAAAACGGGGTTGTAACAAGAAACAGATAAAAATAATCTGGTCTTTAACATGTTCTAGAGTAAGCAGAAGATTAGAAGTCTGGGAAAATACCTAAGTCATTTTGGAAACTGTGAGACATTTAACTCTAAGCCTGCCTCTTTCTCCTTGTTCGAGCTATTGCTAAAATAGCTAAATAAGTGAACCTTCCATTTCAAAAAGCTTCTCTCAAATGATAACTGACCAAGTCACTATTTATAAATAAGGTTGCTATGCCCTTTTAAGAATGAATAGTTTTATTCAGTCAATATTTTTTTTCCTCAATAAAACTGATTGTAGTTTTTCTTGATATTTTGTTCTGCATGTTTTATGAATCTCACAGATCACCCTTGCTGTAAATAAAATGACTTATAATTTGGGGTAGATATTTCAATACTGAGTATCACCAAAAGGAGGATGAGTGAAAATATGGAACTGGCATATTGAGTTGGAGTCCAGCTAAACCACCAGTCATTGCATTGTTTATATTGGCTAGCAATTGCTTGCCAGGTTTTTCAAATTTTTTACCCCTATATTGAGATACAAGCAAGATACTTCCTGCAAAATAATATGCTTAGTAGCTCCTAATATAACTTTTCCTAATCCTTCACCTTCCAGATGCCTGGAAAAGGTTACCACGTTGGGAAATAATTATGTAAGTTTTTAACATCTCCTCAAGAGTCAGTTTGGTGTAGTGGTTAAGGCACAAGGCTAGAAACTGGAAGACCATGAGTTCTAATCCTGCCTGACACAAAACCAGCTGGGTGACCTTGGACCAGTCACTCTCTCACCCCTAGGAAGAAGGCAGGCCACTTCCAAAAATGCTGCCAAGAAAACTGCAGAGACTTGTTCAGGCAGTCACCAGGAAGGCACAGGACAGGACAGGACAGGACAGGACAGGACAGGACAGGACAGGACAGGACAGGAAAGAGAGCATCTTCTTAGGAAACCAACTTGGGGAAGGGTGCTGAAAAGGCTGTTTATGCACTGGCATGAACTACAGGAAATGGCTGCCTTTGGTCATTAGTGCTCTTAAACCTTGGTACAATTCTAGAGAACCTGGCATAGGGAACTGTGATTAGAAAAAGTATAGCCTTCTTAAAATTCCAATTTGGGGAAAGAACTCAAACATTACATTGCAACTAGGTATATGGGCCACAAATAAGATGCTAATTCTTGTAAATCACCATTTTGTGCACATTTACTCAGAAGGGAATACTTAGAAGACAGTACCAAACAATTCTTATGGTGTCTGCAAGAACAGCTATAACTATTTCTCCATGCTGTTCGTGTGCTGCTCAGCAAGGATCAGATACACAGCAAGAATCAGATACACAGCAAGAAATGAGTAAGACAATACAGCATTACATAGATAATTGCTAGTTTGTGTCTTGTAAGTGTAGACTCTGAAACAAATTAAAAAACATCTAAGCCACCATTTCCCCATCTTTGTAACATATTAATCCTAGCTGCTGTAACTCAGTTGATAGAGACAAAAATGTGCCCTTAACCAAATTGCACATGCTATTTTTGTCTGACTTGGAAACTCAACGTTCCCATCTTCCCCCAAGCGACATTAGCTTATGCAACAATTCAAAACACAAAGCATTATCATTGCTTGATAATAGATTAGCTATTTTTCCTCCATAAGAAACTCTTAAATCATTTATATACAGGAAGCATTTCTCAATATTGAAGTATATTTTGTGTTCTTTCCAAAATAGCCTTTCTCTATTCTCTGCAGGGGTTCTGTATTTTAGAATATTTTATGTAACTACTGTGACACAAAATATATTAACATGGAAGAAACTCTGCAAATTGATAAAGGGTGATGGGTTCCACAGGATTGGGGACACTTCACTATGGGGGCAGAGGTGGTATAAAAGGTTGCTGAAGGTAGAATCAGTCAAAATTCCTTCTCCACATCTTTCTTTCAGCAGAAACCTCTATAGATGTGAGTTGTTTTGGTTCTGCAGTTGAAAAACCTTTCATAGGTGAAACAGAATTCAGGATTCAGTCAACTGATTTCACATAAACATAGGCAGGACCACACCCTTAATTTGTTGTTTATTATATTGATAATCTACTTTTCCACACATAACAAAATATAAACTACAAAATTATACAAGGTAAAACATGAAAACAACCAGTTAAAATCAAATACAACATATTAAGAGATTTTTTTAAACCAATGCAGTATTCGTGTGAAATAGAAAACAATGAAAAGATAACCTCTAGCTGTACATGTGATACTATCACATCTTGAAATCTACCAAATTTATTGAGGCAAAGTTTCCATGGTCTGCCATCCATGCTGGATGCACAATTATCCTGATATAAATCTATACTGATGGTTGTCCACGGAAGGGGGAATATTAAACAGCAAGGCTAAAATGGAAATGAATAGCAGAAGGTGCAATTACTTCTTCACAGTAATCATTCACAAAATAGGCTCAAGTAATGCCCATCCATTAGATACCTAAGACAAGTTGCTAGCAGTCTAATTAACTGTACAGATCAAATACAAAAAAAAAAAAAAACTTTCCACAGCACATTCAGCTTCCATATTCACAAGGTATCTCCAGTGAGAACTCACTACAGAAATAGTATCCAAAGTGGTATGTTCTCACAAATCGTGAATCACAAAAAAACTGCCTGGTTTACATGAGCTGAAAGATAAACCAACCACATTGTTTGAAATGGGTTTGCATACCAGTTAGGTTGGTATGTTTCTACTTGAACTTTTTCAAAAAATTGATAAACCAGTAATGGTCTGTTGCTCTAGCTTAAGAGGCTGTTGCATCAATGTGGAAATATACAATTAATGGATAATGTCTCACTGATGGCCTTGTACTGTATTTCATTAGGTGAAGGCTTCTATCAATGGAACAAGACTGCCCTTCCTTTAGCTTAACATGCTATTTTTCACACTATTTCTGAAAGTCTATCAATTGTGCAAGGCAAATTTGAGATGGGAAAACTGTAATGAGGTATTCCTGAAAATCACCTCTCCATAATGAATATAGGATTCTGACTACTAAGGATGCAAAAACTGAGCCCTAGTTTTCAGATTTACTTAGAGAACTTTAGCTGCATAACAACACGACAAAGTATATAGGCTTGTTAAATACAGAGGAACAACGGTACCTACAATAAAATGTTATAGCATACCCTCCTGAAAGAGAAACTATTGTATTGAATCCACTCCACTTCCCTGCCATTTTTCTCTTTCAAATTGCCACGCAATATTCACTATGAAGCAACCTGTCCTTGTTAGACCATCTTTCTTCCCTGCTTCTTAAAGCAGTTTGAACTACTGGAATGTTAGTAGTAAGGCTATGCTGTGCTTTGGATGTGAAAGGAAAAATGTACTTTGGAGTGCACATGGATGCATATGTCACACCTACCTTAACTTTTCTTTAGAGCAAAAAGATCCATCCTGGAATCCTCATGCAGCCGTGGAGGGTTGCTGCATGATCCCAACAAAAAACACAGCTGGTCTGAGGAGCTCTGAGCAAGAACCTCCATGAGCCCGAAAGCACCTTCTTCTCAAGTATGAAGCGCTGTACAGTCCTAGTTAATAGCGACTACTGAGTGGCTCTATTTTGATTATAACAATATATCGGAACTATCCACTTCGGTAAATGTTAGGAATGATGATATACATACAGAGAAATATATACAACAGAATCTTATACATTATTAGAAAAAGCGAATAAATTGGTAATTGCTTGAGGAATGAATCAAGAACAAGCTTTTCAACATAAATCTAAGAATGTACAGAAATCGAAATGAAAAGCTCAAACACATGCTTATGTAGCTAACAGGTTTTTGTTACAATACTGCAGATTTTTGCCATCTTTTTTAAAGTCAAGTGTTCATACTACAGATACATATTTCAACCATGTCTCCTTAAGTACTATGGATCAGGATCTATACAGACAATCCAATGTAACTGAAATGTTTAAAGAAAAGTGGGAAAAGCACTTTTGAAGAAATTAGCATGAGACAGTGGCAGGCTGCAGACATTAAGAGGCCATAATCAAGGACTTAAGATGGTGCTGAGGGTGCTGGCTAGCCAGGAGCACCAGATCACACTCGTTCAGTTAAGGTCACCGCCTACTGTCAATTTCTTTCACTTACACCCTTTGTATTCTATTAACAGTCAGGAAGATGGTGTAAGCTATGATTATGTGATACCTCACCTCTGCAGTGTCAAATACTTGCCAACACTTACTTGACACAGATTTAAAGAGCCTCTTTATTTAGCAACATGGAAAAGATGACGGTATTGTTGTTTCATAAAGTCTGTGGTGTTTAAGCAAAAGTAAACTGTTTCTGTACCTCAACTTGCACTCCTCTAAAAAAAATCTGTAGGGGAAAAAAAACCCTGAGGTTAATAGTTAAACTAGAACCATCAGATGCAAATATAAGAATGCTGTTTCCAAAAGGAGGAGAAAAAAGGCAAAAGAAACATTATGTTCTACTGAACATTTATGTACAAATTTGATGATTAACATTTTGTTTTCTTTAAGGCAGTAGTGTTATTTTTCATTCATTCTCATATCTGCTGTAAGGGTGGTCAGAATCCTGGAGGAGACCTGGAAAAAATTACAAGAGAGTATTAAGGTACAGATTCCAGAATTGCCCTTTGCTGAATAGTTCTTAGAACTATTAAGAATGGAACATCACAATTTCTGTAAGAATACAAACAGGTTTGCTTAGTTCTAACTGCAAACAGAATGTGCTTGTTGACAACCTCTCACAGGACTGAGATAGAAGTGGTGTAACTCTCCAGGTCCTGCTTGATCTGTGTGTGACCTTCAATGCTATGATCATGGTATCCTTCTGGCTTACCTTTAAAATTGGAGGTGGCAATACTGTCTTGCAGTGTATCTCCTCCTTTCTCCAGGAGTCCAGGTCATTTCCAGATGGTGGAGGGAGAATCAAGCCTGACATCCCTTCTTTGCAGGGTTCCTTGTGGCTTGATGCTCTCCCCATTGCTACATAATATCTACATCTGCAAGCACTGAGTCAGGTTTCATCCACATGCAGATGATAACCCATCATCTTGAATCCTGGCTGACCAGGAGATGTTATCAAGGTCCTGTCTCAGTACCCAGCTGTTAGTGTCTGAAAGGGGAGGAACAAGCTCAGGGTCAACCCTAGCTAGACTGAATGGCTGTGAATTCAAGGGTCCCCCATTTCCAGAAACTATCCAACTTTAGTTCTTGACAGAATTGTACTTCCCCAGATGGAACTACTGCATATTTGGGGCTTCTAGACTTGTGGCTCTTGCTCAAAGAGCAGGTAGCAGCTGCAGTCAGAAGGGTTTTTTCCACAGATCCATTTTGGCCCCAATTATATCCTTTCTGGGATTGGGAGGCCCTCCTCATGGTCTCTCATGCTTTAGTCACTTCACGGTTGAACTTTTGCAATGTGCTCTACACAGGACTGCCTTTGAAGACCATTCAGAAGATACAGTTGGTCTAGAATGCAGTGATGTAAGTGGTTATGAGCACACTTCAGTTCAGCTGCTGATTGCCAATGGGCTTCTGGGTGAAATTCAAGGTGCTGGTCATCATCTATGAAACCTTTCATATTTCAGGTCCTGCTTATCTGTGGGACTACCTCTCTTCAGTTATGTCTGCCCACCCTATTCGATCTAATGAAGTGGGCATGATCCTTGTCCTATCATTAAACAATCGTCTTGTGGGGGTTCAGAGATATCCCTTTTCTGTGGCCATGCTTGCCCTATAGGATAGCATCCCTTCTCCTAAAGTCTGCACAGCCCTAACCTGTTGTTGTTTAGGAAAGCCCTTAAAATGTGGTTCTTTCAACAGGCTCTGGGACAAGTACTTTGGGATCCTGAACTAATATCAGGATTTTATTCCTAGCTGTTGGCATCTCCATCCTCAATACAGTACTATAGTTTTTGATTGTTTATTATGTTTACTCCTTGTTTTATTTCAATATGTTGTACATTGCCTAAAATTGCTTGGACTATTTATGTAGCTTATAAATTGAACACATAAATAAAATAAATAGAAATGAGGTCATAATTAACTAATGCCCAGTAACAAAGAGATACTGATTATTACAGCACAAATTTATCCCATTTAAACATGATAACATGATTTTGTTATCATACACAAACTTAATTTGACTGTTTTGCTACTAGAAATATGAACAGCACCTCAGAGGATATTTTCATAAACAGATCTTTAGTCCCTACTAAAAGTAGCTCAGCTTAAGACCGCTGAAAGAAAAAAATGGACATCTGTGCATTAAACTGTAAAAAATGCTAAATCCTAATAGCCAATTAAAGTCTAGAAGCCTTCAAACCACCCTTCAAGTTAATTCAAGGCATAAGTCATTCATCATCCATCAAAAATTTTAATCAAGGCAGAGTGCTCCCCAGACAGAAAGAAGTCTCCCTGTGTATACACTAACTAGATTGCTCACCAGTTAAGTGAGCAATTGAGATTGGCATATGGTGCTTACATAACAATTTATGGCACTGAAGGATAAGGAGAACAATGGCAGTATCAATACATTTTAAAGGGCAATCATAGTGTAATACAGGAAGAGCATTTATGGAGTACTTCTGTTGCACTAGGATGTCTTATCTTTAACGCCAAGGACAAACAAGATTTACAGATTATAATATACAGGAGGCTGAGATGGGGGAACCAGAATTTGATCAGTAGGTTACAGAGATAATTGCAGTGAACAGCCATGTTGGTTCTGATGTTCATATATACAAGTACAAACATACAAGTGCCTGAAATACCAAAGATGGTATCCTATCAATATGCCTCATTATAAATTGCATAATTTTGCAAAACAATTTAAGACACAAGACTACTGCTATTATTAAAGAAAGTCATGATAGAATGCATGCAACTATAAGCAACCCTAAAAAGGGAAAACTTCCACAGAAAAGACAGCATTAATGTTTAAGGGGGAATCTCTAGAAATATGAGATTGCTATCAAAAACAACAATCACATGTCAATTTTGTCAATCCTACTACAATAATATTCCTTTCAACTTGTCTTATGTCATTGTAGTGTTTCCAGTGGAAATAATAATGGGAAATGGAAATGGGGAAATACTTAATGTACAGGTAATCCTCAGTTAACAAGCAGTCATTCAGCAACCGCTTGAAGTTATGATGGCACTGAACGAGTGGTGCTTACAAACGTTCCTTGCAGTTCTGGATATCCCAGCACCCCTGCAGTCATGTGATCACGATTTGGGCACTTGGCAGTTGGCTCACACTTATGACGGTTGCAGTGTCCCACAGTCACGTGATCGTGATTTGCAACCTTTCCTGCCAGATTCCCACAAGCAAAGTCAATGGGGAAGCTAGGCAGGAAGGTCTCAAGTTGCTCGGGTAAGTCTCCCCCACCCATGCACCCTCCCCCAGCCACTTGTGCATCCACACCAAGCCTCACTGATATTGCACCACACCTCCCTTGCCACTCACGCATCCTTCCCCACCCAGCAGCAGCCACTTACCTGCTTGCCAGCCAGTTTGCAAACCACCTGGGACTTGCAACTTCCTGCCAGCTTCCCCACTGACTTTGGTTGTTGAAAGCTGGCAGGAAGTTGCAAGGAGGTGCTCGCTTAATGACCCACGAGCCTCACTTAACAACAGTCACAGGTACTGCAGGGATTGCTGTCGGTAAACAATGTAGTCACATGACATCACACTTTATGACTGCATCATTTAGCAATGGAAATTCTGGTCCCAACTGCTGTCGTAACTCAAGGACTACCTGTACCAATATTTTATATGAATCTGTTTCAGTCTCAAGGCTGCTGTTTTCAGTGTCAGTCCTGAATCCTCTTTTACAGAAGAATATTTCATGTAGAAAATCATTTGCTTTGAAAACTTGTGAGACTGCATAACTTAAGACTGGAATCCTTCTTCGCTCCTTCTAGCCATTCCCAGCCTGGATCCTTGCAAATGTTTTGGGACTGTAACTCCCAAAATGTTGAGAAAACTGTGGCCTTTGAGAGTAAAAGCTGAACTGTAGTCCACCAATAACATATGATACATCTTTTTGCTCACTCTATTCTGTAGCAGGATTTTCAGTCTAAAGACAGTAATGGAAACCCATTATGTTTTTCTTCTAGATATACAAAATTGTAGCAAATGAATAACAGATATATCTTTAAAAAATTACCATGGTGAAAAAATAATGAATTCTCAGATTCATTTAGCAATGAAAGTAGAATTTGGGCAAAGTATATTCATTCAAGAATAAATGGGAAAAAACTGACAAATCCTTGCACAAAGAAACCACTCAAACTGAGCAGTCCGCTTTCAAAATGCTACTGCTTCCCTTTTCCCCAAAGGCCTGCAGCTAGAGCGAGGGACACATGCAATGCATTATCAATGTATAATTACCATTTAAATGGAGAAAGAAAAGTTAAAGAATGGGGGGAAGAGGAGGAATTCCTTTCCAACCAAACAAGTTTGCAGTCATCTTAATTTAGAAATGTGTTAGCAAATTATTTCCCCTCTGTCGTTCATCCACGCCCATGTAAGAGAGAATTCCCTTTGCAAAATACAGTGAACAATTTAATCTGGTGTTTATTTTATTCCTGTGTATCCAGGTGAAACACAAGCCACATATTTTAACCTTATGGTATACACTGTTACTTATGCTTACAGCTGGGTCATACATGCCATTAATGATTCAAGAATATTTCTCTCTTTATTTCTGTTTTCTTTTTTCCCATCCCAAGCAACTGACAATTCACAATTCAATAGGCTTGAAGCATTAAACATGCTACTCTACCTCTTAGTGTTAAAAATTCCATGTACATGTCAAGATGTATTCAAACTTCACATTAAGCTGCACTTTATTTTTAAAAAGATGTGCTGAGCAAGTACAAATTGGGTACTTTTGCATACTAAGCATGGTTTAATACTAATCGCTGGTATGGGCCTTACCAGCAAAAGTACTGCAGATGTCATACCAAGCCATGGATTCAAATTGTGTTTCATTGTCTTGAAACAAATTATACATTAACTCCAATTATATATCATGCTAATAATGTGTGATGTGTGAACACAGCCAAAACCTTGAATGTACTCTATTGGATTAATGTTATGCCAAAGGCAAACATTTAACACCAAGACTTATGTGGGCTGGAAAACTGTACTCAGGCATTGGATAATATGCATGAAGGGATATTGGCTAAACCCGCCCATCTGTTTACAAGCAGAATGTCTAATGAGGCAGGAAAACTGCTTAGCCTCACAATTTCACAAATTGCACTGCAAAACACTAATAATATAGGAACAAATTGAATAAGAGGTTCCAGTAATCAGCCACTTCCCCTTGCTAAACAGAATTTATATACAATCCTTACATTGTTGAAATAAAAGGCTTCAGATGCAAATCATGTTATACATACCATATTTCTTGCGTATCTCATCATATTTCACTTTTCTTTCATGTCTCCTGCAAAGAGAATATAACAAATATTTAAGATGTTCATTATAAAATAAAAATGACAAACCAGTGCTGACATATTCTGCATAGCTATTAAAATCAGTGAAAAAGGAGCTCATCTACAGTCATTTCTACATCTCAAAATACATTTTTGACACACATAAATTCAATAGTGAACTGTATAAGCACAATACAATTTGCAAATTATACCTATTGCAGTGTGGTACTCATATCTGTAAATACTTATTTCAGTGTAGCAACTGAATCAGTCCTCAGTTCAAAGTTGTTTTCCCTCCTCCAAATCTCATCTGTATTGATTTCTAATGACTGAGACACGCACAATGAATGTGGTATGAATACCAAACAAGCTTTTTAAATATTAGCATATGCAATGGCTTGTAAAATGAAAGATTTTTCAAAGCTAAAACAAGTTAAGTTCTAGATTTTGACGCTATCTAGAAAGATTAAGGAAGCTTCAAGTAAATGTAAACCTATATGAGCTTCAAGAGCGGAAGATTTGAGATGTTTTCTTCTAGTTCAGATCAACCCTTTTCAATAAATTCCTCGGGACCAATAATCTAAGTAGCTAAAATTGAAAGGACTGCAGGAGATCTGTTGTTACTCAATAGCCCAAAGCCAACAATAAATTTTGTTTGACGTAGAGGACAAGAACCAAAAGACATCCATGCCTTTGTCTTAGAACAGGCAGTGATATCTGCTTAATTCTCATGGGATTTACTGGATTGATTTAGCATAAATCCTTTCTTGAATATAGTTACATCTAATGGTTCTGTGGACTACAATTCCCACATTCCAATTTCACTTTTATTTAAGGTAAGACATATGATTAGTTTTTACTACTGCTCTGAAGATTATACAAAGCAACACTGAGATCCACTTCATGAGGATAATTACTTGCCTGATGTTGGGGTGTTGTAGAAGGTGGGCAGGAAAAGGAAAATACAAACCATTCCATTATGACTTCTAATGGAGATTATTTATATAACCCTGCATTTTTAGGGCAAGACTGAAATTGACATTACTAATCTTAATCCTTAGTCACCTCCTGTCTAGATTACTGCAACATGCTCTACACATGACTGCCTTGAAGACCACTTAGAAGCTTACGGCTAGTCCAGAATGCAGCAGCCAAGCAATCATAAGCATACCTCAGCACTCCTATGTGACACCATTGCCATGTGAGCTGCACTGCCTATCAGTGGGTATCCAGTTAAAATTTAAAGTGCTGGTGATTCGGTCTTTATTCTGAAATTATAACTATTTCAGAATAAAGACAGAAAATGCTTAAATGCCTCTCTCACACACACACACACACACACACTCTCTCTCTCTCTCTCACTGGATCTCTCTTCTCCATCTTATGCAGCAGCAGAGTCGAAAAAGAAGGTAAGATGCTGAATTAAGGAAGCAACTCATTAGAGCTGGCACCTCACAAAAAAGTAAGTCACAAAATACCTAATACGTGATTGGTAGCGGAAGGATACAGGAACAAACAAAGTGGCATCGCTTCCTAAGACAGGTTGTTTTGCTGACTCTGTAGTCACCCATTCTTAGGTCCAAAAAGACATGGTTGTTTCTCAATTTTTCCTTCCTTCTTCCATTTTTCTACCGATGGGCCTAACTTGACCTAGAACTGCATTCTTCATAAGCTAAGCTTATCCCTTCTTCAATTAAGTGCAGTTAGTCTCTTTTTAATGCCTTCAGCAGCATTTTATTTGTTGTTTCAACAGTCTCTTGAAAAGCTTAGACAAATGACATTAATAAGAATCCCCCATCTAGCCTTCAGGATGGAAGTCCCCTTATTATTTTAGACATTTATCAAGGAGACAAAATGCCTATCCAGGTGGCTCTTGTAAAGCCACAGGACATTTGTCAAATTATTTTTTTTTATTTTTAAATGAATTATATTTCACTAGACTTTATATATTTTTATCTGTGATTCTTATGTATAGGTGGTTTTAAAAACTGTACATTATTAGCTGCCTCTAGGTAAAGCATGTAATATTAATAATATATTTATTTGCTTTATATATTGGATTTCTGTTTTCAGTGTGGCTACCAAAATTTTAAAAACCTTTACAAGGGTTAAAAACTAAAAATTGCTAATACAATCAATTGATAATTAAAAGTTTAATGAAAGAGCTGTGCCTTTACAGATTTCTATATGCAGAAAAAAGAGAGCAATATTTAACTTCCAAGGGAGTTTGTTCCATAGCCTACAAGCAGTAGAGGAGAAGGCCTTCTCCTGCATTCCAGACTGACAACTGGGGGTCTTCAAAAGCACCTCTCTTGCAGATATAAATGGCTGGAGAGGCTTGCAACAGAAGAGGCGATCCGTTCAACAGCCAGGCATTAAGAGTTTAAGTTGTGCCTGATCAATTCTAGTCAACCAGTGCAGATCTTTCAATACAGGCATCTGCCATGCATACACATAAGAAAAATACTCTTATTTATCCTTATTTTGTACAGAATGCTACTGCTGCTGCACAGAACTGAATTTCAGCAGAATACAGATAATAAAATGAAGCAGCACCATAGCAGGATATTGGTAGAATTTCAACCAACAAATGGCCCAGACTGTTGCAATTCATGCTCCTGCCTCTCTTCCACTTGTGACCAGCAATAAACTTGGATCCTTGCATGTAACAAGCCAACAAACTATTCTGAAGCTCAAAGCTTTTCACTAAAGACAACCTGAAAGGCACCAGGAGTTCCTTTTCTGCTTCTGCAACCTAACAGGAGTCAATATTTCTGTAACCAAATACTTAAGATTTGCTAAGAGAGCAGTAATACAGTTAAAATTTCCAAACCTACCGCTGAAGGGATTGCATTCGTTTTTCTTCCTGATCTCTAATAAACCTTTCTTCTTCTTCAGTTACTCTCCTGAAAATGAGAAAATTATCTTGTCATTTCAGAACTATATGCCAGAAATATACTTCAAGTGGCGTTAAATTATTAATTTACTGAACTTATAATAGGAGTTATCACATTTTTAATTGTACAGTTTCAAGGCATGATTACTTTTATGTGAGATGGGCGGCGACATAAATACAATAAATAAATAAAAAATAAATGATTAGCTTACAGTGTGTAAATGAAAATAACATTTGATAATGTTGGCTTCAGATTCATCTTGGCCATCTTTATTGACTTATGGCCAAGATGTATCTGAAGCCAACAGTATCAAATGCTATTAAATTCACACTTCACCCTAAAATTCTGATTTAATCCTTAAATTAAATATAACTTATAGAGTAGATTTCAAGATCTGTAGATATATTAAAGAGGTTTGTTTTACAGTATATAAAGAGTGAACCTCATCTAGTATACTCTCTTATGCACTCAAACTACATGACGTATCAGGATACTGTGGCAATACCACAAATACAGAATAATGAATCATGCAACTATTATATTACTGAATATATTTTTCTATTAAGTAGAGTAGTAGATATTCCCTACTTTCAATTCATATGAAAAAATACATGTGAAAAAAGAATCAGTAGAAATGGGAAAAATAAACATTCCTTAGCTATTCACTTTTGATTTGTTAGTCAAACTAGGAAAGCTTTATTTACCACTACTGTACTTTGAGCATTTCACAGAAAGAACACTGACATCCAGTGGACATGTTATGTAACAAAGGTTAAAGAACTATTCCAAAAATGCCATGAATTTACATATTTAATGAAATTATCTACAGGACATTTTACTTGGTTTATCAGTATGTAAGCATATTTTAAATGTTAGTTTTTTTCAGCAAGTTTATACACAACCTTGTATTTCCTGTACAGGTAGTCCTCATTTAACAATGGTAATTGGAACTGGAATTTCCATTATTAAGTGATGCAGTCAAAACATGACATCACATGACCACATTGCTTAGTGATGGCAATCCCTGCAGTCCCATTGACAATGCTAAGCGAGGATCGCAGGTCATTAAGCGAGAACCTCACATAACTGTGACTTGTGACTTCCTGCCAGTTTCCCACAAAGTCAATGGAGAAGCTGGCAGGAAGTCACAAGTCCCAGATGGCTCACAAGCAGACAGGCAGGCAAATGAGTACTATAGAGTGAGGCAGGGCAGGAGAGGGTGCGGCAAGTGCATGCAGGCTGGGGAGGGAGTGCTACTGCACCGCACAAGTATGTGCTGGGGAGAGGGTGCTGCTGTGAGGTGGAGTGTGTGCAGGCTGAGGAGGGAGTGCTGTGGGGAGTCGTGAGTGCATGCGGGCTGGGGAGAGGGTGCTGCTGCAGCACTGCTTGAGTGCATGCGGGCGGGAAGAGGGTGCCACTATGAGGCGTGAGTGCAGCTGGGCAGGGGAGAGGGTGCTGCAGCCTCAGTATGCGCTATGGAGTATGAGATCCCTGGGATCTCTTACTCCATAGTGGAACTCCTCAGGAGAAAAAGTGGTGGGAGCAACTTGTAACCTTCCCTGCTGGCTTCCCCACTGAATTTGCTCATGGGAAGCCAACAGGGAAGGTTGCAAATGGCAATAACGTGACTGCAGGATGCTGCAACCATCATAAGTACGAGCCAGTTGCCAAGCACCCAGATTGTGATCATAACTTTGAACAGTCACTGAACAAGTGGTAGTTAACTAAGGACTACTGTACGTCATATTTTTTTTCCTTAGAGCCAATCTCCATGTAGGGGCTGTTCAGTGTTCAGGGGCTGTAGGCAACCACAAGCCTACTGTCCAAGTGCAACCCACAAAGTCCACCTTGGGAAGTCCATTCAGGGAGACTTCCTGTGAGCGTCATGGCGAGCTGACATCCTGCTCATTAGCAGGACAGTTTTGTGAGGAGAATCACAGCTGGATGCTGGATCTGAACTGGTGAAATTTCCTCGGAAGAAGTAGAAATTGTTGAGATTATCCACGTGACTCTGGACAGCCACTTCTCATGAGTAGGCCGCGGAAACTGCCGTTTTGCAGTCAGCTTATGAGTGGAGAGGCTGGGAGTTGGGATTTCATCAAGCTCATGCTCGCAAAGCAGCCTTTTACGGACATTAAGCTCGACCAAGCCTGATTTCTTAATCACTTTTTGGATTTGGATTATTAAATTTTTCTTTGTTTACTGGAGAGATTAAGACCCTTTGGACTAGCAAGGTTTTACTGTATTCATCGGGTGAGTTTCCTTCTCCTTAGCGAACGATGGTGTAAATTCAATTTTAAGTTTTGAAAATCTATCATTTCTTGGACTATACAGCAAAAGGGTGCTTAGTATATGGATTTTGGAAAGTTAACAACGGATTAAGGAATTATATCTCTGAATTAATTAGAAGATATTTTCTCATAAGAAAATGGCAACTGTTGTGGCTTTTTTAATGATAACAAGAATGTTTGGGCTGTTTTTATGATGAGGAGACCTTGAAGGTTGGACACTAGAGGGAGTGAGAAGATAAAGAATATGGAGCAGATAAAGAATATGGAGCAGCAATCTATATTGCAAACTTTTGAATATCTATTAAACTTCTTAAAAAAATGGATCAATTGCTTGACAAGATGGACAGAAAGTGTTGCAATGAAGTTATAGAATAAGAACAAATTGCAATGGATGTTTATGAAATTACTTGGAAGGGGGTTTAAATGTAACACAAATTGATCTGATGGATAACTTATTCCCTAAAGGACATGCACAGATATTAAACCAAGAAACTGATTTGGATAATTTTTTCTTACTGGATATACAAAAGAGCTCTGTTATGGTTTTGAAGAACTTTATTACAAGTGACAAACAAAATGATAAACTTTACTTATTGGATATACAAAAGAAACTTGTTACAAGATCTGAAAGATTTTTGCTTTGAAACACAGATGACCAGCAAACTACCTCTGGGACTCTCTTTGAAGGGACTAAAGAATATTTTTAAAAACTCTGGGAAAGAATATAAAGTCGGTTTGTTTGATCAGGGCTAAAAGAGGAAAATTGTTATATCTGGTTGCCTTTACTGGACTTTTGCTGACAAAGAACAATTGATGGAGCATTTGGATTTTGTTTTTTTTACTTAAGAGATGAACTATGGTGAGAAGAGAGATTATGTTGTATTTAGAGAAGGTGATAGGCTATTAAATTTGTCTTTACTTGTTGGGATGAAGGGGGGAGTTCTTTTTTCTTTTTTTTCTCCTTTCCACACCCCTCCCTTCTTTTTTTCCTTTTTTTTTTTTTTTGTATTTTTTGTATTTTGTATTACATTTTATTATTTGCATTTATAATTCTTAATAAAATTATTTAAAAAAAAAGAAGGTCAATTCAGGAGGCTTTTTAAGAGTCTCCATGGATGCCAATGGAGGCTTTTAAAAAGCAGATTAAGGCATGGGGCATTTTCAGTGGCTTAACTGATAGGGAGAGGGGGTAATTCATCCCTTCATATGCATTCCAGCCTTCTATAGCCCCCAAATTCAAGCCCATATTGAATTTAGACTATTTGTAGAAAATGACAAGCCCTGTCGAAGAAAAACAATATTTGTACCAAATAAAAGGGTTTAATATCACTGCCCAAAAGGTTACATACAGTGGTACCTCGAGTTACAAACGCCCCCCCTTACGAAATTTTCGCGATACGACCAGCTCCAGCCCCAAAAATTTGCCTTGCCGCTACAAACCGGATCTGCGGCCATTTGCCCTGCTGCCACGTGGTCGTGGCTTCCTGTGGGTGAGATCGCGGTAGCAAGGAGACGTTCGGTGGGGCTTGTGGTGTGTTTTGTGGCGTTTGGAAGGTTTTTGGTGTGCTTGTCAGCATGGCTCCAAAGAAAATGCAGAGCGGGCTTGGCAAGAATAAGGGTTTGAAGAAGAAAGTGACGATCGAACTGAAGAAGGAGATTATAGAAAAGCACGATTGTGGTGTTCGTGTGACTGATCTGGCCGCGGAGTACAAGATGGCGAAGTCGACCATCTCGACTATTTTGAAGAATAAAGATGCCATCAGAGAAGCTGATGTGGCAAAAGGAGAAACGATGTTAACGAGGAAGAGGACACAAGTGCTGGAAGAGGTGGAAAAGCTGTTGTTAGTGTGGCTGAATGAGAAACAGCTGGCAGGTGATAGCATGAGTGAAGCTATCATCTGTGAAAAAGCCAGGAAACTGCACAGTGATTTACTGTGGCAAAACCCCTCTACCAGCGCAGCAAGTGAGGAATTTAAAGCCAGCAGAGGCTGGTTTGAGAAATTCCGTAGGAGAAGTGGCATCCACAATGTGGCAAGACATGGAGAGGCTTCCAGTTCTGACAAGGCTGCTGCAGAAGCCTACAAGAAGGAATTTGAGGCATTCAGGAAGGCGGAAGGATACGTCCCTCAGCAAGTGTTCAACTGCGACAAGACGGGGCTCTTCTGGAAGAAGATGCCAAACAGAACCTTCATCACGCAGGAGGAAAAGGCACTGCCAGGGCACAAGCCCATGAAGGACAGACTGACCCTTTTGCTGTGTGCAAATGCAAGTGGCAACCTGAAGGTTAAGCCACTACTGGTGTACCATTCCCAGACCCCTCGTGTGTTCAGGGAACACAATGTGAACAAGGCCAGACTGCCTGTCATGTGGAGGGCCAACGCGAGAGCGTGGGTCACAAGGCAGTTGTTCATGGAATGGTTGCACGAGGTGTTCGCACCCAGCGTTAAAAAATATCTTTCTGAGAACCAGCTGCCTGAAAGGTGCCTTCTTCTGATGGACAATGCCCTGGCACACCCTCCAGCCTTGGTGGATGATATGGATGCTGAGTATGACTTTATAAAGGTCAAGTTTCTCCCCCCCAACACGACACCTCTTCTGCAGCCCATGGACCAGCAAGTGATCTGCAATTTTAAGAAGCTCTACACAAAGGTGCTCTTCACCAGGTGTTTCAATGTCACTGAGGAAACATCCTTGACTCTGGCAGAGTTTTGGAAGAAACATTTCAATGGCCTCCACTGCATCAGCCTCATTGACAAAGCCTGGGAAGATGTCACCTGCCAGACCTTAAACTCAGCCTGGAGGAAACTGTGGCCAGAATGTGTCGCTGAACGTGACTGTGAAGGGTCTGATGCAGAGGTAATGGAGGAGATTGTGTCCATGGGCAAGAGCATGGTTCTGGATGTCGATGGTGCAGACATAGAGGAGCTTGTTGAGGACCATGAGGAGGAGCTGACCACGGAAGAACTTGCTGAGCTCCAGAGTGAGCAACAGAAAGCGCTTGGTGAGGAGCATTCCACTGAGGAAGAGGAAGACAGGGAGGAGGTTAGCAGTGCCAAGATTAAATCCATTATGGAACAATGGAATGCGTGCCAGGACTTCTTTGAGAAGCACCACCCCAACATAACTGTAACGAACAGAGCGTTGAACATGAACGATAACGTGGTCTCTCATTTCCGGAGGGTTATGCAGCGCAGGAAAAATAACTGACTTTAGACAGGTTTTTCTCCAGAACTGAGCCTGCAGCTAAGAGGCAAAGAAGAGATGACTCTCCCTCCAAACAATAACTGCCTCCCCACCCCATTCTCCCTCTTCATACTGTGCTGTACGTACTTTTTTTTCATGTTTTTGTGGTTTAAAAATAAAATGAATATGTTTCAGAACTGTTTGTATTTACATTGAACCTTATGGGGAAATTTGCCTTGCGGAGCGACCAAATTCGGAGGGCGGATTAGCCATATTTACATTGAACCTTATGGGGAAATTTGCCTCGCGGCGCGACCAAATCAAGTTGCGATCAGAGTCACAGAACGGATTAAATTCGTAACCCGAGGTACCACTGTACATGGATTTATTTGACAAAAAATAATACTTTTTAAAAATAATTATTCACAGATCTGGAAAATTATAATGGCAAACTTTTTAAGATGGAAAACGTTAAATCTGTCTTGTCTAGAAAGAATTATGGCCATCAACATTCTACTATGGCTTAATTTTCTGTTCCAAATTATTGTAATAAAAATTGAAAACAACATATTAAATGATCGTCATACACAAGTAACAAATTTCATATGGCCTAATAAATGATTGAGGATTAAATTTAAGATACTAAGAACGAACCGGTTTGGCAGACCCAAACTTTAAACTGTATTATCAAACTACCTGTCTAACTTGGATTAGAGATAGGAGCTTATCTTCCTATTGTTGAGTTATCTCCATTGAGGGAGCAACACTCTCAAGATGGACTGTACAAGCAGAAATAAACAGTTTATAAGAGATTATACAATAAAAAGCAGCATATTAAGTCTGGGATTAATACAGGAAAAAAATCAATCCAAACCTATTACCGCTTGCTCCTTATATCTGACTGAATTTGGAAACCTTGTAACACAAATTTGGAGCATTTACTAGGCTTTATTTATAAATTATTAGTGAAATGTGACTCAGAAACATGTTAAAGAATACATGATTAAATAAATGCAGCATTTAGATACAATTATTGTGGGGATTTCAATGGAAGAAAAACATTATCATGAAATATTATACTTAGAGAAAACTGATATAAGACATTTTACTGCTGGTATATCTTTCCAATACTGATTGTTAAAATGGACAATTCATTCTCTAAAAAATATTAGAATACAATGATCAGATGGCATTTTTCCATATTTGGTGGCAATGTTGTAAAGCTCAATCATTCTGGAAAAAGATTTGTAACAGAATGACACAAATTTTAAAAACTGGATTTCCTATTCACCTTGTTATCTGATTAAATATTATTAAATCTCACTTTCCCAGAAAGTTTACTGAACTAGCCTTGTACATTCTAACTCCTGCAAGGATACTCTAAGTTTTCTATTAGAAAATATGCACGGCTATCTGCAGAAGAATGGCTAATGAAACTCTGGGAGTTTGCCTTGACGTCCAAAATAGCTTTATATTTCAAAAGTAAAGCAAAAGTAAAAATGTAACAGAAGTTAATTTAGAAATCATTTTTTAATTATAATTCTATATGGGCTGGTACCATATCTGCAAATTTGGGTTTCTCTTAACATAAAGTCTTCAATTGCTCAGATAGAAATTACTATAAATCTTAATCTTATTTTATAATTTATATTGTACTGATTATTGTTGATATTCATATATTAGATTTAATGATTATCTGTAGTTTTTTAAATGGTATAATATATAGTTATTTAAAACTAATAAATTAAATATTAAAAATTTTAACCTAATTCTATGATGCTTGTAAATTCCGTCTATCCATTTTTTGTTTATTCTTTTATGCCTATTTTCTCTCTTTTGTGTCTTTTCTTTTCCTTTCTTTTCTGAAAAACACTTAATAAAAATATTACCGTATTTTTCCATCAATAAGATGCCCCCATGTACAAGACGACCCCCACTTTTCCAACCCAAAATTAAGAAATCAATATTTTAAAGATAGTGCAGAACACATTTTTATTTAGTAATTAGGTAACATTTACCTGATACACTCGGTGGGAGGAGGTCCAAACCGTCTCTCTGCAGCTCTATTCCCATGCTCTTTTACATAACTGATTACATTCAATCACAAGTGAAACTGCTGATAGCTTCTCTCTGCAAACAGACTTCCTCCAATTGGTTTGTTCAGCATCAGCTGACATCAGTTACATAAGGCTCGTGATTGGAGGAAGTCTGTTTGCAGAGACAGTATGGGCAGTTTCACTCGTGATTGGAGGCTCATGATTGGAGGAAGCCTGTTTGCAGAGACAAAGTATGGGCAGTTTTGCAACCACGCGGTTCTCTCCTCGGCTTACTTCCTTGCATAAGACGCCCTTCAATTTTTAGCGTAAGGATTTTTAAAAAAAGTATCATCTTATAGTCAGAAAAATACGGTATATATATAAAAAAGGACATCCATTGGTATCCTTGTAAAAGTTTTCCCTGAAAGGTTTTTTATTCTGGCATATATTACATATGCATTTGCCCATTCACACATAACAGCAGAGGTCAGAGCACCTTGCTCACAAAGTATGATACACAGAGGTAGATTACTCTTTCAACCACTCCAACTCTCTGGGCTCTGTAACATTTAAGTAATTTTGTCTCAGACTTTCAGATACCAGAACTGATTGTCAATAAGGAGACTATTCCTTAAAACTATGAAGTATCAGGAGGTGGGGGGGGGGTGCTAGGCTGGGCTAGTTTTATCTTCCTGTTTTGGTTTATCATATATCTGCCCTACATGTTTAGTCTGGTCCTCAGTACATATTTAAAATATTTTAAATGTAACAGGTCATATATATTATTAGCATTAAAAGCTTTTTTGAGCTAACTATCCTGAAATCAAAATATTGTAGCATTTATGCATTCATATCAAAGAACAGATTTTTAAGTACACTGTTACTAGGAAAGAAACCTGAAACATTTATCCTAGTTATACAGTTGTGCTTTTCTCTACTCTAAAATCTTCAAGAATATTAGTTTCATCAGTGAGAAAGCCTGAATAAACCAAATATATGAAAATCCTTGCATTTTTTCTTTAATACAGTGCTAGAGAAAGAAAACTAATCAACATCCCTTGCCTTTCAAATACTCTATAAATATTCATGTATTTAATTAATGGATATCTGAACTGCAGCTATGCAAATATCATTTTAGAAGAACTGAACGTATAGAAAATGCATACTCTTAATTAAATCTCTTCTTAAGTTGAGCCACTAGAGCAAAACTGAATGTTAGAAAATTCAGAGCATGAGACCAGGAATATATATAATCAGTGAAATTAGGCTTGACACAGGCAACAGCTCTACACTAAATAAGATTTACTCTACAGAACCTATGGCATTTTCTTAATAAAAGGAAGATGCTGCCTCCTTGACAGCCAAATCCTAACAGCCAGCTGACAAGTCATGGATAGCTGTAACTGGAAGGGTATTTATTATGTTCCTTGGAATGGTGCTTTCTGGCATAGTTCAAAGTGCCTCTGAAATGAATTATACAAATAATATATTTATGCAATGACAACTGAAGACATGTCTTACATTTTCAGCGCAGTTATACAAATGAATGCATAGTAGCTATGAAAATATTCTCAATATTACTGTCACTTAACATGAACCTGCATAATTCTCAACAAGGAAAAATATTAAATATTAATGTTAATTTAACACCCTCCTAGAAAGAGAAACCACACCACAGCTTTGGTTTACAGGGCCATAAATATCTGAAATTTATCATATTCATGTATTTTTTCAAGTCCTTAAACCAGAAGTTTCCCAAAATGTGTCATGAACAGTTTTACTACCCAGGCACAGTGTTACTGTTGTGATTTTTTAATCCTCCTGCATGCCACCCAGAGTCATGTAATAAAATATTTACTATATGAATGAATGCATCCATTTTGCATATACTTGGAACAAGGAAAAAGATGCTCCAAGCAGCATCTAATACACGGCCTCTGCCAAATATAAATATTAGCCACAGCTTTAAAACTTTTGCTGTCATAGATAAGTGTGGGAAATTTCTGCAATTATAAGCTCCATTTTTATATTATTAAGTTATTTATTGTTGGAAAGCTACAACCACACATTATTTTTATTTTCTAAAATTCCTGTGAGGCCCAAAAAGGGCCCAGAGACACCCTTGCTAATAAAAAATGTTGGCAGCTAAAACTTTTACAGCATGCCAACTTCCCACTTAATTGGGGGGGAGGTGGGGGTATTACAAAAAACTCTTTAAAAATTATTCAGGTAGGGAAGGCTTGGCAGATGACAAGGAAGACTCTACATGCGCAGTATAATTTATTAGCATCACGCTATGGACCTCAGGTCTAATATTATTTCATTTTATTTATTTGTTGCATTTTCTCTGGGACTTCAAGGTGGTATTCACTCAAGGTGGTATTCCCTTATTCATAGAGTTTTCCCTAATGATGGTTTTCATTTTTTTCTTTCATTTATTTTCTATATGGCATGTACATAGATGTCATTATTAGAAAATCATTATACTAGAACATTGGCTGGATTTAATGAGTTTTATATGATTTCTAAAACCATTTTCCATGACAAACTCTAATTCTACATATTATGCACATAGATCAGGGTTAGGGTTGAGATAAACCATTTTTATAGTTTTGAGATGCATTTTTTTCTTTTATATTTTTTGGTCTCCAATGATTGCAAGGTGCCTAGGTCCCAGATTCAACCCAGGTTCAGACTCAGGCATCTAAAAGTAGCAAGTAGCAGGTTGCTGTTCTTTCTTAGATCATGCAGAATAACAGCTAGTCAAATTAGAAAGTAAAACCCTAGACAGGCAAATAATCTGTCTTGGATGGTAGGTACATATTTTGTGTAAATATATTTAAAAATTAAGAATCAAATCAGTACAGAATAACCACAAGCATCTGATTACAACAAAGTAGGAATTTGCCTCAAAATGACAATTTAGAATTTTTAATTCTTAGAGTTTTCACATATCCAACATCGTTTTTTTACCCAAATCTTAAATAAGAGATTAACCTCTGCTGCATATGCTATATAGGTAGTCCTCGATTTACAACCACAATTGGGACCTGTCACTAAGTGATGCATTCATAAAGTGAGATGTCACATAATTGCATCACTTAGCAACCACAATCCTGGCAGTCCTGGTTGCCATCGTTAACTGAGAATCACGGATCATTAAGTGAGTACCCACCTCAATCCAAGCCATTACGGGCTTGGTCCCTCCCAGCCCCATGTCTTGGTAAAGTAAGGGACTGCCTCCAACTGCCCCCCCACCTACCTATCTCCCCCCCCATCTCTGCCCTTCTGGCTGCCCTGCACTCTGCCTTGCAGGGTGGCAAGCAGCCCCAGAACTGCACAGCTCTGAGGTTGCTTATCACGCCCTGGGAAGCCGCAGCCTGCCCCAGCCCAGTCCTAGCAGCAGTCCCCCTCACCACCCTACACTCCAAGCTGACTTTCACTGTCTTCTTGCTCCAAAAAGCCTCTTTGCAAAAAGCTCCTGGAGTACAGTGCAACAAAACACTCCTTTGCAAAAAGTTCCTGGCAGGGCTGGACGGGCTTTTGGCGTTTCTTTTTCGCAGTGCGAAGCAAAAGCCCAGCCCAGCCCCACCCAGGAGCTTTTTACAAAGAAGCATTTTGGACCAAGATGGTGAAGGTCAACTGGGATGGCAGAGCACAGGGCAGCAGGGAACCAAGAAGGCATAAATGGGGAGAGACAGGCGGGTGGGGGGAGTTGAAGTGCCCTTGCAGTTGTAAGTGTGGGCAGGCTGCCAAGCACTCAAATTTTGATCACCTGACTGTGGGGGTGCTGCAGTGGCTGTAACTTCAGGCACCAGTCATCACTTTTTTCAGTGCATTTGTAACTTCGAACGGTCGCTCAATGAACAGTCGTAACTCAAGGACTACCTTTTGTCCCAATCCACTTCCCTAACATGTCTGTAAACAATCTAATCATGTTTACAATCACAGTATGAAGATTTACCTACAGTTGGATCCTTAAGGACAAATGTGCTAGAGACTGCAAGTGCTATTATCAGGAGAAAATCAAGAAAATGTATTAAGAAAATGTGTTTACCTTCCAGAACGCTGGCGACATCTACGGCAGCAATAACAGCAGCAGCAAATTATGACCAGCAGAAGGATGCTTGCTACAACACCTATGGTGATGATGATGGCTTCCAAACTGACTGAAAATCAGAAGTAAAAACAAGTTAGAAAAGGTAGGAAATGTAGCAAGTAGAAGAAAGTGTTATGGAAAAGTGTGGTTTATGTTCATTATGCTTACATGCACGCTATCATTACATGCACATATAATGTATCTGTCTGGTATAAAGACAGGTCTATCACTGCAAAATCTGTTTGCTAAATTTAGACATTTCATTTCACTTGTTATAATGTGACTGTGCATTTGCCAATTTCTCATAATCCATGTATCAGCATGGTGTGTGTTCATTTATCACCTACTTCACATTAATAGGAAGAAAATGTCATGAGATACAAAAATGAAAAAAAAAACCTATGTAATCAATGAAATCCTACTTGAGACAATGACCCAGTTAATACATAATGCTATGCCATAATATGATTTGTTTGTCTTTACCTTATCAAGGTACACCCCAAGAAAAAATTCAGTCTATAAAACCTAGTGGAACAATCTGCATATCACACCAAGTTGAAAACAAGTCACCTTATGGTTAAACCCAGCGCATGAACCAGACAAATACCATACAGTTCTAATATGCACTACCTGTTTTCATAAATCAGTCATTTATAGATATAACAACATTTGTCTTTCATAAAAAGCATATCATGTATTTATTTATACCCCATCTTTCGGTTATGGAGAACCTTCAAGGTGGCTAACAAAATTATAAACAAATACTGAATATAAAAATGTAAACATATAATTTAAAATTAGTAACAAACACTAGAATTATATTAACAATTGAAAGCCAAGCAAAAGCAATGCATCCTTACAGATTTTCTAAAATTTGAGAGTGAGAGCCAAAAATTACTCTGGAGAGGGCATGCTCCATAGCTGGTAAGAATGCAGGAGAAGGTTCTTTCCTGTGTGCCAAAAAGGTAAGACTCTGACTGCAGGGGCATCTTCAAAAGGTCCCCTCCTGCTAATTGCATCAAAGATATGACATGTTTTCCACACTCAATTATTACAAAACTGCTTTACTATATTGAATACATTCTCTCTTCATGTTACACATTTATACCAAAACACGTGTTGGCAGTGCTTTGATATCACAATAAATATAGAGTTTATTGTGGTGGAAATACTCCAGACAGCCCAGGCTGCATGATTGCTCTTCATCTTTTCACCTCTGGTACATCCTTTATATCCTTTCTAAACCAATGGAAAGTTGGAAGGAAATTACGTAAGGGGGGCCTGGGCATCTATCTGTCCATCTGTTAGCAGGGTAATTCTGAAAACAGAATAGATCGAATTTGGTACGGGGGAGAAGCTGGCAAAAGAAAGATTGAGTTTGAAAACAGGTTGGGTCAGGCCAAAGGTTGCAGAAACATAAAAAGCCCCCAATGCACCCCAATGCCGACTGTTCCATTCTAAGAATGCCTCACTCCTGGTCACGTGGTCCAGCGCACAGCATATGGTACACAGCTCACTCTGTGCTTCCAAGTTCATGTATATACACAAAGAGACACAATCCAAGAGGAGAGTGGAAACACATATACAATGTGTAGAGTTCTTTGACTTACAAAAGTACTGTGAGAGATGAAATGAAGCAAGAGATGTCTAGAGCACCACTGGAGAAAGACAGAGTGAATTCAACTGAACATGGGTGAAAGCCTTCATTAGGGTTTTCCTTGTGGTGGTAAGAGCAGAGGAGAGAGGGGACTTCTCTTACTGCATCCACAGATAGCCAGCCATAAAGCACATGGCCAGGGCTTGCTAGCAGAGCAAACACAGCCTCCCATACAGGGCTCCATTCCTGCAAAGACTGCTACCACCTTATCTCCCCATCCAAGAGAAGACTACCTGTCTCTAAAAAGCCACACTCGGGTGTGGATTAAATTCCTGCAAGATGCTTCTCAGGGCAAATGCTCTCTGGTGCCTTTTTGTGCTGCAAAAAAAAGAGACTAAAAAGCAGCCTGAGCCATAGCGCGGTTTGGCACGCTGCAGCTCAGGGGCTGCTTCTTTTTTTCTCACAGTGTGAAGACCAGACCAGCCCAGGCCAGCCCAGCCCAGCCCAGCCCAGCAGCATGGCGCAAAGGGCTTTTTGGCCCACCACAGCTCCGGGACTACTTTTCACTTTTTTTTTTTGGAACATGAAGCCCAGCCTTGGCCCAGCAACCCGGCCAGGCATGCCTCGTCAGTAGCAGGAGCAAGAAGACAGTGAAGGTCAGCTGGGGCAGCAGAGCACAGGGTGGCAAAGGTCTCGGAGTGCAGGGTGGTGAGGGCGAATGCAGCTGGGAGTGGACTGGGACAGCTGCGGTTTCCTGGGGTATGGCTGGCAGCCCTAGAGCTGCACTGTTCTGAGGCTGCTTGCCACCTCAAAACGCAGGGTGCAGAATGGCCAAAAGGGCAGAGATGGTGGGGGGGGGATAGACAGGTAGGGGGAGTTGGAGGCAGTCCCTTACCTTACTGAGGCTCGGGGCTGGGAGGGACCACGCCTGGAATGGCTTGGATTGGAGGAGGTAGTCACTTAACAACCCACGATTCTCAGTTAACGACAGCAACTGGGACTGCCAGGATTGCCTTTGCTAAGCAATGCAGTCACATGATGTCTCACTTTATAACCACATCACTTAGTGATGGAAATTCCAGTCCCAACTGTGGTCATAAGTCAAGGACTACCTGTATAATAATGCGCTCTACACAGGGCTGGCCTTGAAGACCACCTGGAATTCAACTGGTTCAGAATGCAGCAGTGCATGCAGTTTGGGGCACCCTGTGATTTGCCCATGTGACATCTCTGTTGCATGCACTGCCCTGGCTCCCAGTTTCCTCCTGGGTGCAATTCAAGATGCTGGTTATCACCTGTAAAGCCCTATATGGCACGGGGCCAGATTATCTGAGTGACTGTCTTTTCCTGAGAACATCTACCCATCCCACTAGATGGGTTAGGGTGGGCTTGCTCCAAGTCCCCTCTATTAAATGTTGTCATCTGGAGGGTCCTAGGAAGTGAGCCTTTTCCATAGCGGCCTACGCTATGGAATAGCCTCCCCACAAGAAATGGAGGGCCCTTATCCTTCTTGCCTCGTGGAAGGCCGTTAAGACCTGGCTCTTCCCTCAGGTGATGGATCCAGATGGGAGGTGAGCCCGGAATTTTTTGTGGTTTTTTAGAGGGTACCATTATGGTGTGTTAGAGTTTTATTCTTTTGTTTTTTATTTGTGTGTTAGAGTTTTATTTTTTTGTTTTTGTGTTTTGTGTATTTGTTAACTCCCTATGGTGTTTTACAAAATACAGATAGCCATAATCTTTTTTCCAGATAGATAGACAGACAGGCAGGCAGGCAGGCAGACAGACAGATAGCAGTGCCATCTCACAGGAGACACTGAACTGAATATTCATCTATAAAGACATAATAATTATGTTCTGGCTTGTGCATATTTGACATATTTACAATACTACATACCCCAACATATTGCCCAGTAAGACTTTGTAAGTAAACACAGTGATGATGGTGGCATGAGTTTGCTTACAGGATAATCCATACAAGTGGAATTTTCACTGCACCAAAGACACTGTGGGGAAAAAAAGTGAGAAATAAAAACAAGTTTATCAAGAAGCATGAACCATGCTTATTATTAAATCATCAGTTTTATCAGGGTTACCACTTGATCAGTACTTCTGCAATACATTCCACACTTATCGGAAACAGTAACAGCCAGCACAATGGCAATTTGATCTTTATAAATTCTTAAACCTCAATCTTTTCTTCCTTATTTATTTATTAAGATTTACACCCCACCTTTATTGTACTACTCAAGGCAGTGTACATAATACTCCGGCCTCCCATTTTCCCCACAACATCCATGAGGTGGACTGGGCTGAGAGAGTGGCTGGCCCAAAGTCACCCAACTAGTGTTCATGCCTAAGTGAGGACTAGAATTCAGAGTCTCCGGGTATCAAGTCTAGCACCTTAACCACTACACCAATGTATCAGTTATGATAGGAAATGTTTTGTCCCATTAACACCATGTACCTATTGAATTAAATTATGCCATATTTCATCTTGATTTACCAAGATCCCATTTTTAATGGCTAGAAAATTATAACAGCTAGCACATTTAGTTTATTTGATTTGCTTCATGCCAACTTCCTTAAATTAACCAGAGGAGGTTTAAAAAAAAATGACAATCCCCAAGGCCATTTAGATGGACTCTTCATACTATTTCCCATTCTTCATCTTCATTGCTGAAAATGTATTTTATACTAATCTGGGCAAAAAAATAAAAAGCAGTTTAATTTTCCAGGAATTCAGAATCTTTATACTGGCTTTACTTACTAAGTCTCTCCTTTTAGCAATTACATTTATGAACACTGCTATGATGAAATCAAGATGTATCTTTCATAAGGACAATGCTGGCAACGTTGCCGTGCTTTCCCTGCTGCATCCATCATCCAATCATCAATACAATTCATCAGCCCTGGCATTCAGGGCGTAACTGATTCTAAAACATGTATGCTGCTTTAACGATTTCAATATGGTTCAGAAGGCATTTCTTGTGAAAAAATCCAGGCTGCACAGCTACCATTTTTATCAGAAAATTGGGGCTGGGGGTATCAGAAAGTATTATCCAGTCTTTTGTCTTCTCTATACTCTTCTATGGATTTCTATCTGTAAAAGAATTCACTTGGGCTGAACAAGAAAAGGGAGTATTTCAAAACATTACCAACAAAGAACAGATGGCTGTTGCAATGCCAGGCTTCTCTGGGAAGAGGGCAGTTAGCTCTTCTGTTCTGCTTTCTGGAAAAATGAGGGTCAAACAACTCACAGAGACCCTGCCTTAACGAATCCATGCATAAATCAGGATGGGAGTTTTATTTATTCAGTTTCCACAATTTTGTATCCTAACTCCTTATTCCTCAACACTGAACCAGATTAATGAAACAAGATGTGACTCTTGTTTCCCTGGTTATATTCTGCTGATAGGAGCTTCCCATCCTCTTTTATCAATGATGTTCTGGCCTACTCTGTCACTGTTCCTCTCCTCTATATAACCTGGTGCCACTGCATTCTTGCCTCATTTCTGTTCTTTCCACTCAGTTCTCTCTTCTTGCTGAATCTAAAGTTCTGAAGGATTAGAGGAAAGGTACAGAAGAACCCTTAATTAAATGGCTACTGTGCAACAAGAAAAAATATTGGGATAGATGCTGTTTTTACATAATGAGGTCACTGTTATAAATTGCAACTATTCAATGTAAAAGATTACTATTCCTCTGAGATCAAGCATTTAAAAAAAAAACTGTATACTTGATCACAACTAAACAAGTCTTTGTGCATGAACAATATACAATCCAAATTCAGGAAAAGGAAAAGAAAATCAAAGTTGATTTAAAGCCACTATCAGAGTTCATCTGGACATGAAATAACCATCATTTGATATATTATCCATGCTAAGAGATTCATTTTTCATTAAAAAAGATATCTTTAATAGTCACAACATTTTTTCATCAGTTTTAAATACACAACACATTAAACACATTAGTTCTGTAGTATTCAGAGAGACTTTAACTTTTTTCTTTCATGTTATAGCAGCCATGATTACTAAATCATTTCCAAACTCACATATTTACTCCAGTCCCCTCAGGTGCCGTTTGATTTCTTCCCTCCTTTCAGACTTCTCACAAGCCAGAGTTTGCCCTTATATCTAAACTAAATACACTATGGTTTGGTAACAAATCACAGTTTCTACAGCCAACTGGGTGTAACTGAAATTGTGATCTAACACAATTTCAAAAGAGGGATTAAAAGCCTACACAGGAAGAATAAACTTGAAAGTTCAATCACTAATTACCAAGCCATGGCTTACTCCTATCAATTAAATAGCTTTCTCTCTCCAAACATTTATGACATTTCCCTTACAATTGAAAGCAAGAAGCTGTCAGGCTAACACAGAGATAAAAAGAAACATACTCAAAACTGTATCTTTATTGTATTCCAGGGAATGGTAACCATAAAAGAGAGGTGACAATTGCTGAGTGAAGCAGAAGCAGAAATTCAGAATTTACAGCCAGTCAGATCTGAAACTTTTTATGCTCTTGCAGCACTCTTTGAAAATTTGGATTTCTTCTTATCTCTAGCCCTCAGAGTGTCCACTTATGGCAGATACTTCTTTATATTCTCTGCATTCCTACTCTTCCATTCAGATAAGCCCACCACTATAGGCTGGAATCTTTAAGTTGCTGAGGTCTAAATGGGTTGTCTTATAGCTGCTAGTGACCTATTATTTACTGACATCAAGCAACAAATGTTTGCAATTTTTTAAATTTCTGGCCCTGCTCATGAAATACAGTAAAAAGAGTCAAAATTCCCCCCCTGGTTAGATAAAAATGACAATACTTACTGTAGTATTTTTTATACATTCTTCACAACTCTTTTTAGTAAAATCTGAACATTCTGAAAAAGAATAAAAAAATTGCATGGTATGGTTTAAATCTGAAGGTTGTAAATTTTGTAACAGAATTTTTGCATCCAAGAAAGGTCAAGATTTTAAAGTGAATTAAGTATGCATAAATACTTAAAAAAACTAATCTTTTTATTAATTACCGGATGCTAGGCTTTAGAAAGCATCTTGTTAGACAAGTTTCAGGTACCTAAGCAGAACACTATTATTTAGCAGCAAAGTATATTTGATTGTAAATTCCAACATTGTAACTTGATAAACAATATGCTCAAAGCAAAGTCTTCAAAGCATATTGAATATATATCTGCAATACTGCACATAAACACTAACTAGAATAAAATGAAAATAGTATTTACGAGCATTTATTTTTTCATATACAGGTAGTCCTCAGTTTAAGAACAAGTTCCATTCCCAAGATCTGTCCTTAAGTCGAATGTATATGTAAGCTGGAAGAGTATTATTCTATAATACTGTATAAGTAGTATTGTGTAATTAACTCAAACCATTGTGCATTTAACTCGAATTTTGCTACAATAGGCTCCATTCTTAACTATCATACATAAACCGGGCGTTCTTAACCCGTGGAGTATCTGTATTACATTTTTGTAAGCAGCATTTTCCAGTGATTCTTTAGCTACAGTTAAGAATAGTCTTAAGAACTGCAACCATTTCAGGATAATTTCCATGTAGGCTAACTTATATTTGCATTGCACATAAAACATTTTTGCTTAGATGTTTTAAATAATAATTGAGATATATTTATTTTAAATGGCAACTTCTGCAGAAACACACTGTGACACAAGAACTGCAGCATAACATAAAAATGAACTGTATCCCTGATGTGATCAGGAAAAGCGGAGATCCAACCTGACTGCTGCCTGCTACCTCCCCAGCAGCTTCCCTCTACCACATGGAGAGGGACGGACAGCAGGATGAGGCAGACAAAGCCAAAGTCATTCAGAGCCCCCTTACGTTCTGCGGTCATTAGCTGGGGTACAAAAGCAAGGCTGCTTTGGGAAAAAAGAGCACAGGATGGAAGAAGCAGTGGTGGTGATGTCTATCAGCAAACTCTGGCAAATTTGTCCAGAGGGGAATGTGTTTCTCCATGCAAGGGAGGGCAAAATACCATCTAGTCCAAGCAGTAAGATGAAGGTTGCACTCCTTGCACAGCCCCTGCCAGCCCCACTCTGCCTCTTGGATGTAGAAGTACATCCAGGTGAATAAGCTGCTGCATTCTTCTCAGAGCCCTCTCTCCAGGGCTCTTCCTCATCCACCACCTAAGAGCTGCACCTAGATGGGGGCTTCTGGTGCAGTACTGGTGTATCTCCTTCCTGGCATCAACTTCACCCCAATTCTGCACATCCCAAAGAGCCTAGTCCTGTTTTTGCCCCAGGCTAGCCACTTTTTGCTTATGTCAGCCCTACAGAGTGTATTTATTTACCTGTCAACTTTTAGCCTGCTTTCCATTAAAGGTAATCTGAACTTGAACTAATTTTTCGGGAAATATATTATGAGAGGGTGACATGTAGCAAATGGAAGGCATGATTTGTCCTTTAAAAAGAATTGCCAATATCATTTTTATTTATTGGCAGAATTGGAAATAATTTTCAGGCACAGTTGCCTCTTTTGAAGGGATAAATCCTGCCAAGTTTTAGAATATTAAGTTCAAGAGTTTTATACTGCTGTTCAATAGCAACTAAACTAAATTTTGATGTTCTGATTAATGCAAAATCCTGCCAAATAAGCAGCCAAAGTGAAACAGCAAATAAGTAGCTATGTTCTTCAGTAAAGTATTTATTTATTTAATCCATTTATCTGCAATGACATACAGTGAAACTATTCATTGTTGACCCTGGGGATGTATCAATGAATGAAAAGGCTTCAGTGTTGTGGACCTTGGGCTAATGAATCATGTAGTACTCATGACAATTTGAGTCTGAGATCCTTGCTCTAACCCATAAACTCAAAGAAAAATCTAACAGTACAACAGTACAAGAATTGGATTTTTCTTTTATTCAAAATTCTCACCATTAAAGCAATTAAATCCATCTATTAGGGTTAAGCAAGCTATAAATTACCAGAAAATGAAAGCCACAGCCCTTTAAAAATTTAGAATTTGAAACTGATTAATTCTTTCTCACACTATGACTAACAGTAGCTTCAGGGGTATCTTAATTCAGAACCATTATGCAGGGTTTTGTGTTTATGTGAGAAGAAATAAAATTCCTTCCTCAACTCCGATCTAATCTGAGGTGTCTCATGCCTGTTCTTACCTTACATTTTAAAATACCAACAGTATAGTCCACTTCAAATCCCTAACATCATGTCTAATTTAGTTCCAACTGCCTGAAATAAAAACAGCCAGCTCATGTAACAAGTTTCAGCTAAATCAGTCTCTCTTACAACAGGAATGTCATCTCAACAACTTCTTAAAAGAAAAGGCACCCAACCTTGAAGACCCAGGTTATTCAAAGTGTAAATTGTAATCCCTTGAGGATCACTGAAATTAAAACTGCAGACTCATGGCAGATGGAGGGACACAGAACTCAGTGGGGAAAACAAGTGCAGGGGCAGGAACTGAATTGATGCATCCAAGGAGATTTTTAGGTCAAGGGAAACGATAAAACCAAATTATTGGAGAAGATGTTCATCTGTAAAAGACTGGAGAACATTTAGCCCAATATATGTGATTATTTTTAAAGATGCCCAACAAGGGTCCTGAGGGGGCGGGAGGAGGGAGGGTGTCTGCTAATGTGAGAGAGGACTTTATTCCCTAAAGCAGACTTCCTGAGATCCCCAGCCAGTGTGATGGCACTTGACATCCCCCCCCCCATATGCAAGGCACCTAACTGGGAGGGGAAAATGGGGAAGAAAAATGCGCTGACCCAGCGAAATAGAGAGGCAGCAGAAGGGACGGAAATAGGACTCTCCCCCCACCGCCGAAAAGCTGGCGACGGGGTGGGAAAGGGGGCTGAGCCTGAACAGGAGCCATGCCCCCTCCTGCACTGCACCCCACCCTACCCCGCCCCGTCCGAACAGGCGACAGGGCCGCTCCTTGCTTACTCAGAGCAGGAGTTGGCGAAGGCGACACAGAGGTCTCCAGTCCCATCGTCGGGTAGCTGCACAGCAAGATGCACCACAGGGCCAGGGTCCAGAGCCACCGCCAGCAGGGCGCGGCCATGACCCCCGCCATCAATTCCCCCACGCAGCGCCAGCAACTGCGCATCTCCCCGCCCACCCGCTCCCGTGGAATTCAGGGAGACCTTGTTCCCTCACTCGCGCAGGCGCACTTTAACTGCGCAGACAACGCCGATGCCTCCCGACAGCGACACCGCCCACGTGCCTCGACGCGCTCGTTCGCTCCGCCCCACCCCGCGCCTGGAAATGAAGGAGTGGGGCGCCCCCTGCCGTCCTCGTGCGCCGCTCGTTGGCTGCCCTGTAGAGAAACTCGTGCCTTGGGAAAGGCGAGTGGCGGGTTGTATGAGCTGCTTCTATAGGGCTGTGTTTCTCAACCTCAGCAACTTTAAGAAGTGTGGACTTCAACTCCCAGAATTCCCCAGCCAGTACGGGGGTTGTGGGAGTTGAAGTCCACACCTCTTAAAGTTGCTGAAGTTGAGAAACACTGGCCTAGGTCAAGGATCTATGGAGACAGAGGCGGGTGTGAAACAGCACCATTTCTTTTGGCCTTGAAGTTCCTGACACCAGCTGAGGCAATGCATTCAGCACTTGACCTCCACTTGAGACTGATGTGAACTGCAGACCTCATGGAAGCTCTTATTTATTCATATATCAACAGCTTGCCAGATAAAGACTTCCACAGAATTCTGAAGTTTGCTCACTCTTGAAAATATTTTGGTAGGTCCTTATAAAGAGATTCTTCAGCTACTGTATTGATTCTGGATCTACCTGACTACAGCTGCTTTTTTTGAACCACAGGAGTTACTTTGAAGGAAATATAAACAGGACTTACATTGTCGCTTAGTGCAAGCTCTTTAGGTTACCAGTAAAATAACATCTTCCCTTTCCAATTTTCAGGGGAATGCTGGAGAATATAGTACCAATGCAGATAGTCCTCATTTAGTGACCTTTCACAGTTACAGTGGTGATGAAAAAGTAATTTTACGACCAATCCTTGCATTTACAACTTTCCCAGGCCTGTAAAGCATAGGAAAGCTGAAGTAAGATCACAAGCACAGTTGTGGTTTCACTTAGTGACCGCTTTCCTTAATGACCGAGTTGCTAGTCCCAATTGTAGTCACTAAACTAGGACCACCTGATACATTAAAAAAAAATCTTCAAATCCTTAGCCAACAACTCTTGAGCCCCCCCCCCCCCCCAAAAAAAGGGATCGAACATGCTTTGAAAACCTAGAATGCTAATTGGGAGGGTCTAATTTGGGAAGAGGAGTTAAACAGAGCAGAGTGAGTAGAAAAGGAGGGAAGATATAAGCCTAATTCCTATGTTGCAGTAAGCCATAGTGTGAGTTGTGTGTCTTTCACCTTAGCAGTAATTTGTACTGTAACAATGAAGACTTTTCTATACGTCAAAAGTGGTCTGATCACCCATTACAAAATGATGTTTTATTTTTTTTAATTAAAAATACACACTTTACATAAAAACATATGCTGTAACGAATTATTAAATGTCAAAACCAGATTTCTTTACAGTAGGCAACTCTGATGAAAGTAATACATTTCCATGCAATGGAAGATGGAGAAATTTTGTTCCAAAATGAATGGTGGGATTCACATCCACAATTTTGTATTTGACAACTCTATTTATACCATGCCAGACAAGGTAAAATAATAATTAAAAAAGGGCTTAGTGTTAAACCTAAATCACAATAGCTTCTGCATGCACAAGCAGAATCAGCACTGTTGAAAAGTCCATTTATGAGAAATAAATATTTCATTAAGGAAATGTACAAAATCCAACTAGACAAGCAGTTCAGTTTTTCTTCAGCACCAGCGAGGGATACTATCCATCCACCTTAAGGCGGTTAGCTAGGGGGAGGGGACAGCTGGCACACAGCTGTTTTTAGTACTCTGATGCCACTTAACGGCACACACTGCTGGGGTACCTTTCTCACTTTGCTTAAAGGTAGAGGCCTGGTACTCCTAACACAAAACAGAAAAGCAAGTTGGGCAGTGTTGAGCTTCAGGGTTTGGTGTACTACACAGATGACAGGCAACTGAACAAGGACTGACTGGGTTCCTGTCTTTATAGCCAGTCAGGTCACTATAAAGCTATAATCTTTATAGCTTTATAGCTATACAGTGGTACCTCGCGTTACAAACTTAATCCGTTCCGTGACTCTGATTGCAACTTGATTTGGTCGCACCGCGAGGCAAATTTCCCCATAAGGTTCAATGTAAATACGGTTAATCTGTTCCGCCCTCCGAATTCGGTCACACCACGAGGCAAATTTCCCCACTTTTTTCTTCAAAGCCTTATTCTTGCCAAGCCTGCTCTGCATTTTCTTTGGAGCCATGCTGACAAGCACACCAAAAACCTTCCAAACGCCACAAAACACACCACAAGCCTCACCGAACGTCTCCTTGCTACCGCGACCTCGCCCACAGGAAGCCGCAACCACGTGGCAGCAGGGCAAATGGCCGCGGATCCGGTTGTAGCTCGAGGCGGAGGTCGCACGGCAAGGTAAATTTTTGGGGCCGGAGCTGATCGTATCGCGAAAAATTCATAAGGAGGGGCGTTCATAACCCGAGGTACCACTGTATATAGCTTTATAACTTTACAGCTATAAAAACAGGAGCCCAGTCAGTCCCTGTTCAGTTGCCTGTGGTCTGCATGGCAGACCACCTTGCCTCTGAAGATGCCAGCCAGAGTTGCCGGTGAAACGCCAGGAAATCTGTTGTCTGGGCCACAGTCACTAAACCCTGAAACTCAACACTGCCCAACATATACCAGCCATGAAAGCCTACACCAGAAAAGTTAGTATTTTCAGACTCCCAACACTTCGAGTTATAACCCATAAGATGGCTTTAATCTCTTTAATCATGACCAAACTAACTGAAACACAGCAATCCTTGAAAGTGGTCTTTTATCCCTCCTCTTCAGATATTAAAAGCACTGGTGACAATACAAAGCGTTATCCTCCATTGTCTACAGTAAAATTCATCCCTCTCCCAAAAGCAGCCCTCCTGCATCATTTTAATTTCTTTCAAAGAGCTTGAGCTAACAGCATGGGATACACAGTGGGGTGTTTGTTTTGGGAAACAGTTCCATTGGAAAAATGGCTGCATCCATGCTATCTCAATCAATTCAGAATATACTTAACAAAGTATCAAATGGAATCTCTAAGCTAAGTATATCAGCTCCATTGTTTATATTATATGATGTAACTGATGTATTGTTTGCTTTTCATAAAGGCGCCCAAAGTAGAACCCATAGGACTTCCTTCCATTTTTCCCTGCAACAACAATCCTGTGAGGTGGGTTGGGCTGAGAAAGAGTGACTGGCTCAAAGTCACTCATTGAGCTTCTGTGACTGAGGGTAGACTAGAATCTGGACCTTCTCACTCCTTGTCCAACTCAATGGTAAGATGAGAATTGGAGCATCAGAAGAGGAAATTATCAGAATGTTGCTACTGTATTTTCATAAGGTTTCCAAATACCCAAAAAGTTAACAGAAACTTACTTCCTGAATGGGAGAACTGAAGGAGAACCATTGTTATTTCTTTGTCAGTAACAGCACATATAACTTAAAACCTGCCTTGCATTTTGAGGATGTTTTTTATACATCATTCTCATGAACTGCAGCTATTTGAAGCAAATTGTATGCATTTCACATTTGTGAATTTCATTTAAGTGCAAATACAAATACCTCCTAATATTCCATTTTTACTTGTAAACAACACAAATATCACTGTTAAGATTTTCATATACTCATGTTTCTGAGAAATTAATCAAAACAAAGCTAAAAGTTCTCAGTGTCTCAGGCTGTTGTGCATATAATTGGAATGGTAAATGCAGAACAAACATCAGTATAGAACAATTTCCAATAATTTTGTCTAAAGAAATAGGTTATCATAAACAAGACTGTGCTTTCTTCAGTCACATTTTAGTATTTCTGCTGCTTAAAGCAAATGAAAAATATTCTTAGAAGCCAGTTAAGAAAGATATAAAAATTCCACCTACAATGAATCTTTTTTAATCATGTACATTTTTTTACACTTCCTCTGTTACTTAAGAATATATAAATTCAATAAATTCAGAAGAACAGATGTTATTTTATCAAATTGGCTCAATTTCCAGAATATGTTTAAAAGCTCTTGTAAACTCTTATTTGCTTTAAAAAAGAGATCAGATGGCATGCTCCAAACTGCTGACCAGTTACTCAGAAAGCAGTAAATATCAGAAAATGAAAAAATGTACCTTCTGAAAGCACAAAATCTCATGCATAAAAAACAGAGTGAGGCTGGAGATCTACAAACCAAACCTACATGCATGTTACAATACAGCAAGTGTTTCTGAAGATAATCTCAACTGTAATACTGTAATATTATATAAAAATATTCTATCCTCATTATAGTTTATTTGGAATATGGCTTTCAGGAATCCATTTATAAAAAGGTAACCCATAAATGTAATCCTAAATAAGTTTTTAAAAAATCTAAAATCAGAAAGGCATTTTTCAGTAGAGTAAAAGTAGGCAAATTTTCTTCTAAGTTAACAAATATTTAGGATACTTATGATTTTAAGTATAAAACAAAAAACCCACATCAGTTATAAAAATATTCAGTACAGAGGGATATCCCGTGGAAGCATGAGCCTACGTACAATAGCAGTCCAACCGATCTACACTTTTGACTTTGCCTCCATTATCAATCCTGAGACTATTCTGATATTGATGTTACACTACACACATGTTCTGTCTATAAACAGACTTTTGCATAACTTCCTATGCTGAAAAAAACCCAGCTTCTTTCCCCACAAAACAAAACATTTCTTAGGCAGTGTAGTTATACTCCTGCTAATTATTATTATGCTTCTTTTAAACTGGCAATCTTCACAGGAACCAAGGATCAATCATGAAAAAAATGTTAACAAGCAAATATCTTTTGTATGTGCGTAATGAAACACAATAGGCACAGGATTGAATGTGTACATTAACTATTACTTCACATACTGAATGTCAGACTATTACTGTACAGCTTCACACAATATAAATTTATCTGGAAAAATAAGAAATGGCTATCAATGAAGAAAAGAGTTAAAATACATTTGTTTCAAATTAGAGGAAATACTAGACTGATAAGAACTACTCAAACCTTAAATGTTTCACATGCTGGATTACAAACACCAGCAGATAGTATTTTTCAGTAGTATATTTTATGGAAGAAACTTGAGATCTGTACAAGTCAAAGGATACTAAAGTTTAAGTTACTTATAAACTTACAAAGACTGCTGGTTTCAGAGGCCCTCAAAAATTTGCAGTTGCTCCTAAGACTAGTATTTCAGCCTGCTCATTCCTATTTCTTGTCAATCTACACACCCTTGCTATGGTTGTAGAAGTTGATAAGCTGTTGGAAAGCACTTGATTTATTCCAGCAAACGCTGGAATAAAGGTAGAATATGCAAAGGAGTGTTTGGCTTTCTCAACCCATTCTTTAAGAAGTACGTGTAACCACAGGGATGTCAATTTCAATGGCAGAGTGCCGTGATCGTGCAGAATATGGCTGGGAAGCATAGCTGTGCACACTAGGGGCATGCGAATACAGAGGCTGCCAGAAAGGGGAAGGTAGCGTCTTGCATGCGCAGTACCAGAGGCATAAGAGAATGGCTGTAAATAGTAAGCCACCTGCACTGGCAATAGCAATGTATACAGAAATGTCAAAGGTGAAAACAGGCTCATATTTTTGGTTCAGCTCTCGATTATGGAAGATGACCCAGACTGATGGTATCAGGCAAATGACACATGCAAGAAGAAAGAAGAGGCCAGCCACAAGATGGCAGCCTGCACTGTTGATGAGACATCTGACCTGCTTGATGTTGGGCACGGTGGACAAGAAGGCCGTGTTACACATGCCAATTAAACAGAGAAGGAGGGCCAAGACCGTGGTCAGCATGCTAATGGGAAGAGCTAACTGGAGGACACGCAAATCCAGCTGATCGACTGCGGTGTACCACTCAGTGTCATAAATGACACAGTCTTTGCTCCCATCAGAACGAACACACTTAATCCACAGCCCAGTGTAAACGGTCACATTCTTCTCGTTTTTGTTAAAGGTGTAGAGTCGCATTTGTCTCCAGTTTGGAAGCAGTGCAGCGGCAACAAGTCCCGATAAGGCGGCTGTTCCAGAGAGGAAGGCTAGGACCGTCGCGGCGTGAACGTCCCGGCAACCCATTGTGGCCAGTGAAAAGGGTTCCTGGGGAAGGCAGAAAAGCACATTGAGTTAACCACATGGAGGTCAATCCAGTGTGATGAAAAACCAAGGAAAAATGCTACATACTGCTGCTCTTGAAAGGAATGACAAATCCCCTAAGGAATTCATACTTGAACCACTGATATATATAGTGACTGTTAGATCAATTGCCTGCTGCCAATTTGACAGCTTTGTACAGAATCTCAAAACTCCTGCTCAGAAACTGTCAACGATTCAATATTGTTAGTGCATCAACCTGTAGTAATACAGTGAGTTTGGTCACAAAAAGTGGTATTTAATGCAAACAGTCAATACAACTATTTGTAACAGTTTCTTAAAGCCGCAATCCCTTATTTACTACCTGGAAATAAGCCCAATTGAACTAAATTGACTGTCTAGAAAATGAGTATATTACCTAAAAGTTTTTGCTTCTTGGTCTACATCCAGCCATACATTTAATAGCAGAGGGATTGGCATGTAATTTTAATACAGAAAGCTATATTTACAGTAAAAAATTCCACACCAGAGACCTGATTACTAAATACGTTTCTATCTGTAATTTTAGTTATGGTACAAACTGGTATAGAATTTGCTACCTGACTTGTTAATTAAAACTAATTTACCTATTTGCATTGGTCTAAACTTAGTCATGTTATGTACCTATTCAAATGTAAGTCGAGATAAGCACTTTTCCACAGGACTGAGAATGGAAACTTACCTAGAGGTGCAATTAAATTCAGATTAATAGAAGAACTCATATAAGTAGACCAATGTATCTAGAAAGTAAGAGATTTTAAAGCAAATATAAATAGCTATGTTTTGAGTCAGTGGCCACGTTTGCATAGATTTATAAAACAGGATCCCAGTGAATTTCAATTAATCATTAATAAGCTGAATATTGGCATTCTTAGCCCATTTGCTCCCACTCTGCTGTTCCCATCAGCATGACTGTTAAACATACAGAAACACTGAAACTTAGCATGATGCCCAAATTCATCTTGGAATCCTTGTTCTGCATGAATGTAAAAAATCTAGTTAACTGTAGCAACTGTAAAATACTTCAATTCTCTTGTAAAAAAAATACCCTTACCAGAGCAAAAATATCTAACTTCAGACATTCCTGTTTCTTAGGTTCTTCTTTTCATTAATCTGTTGGCATCAGTAAACTTGATTTTTGAAATGCCTCTCACTTTACTAATAGATATGTTTACAATCTTTGTTCTACATAGATGCATAGTTATACTGGACTTATGCCCTTAAACTGGAGCTAACTTCAATATTACACTGAAGGAGAACTGTCACTGTCATTGCCAGCATTCAAGATAAGCGGGTCAGTTACTGTGTGACATAGAATTTTGGAATAGAGAGCTTCAAGACATTTTCCTCTCAAGGGTTTCACTCACATTTTGATATATCAGTGGAACAGAATGGAAATTGGAGCTAAGAAGCTGAGTTCTTCAATTTATCCTGCAAGTGCTAGACTGGATGAAACTGACAGTCATCAATTCCTGCTATAGGCGTTATAGCAACTGGGCCAACACCAGTCACTCACCGTGCAGAGGATCCAATCCCAAGTAAACAAGGGCAGGCCATAATGCCATTCAACACCCACCCCCCAAATATAGTAAAATGTGGTTGCCACTCTTTTTAACACATGGAAACATGAATCTCTAACATAATAAGAATTGTGTTCATTAAGTTTTTCTATAACTTCATGCATATACCAGGATTGTCCTTAAACTTGTCTCCTGCCAGAGAAAGACCCAACAGTCTTAGTTCATAATTATAAGTATTCAATATCATTTGAAGAGCACAAGAATATGCAGTAATATGTTTTCAACATTATATATGCTGAATCAGAGTATGGAACCAAAATAAACATGACACAGACCATGCATACTTCATTAAGCCCCCACCATATCAGTTCTATATATGACTAATTAACAAAGCCTGGAAAACATGTTTCAATATGGCAAGATGCTTACCTGTACCCTATATCTAACCTGCTTCAGTTCCAATTACTGTAATGAAGAAAAATGAGAAATAAATCATAAGTTATCAAACTGAAACATTCTAAATCAACCCAAATAATCTAAAAACAATACAAAGCATTGCATTTTGCTTGCATTACTGCTGATGACTAAAATGATGGAACAAACTCACAAGCAAGCTACAGCAGATGAATTACACTATGATTCAGGATAACCTATAAATATCTATTTGAAACATACAATTAACAGATAATATAATTAGAGTTCTATGAGCCTACTTGATCCAACACCTGTATCTCACAGCAGCCAACCAGAGAACTTGTAAATACTATTTAAAGAGATGGGTGCTTCCCTTCATGAATTTATCAAATTTCAATTTAAGTCCATCTAAATCAGATCCCATCACAACTTGTAGCACCAAATCTTACAAAGCAGTAGCTGTAGAAGAAATACTTGTTTTGATTTATCCCACCACACTTTTTCATAGGATGGCCCCTAATTTTAAAGAAACTTTTTTTTTAAAAAAGTGTTTCATTCCAAATATTAGCATATTTGGACTATGGGTGTAAGCTGTACTAAGTGGGCAGCAGGATCCCCTCCAGATGTTGCTGAACTACAGTTCCCATCCTCCTCCCTCATCATCGGACATGATGGTTGGAAATGCTGGAGCCTGTTCTTCAGCAACATCTCCAAAATCACAGGTACCCCATTTCGAACTGGCAGATAAGCCCATGACACTCAGGGAGACTTACTCTTGAATAAACAGGCAAGGAGTTGCACTGCGGGTAACATATAATCGTAACAATCCTGGTACATCGAGTTTCATAGATAGGAATGGACAACCCACCCCTGTAAATATGGCACAGCCCTACTGGTCTGGACCGGCAGGAAAGAAACCTAATTATAATGAAATCGGGCATCTTCATAGACATAGATAGATAGATAGATAGATAGATAGATAGATAGATAGATAGATAGATAGATAGCAAATCTTCCCCCTCCTTACCTGCTTCCCACGCACGATGCACATAATTACAAACACCGAATCCATCTTCGGTCTCTCGGTTTTTCAGGAAGTGGCTGCCTTTTCCAGGTCTGCCCAAAGCTTCCTGGGACTGTAGTTTCTCCGTACTGTTCTCTTAGTTTCCTCGTACTTCTAAAGACTACAATTCCCAAGATCCTCTTTCATTAGCTATTATTCTTGCAGGATACACCTGCCCGACTCTAACTGAGGTCCTTCGCGGAGCTGCTCGGGGTTAGTTGCATAAAGGAAGCAGCTTGGGTGAAACGAGGCGTCGCTTTCGGGACTTTTAATTGTTAGGGTTATTTTTCTTTTTAACAAGCCATTTGCAGAGCAATATGAATTCTTACTGAGTATGGATTTTTGTCCTAAAAATAATAAAAATGGACGTCTAATTTCAGAACTGGTGTAAAAAAACTCAGCCACAGAAATTGCAGCACCCCTGGTCTTTAGTGTCTTTACAGCGATTTAAGAGTTTCTTTTGGAAGAGGCGTTTTTAATTAACATTTCGTTAGGAAAAAAGACAGCTTAGTTCCCAGAATCCATCGGTGGACTCATTATTGATCTTGAGCTGTCAGATCCCACAACTCTAATCAGGACCAACATAGCCAAGCTTTGAAGCAATAGCTGATTTGGGAACAGGAATGCAGCAAGTCTCTCGTATTTAAAAAGGGGGAGGACACAGAGCCAAACCTTAGATTAATGCTGGGGAAGGGTCACATTTATGGAGGGTAAAGTCTCAGACAAATCTGAACATGGTGCAATGGGCACCCTTGATTTTCAGCAACTATGATCAGAGGGAAACCAAGGGCTGCCCAAAAGGAATCAAGGTCTACGCATCCTGGGGCCTCATTTTGCCCGTCCCTGCATTCAGTGCATTTACACATAACTTCATGGATGTTTATTCAGAGGTAAGTTCTACTGGTTAGATGTCTTGGTGGAACCAGCTACTATGTCTAATGAGCCATAGGTTATGGCATGATGGGATATGTGAACCCATTACAGCTTAATCAAGCATTCTTAGAATAAACTACAGCATAGCAGGATGTGTTAAGTCAGCCAGAGGGTTTCTCAATTTCTCCAATGTGGTCTCCCACCCCCCTCCCACTCCCCATTTCCAACAGTACTAATAGGAAAATAAGTGTACAGCTCCATTACTGGTTCACTATTTCTAGAGACAATTCAGGGGAATGAGGGGCTGTCAATTATCCGATTCACAGCCTTCCTTGAGTCATTTAGAAAAGTTGTTTCTATTGGTCCTGGAACAGTGAGGATCAGCTTTCTACGGGGACCCACGGAAGGCCTCCACCTATAGAAAAAGAGGTCTCTTATAGTCCGCCACCCTTAGGACTCCCTCATAGGTCCAACATTGTATTCTGAGCCCCAAATATTTTCATATCATAGTAATACTAGATTTTATCTGTAACATTTTTTGCTAGGTATGCAGTGCAAAAGTAGTTACATGTGTGAACCACTAAATGGCATTCTTTGGCTGAATCTCCATGGCACACTAAGCTATGTTTGGCTGAATAAACCATAATTGGCTAGATTTGCCCAATATGATAAGCTCAAACATGCTGAAAGAGGTTCCAGTGCAGGACTACTTACAATTACCAATAAATGGTTATTAGTAATTTAAATATTCCTGTCCAAAATATTTCAGGAAAGGTGTCTGTAGTATAAACTGATGTGCTCCTTCAAAATAAATGACTGTACTCTTCTTGAACTCTTTTGTAAGAAAATCTGAACCCAGGATCAACGTATAAAATTACATATTTACATGTTTTAAAATGTATTCTACAAATTGCATGAGATGCATAATTTAAAATTGGATATGTTTTTACTATTTTACAAGAACAAAATACACACATTTATGCTTCAAAAGAGAACAAATCACAGATTTGCACAAATTCGGTTCCAAGCAGAGTCCTATAAAAACTGATACACTGGCTTAATTGGAACCTAGTGCTATGTTTCTGAGAGATGCAATGCACGAAGTTGCTCCCTCTGATAATTTTCAATCTTTTCTTCAGCTTCTTGATCTATTACTTTTCTTAAACATGTAATAAGTTGTTCAGTTCCTTCACCAGTATATGCAGATAGGGGAATGATCTCCTTGAATGTGACAGTGACTTGAGGAATCATCTTTTGTGGAAGCAAGTGTAAATAATCTGAAAGTAAGCAAATATGTCACAGATAATTAAATTGTACAATGTCACTACAAAATATACTAACAGAGGAAAAGAAGATGCAAAGGTAAAACGATCGGTGATGCTTCTCAATATACTCTAATATTTCCTACTTTAAGGTAGGAAGGTCATTTTATTCTCTATTTAATATGTTTCAACTATAAGACAAAAAGAATAAAAAGAAGGCCAGTGGTAGGATTGTTTAAATATATTTGTTTTTGATGGCACAACAGGATAATTTGAACTGAAATTAGGATAACTAGAATATGGGAGTTCAAATACTATAATTTGTCGGGCAACTGTACAGAAAACATGATGAATCTGAAATCATGGAAACATAATTAAATGCACATTTCCATCAGGTAGCAATGGCCCCATCAGCTCATTATTATGCAGATAGAAATATTTTTGGCATTCATCTTCTTGGACCACAATTATTATTGAGGCACTGGAAATCCTGCTATGAATTTTTGGTTTGCAAGAGCAATTAATTCTTCCCACAAATATGAATTATTTGTTGATTCTTTATACCCAAAAAATACAACTATCCTTTATCTTAAAAGGAACTGGTCAAAGTGAATCTTACTTTGAGGTTTCTGCAGTTGTTCCATTAACTTGTGCAATTTTTCTTTAGCATTAGGCAAATCCATTTTATTCACAGCAAGCAATGCAGATTTGGTTCGAAGTTCTTCTTTATACAGTTCTAGCTCCTTCAAATATAATTTGCACATGTAAAACACTTCTTTTGAAAGTATTTGACTATCAAATAATGCAGTATTACTTAACAGTACAAAATATAAATACAGTACAGTATAATGTTAAGGCAGGTATATAATTCTAGTTAACTCAGTGATTACAAAACCTTAGTTTTGTATATCAGGGAATGGCAGTGAAAGGCACTCCCAAATAATACACTAAAATATATATATATATATATATATATATATATATATATATATATATATATAAATAAAAAAGAGCCAAAGTGTCTTGTGAGATTTTGTTCATTCAAAATACTTTGGTGCCTACTTTTGAAGCCTGACTGCACAATTGTTGCCAAATCTGAAACTGTCAATAGAAAGCAATATATACTGTATATCGAAATAAAACATATTAAACTGCTTTGAGGTAAACAGAGCATTCCAGGGACAAATCAGCCCAACATCTTTACTATCAGCTGTTGCTAGAAATACCAAGGAGAAATTTCCAGATGTATGATACAACTGAAACTCAACATCATTTTAAGAGACTTGTTATATAAATAAATATTTCAAAATAAAACTATATATAATTTTATGTTAGAACATAAAAGGGACAGTAATTTTACCTTTGCTAGTAACATTATAGTTTCAAATGCTGTCCTGAATGGCGTTTGAGAAGAAAGCTGGAACCCAGACACATCAATCTGAATTTTAAAAAATAACAAATATTTTCTCTCACGTGATTATTCTTCACTAAATGATGACTGGAAGTGAAAGAAAGCTAATGATGTGGTTACATATTTGTATACAAAGCAACAGTTTCAGAAAATAGCACTCACTTTAACATTTCTAAACAATTTATACATTACTGAAACCATTAAATAATTTATAAAATTTTCTGTGTTTCATTATATCTGCGTACATCTATTCTATAGACAATTCTTTACATGATTGGCTTTTATCTTTCTCTAGATCTAATGGAAATTGTACCACAAGTGCTCCCCTTCCACTAAGTTACCCACAAAATTCACTACCAATTATTCCTTGCTGTTCAAATTGCCAGGCATTCTGGCCTACACTGGTTGCAGCATTTAGAATAGGAGATTCCAAGGTTTAATTTCAAAAGTGAATTGCCACAAATCTTAAAGAATTCATACTTGTAAATATGCACTCAGTGCTATATGTTCATGAAAACATTTCTACGTTTCATCTTGGGAACTGCTTCCTGTCTGCAGTTCAGACATTATGCTTTGCCAAAATATGGGAGGTTCAGTTTTGGCTAAGCATGTTGCATAAACTCAATTAATTATGGTTTAATAAACAAGTTATTAGTTTAACATGGTATGAATTACCGTATATACTTGCATATAAGCTCATCTGCAGATAAGCTGACTGTCAAATTTTTAACCAAAATACCATGAAAAATGGCCACCTGCAGATAAGCCAACCTGTATTTTTCATGGTATTTTGTTTAAAATTTGAGGGTCTCCTTATACACAGATGGTCTTATACACAAGTATATATGGGAATTATGGGTACTTATGTTGGCCAATCAGCCTAAATTACATGAAACATGCTAATGCTGATAAGTGTATTCTTACAACAAAGAGAAGTTGTTTAGTCCTTTCCACATGCTTCAAAAACTTATGGCCTCTTCCTTTATTTGCATGGGCACCTTCTATCAATCCTGGAAGATCAGCAACTGTTATCTAAAGGGGAAAAAAATACATTTAAAAAAAATGGCATTAAGGTTTGGGCCTGATGAATTCACTCAAGTTAATATCAAAATCATAAGGAAGCTAGTGGCTTCCATGTGGTAATTCTGCAGTCCAAAATAATGAGAAACAGCTAAAAACAAGATATTCACGTGGATAAATCAATGAATACACATACATTACCTATGGTCATTTTTTTTCTATATTCACCTTTCTGAAAATAAATATTTAATTTCAAAGCAAAGGGTGGTAAGTCCGGGCTAATTCATTTTCTATGTTTATCCCATACTTTTAAATTGCTGTTTATGATTGAATAATCTCTTAAAAGTTGTGCATTTCTGTTTATATCAAGCCAAAGGTATTTCTGCAAACCATTTGAGTTGTGCTCCCTCGATGGAAGCAACCCAACCATAAGGTGATATACTCTAAAAATACAGCTGAGGAGTTAGTGACGTGCCAGATGGAAGCTGTGATAAGTCATATAATAAGGTGAAAAAAGAGCCCTTCTGGATCACACCAAAAGCCTGTCTAGCCTAGTATTCTGTTCCAATAGAAGAGAATTCTACTGGAATTCTAGTATTCTATTCCCACAGTGTCCTGCCAGATGACTGGAAGTCCTCAAGCAGGGCATATGTACAAAACAGCCTCCCATTTTGGTACTCAGCAACCGATATCAAGAGAAATACTGGAGATAATTTATAGGCATCAATTCATCATTAACAATAGCCTTATTTTCCATGAAACTCCCATGAAACTGTCCAAGCTGGCAGTTACTACTACATCTTTCAAAACCTGCCCTTGAGAATGGCAACGTCTTTTGGGATGTCTATAAGTAATTGGAACTCTTGGAAATAATTAGAAGTCAAAAATATTACCTTATATGAACATTATAAATAAGCTCCTTCACCACCTGTAGAATCAATTTTTTTCTTTCTTAAATAGCAAAAAGAGCATACTCAAGAAAAATCTGCTTTAACCAAGATTGTCTGAAACATTATTTTAACTCATTATTGACTCAGCTACAAAATAAACTTCTCTAACATGGAAAAGTCCATTACTGACTGAAAGATCATTAGGAGAGAGGGGCCTTTCTCTTTGTTATTTAGCATTAACCATAGGCCATTATCAGGTTTGAACTGGCAAACTATGTATGTAGTCCCGCTTCAAAGCAAGTTTTTATTTGATTAACTTTGGTTTGCCAATTTATATGACACAGAAAATTACAGCAAGGAGAAAAAGGGAGTAGAGGGAAGAAATAGGTAACAGGGGAAGGGGGAACATAAGTGCAGAAGCTCATTTAAGGTTTTCCAAGTTGTGCTTAGGAAGATCAACTTGAGCCATAAGATCTGCATCATGGCACACTCATTTTGGTGCTGATTAATGGTACCAAGAATTTACTCTTGGTTTACTCTTCTAAGCCAGGAGTAGGCTACCACGTGTTTTGTCTCATAATACCATCTAACACAGTAAAGGATTATTTGAGATGTAGTCCAAATCACCTGGAAGATACTACTGGTCTAAGTTGTCTAAATGAAGACAACAGGCTCTTTTCACTTGGGTCATAAGGATTCTCAGGAGCCTGAAGAATTAAGTTATTACCAAGTAATTTCCAAGCTTCAGAACCAGAAGCTTGCAGAGTAACTGACAATACTGTGCTTTCAGGGAATAAATACAAATGTGTTCATCAATTCTAACTTAATGCCTGCTACAAAATATAATAATTTTTAAAGGTTTGTATGGATACTCTATTAGTTTTTTAAAAGCATTTAAAGAAAACTCTTAAATCTGGTAAGTAAAAAAAATGACCGTAGGCAAACTTGATTATCTACTATAACATTACAACAATTGATTCATACAATTCATTTGGACAAAGATTAAAGCATCCTCTATCAAGGCCTCTAGATCCAGGTTACAGAAGGAAGAAAAAATACCGTTCGTCATTTCACATTTGTAAACTTTACTTTAGAGTTAAAATTATTAGATACCTCTTGATACAAGCCTTTAATCTTAGAATGAATGATATTTCCAAGGCTACTCTCCTGTACCATTTATAGATTTTTGCACATCAAAGTAAAAAGAAGGTTAAGTAGAATCCCATGTCTAAAAGCTTTGTGAAATAATGCAATTGTCAACATTAGATCAAAATGTAGTACCATAAATTCCATAAATGGAAATATAATTATCCCAAACAAAGATAGCTAATTTACAAATGGTTTTACCAGGCCTTTATTTTGTAATTTACAGAAAAGTAAAAAAATTCTCAGGGAGGCTCATTAGATCACTCTGAGCTTTAAAACATGAAATGTTACTATGTGACATATGTTAAAGTCAAAGATATCTCCATTATTTGAGATGAAAAGTGTATAATAAGCCTAGTATGTGCCTGGTACCTGAGGAAGTTTCATACTCTCCTTTTAATTTCGGGTTTTTGGGCTACCACCCTCCCAAAGAAACCCTTGGAAATGTACCACATACAGTGCAACCAGAGCATCAGATGGTTATTTCTCCTTCAAATTAAGAATGACATTTAGAGACAGTGCTTAGAAAGCTATATCCCTTGTCCATATCTATAAATTAGGCCTGTGCAAAATTACTTAGATTTGCTTCTATCAAAATATTTGCACTGTGGACATCCAGTGATTCTCCGTGAAAACAAAGATGCAACATAATTTGCCTAAATAAGCAACTGCATCATCTCAAACTACCTTGAGTTAGGACTGGAAGAAGGCTCCTATCCTTCCTCCTCAGTGCTGCCTTAAATGCTTCTGCGATGGGTTCCTTCAGTGTACTCTGAGGATTCAAACTGCACCAAAACATGAAAAATCTTCACAGTGTGCTGAAGTGGCTTTAGACTAGAAACTGCCCAGCCTGGAAAAATATGTCCACGTGCTGCAGGAGAAGGATCCCCTCAGTCTCAATTCTGTGGAAAAGGCTAAGAGAAGCTATGAAGCAGAACACAAAGCAAAATAGTTGCTTCACTTTCAGAAGGGAAGGGGGCATGTATGTTTGTGAAGTATAATCAATCTGAATGAAAGTAATCTGATCTTATGGATTGGAGTTGATAAACACATGCCAGGAACTGAAAGTATAGGTTTAATTATGAAAGAAAGGGCTAAAATGTAAATTAAAAAAATAAATTGGTATCATCTGGAATGCTGTGGCTTTGTGCCTCAGGTGGGACTAGAACTTAGAGTCTCTTGGTTTCTAACTTGTTGCCTTAATCACTATACCAAACTTGCTCTCAGCTGGGTAACCTTGGGCCAGACACTCTTTCTCAGTTCTCTCAGTCCTAGGATGGAGGCAACGGCAAACCACTTCTGAAATCTTGCCAAGAAAACTGCAGGGACTTGTCCAGGCAGTCACCAGGAGTCAACAGTGACTCGAAGACACACACACTGGAGTGCTGTGAGCATGTATGAAAGCAGGAATTTATAAATAGCTGACAGATGCATACTACAGAGAATGGTGATAATTGTAGAACCCCACATAGGTTTGTGGGAAAACTGCAAATACTGAGTGAATGTGATGCAGGGAAAAATAATGTTAGCTGGATGGGTGAGAACAAGACAAGGTACAGAAAAAGTGATTGGGCCACCTGGAGGCCCAAATAAGAATGGCAACTGTTTGGTGAGTATCAACTTAGAAAAATGTCTGTTTCAGATATGTGGTTTAAAGATAAATCTATTCATGCATACAAGAAACAAGTATGAATTGAAAAACAAGATTGATCTGATTATTTATGATGAAAGGCTGAGAGAATTAGTGAAGGGTATAAGGATGTTGAAAGATTCTGAATGTGAGACAGATCAATTTTTTGGTAGTTTATTTTGTAAAAAGATTGACATGAAAGGAAAGAAGTGAAAAAAAAATAGAGTGGAGGAAGGAGGACTTTAGGAAGAGAAAACATGAGTCTTGTATGAAAAAGGATTGGAAGATCAATCTCCCAAGAGAATGGTTGGATAGGAAATGCAGAAGCTGCTGGGAACAAAGCGAAAAGAATTATATTAAGAGTGTCACAGAAGAATGTGGAGTCATGCTAATGGGAAATATTAAAAAAAAAAAAACTTAATGGAATGATGAAGTGAAAGAGACTGTGGATTACTACGTAAAATGAGATTTTTAAAATTATAACAAAAATTGGGGAAAGAAATATATTTTATAATGTGTAAACTGAAAAAAAAAGATTGTTGCAAACAATGCAGTCAAAGAAAGCAAGAAACAATTAAGAATAAAAGAGGGAGAGGAAAATGCAAGGTGATTCTGATGGAAATTAAAAAATGTTTTGGAAATGAATGTGGAGGACTAAGCAAGGAGCCTCCAGCAGACTGAATAGGATAAAACATAATAATGATGAAAATAGTTGGGATCAAGCTGAAGCTAAAGAACGGTGGGAGAAGTATTTTAGAGATTTTTATGGGAATGACAGTGGTATATCAAATAATAAAACTGAAATGTACAGTATACTATAAATGTTAGTGTCCAAGAAAAATGATGAAAAGGAAGTCACAGATGCTGTAAGAATGTTGACAAATGGTAAATTTGCAACTGTAGTATAACTGGAGAAATATTAAAATATGGATATGATTTAGGTAAGGAGTGGCTATGCAATTTGTTTAATATCTGGGTGAGAACTGTATCCATGCTTGATAAGGGAACAATAATGATATTCCTTTAAAGTGAAAAATAACCACAGTGAATGCAAACATTTTGGGGCGATTAGTTTCTTAAATATACTTGGGAGGGTGTATGGCAGATTTCTTATTGAAAGGGTACAAGAGGTAACAAACAGCAATATTTCAAAAGTGCAACTTTAGGTTATGAAGAGGGTATGCAAGCCAGATTTTTCTCTTCAGGTCACTGAGAAATGTATGAATGGGAGAAAGTTGATTGTACATTTGTTAATTTAGAGAAAATGTATGATGAAGAGAATAGGCTTGAGTTCTGGAATATTTTCCATAATATGGACATGAAGATTAGTTGTTGAACTTAATAACAGCAGTATATGATGTTAGTAAGTTATACGTGAGAATAAACAGAATGCTTAATTATTAGTTCAACATTGAGTGGGGAGTAAAACAAGGATGAGTAATGTGTGAGTAATGTCCCCTTAGTAGTTCAATATATTTGTGAACAAATGTATGAGGAATGTTTGTGGGTCACAAATCTGCATGTATTTTTGTATTCTGATGATGCTTTGTTGCTGGCTAAAAACCCAAATGATTTACACCAAATGTTATACAGACTGTATGATGTAATAAGGAATATGGATCTAAAAAGTATCAAAGACAAAATAGTTTTTTTTATTTTTTTGCAGGAAAAACAGAGTGAATGATTGCGGGTTATAGATAAATGGCAAAAGACTAGAACAAGTAGCTGAATGTGTGTGCCTTGGTAGAATGTTTACCAAAGGCAGAAAACTTGATGGAAAAATGTCATGATGTAAAAACGCTAGTAGAATGGTAGTTAGATAGTATGTGTTGTGTTGAGTGGAATGAATGTTTAAAAGCAAAACTGACTAATAAGATGCTTCTGCCCAGATAGAAGCGAGAGTTGAATATGTCAGGAAAAATATAAAAGTTGAATGCCATGCAAATGGAGTACCATTGAGAGCCAGTTTGGTGTAGTGGTTAACGTGCTGGACTAGAAAGGAGGAGACTGTGAGTTCTAGTCCTCCTTTAGCCATGAAAGCTGACTGGGTGACTTTGGGCCAGGCAATCCCTCTCAGCCCAACCCGCCTCACAGGGTTGTTTTTGTGGGGGAAATAGGAGGAGGGAGTATGGATACTGGTTTGAATTGTACAAAAAATCAAGGCAGTAAATAACAATGCCAGAATTGAAAAGATGCAACAGACAGCAAATGCCACCTCTGAAATATCATTTGCCTGCAAGCAAGAACTGGTGGGACCACAAAACAGACAAAGGAATAGAAAATGAAGAAGCTAAAGTGCTATGGGACTTTAGAACTCAAACAGACAAGGACACAACACCCCAGACTTAACAACTGTTGATAAGAAAGACAAAAAAGTCTGGATAGTGGACACTGCTATACCTGGAGACAGCAGAATAGAAGAGAAAGAACGGGAGAAAATCACAAAATATAAAGACCTGCAAATAGAACGGCTATGGCAAAAGAAAGCAAAGTTACTATTACCAATAGTAACAGGTGCCTTAGGTGCAATCCCAAAACATCTGGAGCACCACTTGAAGACCATCAGCACTGACAAAATCACCATCAGTCAATTGCAAAAGGCAGCAACTTACATCCTGCGATGATACCTTTAATACCATCAAACATCATCTGCCTATCCCAGGTCCTTGGGAAGGACTCGATAGGTGGATAAAAATGCCAAATCCAGTCTAAGCAACTGGCTGACTGTGCGACCAACAATAATAATAAAACTTACGTATGTGGGATAGCGATAAGGCCAAGAATGACTGACTGCTGAATAAATGGGAACACAAGAGTGAGTGACCAGTACAAAACAAGTGAGCTGAAGTACTTTGATCATATAGAGAGTAAATGAAGATTGATTCACAGAGTATATGAAGACTGAATAGGTCAAGAGAAAGGAAAAGACCAAGGAGTTATGGTTGGATGGAGTTGATGAGACTTTCATAAAGAGAGAGAAGTTAAAAAAACAAAAGGCAATGTATGAAGCAGTGCATGGATGTGTAGAAGCAGGGAGTTTTCAAGAAATGAATGATACAGAGAGGTAGAATAATGGTGTTGGGATAAAGTATATTTAGTTTTACTTCCTTTCCTATCTCATGTCTTTAATTTCTTTTGCATACTATTCTTTATTCATTTTCTACACTTTAACAACACTTATCCTAAAAGAGTTTATCACAATGGATAAGCGCGTACGGCTACTGATCATGACTGTATGTTACTAAAACTATCAAAGCTTTATATCAAAGGTCTATCTAGTCCAACTTTCTACCACCTCTGCTACTCCTTACTGTGAGAAGAATAACGCTACTGCAATTATGTCCTACTTAGGGAATTCCTATATGCATTAACCACTAAGAGAACTGAATCTTGGACTAGATAGGCATTTAGTATAATGCATCCAGATACCTCCTATGTTCATGAAAATTTACTGAGCATGCAGACTGTATCTGTTTGGAGCACATAAAGAGGCATTTTTAGTCATAAAGTGAGAGATCCAAGAATTAACCTACAGTTATATTAGAAAGATCAGAATAGACACTTAATTTCTTTATTTAGATGTAACCCTGTTGATAATTTGCTGATCCAGCTGTGAAAAACAGGAAATTAATAAGCTAGAAAGACAGTAGATTCTTTAGTGAAACACCAGTAACATTAACATTTTTTTTTCAAAACAATAGTTTTGGAACAGGAATTTTGCTTTGGGCTATTTAGGCAATCAAACCTGAATGTTGTAGCTTGCAGATTTGAGATTAATAAAAAAGAGATTAATGTGGCCACACTTCAAAGCTTTCTTTATGCCTCACATGGAACTGGCATGTGAAATATGTAGTGTTCTCACAGATATCTTGGCAGCAGTCTTTCAGTTATAAGTGAGTGAGATCTCCTAACATAGCCAAAAAAGGATTTCCGCAATATATTTTATATAACTATTTTGGGAAACTAACCTGCTTGTGATCAGGATACATCACAGTTCCAATTTCAGGAGATAATGTTGTGACTGTGGAAAATAGGAAATATGTCAACTGTTGTATAAAGGACTTTAGAAAGTTACCCCTAGATTGAATTTATCTGTTCAGTGTGTGTTTACTTTGCAAACAGCTAAAGGATGGCAATGAAGAAAACTTTATCCAGAGAACCTCCTGAATTCTGACCTGGCAGCAATAACATCTCTTTATTGCAAACAAAGCCTCTTTCACAAGTAGCATAGCCATGCATTTTTTTATCTGCTGAACAACCCATATTGGCTTGTCCCCACAAAATGCAAAGCTATATGTATGGGTTCAGCATCAAGTCAAAAACATACCCACCCCATGATTTGGCATGATGTGTACCTTCAACTCTACTTGTCTTTAATGCTAAATCAGCATTTGTTTCAACTGTTGAACATTCAGAGTTACCTTGCAGACAATGTAAGCTTGACCTGTTTCACCAATTCCTGGTTTGCTTTCTCCCCTTTTTCTCCAAGTACCAAGGAGAAATGGGCAGAGCACAAACAGAAAACAGAATGTCCAGATGACATTTCATGTTTAAAACAAGACAAGATCTGCCAATCAAAAACCATGATTTTAAATTGAGTGGTGATATTAAAAAAAAAAAAAAAGTTTCCTAAAATTGCACATCCCGTTAAGCAAGCACAAAAGCATAAACACACCAAGCAACATTATGGTTCTATACAGCAGCTGAACCAAAGAGTAACATTTTTCTTCCCATGCCCTTAACCACATGGCAAGGGTTATGCTGGCAGCTTTGTTTCATCTGCCAGAGGATTCATCTTTCTCTTGGCGGAGCATCCTAGAATTTGTGATTAAGGTATAAGCTGCTCCCTGCTGTTTATAGTCTCTCACCCTTTACACCACAGAGCTCTGTACCAGGAAAGTCACCTTTAGCTTTGCTATGTTGTGAAATGCATTAATTGATGCTTTCCATGCCCATACAATGGTTGTGGGAGGTCTCATTAACAAACACAGTTCCAAGAACTAGTGTTCACTTTTAATGCCTTTTGGCTTAATATCAGGATATTTAATGCTTTTCGACTGAAACCGTGATTTGGGAAATAAAGATAGAACCTTTTTGGTTGCTGTCCCTAAGCTCCTCCTGTCCCAAGGAAGACTATTACACTTTTTCATTAACAATCTTCACCATGAGATCCGAGAGCATTTAGTGCTATAATCTTTCTTGCTGCTTTTAAAAATATTTTTATTCCCACTGTTTTTTTCCTTCTGTCTTAAAGTAATGTTTTCAACTGATATTTGTTATGAGCTGCCAGGGATAGGCGTGATTATATAATATAATATAATATAATATAATATAATATAATATAATATAATATAATATAATATAAATAAATAAGGTGTATTAGAGAAATTTCTGGAGAGATCAGGCTAGTTGCCGCCAATATAACCTCTGGTTTCTACTGCTACAGTTTTGTTTTCTATTTTCTGTAAAGGAAGCAGAGGATCACAATGATGTTACATCAGGATCTGCAACTGTTGAATTTTAGCTGTAGCAAATGCATTTGTAAAACCTTTTATAAGGGAACAGCAAGACCTGTGCAATTATATGTAAAATTACTTACAAGCATAATCTGCAATTTGAGGTTTGGCATAAGAGATCTTAGTTAACAAAGAGGACTTTCCTGCATTTGGAAATCTAGAACAATGGGAATTAAGAGAATTACCATTTAATATTACAGTAGAATTTTTACATACAATAGAACAAAGTCAGTGAATTGCAAATGAAGAAAATGTTGTTGTTGTTTTAACTAAAGTAAATATTGTCTAATAATGAGAGGAAATGTCTTAGGCATTGCAGTGATGGGTGAGAGAAAAAAGATTCAATAATTCAGTAAGCAAACCAAATATATTTCCATGACTTCCCTTCTGCATTCCAAATATACAATTTTAAAAATTAATTTCAAAATAACAGGGAAAGGGTTGAAAGCTGTGGTTTTGTGCAAATTCTGAAAAGATTTTAGGTACAGAGAAACAGGAAGTGAGCAGAAAGATTCTGGCATCTGGAGGTAAATGAACAGATGTAAGTCAGTTTGAAATAAAGCTAGAACTAGTAGCAATGTTTTGTAGTACAATGGAAATTACTTCAATTACTGAGATTCTACAATATAATTTTCAGGATCAATAACTTACCCAATTAAGCCAACATCTGCAATAAGTTTTAGATCAAGATGTATTGTGTGAACTTGACCTTTGGTGGGGAAGAAATTTGTTACTGGACATCCACCAATACCTCCTTGTGCTACCAACAATCTTTCTCCTACTTTGTTAAGTTCACCTAAATATAAACATTGAAGATCAGTAAAAAAAATTTTTTTGCATCATTAGTGTAAAACATCATATTAAAAGACTTTTTTTCAACCTACTATATTGTTTAGGCAAGGATTTTTTAAATTCAGCAACATGGAAAATTATATCAATCATACTATAAATTATTGATTTTCCCATCTCAGTTGGTGAACACATTGAATAGTAAATTTATAATACAAAAGGTTTCTATGAAAGAATGTACATTTCAAAGACCTATGAAAATATTCACATTAAATCTGAACAATCTGAGATTACCAGAAAATATCAGGAGTAAAGGCTAGACTAGTTTTTGCCAAGAGAACTACATGGTTGTATCCCTGCAGTAATCAGAACTGAGGCTCAACATGACAGTATCTCAGTTGTAACATTCCATTGAACAGAATATAAAATATAACTTCCAAATAAAGTCAGAAATAAATTAACAAATACATACTAGAGTGACAAGGCTATTCCATTCCTCTGCTACAGCTGGCTTTGACCTCAAGCAACTCTCACCTAGTTACAACCATTCCCATATATTTCCTGAACAGATTGTCCAAGAGGGTGTTATAAAAACTGTAATTTTAAGAACAATGCCTGACTTTTTTTTTCTTCCCTTCCATTTTCTCCATATTTTTTTACTTATATTTCATATCCTTTACATTGCAAGCACCAATGCTTGCTCTATTAACTGTATCTGAAAGCTGTCTCAAAGCTGATTTTGCTGAAAAGCAGGATAAGAATGCTTTAAATAAATAAGAAAATTAAACAGCTTCTGAAAATTATCAATTTTTTACTGCCTCTAAATTTGGGCAACCGTATATACAGTTCTAATAGATGTATGAGATCTCTGCAATGGCAGTCAAATATTAGGTTTATGGTGTTACATTGGATCACTGGAAGATAGACTAAGCCATTAGTTATTACTGCAGAAAAAACATATAACTAAGGTTAAGTCTTCAAGATATTCTTGGAAGGTGGGGAGACATAACTTTACCCTGCAGTGTTAAAACAATATATTTCAGCATGAAGACAAATCAAACTAGGCACCCAAGCTGCTATTACATTCAATACGGTAATAAAAGTAAAGTAACAAAGATCCTTACCAAGCTGTTTCCCATCATCTGTAATAACAGATATTCCTGGAGGCACATTTACTTCACAGTCTTCTCCTTTATTACCTTTCAGAGTGGCAATACTTGGGAGACCAAAAAATAAACATCACATGACTGTTTTCTAGGACAGGCATAAAAGGACCACAGGCATTCTCCAACAATGAAAAGAACTCACCTACTGTTGGCTCCTGCTTGTGCCACAAACCTCTTCTTTGGATATTTATTTTTCATTTTCTTCAAGGTCATTTTTTCATCTGCTACCAACCAGACATCACCACCTTTTCCTCCAACCCCACCTAAACGAGCATGGCCCATTCCACCAGTTCCACCTTTCACATAGATCCTTAGGTCATCCATAAATCTGCCATACTGGAAAAGTAATACATGACACATGGGTACTTCAGACCCAGCAGAACATTGCAACACATTATGAAAAGTAAGAGATGTGCCAAGACAGAGATGGTCTATAGGTATGACTTCCTTCACCTTAAATAAAGCTCTTCACATTATCACATCAAGCCATAATATTTCTTGTTTGGTGTTGCATGAATACATATGTTGTGGTTTGTAAACTGTAGTTTAGCATGAACCCAACCAGTAAGACCTTCTTTGATGAACTATGGCTAAAGAAACCATGTCTTCATAAAATTTATGAATCCAACCACTATCTTGTCTTCACCAAAATAGTGAAGTGTTACCTTCAAAAACAGTGCTTTATTCTTCCCCACAGAAAATAAATAAAATTAGCACCTTAAAAGCCAGCAGAGGGCATACACATTCTTGGATCAGAATCCATTTAATTAGATGAATGAAGCAGACTTTAGTTCTACAGAAAGCTATACCATAATAAGTCCTATACAGCAAATTTCCTCTTCAGAAACTGTTTCCTGATGCTTTTTATAAACATCAACCAAGATAAATGTCCTGCCAGAAACTGACAGTACTAAGACTCACATCCCAACAACAGGCACGATTATAAAGAGGCATACATTTCCTATTTTTATAATTCAGTAGACAAAAATTGCTCTTCTTTAACTTAGCTCTTCATTGCTAAGATAGGCCTGGTTGGTCCAACACACTCATCATGAGGAATGTAAGCAATTTAAGCAAATTACCAATTTTCTAAGTTTGCCCAACACACTGAACCATAAACTAACCATAAGGGCTAAATTCATATGGCGCACCAGACAAAAAATATTGTGCACTGAGGCCAGTTTGTGCCTCAGAGTACTGTAGGAACATACCCTAAGACAGTGTTTCTTAAACATTTTTCCCTCAGGACCCCTTTCCACTTTTAAAAATGATGGAGGACCCCAAAAGAACTTCTGTTATATTGATCAATATTTACCATATTAAATATTAAAATCAACACATTCGCTGCCGCTACTGCTTTTCACAATTGTCTGATGGGATTTTAATATGGTATTATTTTTCAACATACGCTGGCAAACAATTTCGATTTCTCGGATCCCTGGGAGGGCCCTGGGGGACCTCCAAGGGTGCCAGGACCACACTGTAAGAAACACAGCCCTAAGAGAAGCGGCTCCACTGAACCCTTCCCACCCTGCTTTTCCCTCCAGATCCAAAACCCCCGCCAGCGAGGGGAATGGCCAAGATGGTAGGAGCCGAAGGGCAGCACGGAGAGACCATATCAAGTTGGGAAAAAGTTGAGCGGTCTGGACCGGCCCTGGTCACCCAAGGTCACCCCTCCTCTTTCTCCCAGGGAAAAAAGCTATGGGGAAAGAGGATCACCTTGAGCTCGCACTAACCTGCCTGACTAAGAGGGCGCGGCTGACCCACACCATACTTGCTGCCAGTAAGCCTAAGCAAGTCTGCCCGCCGCTTCCGCGAGGGCTCGGACGCCCGGCCCAGGAGGACGCAGGCTGATAACGTCAGGCGACCGCCCGCCCCGCTTTGGGAGTCAGGGCGGAAGAGTCTGGAGAGCAGCTGAGGGTCGGGCAGGCGGCTTAGGTCATTTCCGCGGGACGTGTCCAGGGTTAAAAGAGGCAGCAAGGGACGCTTTGTGCGCCGTTGGCTTGGCGAGGATGTTTCTGAGACTACGGGGGGGGGGGGGGGGGCGCGCGCGCGAAGGAACACATCCCCCTTTCGACGTCAGTCCGACGGATCGATTCGCTGGGCTTGCAGCCCTCGCCATAGCTACGCCCCTCCCCGGTCTGTGTAGCGGGACTCCCTCTGTGTGATAGTGGCTCAGGATGCGCCGGTGCATCGAATAGGGAGCTTTGACCTTTTCCAGAAACTGACGAAGAGTTCATGTTTCTCGCTAAGTCTCCATGGTTTGTTAAATCACGGATCGGAAAACACGCTCGGGAAGACTGAATGAATCTCTCCCTTTCGTAGCATCTTAAATTGTAAAAATCACAGCATGTTAGTGGCTGTACCCGTGTGACACCCTGTGCTCGAAATTAAGCAAATGCGTTTTAACCTAGTGTGTTGTCTGAGGAAAGCCAACGCGGGTAGCTCAGGCTTCAGCCTTGCGTGCAGCGCCCGGATCTTAGGCTAACTGTACTGCAAAACCATGGGGAGTGTGTCCTGTGAGCAAAGCCCACAAGGGTTAGAGTTCACCGCATCTACTGTGACACACCATTATGTATACACAAGGGTGTGAAAGGGGAGGAAATGCATGCAGTGAAGATAGCAGGAATAATATGCCAAAAGTACAGATTGCAACAATTATAAAAGCTTAAATATATAGGTGCAGTAACATTTCACACTGTTGCTGTTTGTGTGATTACACATTTTGGTTTGCATTTAGTCACCATTTTGTATAGATGGCTGAAGTCCCACTGAAGACTATTATGTGTGTAAAGGTGTCCCCAACTGGGTGTCGTATAAGCAAGTCAGATACTGAGAACGGAGGCCCTGAGTTTGGGCAAAGCAGGTTCATAGGGTTGTAAATACATGCCACTGTTAACTGTAGGACTTCCGATGAGAATAAAAGCCAGGAGTTTCTCTGTACTAACAATATTTTTACTTGCCATAAACATCCTTGAAGACAGGTGTCTATGTTTAAGAACTGAGAGCTTCTTCCTTTTCTTTAGTGGTCTTTCTCCATTGCTCTGTCCTTTTTTCTTGGCACTCAAAACAATGGCCATCCAGCCATCACAGAACCAAGCACCAGCTGCCTCCCAACAAAACTTTTCCATCTGGGAATCCTCTGCAGAGTCACTCGCCAAATATAATTAAAGGGAACTGTGCCCCTTACACAAGGGCATTACTTCTCATTTCCCCAAAGACTTATTGAAGTTATTCTCTTAAATATTTTTCCTCCTCCTCTGAAAACCTGAAGGCTAAAGCCCACCAAAATTTTAATTTCCTCTTACTTTATCATAAAGAAACTGAAGTCACTATAGCTGGCAATCCAGAACATGTGCTTAACTCTTACACTTGGCACTACCTTTGAGGCGTGAGAAGGAAATCAAATTATTCTCCCCATGTCAGCAGGAAGTCAAAGCTTCCCATTTGTCTCACCCTGCCATTGTTTATCTTAACAGCAATCAAGGCATATGACTAAACTATAGTAAAAATGGGCTCGCCTAAAAAGATTAAAAACATAAGAGTCCTCCATCCCAGCCCAAAATTAAATAACTAAAGACCTAGCAGGAAGGGCCAACTTTCCTTGAAGCCTTAATCGAATCATAAAAAGATTTCTTCCCGGAAGGGATCTACATTCCAATTAGACAATACCAGATAAGGCAAACACAGGAAACCCCAGCTCAGTAGGGTGCCTGACCTTCGAATGCTCCCTTTTAAAGATCTAGTCAGTTTCACGGGAGAGCACTCTCTCTTGGAATCCCAGCTAAGTACCTTTTCTAAGATTTCCTAGAGGGCGGGCATTCCTTCGCACCTTTCAAGGAACAATAGTATCTTCCCTATAAAAGGAACTCTGAGCTCACTGCCCGGACAGCTGATCATCTTGTGTATCTGGCTCTTGGAAATAAAGTCTCTCTCCTTCAAGCAACTGCCTGCGTGTTTATTCCTGGCTCGGAGACAAATCTCCTAAGCTTTCTTTCTAACAGAGGTAATCCATACAGCAAAGCATAAGGCATGGTCTAAAAACTGGGTCTTCAGTTCTGGAAAAGAGAATCTCATACAATGCTATGGCCAGGAGAGGACTTAGGGGTTGACATCCTTGCCCCACTGAATAGAAAAAGCAGAGGCTTCGAAATGTTACAGTGCTAGTGCACTTCATTTTAAAAATAGGCATTACCATCTCAAAAGAGTGGGCATATAGGATTATTCTACCCAAGATCTAAAATTACTTAAGTACTGTATACCAGGCTTGTTATCCTGCCCTTCTAATTGTTGTTGTTGTTCAATCGTTAAGTCGTGTCCGACTCTTCGTGACCCCATGAACCATATTGCGCCAGGCCTTCCTATCTTTCACTGCCTCCCTGAGTTTGCTCGATTTCATGCTCATTGCTTCAGTGATGCTATCTAGCCATCTCATCCTCTGCCGTCCTCTTCTCCTTTTGCCTTCCATCTTTCCCAGCATCAGGGTCTTTTCCAAAGAGTCCTCTCTTCGCATTAGGTGACCAAAGTATCTGAGCTTGAGCTTCAGTATCAATCCTTCCAATGAGCAATCAGAGTTGATTTCCTTTAAGATTGACTGGTTTGACCTCCTAGCAGTCCAGGGGACTCTTAAGAGTCTTCTCCAGCACCACAGTTCAAAGGCATCCATTCTTCGGCGTTCAGCCTTCTTTATGGTCCAGCTCTCACAGCCATACATTACTACTGGAAAAACCATAGCTTTGACTATGCGGATCTTTGTCGGCAAGGTGACGTCTCTGCTTTTTAATATGCTATCTAGGTTTGCCATAGCTTTCCTCCCAAGGAGCAAGCGTCTTTTAATTTCATGGCTGCAGTCTCCGTCTGCAGTGATCTTGGAGCCCAAATAAATGAAGTCTGTTACTGCTTCCATTTCTACCCCTTCTATTTGCCAGGGATTGATGGGTCCAGATGCCATGATCTTAGTTTTTTTAATGTTGAGTTTCAAGCCAGCTTTCGCACTCTCCTCTTTCACCCTCATCAAGAGGCTCTTTAGTTCTTCTTCACTTTCTGCCATTAGGGTGGTATCGTCTGCATATCTGAGGTTATTGATGTTTCTCCCTGCAATCTTAATTCCGGCTTGTGATTCTTCCAGCCTGGCATTTCTCATGATGTACTCTGCATATAGGTTAAATAAGCAGGGTGACAGTATACAGCCTTGTCGTACTCCTTTCCCTATTTTGAGCCAATCGGTTGTTCCATGACCGGTTCTAACTGTTGCTTCTTGGCCCGCATACAGATTTCTCAGGAGACAGGTAAGGTGGTCTGGTATCCCCATCTCTTTAAGAATTTGCCACAGTTTGTTGTGATCCACACAATCAAAGGCTTTTGCATAGTCAATGAAGCAGAAGTAGATGCTTTTCTGGAACTCTCGTGCTTTCTGCATGATCCAGCGAATGTTGGCAATTTGATCTCTAGTTCCTCTGCCTCTTCGAAACCCAGCTTGTACATCCAGTAGTTCTCGGTTCACGTACTGCTGAAGCCTAGCTTGTAGGATTTTGAGCATAACCTTGCTAGCATGTGAAATGAGTGCAATTGTGCGATAGTTTGAGCATTCTTTGGCATTGCCCTTCTTTGGAATTGGAACGTAAACTGACCTTTTCCAATCCCGTGGCCACTGTTGCGTTTTCCAAACTTGCTGGCATATTGAGTGCAGCACTTTAACAGCATCGTCTTTTAGTATTTTAAATAACTCAGCTGGAATACTATCATCTCCACTAGCTTTGTTGTTAGTAATCCTTCCTAAGGCCCACTTGACTTCACTCTCTAGGATGTCTGGCTCAGGGTCAGTGACCACACCAGCATGGACATCTGGGACATTAAGATCTTTCTTGTATAGTTCTTCTGTGTATTCTTGCCACCTCTTCTTAATCTCTTCTGCTTCTGTTAGGTCCCTGCCTTTTTTGTCCTTTATCATGCCTATCTTTGCACTAAACGTTCCTTTGATATCTCCAATTTTCTTGAAGAGATCTCTAGTCTTCCCCATTCTATTGTTTTCTTCAATTTCTTTGCATTGTTCATTTAAGAAGGCCTTCTTATCTCTCCTTGCTATTCTCTGGAAATCTGCATTCAGTTGCTTATATCTTTCCCTTTCACCCTTGCTTTTCGCATTCCTTCTTTCCACAGCTATTTGTAAAGCCTCATCAGACAGCCATTTTGCTTTCTTGCATTTCTTTTTCTTTGGGATGGTTTTAGTTGCTGCCTCTTGTACAATGTTACGGACCTCCGTCCATAGTTCTTCAGGCACTCTGTCTACCAAATCTAATCCTCTAAATCTATTCATCACCTTCACTGTGTACTCACATGGAATATGATCTAAGTCATACCTGAGTGGTCTAGTGGTTTTCCCTACATTCTTCAATTTAAGCCTAAATTTTGCAGTAAGAAGCTCATGGTCTGAGCCACAGTCAGCTCCTGGTCTTGTTTTTGCCATCTGTATAGAGCTTCTCCATCTTTGGCTGCAAAGTATGTAATCAATCTGCTTTCGGTATTGACCATCTAGTGATGTCCATGTGTAGAGTTGTCTCTTGTGTTGTTGGAAAAGAGTGTTTGCTATGACTAGCTTGTTCTCTTGACAGAACTCTATTAGCCTTTGCCCTGCTTCATTTTGTACTCCAAGGCCAAACTTGCCTGTTATTCCGATTACTCCTTGACTTCCTACTTTAGCATTCCAATCCCCTATGATGAAAAGGACATCTTTTTTTGGTGCTAGTTCTAGAAGGTGTTGTAGGTCTTCATAGAACCAGTCAACTTCAGCTTCTTCGGCATCAGTGGTTGGGGCATAGACTTGGATTACCTTGATGTTGAATGGTTTTCCTTCTAGATCCTTGCTCTAAAGTAGCTTCCTATGAGCCTTTTGTGAATCCTTTCAGTGTGGATGTTTATGTTCCCAAGAGAAGCCTAAATGCAGTTTTTGGGTTTTTTCCCTTCAAGTCAATGTTGACTCCTAGGAACTGCCTGGATGAGTCCCTGCAGTCTTCTTGGCAACATTTTTCAGAAGTGGCTTGCCAGTGCCTGCTTCCTAGGGCTGAGAGCAACTGGCCCAAGGGCACCCAGCCGTCTTTGTGCCTAAGGCAGGACTAGAACCCACAGCCTCCTGGTGTCTAGCCTGGTGCCTTAATCACTACACCAAATTGGCTCCTTAAGTGTGGTTCCATCCCTGTTTTTATTGATGCACACAGACCTCAGTCACCAAACACAATCCTGCAAGAGAAACCATTGTGAATCAAAGCCATGGACAATATCAGCTATATGGAGGTGGCTTTCATCCTACAGCATTTTAATTGATTTGAACAAACCAGAAAAATGTGATCTATTGTTTTTCTAACATCATATGAAAATTATATTCAAGGAGCTTGAAAAGCTGCAATCTTGTATTCACCTACTAAGAATAGGCTCTGTTAAGGACAACAGGACATAATTCAGAGCAGGCAAATATAGGACTGTCCCTGCTGTTATTCATTCATGTCTGCTTGTTAATGGTTCCTTTTTTCATGTCAGAGCATAAGAACTATCTTGCAAAATCTATCTAATCTGTTTTAAATAATGTCCATTCTGAAGGAAGATGTCACTATGTTGGAGATATTTAAATCTGACTGCAACTATTGCTGAGATGTCAATAGTTATACCCCACAAGAAGGAGATTTAAAATAAGAGTGGATACTTCTTAGTTATTACTGATTAGATTTTCTCACCCAGATAAATGTTGCAACTGTTACATTATTATTTATAAGCTAGGCTTGTACCAGTAAGTTGCTTCACTCCTAGCCAACTCTAAATGGCAAACATTCTTTTTTAATGAGCTTAAAACATTCACAATCCTGAATTAGACGTGACCCCAAAACACTCTCCCAATAAAAGAAATACCACCTGTAGGGGTCCATCTATATTTCACTTCCCAAATCTTCCTGGAACAGCCAGCCAGGCCTTAATGGTTTTCCTACACTTCCTGTGTTGTGGCTATTCTAATCGCCTGGGGTGGCACTGGAAGATGGTTTTTAGCCTCATGCTGAGGTTAGAATTTTCTGTGGAACAGAAGGTGAACTAGCAATTAAATTAAATCGATGTACTAGTTTTTACTGTGGTTTCTATTATTTATATTTTAATTTAATTTTCTTGGACTTTGCTGTACCCTGTTAGGGCACGCTATAGATATTGGAATTAATTAATTAATAAGAGTAGAAATGTGTCATTAGGCAAATGTACTGTGCTCCATATTGGCAACGGCATCCAATAGACAGACTTTGAAAACAAATCAGCTGGTGTTTACCAGGTCCATTACATGTATTTCTGGAATGATGATGTTTGACTCTAAAGTTAAAAAGAGCATCTAAATACACGTAGTAGATGGTTTTTTAGATAGGATACAACCTTCATTTCTTCTACTTAAGGGATTATGGAAGAAATGTGTTTGAGCTTTATGACTGGAGCGGTTGTTTGTACAGCATATTCCTTAATGACATTCTGTTTGTGAAAGCTGTTTAGTGTTTGCAAGTGGCAACTACAGATCGTGTAGATTTTTGTTCCTCTTAACTTTTTGAAAAGTTCACTGAGGGCTTTGCAATGAGCCACGAAGGTCAAGTTGTCCAGTTCATTTCATAACTAGTTAATGTGGAGAAAAGGAGTGATTGTGTGTCCTTATCATGCAGAAATTATTCTTCTCTTAAGAATCCTGTGAAGACCACTGATAATTAGGTTGTAGAAGATGCTGTCTTCAGTATTTTAAGTCTCTAACACTTAACTTATTTTAAACCAATTATAAAGGAAATTATTGGCCTTATGATGAGACTGATTTCTGTGGGATATGTTTCAAGTAGCGGGATTCATTTCCAGAAACAGATATTTCTTTCTGTTTATTGGTGTACTTGCTTCAGTTATATCCTGCTTCCATCTGAGAATTCAAGGTCATACATTTTGACTGACTGGCCCAGGTGAGACCCATCAGGTAAGCAGCGATTTGCCTTGGAATCTTCCCACTCCCACAGTGATAAGCAGTAAACTGCAGAGACATATGTGTGAAAGAGTTTATAATGTTCAGGACTGTGGAAAGCTTAAGTCTAACTTGGGATTATTATAGAATATGTTTTTTAAATGTTTTAATATATGGGGAAATAATTTATACATTACTGTAATTCCAAAGCCATCTCCAGTGTCAGTTGTTTACATTACTATGGCAGTTTAGGAAGGGGGAAAATATTTGTTTTGTGCTTTGGTAATGGAAGCATGGGTTTTAGGAAAGTAATTAAATTTATGAAGTGCATTATTTTGACCCAAGCATTCATCCTCTTAAGCAGTTCCAGTTCAAGTGTATATGGTACCTCTAGGCCACATTGAATGATGGCACCTCCTGCCACCAATGCAAAGATTTGCATTTTTAGAATGATTTGGAAGGAGAGGTGGCATTGATGTTGCCTAAGCTTTCACAACCTCGGCCAGTGCCTACTCAGCCTTAGCCTAAAGCTGCCCCTGCTTTTAAGACAGTCGTATTTGCTGTAGTTTTACAAGGTGCCTCAGAGAGCAATCTTCACCTGTAGTGATGCTGTGGCCAGGAGGGCCCTTGCACAGCTCCACCTTGTGTATCAGTTCTGGCCATTCCTGGATTGGAAATTCTTGTTGATGGTCATTCATGTCTTCATTACTTCTCAGTTGGACTGCTGAAATTGGTCTGAAATGGAGTTGCCTTGAATCACAGTCAGAAAATAACAGGTGGTCCAGAAAGCAGCAGCTCATCAGAGGAGTGGAGCGAAAACAGATTAACAAACCATAGAAAATGTCACCAAAACAAATGTATTAGAAGGAATGTGAATCAATATTACACTAAAGTAGAGATAATCTGAGATATAGACTTAGGTCAAGAGATAATGTAACAGGAAATATGTAAAAGATGGTATTTTCGTATGTATCTGCAATCTGATTGCTTAGATAGTATCAAAGTATATCTCTTAAGTGTCTAAAATCAATGAAATTGAATTGTTCCCTCCATCTGTGACACTGAGAGAAAGGAAATACTCAGTGATTTGGTGTTTGTTAGAAACTGTCTTTAGTGAAATGACTGCTCATATGGCCTCATTTGGGGGGAGTGACATAATATTTTTACAAGAAAAATACCAATTTCCTGCCTTGCCCTACCCTCTTTTATAATTATAATGTAGTAAGGAACATTATGTGCTTGTCGAATGCATTGTGGTAGTGACTTCAGCACTGAGCCTTGACTCATGCATGAAAAGGAAAGACAAGGTTTGCTTTCAACACCTCTCCATCTGCTACAAAAAGCTGTATCTCTTTATTTCACTGAAAGTACTCCATGTAAACCTTAAATATACATATAAAAACCGGATAACATGTTTTATATTAAGAATGGAAAGAATGAAACAATATTTTAAAAATCACATTTTCATCAACATCATACTGTCAGTGAAATTAGGCAGTGTATGTTATTTGCTGAGTAAAAGTGTTTAAGAAATAAGAGAAGAATTGGAGGTTTTTCTCTGTAAGAAGAAAACTAAATCCAACATTTGTTCTGTGGGAGGTATCAAGATGGACAATTGATCTTGTGATTTAAACATATGATGCTAAAATGGATGTGTTCCTTGGATCATATTTCACACTGGTTGGCAAGTATATTACTTTAAATATAGCTCTCTACTACTTTATGCCCTGTATCAATACCTCTTCAAGAAGCATTCAGTGTTATGTGTGAAAATATTTTAAATCTCACACCTCATTAGTTTTAAAACAACACTAGATAGATACTTCATTCCATCACTTTTAAGGAAGCTAACAGAATTCCTTCTCTCTGCTTTGCTGACAGAATGACTAGATTATTGCTTTATTTCAGAGTGAAGTGAACAAGGGGCTTACTCAATACAGTACCTCATGGGAGGTGGTAAGTGTCTTCTTTCCTCAGGAGAAGAAAAATTACCATTGTGTTCAAGGCATTGTTCAGGGCAACTATGAAAAACCTCAGAACAAAGACTTCCTTGGACTTCAAGAATTTTAATAATTATTGTCTAATTGCAAAAATAATCTTTGTCATAGTGCTTAAGGAGATGGTAGCTATTCAATTTTTGTCAGTCTTGATGCCTAGATCTGCTTCAGCCTGATTTTAGATCTGGTTTCAGAAGAGAAATTGCCTTGGGTGACTTGATCAATTATGCTGGGGGAAGGCCAGAAGGGTGTGATCTTAGACCCCTCTCTGTCAGCACAGTATTTATTAAAGTTGAAGTAGTATCAGGAGCATCCACAGGGTGGGTCAAAAGTCAAGGTAGTACACAGAACTACATCACTGAAGCAGTGCCCCCTTTTTACATCCAGGTTATGCTTCTTTGTTTTTCATACTAACAGCTGTCCATGGGAAGTTTCCTACTTTTATTTTTTTCCTTAAGGGGATTCTGGTTAACTGAGTAAGAGACTGACCCATTCTACTTCAGAGACTGTACTAACCTGAATGGCCCATTCTAGTAAGATATTCCTGATCAGTTTTATGGGATTTCTATCTTCTCTTCCATGCTCTTTAATATCAACATGAAAAAACGAAGTGAGGTATATTAGAGATACAGATAAAAGGTTATTGACACTCAGCTTTATTTCTTCTGTTCACATGAATCAGGTGAGGCAGCAGAGAAATTGAATCAATGTCTAAAAACATTTGGTGTATGAAGACCAAAAAAATGAACCTGGATCTAGATATGATGGTAGATCAGTTGGCTGATGCTGTCCTGTCTAGAGAAATGGTGCTTCAGGAAGGTAGTCTGCATTACTACTCTGACCAAAGTTTCATTTCCACAGGGGTTATCTTTTAGGGCCTGATGATTATGTGATTAAGTGATTATGATTGAAGTCAGCAATGGGTCTTTTTTTGTCACCCTTGCTCTGCCACTTCTTTCAGGCTAGATTAAAAACTGAGCTAAACTACAACATGGTTTGTTTTTGGCTTACTATGATGTGTGAATCTGTGGTTTCCAAATCATGATTTAACCTTGGTGTTTTGCATGAACCCAGCCAAATCTACCATTTTCAAAACCTCACAATTAAGTAAACCATAGATTAATGCAGTCTGTGATCCCAGTCTCTCCCCTCTCACTTCCTCACTATTCTTAGAGGGTTGCAGGTTCCCTATTCCTACCCCAAACCAGGAAGATTACATGGCATGTAGTACATTTTACCTGGCTATGACTCTTCCTGGATGGAGAAATCCTGGATATGGAAATCCATTGCTTGATAATCTTCTGAATGCTTTATTGATTGTACATGAGGTGCCTTTGAAGGGGTCCTGGAAACTATCAACTTCGAAAGATGGTTGATAACTTAGGAATTGAGAATGCTGAAATAGTTGATTTAAGTGCCATTCTTGTTGGGACACAATTCAAAATGATAGCTGTCACTTTAAGCATCCATAATGATTTGAGCTGGCTGATTTAAAGACTCTCTTTTCCATGTAAAGCCTGTCCCAACCTCTTGCTCTTTATCTGAAAAACATCCCAGAGGGACAGAGAGAAAGCAAGGGAGATTTTTCTCTTAACAGTTTTTATGTGCTGCCTGTCAAGAAAGCTCTCAAACAAAAAGCAGGATGCCAAAGTATAAAATAAGGTATAAAAACCCATCAAGAAAGGATAAAATCAGTACAGCGAGACTTTCAATGAACAAAAAACATTTAACAGATCTTACAGATTACAGACAACATCTCCTCGCCCCTTTAATAAAATATTTTAATACTTAAAAAAAAGGATTTGATATCCATTTGGTTATAGGTAAACATATTCTTTTCTTTAATCACTGCAGGAAATTAACCTTAACCCTGACAAATATATTATTTGTTGCTGTTTGCTGTTTGTATCTGTGGTTTTTAAAGTAAGATTTGAATTTTGTTTCTTTTCAATGATCCTAGACCTATATTGCTAATATATTGTCAGACCACCTTAAATATTATTTGGCAGAAAGGTGGCATATAAATCTTTTAAATGGTCTTTATTTTAGGATGTGATAAAGGAATGTTCTCTAATACATTTTTAATATGACCCACAGATTTGTTATGTTAGTCCAGTTAACAGACCAGTTGGATTAAGTGGGACTTTATTTCTGAGTTAAAATGCCCAGGCTCGCACGTCTACTTTTATGGAATTTGTTGTTATTGAAAAAATAATCAGTACCCATGTTGTCAATAGGACAAAGAGGGGTGGAGAGGTGTGTAGCATATTAACTCTGGAAAGATGATGTGGAGAGAGGCGGGGGTGTGGTTTTATAGCCCCTGTCCATTAGTGTTCAGTGATTAGTGTAACTGCTGGTGTCAGTGTCTTCCACTGCTGTGTAATTTCAGTCCCCTAAAGCTGCAGAGCAGCAGCAAGAACGCCACCAGCGGCAGCTTCAGCCTTCTGCTCTGGGGCAGCCAACTGAGGATTTTACTCCAGCTATTCCAGTTAACAGAACCAGTTACCAGAGACTGCATATTTGCACTCAGGACTGATCTCTCTGTAAGTATGATTTCTCCACCACAACTATCTCGTGGTTGCATGAAACAGATGTTTAAAAAGACTTTCATTACTTAAAAAGGGAGAGACTTGGATTTTAGAACTTTCTGTGCCATGCTGGGTATATTGCTTGGGAAAAGTTATGGGAGTATTTCTTAGTAAATGTATTGCTGATCCCAGCCTTAATTCCTTTTGGTGCTTCTTTTTTTTTTTTTAATAATAATTTTTATGAATTCCTTTTGGTCTTTCATTGCACAATGTGCAATGCCCCTGATCATATTGATTGGACTTCCTTAATTTATTGTTAAGCCCTGTGAGAAGCAGGCTTTTGGATCTGGATGACACCTGAATTCCAGAAGGACAAGGAAGAAAGCTGTGTATGTTGACAGTGCAGATGCACTGATGTGAATCACATCATCAGTACTTCGAAGGGATCCACATAGGTCCAGGTAATGTGAATATATTTCTCAGCAATGGACCTAGGGAGAAGAAAGCATCAACAATGATAATGAAGTTAAATAAGTGAAATGTTATGTATACATTGAGAAAATAAAATATTAGTGATGGTTGTTGTGCTGCTAAGTGTGTGCTGTTATGTTAACTTCAACAATTTCATGCAAAAGCATTGTATTGGAAAAAATTTTAAACCAGTATCTTCTGAACCTTTTGTTCTTCAGAGGAATCAACCAGTTTAAAAAAAATAAAGTTCAGAGAAGTCATTCTTGATTCATACTTTACCTCAGCCAAGACCTCAAAGTTGATACAGCTTTCTATCATATTCCTAGCATCATCAGTGTGGAGTTAACATGGGCTGCTTTTGCAGCACTGTTGGAAATTTTACTAAGATAATGCATGAAAAAGATTCTGAACACAGGGATGTATGAACAAATCTATATATAAATGATATATTCAGAATATTAATTTTGACAACAAAAAATAGAGCAGTGTATCAATGATTGCCAAATCCTTAGATCAACAGTAGAAGCTATATTATGTTTATTATTTTAACCCAGCTTGAACAGTAGCAAAGCTATTTTGAATTAGAAAGGCAAAAGAAGGATAATAGAATTTCTAAATATCTCTGGCTGCTTTTTCATAATTCTTTATTGTGGTTAGTTGGGAGCCTAGCATTTTAACTTTTAAAATTGCTTGTCACATTTATATCCTATCTTTCTGACAAAACATGTTGTCCTTCCCCAACTTTTCACAATTCAGTGAGGTAGACTGAGACTGAGAGAAATAACTGAGGGAAAGGAAATACAGCATGCAGAACATATAAAGCAAAAAATCCTTAACACAAACCTGTTGACTCTAAATAACTAAATGATCAGGATTAATGACAAAAAGCAAATCTTTGTGCAGGACCTTTATCTCATTTACAGGTCCATTATATTTTCTTTCTGGTGGTATGTTTGACAACTGATGAAGACTGTGGTGTCATAGCCCATGTGTCTTCTCTTGGAATATAATCAACTCATGTTGGTTGAGATTTTTATTACCTAAAATCTACCATTTCGTAGGCCTAGGTAATAAAGGAACTTGTGTTTATTTCCTTTTCTTTTGTTCCTTCTTTCCTTCTCCAGTCCTAATTCAATGCTGTCATCATTCCCTTAGGTCTCCAGTGTAATATATAAGGTTATCCATGCACTTCCAGGCTGTTCCCTTGATGCACAGATCTCCTACTGGTTACTTTAGAGTTATATCCTACCTTTCATCTAGGAGCTCAAATGATGTATGTGGCACTCCCTCCTCCAATTTCACTCCACCAAACAACCTTCTGATGTAAGATGGACTGAGATACCATCCCAAAGTTACAGCAGTGGGGCTTCATAGCAAAGGTTGGAAAGTAATACAGACCAGGTTCACCCATGTATCGGTCACCATCTCATGAATGGATGTAATCTTATTGTAGACAGATATGGCATTAATGGACATCAGCTGGAGACCAAGGCATCTGACAGTTTGGCCTCTGAGCCCAGAACAGGGACAACTGACTTAGAACAGGCACTTATCCTACTCAGCCTACTCAGTATTTCCCACCCTACCTCTGTCTGCTCATCAAGTTTCAATTATCTATCATTTGCCCCAGACAACCACATGTAACTGTCAGCTGTCCCATGTAGGACATTTCTGCATGCCTTTCCTGGTATGTGCACTCACCATCCACCCTTCCACCTAAACAGCCATACTACAAATCTCCATCACCTTCAGATCCTACATTCTACAGACCTTCACATTTCCCAGGGGACTTACAAAACCCAGCATTAATGTTTAATTTGTAAGATTTCTCCAGTTCACAGTTCTCTCACTCCAGGGACAGAACTTTCTTCAGCCCTCCTTGGCTCTCACCCAAGAAGTGTGCTCTTATAGTCCAGTCCAATTTGGGTCAATCCAATAGATTCTCTAATTTAGATCCATGGTGATTTCCAGTGCTGGTTCCAGAGCATGGCAGTTCATTCTTCTCTCAGTTTGGGGCTCAGGCCCAATATCTGCCCTACTAGGCAAATTAATTGCCTATTTTGACTAATTATACTTCCACAGCTGCTAAGTTCTCAAATTCTGAAATGTGTTTTTAAGCCAAAAAACTTTGAGAGCCTGAAATGTGTTTATAAGCCAAAAACATTATCTTGGCACCTCAGCTATAGAAAGGCCTTTCTAAAATGTGATGCTTTTCTTGTAATTTTTAAAAATTTCTCCAAGCATTTAATCTTTGTTTAGTGCCTTAATCTGTTTTATGGCCTTTAGCAGCTGTTGTTACTACTGCTAACATTATGAAATGTTATTACATTATGGTATACTTTAATTTGTTTAATTTGTGGTCAAGACCAAACAAACATATCAGGGAACAATAAAACAGGTTATAAATATGAAGAAATGGCCACAACTACCTAACAATATCAAGTTTCCCAAAATTGCTAGATAGTTGAGTGTCTTAATAGCAGTAGTAATTACAACAAATTTGGCAACTCTTCAGTAAAGAATGGTGCTTTCTTCCTCTAAGCTGGTGTCAGAATGATCTGAGAGAAATGTTGTTTGGTCAGAAGAGGCAGCACAAAAGCATATTAGAGACTGTTTCTATTTATTTAAAGAAACAAGTGCAGAAATGCTGTTAAATCTGTTTTCTAACAAGGGAGTTGGCAAGACATTATAGTGGGTGAGGGTAAATGTTCTTTTATGAGACAAGCAAAGATTATTTCCTACATATTTAGAGCAGAAGAACAGCCTTCCAAGGAGTCCTAATGCACGTATCAAGAAGGGTCATTCTTGATAGAGATATTGTTTCACTGTCACCTTGTTTCAGTTTGGACCAGGCTCTTTCAGCACCAAGCACAGTCAATAGTGGGCTGGTAGCCCCTGATACTGTAAATCAGTGAAGATGCCAGTCTTCCATGAGGACATAAAATTGTCCTGCATGATCAGGAAGGTTAAAGTGTTACCAGAAAATCGCAATTTAAACCAATATTTTAGGCTTTACTATTTGTATTTGGTTGTATTATCTTTAACCTAAACTGAACAAAGGGCAGAATAGAAAAGTCACAAATATTCTGCAAAAATGATAAAAGAATTGGTCTGAATTAGCTGCATTAGGTTGATATTTGTTTTAATGTTTCTACTGACCATAAGTTGCCCTGAGTCCTTTGTTGAACTTTGTAGTCTGTAAATAGTTTTAAAAATAATAATAAAATCAACCCTCAGAGGGGTTATTAATCTAGTATCCCAATTTCATTAAATTAATTGAATGCTATACTTTATAGAATTGTGCCAGTATAACTGCTATAGAAAGTGCAATCTTGAACACAGCTCTTTCTACATTCAATCCTGCATACAAAGAGGGACTTACTTCTTAAAGTACATGCACAGGATTGATCTGCACTTTTTAAATTGAGGCTTACTAATCACACTGAGTTGAAATAAAACATAGAGTTTTTTGAGAATAGATTGTTTACTGCTGAATATAAGCCATTAAATAACACAGTGTTCCGATGCTCTAAATACATCTAAATAAATGTATTTGAAAAACTTTTGAGACAGTTGCAGTGGTAATATCACCTTATATCAGGTAATTGCTCTATCCAGCTCAATATTTATTATTGGGTGTGTTGAGATAATCCAGAAATTATTATTATAGATACTTTAAAGACACCCACAATGTTGGTTGTTTTGTACAGTATGAAATGGGCCTTTTTAATTTATAGTTGAGTCCAGATATCTTGCTAAGCCAATTTGGGGTTTGATTGTTTTTTGGCTTAATGCAGTATGGGCACCCAGCCATTGTGATTTATAAACTATAGTTCATGGCTTAATGTTATATAGTTCCTTTGTAGGGTCCCACAAACCTTAATAAAAATAAGGTATGGTTTAGTATGGAGTATGGTGGAACCCACTTTGCATCTGCACCCTCATTTCTGGCAGACATACTTTGAATTTAATATTTTTTATTAGCCTGAAATTTACTGGACTCTTATGAAGATACTACTGCTTTTGTCTTCCGATCTATGAATCAGTTTAGTTGTTTTATTTCTAGTTGTATAGAAGCAAATTGGGTATTAGGTCTTTGAGACTTTCTAACTCTTGAACTTCTCTATGAATAGCTTGATTAACCTGTGGAATAGAAGACTGACTGTAACATGGTTGCTTTTAGCAATCTTGCCTACTAAAAAGAGATATGTGTTCTATATGCATGAAATGAGAAGGTTTAGAGTGTAAGTTATTTAACATTTTAATTGAAGCAAAATAACTGTTTAGATCAGCTTTCTAAAGCTAATAGTTGTTGCAAATGTAAGTCCCAGAATTTCTAGCTAACATACACTCTCCATACATTGGATACAGTTGGAAGAGATCATCTTAAAAATCTGATTCCTGTTTGGGCCTTAAAAGCATTGAGCAGCTTGGATCTTTCTGCCTTAGGGTGCAGTAATCAATTCACTTTCTGGTTGCTAGGAGATTCATTACTTCTAAGAGCCTTTGTAGGGTGGGAGGACTGATTAAGAGGGTCCATCCCAAATACCTGAAAGATCTAGATGGATTCCAAATGGCTCATAGATTTTCCTAGCAGCTTGGTAGGTGGCCCTGTTGGGTACTGGTTCATCTCTGAAATACAGAGGCTATCAGAGCACTTGAAAAGGATGGATACAGTCCTTGCTAGTCCCATGTCCTACCTGGCTCTTTGGGGAAGTGGGATGGGTGGGGAGAGAGGTTGGATTTGGAAGGTATTCAGTGCTTCTGAGGGAGGGATTATGTCCTCCACCTTGAAAAGACACTCCCTTGATCTGGCTAATACTGACAACTTTTAAGGGAAAATTGTTGAGAGAATGGTAGACTACAGGCTGTTGTAAAGGAAATGGATTATCTGGATCCTTTTCAGCCAAGATTCAGGCTTGGGATGGGACAGAACCACTTTGGTGACCCTGGTGGATGACCTGAATGGGGGAGTGCACCCCTCCTGATAGATCTTATAGACCTTTGGGTTGCTTTGATACCATTCACTATGGTAACTTATTGAACCACCTGTGAGCATTGGAAATCAGTAGCAATTCACAATGGTTTCACTCTCTCCTCAGTGGGTGTTACATTAGTAATAATACTTACATATAGATAATCCAGATAGCTGTTCCCTTATGGAGTGGCACAGGGTTTGTCTCTCTTTCCCTTACAGTTTAGCATCTACATGAAGCTGCTGGGAGAAGCTATCTGTTGGTTCTGGGTGTAGTATCATTAGTATGCTGATGATTTCCAATAATACATTAGCACCCTAGACTGAGCTAGCAATGTGATGGAAGTCCTGACCCAGTCTCTCCCTGGAGGCTAGATGGGGAAAAATAGCTGAGATTAAATATCTCCAAGAAGATGTTTGTCTACAAACCATCTGGCACTTTGCCTTCCCCAGCAATAACTCTGGATAAGAAGTCAGTTGCCCTGATGGAGCGGGCTTGCAATTTGGGAGTCTACCTGGACTCACAACTGTAGGCTGTGGCCAGGGGACCTTTGACCAGCTTCAGCTAGTGTGCCAGTTGCAGTGCTTCCTAGAGCCTGATAACCTAGCAAAAGTTACCCATGCCTTTATCACCTCTCAGATCAGCTATTGCAATGTGCTCTACATGGAGCTGTCTTTTATTTTATTTATTTATCAATCATATTTATATAGCCACCCATCTCATGAACGTGACTCTGGGCGGCATATAATAAAAAACAAACCATAAAAAAGAGACAAACATTGAAACATCCCATAATTTAAAAACTTCAATATTATTAAAAAAGACTAGAAGGGAGTATCTTCAGTGTTACATTCAACGTAGCCATCTCACCAGTTCTCCATTTCCCTGAGATCCCCAAGCCTGCGGATCCCCTCGCCATGTTTTGAGGGAGTTCTGCAGGAAGTCCACTTGGAATCTGCAAATGGGGCAGAATGCAGCAACCTACCTCCTGGTGGATGAGAGTCACAAGTGCCATAGAACAGTGTAGTTCTCGGGACACTGCATTGGCTTCTAATATGCTTCTGAGTGCATTGCACTGTGATTTTAACCTATTTCAGTGAGCATTGTGGAGAGAGGCTGTCTGAGGTGTTTTCTTGGCCTATGTTCAAACTTGGTTTATCTGATTGTTGCCTTGGTAATAGATCTTTCCTCTGTCCTTCAAGACTATACTCACTACACCTATAAAGCCCTTTATGGCTTGGCGCCCAGGTATCTGCAGGACCATTTACTTCAGGTAGAACTGACCCAACTAATTTATTTGTCCCAACTGGAAATGCTGAGAGTGCCTTCCCCTATATGATCATGATATTTTCCTGGATATGCCCCTGTATTGTAAAACAGCTTACCCTTGGAGATCTGAAAAGAGTTCTAATAGTTTTCCAGAGCGCAGTTCAAACTGAGCTATTCTACAGAGCTTTTAACTGCTAAGGAAAGAAGGAAGTGGATATCTGTACACCAGGTTGGAGATATGCGGATGTTTTTATTCTTTTAGAGATTTTATATTCAGTGTTGTAAGCCGCAAAAAGTCCTTGTAGAATCAGTGGTATAGAAATGCTGTAATAAAATAAATAATATAACCTTCCGTGTATCCTGGCTTGATTCCTAGGCTCAGTTGAAAATGCATTCTTAACATTCAGTATCACAAGGGGGAAAAAACCCCCCAGATGTTTTGGAAGACATACCTGAATTTAGCTATTTAGAGACAACTAAAAGCTGTTCTTTTGACCCAGTTAGAATAAGTAAATATTTTTAAAGGTATTATGTTAATTTATGTGTAACTTAATATTTAAATACATTGTTTTCTGGCCTTTGGCTATAATAAGGTGTGATGATGAACATACTGTTTCCATAATATCTTATTGCTATATCTCTGTTTCATACTTTCAGATATCACAAAATTTAAATCTGAAATGTATTAATTAATTACAGATATTTTGTCTCTTTTAATGATACATGGTTGCTCATTTTTCTATCATAACAAATTTGTGAGATTGGATAGGCTAACAGATGATTGAATAGCCTAAGGTCACCCAGCAAGCTTTCTGGCTCGCTAAGAATTTTTAATCTAAGTCTTTACCAAAGCCTACAACGTCTTGTTAATGAGGAAAGAGGAATAGACTTAATACTTGGTCTAGGAATTCTTTCACTCTTTACACCCAACTAAAAGATCAATATTGTAAGAACTAAAAGTGCTAATAATGTTACGTAACTCTGCTTCATTTCTGGTAACCAGTTAGTACCATTGCATTAGTTATATTTTATGATTAACATGCTGATTTTGAAAATTATGTTAAAGTATGTTTCGAAATTATAAAGCAGAAGTCCAGAGGGGAAAAAAACCAAGTCTTTTTTTTTTTTTTTTGGTATGCTTTCAGATACCTCTGAGCAACATGGAATCCATATGTAGAAGGTTATATCTTCAGTTGGGTTGCCTCTTGATAGTGAATTTAGTTTATGGCAACCTAGAATATCAAAAAGAAATCCCTGCCTCTCTGGGAGAAGTTGATCATCAGTGCTGGGAAATGTCCTCTCACAGGCTGATGCAGATGAAGAAACTCAGAGTGGCAGGCACAGTTATTGCTCTCTGGGAATTCATGATGTTCTTAAAAGAGTCATCGAAACCCAAGCATAATGATGTCTTCAATGATTTAGCTCAGAACTTTTGGGATATTTATATTGACTGTGTACTCTCAAGGTCTCATGGAATGGGCAGGAGACAATTAGCATCCAAGAGAACACTTTTATATATGGACAGAAACCCTTAGAAGGTAAAAATAACAAGTACATATATTTTCCCCTGTTTGGTTTTATATTAATGGGTAGGACTCTTGATGTTAAAGCTCTGAAATTTCGTCTTTTCCTGGGTGTTTTTAGTTGATCTTTTCTTTAAAAGCAATTATTCCCACATTGCAAGCAATGGAAGGGAACTCCTTTAAATTATCTCCATTTTCTCCAAGATTAGAGACATGATGAAGGGAATCTTCCCTCTTTCACAATTTTTGATAGGAAAGAATGAATTCTCCCGGTTGTGGGAATGGGGATTCCAGTCTTAAGCCTCAGGGCCATAGGATTGCAGCCAAATGGAACCATTACTGATTTAATTTCTGTATTTCTTTCAGTATGTTACTGCTGAGCACTTAATGTATTGCAGCTTTTCATCATACCAGTGTGCTACACTGTTTCAGAATTAAACACTGTTTAATTATTTTAATTAAACTTAGGGGTCTTTCTGGACTCACAGCTCCTGTTTGATGAGCAGGTGGCAGTTGTGGCCAAGAAGGCCTTTTCACAGCTTCATCTGGTGTTCCAGTTGCACTCTTTTGTAGATAGGGGACTTTTGAGATATACCCTAATCACTTCACAGCTTGACTACCACAATGCATTCTATGTGGAGCTGCCCTTGAAGACCATCCAGAAACTTCAATCTGTCTAGAATGCAGCGCTACAAGCAGTGATGGGCATATAATACCTCTGCTTCACAAACTGCACTGGTTGCCAGATTGCTTCTGGGTGCAATTCAAGGTGCTGTTTGTTACCTATAAAGCCCCACATGGCACAGGGCCTGGTTACTTGAAGACCAACTATCACCCATAGTATCTGCCCAGCTGATTTGATCTGGCAGGATTGGAACACTCTGGGTTCCTTCAATTAAGCAATGGCATCTATCGGGACCCCAGAAGCACCCCTTCTGTGTCACAGCCCCTGCCCTCTGGAATGAGGTCCCCCCGGGGATTTGAATAACCTTTGGTGGGGATGACTGAAGCCTCCTTTTAACCTAGGCTGTTTTCTTTTGTTATCACCTGGTTTTGTCATCCTGTCATCTTTACCCTTCTTTTGTTTCTTCTTGTTTTCCTTATTTTTAATATTTTAAACAATAAATAAACTGCCCAGAGTTGCTGGGAGGCAGGCAGCATATATGTTTAATAATAATGATGATGTTTTATTTATAATTATAATAATAAATGTCTTCATGGGGACTGAATTTATATTCGTCCATAAAAATTAACAAGTTTGAAAAAAATATGACAAGGCCCTTTTACTTCAATTTTATATATTTGATGATTACAGTGTTAATCATTAAATCAGATTATAAATCTGAAATATGAATTTATATCTGCATTTTTGTTTGTACCATTATGTTATTACTATTTTTTAAAAACAAAGCTAAAAAAATAAAGGATATGACTATAATAAATATGTCATTTTTACTGATTATGGAAAAATATAGCATTTTATTATTTCTTACTGTTTTTTCTTTATTTCCTCTGCAGGTTTCATGAACCCTAAGCACAAAGCAAAGAGGCAAATTTTATAGGTATATGGCAAACTAAGGCCAAACGAAAGAAAGTCAGCTTGCTTTACCACAGACGATTCTGAAAACTATTTCTTGTTATCTTTTTCTAACTTTATTCTAATTTGAAAAACATGTTGCAGATAATCATTACCAACATGGTCTTTTTCTGTTACCAGAATTCCAAAATTTGTACTGCCAATTCCAGTGCTTTATAAATGTTGAGTAATTACTTACGTTCTCTCAGGTAAAATCGTATCTTCAAAACTAGCATAATATTTTTGTAAAATACTTACTCCTTTTGGGGAAAAGTGCTAAATTCAGTGGAAACCCAATATATTTTTATATGCTAATAAATCATAGTGCAGCAACAAGAAATATATTTTATAATGTATCTTATAAAAGTGATACATTTCATTTTAAAATATCTAAGAGGGGAATGTCTATGTAAACCCAAGGAAAGCAATTATGGTTGAAGTAATTTTCTGTGCTGTCTCTAATGATCAGTTTTATGGTTCATGTTGGTTATCACAAATTAAAATATTTTTCTATGCAGTGAAGATTATTGAAATAGTGCTTTTATTGTTTTAAATATAATTCTATTGGCTTGTAGTAATATCCTTTTATGACATGATCAAGTCTCTTCTGTAGTATCAAGTGCTCCATCAGCGCACATACATTCTATATTGCGTGCCCACAGTAATACAGTATGTTGCTCACAGAATGTAACAGTGGAATTTCTTCATGCAGTTTGGAACCACAGAGGAAGTCTTATTATTAAATATTACATGATTAAGAAATAATACTTCATTTTATTTAAGGAATCCTGGTTGTAATTGCTACAGCATGCACACAAGAGGCTGTTTTGCAAAAGTGATTCTCTTCCTTTCAGGCAAGGAGGAGATAAAGGGCCCCAAAATTCAGCAACATAATAATGAAATGGATAGATAACTACAGATAGAAAATTTCAGGAAGTTAGAAGCAGCAATAGATACTTCTATATATGTCATCCCACATTAATTTTTAAAGCCATATAATCAAAGAAAAACAACCTAATCCTAACTGTCTGTACAAAAATATTGTGGAAATTTGATCTAGCATTGTGCTCCACGAGCTAAATTCTCAAATTCAAGAAAGCTTCTGCAAAACTGAATAATGAATATGTACTTCCTTAGATTTTAACTGAAAAATCTATGAAATGGTTCAGTGTTGCATTTCTGATTAACTGTCAGGATACATTTGAAATGAGAATAAAATAAATGAGAAAGAACATGTTAGAACAGTTGCTGGATTGAAAAATGGAAACGAAATAATATGTTGGTGAATCTTTCCTGGGAAAAGTTTGAAAAAAAAAACTTGTCTATTAGATAGCTGTTAAAGCTATAGGAGGCTTTGCTACCTTAAGAGTATACTTCCATTTTTCTAATTAGCAATATTCTTCTCTTATTTTCTCTGAAAATTTGAGGAGGGTAATGCACTGCATAGCAATGAGTTTTAATATTTTTGCCTTGTTAGCCAAAAACGATATATACACAATATACCTGACTCCTGAGTAAACCCTTTTTCTGGATTTTCACCATAAAATCATGAACTAATCAAATGAATTTGGTCTGCACAACACACTAAGCCACAAAAAACAAAAACAAAAATTAAAGCTAATTAAGCATTGGAACAAATGTACTGTAGCTGTTAAGTCTCCTAAGTGACCTGAAGTATACTGCATAACACAATACTGTTATTTGAAATATATGTTTAACTTTGTGAACATTTTCAGCACAGTCTAGTGAAATTAAGGCATAAAAAGCCCTGATATTTTTGTAAGTTTTTCAATTAAGTAAAACATAACAATATTTTTGCTTAATACACAGTGATGCTCATATTTCCCTTCCTTTTATTACTGGCTGCATACTGATTAAACTGCATATGTATACATTTGGGAATAGGCTTTATTGAACTCAGTACTGTAGTCATGTATAGGAATGGGCTGCATATTATTTTTACAACTTACTAAAATGAGAGCAGAGAATAATCTGTATGGACAACAAGCTACACTAAAGGGGTTGTTGCTAAAGTGGCCCTGCCTTAATTAATGGTGCTAGGTTACCCAATTCTAGATGACTTGTACTGTTGGAAGTACCTTTCACTAAGGGAAGAAAAATCCTACTACTGGATACAATCCAAATAAAACATTTTAAGGACAAAGATTAAATGGTAAACTTGTAAGTAGCTTTAGGTATATCAAGTAATTGTGCTTGAATATTATTACATTTTAATTGAAGTTTTAAATTATAAATACTTAATATGAACGGAAGATGGGTAATACAAATCTGATATGAGATATAATGTCTTGCTGGCCAATATTTCAAACTATTGTTATCTAATTTGTTCAGCAAGGATTTGTTACAGGGAAGAGAAATCAATATATTATTTGTGTAATATGGATTTTGTGCAATTTGGATTTAATATGTTGATATTATCCTGGTTCTTGTTCCATATGCTTAGTATTTCTTTTGTTCTGGGAATGACTATAAAGACAAGTCTCATGGTAGAGAGACACAAAAGCATTCTAGAGGTCGTAAGTTAAATAATTAACTTTGTCTTAACAAAGCAATGATTCAGGACGTAGAGAGGCGGATCTGGACCACAGCAAATTAGAGCCCTGGAAAGTAGTACAGATACTGCCCAAGGACTTTTAACTTAGATTCAGGACAATGAATAATGATAACTGCTTTAGCACTTTCCAGCAATCCTGCCTATTTCAATATCATGGATGCATCTACTATGACAACATGGTTTTGCTCAATGCAGCCCTTGGTTGTGAAAACTAGAGCAACTGAGGACAAAAATAAAAAAAAAAAAGAAAGGACACATAGAGCTTGACTAAACTTAAGAGCATCCATGTCTGAGCAAAAGGTAACCAGTGTGAACTTTTTCAATACATGGCTAATGATCAGCTTAATGAAAAGTCACACCATAATCACCAGTTTGTTTGCATGTATGACTACTAAAACAAGTTATGACAGAATGAGCAGGAAGACATACCATTCCAGACTACTACTGTGTCAAAGATGAGCACAGAACAGCTACAAGGACATGAGAAATGAGACCCAGTAATAAATAGCCAACAGATGAATGAAGTTATCATGGGGACATGGTATCTGAAAATATTTGTGAGATCAGAAGAAAATAACATGTCCCAACATCTCATTTCCATTAAGAGAGGTGGGGTTTTTCTGGGGGGGAGGTGCCTTCGAGTCAGTGTTGACTCCTGGCAACTGCCTGGATAAGTCCCTGAAGTTTTCTTGGCAAGGTTTTGGAAGTAGTTTGCCATTGCCTTCTTCCTACGGCTGAGAGAGAGTAACTGCCCCAAGGTCACACAGCTGGCTTTGTGCCTAAGGCAGGACTAGAACTCAGTCTCCTGGTTTCTAGCCTAATGCCTCAACCACTATGCCAAACTGGCTCTATACTCTCTATAAAGAGGGTAAAACTGAAATACAGTGGTGCCTTGGGTTACGAACGCCCCCCCTTACGAATTTTTCGCGATACGATCAGCTCCAGCCCCAAAAATTTACCTTGCCGTGCGACCTCCGCCCCGCGCTACGAACCGGATCCGCGGCCATTTGCCCTGCTGCCACGTGGTCGCGGCTTCCTGTGGGCAAGATCACGGTAGCAAGGAGACGTTCGGTGAGGCTTCTGGTGTGTTTTGTGGCATTTGGAAGGTTTTTGGTGTGCTTGTCAGCATGGCTCCAAAGAAAATGCAGAGCCGTATGTATTTACATTGAACCTTATGGGGAAATTTGCCTCGCGGCACGACCAAATTCAGAGGGCGGAACGGGTTAACCGTATTTACATTGAACCTTATGGGAAAATTTGCCTCACGGTGCGACCAAATCGAGTTGCGATCAGAGTCACAGAACAGATTAAATTCGTAACGCGAGGTACCACTGTAACACCCAGATTTTAGACTAATTGAAAATTGCTGGTTAGAGCCTAATACATTGTTTTCCTTATTACTACAAGAAGAGAGAGGAAGATGGACTAGTTAATTCAGTTCTTAGTTCAGTTTTCTCTCCAATGATGTAACCTAGCTCCTAACACCATCCCATCAGCTTTCATTTTAATGGGTGGAGAGTGTACCCAGCCATCTACTTTTTTTACACCTGCATCACAGGGTAAATGGATACATCTTTATAGTCACTGATACTTTGATTATTTCTGAGTAGCAAAAATATTTAGTTTATATATTTGATTTTTGAAAATGTGTGTTACCTGTAACTGAACAATTGCTAAGTAAACAAAGATAACTAATGTAAGTTGTATCTTGCTGGGATGGGGTTCTGGAATCCCAAATACTGATTCAGCTAGACTTTTGCCTTTTTTAAACACAAGACTCTACCTGTGTCAGGCCTCAGCCCATGTCTCAAGCATAGTAAACTCAGCAATTCTAAATTACTGTGATCAACAGGAAGGAAATACAGACGTTTCAATTTCCTTTCTTCTGAAAGATATATATCTACATTCTGAATTTACTTTGTATTTCCTGAAACTCTTCTAAAACTTCTAAAATTTTGCCCTTTCTAGACAATGCCTTTTTAATGAAACTCAGAAGAACCCCTTGTGGTTCATACTCCTCAGCCTTGCCTTACTATTTTTTCTAATGCCCTCTCCATTCCTGATGAGACAGGCATCACTTCTTTTATTCACCTTTCCCGGCTCAACTGCCATTAAAACTATTTGGCTAGTCCCATGCTGGGATATGTGTGTTAATTAGTCATTTTCTTTGTATAAACATTTGTGATAATATTTATGTTTCAATTGTCAATATTCAATACAATTTTCAAAATTCAATGTCAAAATTCTTGTATTTACACCATACTTCTATATCTCAGAGTTCACAAGGTATACCTGTACGTGTCTAAATTCATGTCCATATATGAAAAAAGGACATGTGCAAACAAATTAAATCCCTTGCTAGCAGACAGATTGCATCACCCAATCCATGTTCTTATGATCTAGTCCATCAATAAACACAGTAGTTTATAGATACATCTATGACTTTTTCTCCAACAGTGCGAAACAGTGAAATGTTTGCCAGTGAATTATGACTCAGAGTTTCTACATGAAACAACCTAGATGAAAGAGCAGTACAGTTCTCAGTATTTGAGGTCATTTTGGTTATGGTTTTCCCTGAAGAGAACAGCTGCTTCTGATGACTTTGATCCCAATATGTACATCTGAAAGTGAACTAAGATGCATATAAGGGTAATCTATGAATCAGCCACTTCTGTTAATGAAGGTTAAAAAAACCTTTGAATATCCCTACAACACGTCACTGTTCCAGCATTTCTTCCATTCATCTCATTATGAAGTAATTACTGGATTATAACAGTGATTACCAATGGCACTTTCATTTTATTCCCTAAATGTCTTCTGTTTCTTTTTTATGTTTCAGATGTTTGTCAGCATAAATAGCATAATACACAGAGCTAAATGCATTTTTGTTAGTACTCACAACAGAATACAAATTGAGTTAATTTGGCAAAGATCAGACATAACTTATCTTCATAATGTACCATATTTATTGTTTAGAATCATGATGTCCACATTATTTCTGATAAATAATTATTTATGAATATGTATATATGCACCCATAGACACATGTATATGCTATCTAAAGATAACTACATTTTATTAATGTGATCCAAACAGGTCCAACATGTGCATATACATTAACTAAAATATATACACAGAACTGTTTAGAGCAGTATTGGACAACATTTATTTTACAAATACTGAACCTTTCTTGAATGAATCTATTACTTTAACGCTTCTGAATTTTTTTAAGGCTCCTCCACGAATAGGAAGCTTTTTCAGTGCAAGGTCTGTATCAGCTAGTGGCCCTCCAATTAATTCAGAAGGTGTACTTTCCACTGCTACTAAGCGACCAGATGCAACCTGTAAAAGTAAAAATGTTGCTCAGTATTCTGAAGAAAATAAAAACAAGAGTTCAGTTTCACTTCTATTTTCCAACCCGAGAAACTGAGACATTTGGAAGCTTTTAAAACTTTTTAAAAATATATATTCTGAAAGGCAAAGTTTGTATTAAATTAGCTTTTAAACATGATTGTTTCTTATTCATCACTCTATAAACATAATTTATAAAATTAACACTGATTAAAAAGTAAACAGTGCCATTTTCAATATATAGGCAAATAGATAAGAGACATCTCTTCATTTGTGTATTCCATTTGCTAAAATTCAGAAGACTGAGAGTTACTTTTGCTACATATGTTTCTTCCTATGTCTTTCCTTGATTTCTAAAAAACTGCTTCTCCTCACTGTAGTAGTATCTTTATTCCAGTCCCTGACCAGCATTATTTCCTCAATGTAATAAAGGAAGGTCTTCTAAATTCTGCTTATTTTTATCTTTAAAAGTATGTTATCCAATAGGTTGTATTTTTGTGTGTGCATGTATGTGTACAAGTATGTTAGAGGGGATCCAAAGTACCACTATGGATGCATATTTATATAATCACACCTATAACCTGCTTGATATTTAATGTTCAGATCAAAATGTTTTATTACGGTCATAGATAAAAAAATATTGGAAGTTGCCTACACCAAAACCAGTTATTTAATACTTTTAAAACATCCATCCAATTTACAACATGAAAAACAATGCAACTTCAATAAAAATATTTAAAATTTTAATACACTTAAATAGCACTTTAGAAATGCCTTCCTAAAAGAATGGTGTATACTACTGTAATTTCAAAAAGCTAATTGATAAAATGAAAATAAGTTTCACTTAAATATCCATTCACTTAAATTATTGCAATATTAAGTGTGAATATTTTATTTCAGAATTTCCTGCTTTATGGTGATGTAATACAAAACATTTTACAGGGATTTAATTTTTAAACATTTGATTTTAACCGTTTTAATTTGGATTAGAAATGAGCAATTAAGAATTTTACTTACAGTTGTATTTAGGCCTTTAATGTCAGTTGAATGGAACATTGCATTATATTGCTTTATCTTTGATCTAGAATTTTCTATAGATTTTTCCCGAAGTCTTTTTGCTTTCTATTAAAAAAAATAAATAAAAAAGTGTATGTTCATAGATAAGTTAGCTTCTGTTAATGAGAGATTTTCTGGGAGAATGATACATGCAAGAATATTTCAAACCATGTTTTTCTAAGTATCAATCCTGAGCCAAAGTGATGTGAAATATGTAAATACTTATGTTCCATGTAAAACATGCTACATGAAAGTGATTAAAACAACCTTAAATTCACAAGGACTGTGATAGAAATCAAAGGAATTCTTATGCCCATATTTTAGAAACTCTTATTTATTCACTGCCTTTTCTTAACATGCTTTTTCATATTCTTAATTTTCAATCTATTTATCTTTAAAGTATATATAATAATAAATAGGGTTATGGCTTCCCCAGTAAACTATTAATTCAGTTATTTAGAGAAAAATGAATTTTAGGAATATTATCATTCCTAGTGAAGTCTCCTGAACAGCTTTCTTACCTTTAAAGCCTCATAATTTGATGTCCTAGCTAAGAAATTTTGCCAAGATTTACTGACCATTTCCTTTTGTTTATGGAGAGAATGAATCTACAATGAAAAACAGAATAAGGAAAAATGTATTATTGTTCCTTAATTCTTCAGAAGTCTTTGTAGTGGAATAACCATTTAAAGAGAATCTTATTGTATAGTTTAGCAAAGGATAAAGTTCAAGTGCTTACTGTAGTCACTACCACTACTGGTGTACAACGTCTTGTATTTGCAAATGGTCTCTATCCAAAAGTGAATATGGTGTATTACATACATGTCCCACAAGAGAGACCAGAATCTCACAGCATTAAAGATGTAACATTCTAAATAAATAGCTACAGCATTTATTCCTAAATAAATTATTGTGCCACAAACTTACCCTGCCATAACATTTTTCCTCCTCCTGAAGTTCCTGGAACTGCTGGCTTTCTAGCATCTCAGTTTGGAGGGAGACTACCATCTTTCCAACATTTTCAAGGGCTTCAGTAATAAGCTGTAATGCTTCCTGGTCAGGTGTTACTGGTCTAAATTTTTCTTGTTTAAGTTCTGCACACACTTCATCCCAGATCTCACCAATCTTTATATACAATAAACAAATGAAATATTTTAAAAGACTATTCATCAATATTATATTAATCCCCCCCCCCGATAAACTTACAATGTTGGCTATCTTAATGCTATTGTATAAATTTGTCAAGAAATATTCTTTGTTATGGTTATAGATTTTGGAATGCAAAACTTGGCAGCTCACTAAAAACCTGAGTGCCGCTGTAACTCCAAGAGCTATTAAGGCTATGGTATGAGAGGTGAATAAAACAATATTGCTCCCTTTCTCTGCACTGGCAGCTTTTATAAAGTACGTAGTTCCTTTAACTGGTCAGACTTCTGTAGGTTAATCAGACCACCAGATTTGTTCTTTGCATCAACTATTCATCTTAATCTGCAATTTTTCTATTTTTGTTACAGGTCACCAGAAAAACTATCAATAACAAATATGAAATCAGCAGATTCTGTTGTTTGATACCAAGAATTAGAAATCTTTGTAAAAAAATAAAAATAAAAATGTCTTCTAGTTTTTACCAGTAATTATATTATGAACCTAATTTCAAACAATACAGGTCAGGTGTTAATTCACTGACAAAGGTTCCATATATTAATAAATGTAGGAAGCAAATACTAAATTAATTTTTATGTTAAAAATAGTTTTAGTGATTTTAAAATGAGGAATTAAAGATGTATTTCTTCACATTGCTACTAACTCCACCAAATGAAAGAATAAATGAAAAGCTACAATCCTTACCTTGCAGTCTAGGTATCTGCGTATGATAGCAAGTGTAACAAAATCCTTTGCAGAGAGCCCAGGCAAGTTTTCAAAGCCTAAAGCAATGTATCAATTATTATTTTTAAAACAACATTATTTTTTAAAGATTTACATTGTCTGATACTTATGTAGAATTGCACACATTAGCAAAATCAAATTATTCCCACTAAGCAATTTGATGGGATTTGACACCTCAATAGCAGTTGGACAAGTTAAATATTACCATTTTCCTTTACTACAGCTTCAGTGACAAAAGACCTACAGGTAGTCCTTGTTCAGCGACTGTTCAAGTTACAGTAGCACTGAATGAATAGTATTTACACCCAGTCCTCGAAGTTACAGCCATTGCAGCGCACCCACAGTCATGTGATCAAAATTCAGGTGCTTGGAAGGCAGCCCACCCACTCTTTATGATTGCAGGGGCACTTCAACTCCCCCTACCTGCCTATTTCTCCATCTCTGCCTGTTTGACTGCCCTGCACAGCTGCACTCCTCAGTGGTGGTCCCAGCAGTGCTCGGGCTGAAGTAGAGGCCCAGGGCCTTCAGCAGTCTCAGCTAGCTGCCGCCGCCCCTGGGCCTCTACTTCAGCCCTAGCACCACTGGCACTGCCACTGCTGCCGAGGAGTGCTGTCACAAGCCCCACATTGTGGCCAGGCACCCCAGAGCCATAGCGCAAAGCCCCAGACTCAGGCCCTGCCACCCCCAGCTGACCTTTGGCATCTTCTTCCTCCTACTGCTGACAAGGTGCACCTGGCCTGGCCCTATGTGAGCAGTTCCTGGCCACACCAGGCCTTCCAAGGCCGTGCACACCCCACTCCAAAGCGCATGTGTGTTTCTCCAAATTGTGCACTGCCTTCTTGCAATGTTTGTCGCAACGCTTCTGAGGCCTTCCAAATTTCCAGACTAGGGTTTTGTGCTGTGGTGCTAGGGTGGCTGGCCATGGTGCGGAGCTTGAGGCAGAACTCCTCAGTGGTGGTGGTAGCACTGGGGCTGAAGTAGAGGCTCAGGGGCAGTAGTGGCCAGCTTAGACTGCTGAAGGCCCAGGGCCTGTACTTCAGCCTCAGTGTCACTGGCACTGCCATGTGCCATTGTGTAGGGTGGCCAAAAGAGCAGAGATGGGAGGGAGATAGGTGGGTGGGGATGTTCAAGAGGAGACAGTCCCTCACCTTACTGAGGCTTGGGGCTGGGAGGGACTTAGCTGGGAATGGCTTGGATTGGGGTGGACTCTTGCCTAACGACTGGTGGGATTTGGTTAACAATGGCAATGTGGACTGTTGTCGCTAAGTGATGCGGTCACATGACATCATGTTTTATGACTGTATAGTTTAGCAATGGAAATTCTGGTCCCAATTACTGTCGTAACCTGCGGACTACCTATACTTCAAGAACCTCCTTTTTACATATTAAATGTGCAGAAGCACCCTCAAGACCAATTGCTGACAGTTCTATTACTAATGTTATGTAATAGCAGCTCTACTATATTCCTTACAATTCTATTTTTTTCCTATTTTTTTTTTCCTTCAAGTTGGCACGTATCAAATTGTTTTTGTTATCTTTGCTCACAAACTATAATACATGGAAAGGTTATAGAATGCTGGAAAAAAAACTCAAGACTTACCTAATTTACATATTAGACAATAAATCTTTGCTCTCATATTTTCAGCAACATCCATGACAGCAATAGTCGGGCAGCTAGCAGGCATTGGAATTACTTCTTGTGTTTTTTGGAACTGACCAACTAGTGGCTTCTTTGTATCTATAGCATTAAAAAAAAAGAACGCTCATTACAAGACGTTTAGCAACTGTAATATTTTTACCGAAGTATAACTGCGTACTGTAATTTGAAAAAATTAAAGTTTTAGAAATAATAATTCACTTATACAGACATAATGTAATAAAAGTCTGGTTTGCTTTACTTATATAAACTTTGTGAGGCTTACAGGAGGATCTCAAAAGCAGTAAAACCTTTGCAACAACTCTTCACATTTCTTAATAGTCTACACCAAAGAACTGTAATTGCTTGCAATCACACTTTTTCAGTTACTACCACTGCTGTGATCTACTGTTTATGTAAATTTCATTGTGTATTTATTTAACAACAGTGCTCCAAATAGCAGATTTCATATTATTCAGTAAGCCTCAAGTTTTTTTAAAAAAACATTATTACATTTATGGCAATGTTATTTGAATTTTAATTAGTGAGGCATCTTGAAGGCTAAATGATTTTAATGACCAAATATAAATTCATCCTATTTAATTTGGCTGCAGAAAAAGAACAGAACATCAGTTAGGAAATAAAATTTACTGTATCATATTCTGATCTCTTTATATTATATTCATTGGTAGAAAGCATTATTTCCTAGGAAAATGATGTTTATGAAAAACAATCTTAGTTTCAGAATAAGATGTGCAAAGCTGCCTTAATTAAGAAACAAGGAAAAATTTACTTTTGCAGTTGTAGTACATATGCTATTTAGTGGTAATCAAATCATGGAAAAAAACACATTCTTACCATTTTAAATAATATACTAGTACATTTCCATGAAGTATATTAATATAAACTTAATACATACACACATACAGTTTGTTTCTGATTTAACTAACTATAGTTAAAGCACAGCACAGTCCTCAAGTTCAGCCATAACATGAACTGTGATTTTTATTATTCTGCTCAAACATGCAAAGGAGAGGAGAGGTCCATATGTCTGTGAAAGTTTGTAGTGAGAAATACAGGACCAGTGATTTGCTGAGGTGGCTCCATTGCTGTTAATATCTGCTGCCCTCTCTTTGCCTTTTAATCACACTTTTAAAATTTTCTGGATTTACTAATTGTTTGTTATATTACTGTTTTATAGTTTTTATTGTATGTCGCCCAGAGTCACTTTTTCATGAGATGGGTGGCCATATAAATATGATGAATGAATGAATGAATGAATGAATGAATGAACAAATAAACAAACAAATACATAAATATTCTGGTACAGGTAGTCCTCGCTTAGCAACCACTCATTCAAGCAACCATTTGAAATTACAATGGCACTGAACAAGGAGATTTATGACTGGTCCTCAAAGCTGCAGCCGGCACACATCTCTGCAGTCACAATTGTGATTCAGGAGCTTGGCAACTAGTGCACAATTACTACAGCTGCAGCATCCCGCAGTCACATGATTGCTATTTGCAACCTTCGTTACTGGCTTCCAACCAGCAAGGTCAATGGAGAAGCCAGCAGAAAGTCAGAAATCGTGGTCATGTGACATTGCACTTAATGACTGTGTGTGATTTGCTTAACAACTGCAATTGGAACTGCTGTCATAAGACTGCCAGAACTGGCAATTCTGTTGCTAAGCAACATGGTCACTCAATTTTTCGCTTTATGCCCATGTTGCTTAGCAACACAATTGCCAGTCCCAGTTATGGTTGTTAACTGAGGACCACATGTATATTCAAATCAAGCCTTTAGCTGTCCTATTTTTTTATGACTGATTTATGAACATTTCTTCTACCTTTCTTCAAAAGCATTCTAAAGCCATTTTAGCCACAGCAGAAGCATGTATGTAGGATTAAGAACAACTGAAAAATTAAGATTACCTTCAAACTATGGTTATTATTCTTTTAAGTTCATGAGATAAAATACCATGAACCAATACTTACCAACAATTCTTCCAACTTTATCATGTTTCACTCCCATCTCTTCTTCTTCTTGTCTCCACAAGTTTATTAACAAATTAGCTGCTGTTTGGTCTTTTTTCCCTCGCCAAACATTGATATGGGATACAGTTTTAGGGTTGTCACAAAATTCAACTAATATTCCAAGAATTAGGTTACATACATTCTTTTGATTTAACTTTACAGAAGAAAACAGGAAAGGAGGCAAGTTATGAATGAAATAAAGATCTAAGATATTTTAAAAATAATTATCACAACAATTGATCCAATTCCTGTATTAACTACGGGAATTCAAATATACAGTATAGATAGACCTTAACATAAGAGTATTCCATAACAGTGCAGTGAATGAGAAGCTCTTTGTAACATGGTTTTAAGAGCATTAGAGCCCACAGAATTTTAAATTCATTTTGAAATGTGTAACATTATTTATAGTGTTTACCCTGGGGATGTATGAAACAAATATTTAGGGGGTGTATGAAACAAATATTTTGTAAGGCATAATTTTCTGAAATCTATAATTTATTATCATGTAAAGAAAAATGAATAATAAATATCAAAATTCTATACCAGGGCTTTTACATTTTTGAATTTTTAGGGCATGGCATTATGCATAAAATCTGGAAAATTTTAATTCCAAATAATATTTGTCCTAATTTTAGGTAAGCTAACTACAAGTTTCTAACTTTTATTGTTTTACAAGCATGTTCAAAACTATGGAAGTAATCTTAATGAAAAGTAAGTTCAGGTGCTAATTATGTATTTCACATCTATGCTTCAATCCTGTATAAAGTTTTCTTTTCTCTGAGAACAGGATGTGATACACATTTTTAGCTGCTAGCAAAACCTTTATTTACATCTTTTACTTCATTTTAGGGAATACTGTTTTTTAAGAATTCTATGTTTGCTGAAACCCAGCTATATGGTTTTCAATAAAGCATACAAATAAAGTATACAACTGTTTGTGCAAAATATTATTTGAATAAATTCAATGCACTTGCATGTTTTCAAGACATTTTTTTCTTGAAGGAAATTTATTTATTTATTTGATTTATATCCTGCCTTTTGTACAGGAGCTCAAGGCAGTGTATAGTAATCCATTCTCTTATTTCCCCCACAGCAAAAATCCTGTGAAGTAGGTTGGGCTGAAAGAAATGACCAGCCCAAAGTTACCCAGGGAGCTTCAGTGGCTAAGGTTAGACTGTAACTTCAGTATCCCTACCTTAACCACTAAACTGCACTGGCACTCCTAAATTCATAGTTTCTAAAACTATAACTGGTTTTGATTAACATAATGTGCTCCCATAACTATGAATTTAGTACACTATTTTGGCACAGAACAGGAATATATCTGGCTGTATAATTTGTCATTCCTTTTTACTCTCCTGAAGTAGGAGTGTGACATATAATTGAAACCTGGTAGTTTTACACCTAACTAATCACTATAAAAACTATAACTGGTTTTATTGATTAACATAATGTGCTCCTAAAGCCTTTGAATTAAGAACATTTTCAATGAGAATTTATTTAAAATGATTGAAAAAGTAATACATACAGTAAAAGCACTTGTTAAGTATATTGTTTGAACTGAATGACCTTGCATTCTCTGAAACACCAGAGGCATTGAGGGTATTTGAGAAGGCCTGTACTGAGACTCAACTGACAATTTATTACTGATTATTTTTTAAAAAATACAAATTTAAATTTGGACAATATACAAAAGTATCCTATATTTCCCAATCAATGGCTACAGGCTGTAAAGGAATGTTATGACTTAAAACTTCAAATTAGTTCACCAAAAAATTCTCCTTAGGGTCCAGTGAACCCCTCAGAGATTTTAAAAAGGCTAGCTCTTATCCCTTATATGCTACAGTTGGAATCAGTTTTAAGCAGCTTTGGTACACACGTTATAGATGTGTCGAATTATTTATTTATTTTACTAGGCTTATATACTGCTTATAATTCCTTATTGTTTAGATATCATAACTATGATTAACCAGGTTTTTAGAAAGCAGTTAAAGATTAAAAATCTTAATGTTTTGTTAAACTGTATCTACAAACTCTAGAATATTTCAATCTATGAAGAACTTTGAGCTGGAATAGTTGCAAAACAGGTGATTGTGCACTCATAGAAGGATCCTTGCTATCCAACTCTAAAAGCTGGCTTAGTGAAATTTGTCAGTTCTCAACCTTTAAATTAGATTTGTAATGAAGAAGTGGCCTGACTGGACAATATGATTCTTTGTAGTCAAGGTTAATTTATGTTGAAAAATGGAATCATAATGATGAAATTGAACGTGATTATATAATTTTAGCAGTCTACTTTTTTCTTCTTTGAGTTTTTTCCCTTTATATTTAGAATTAGGTATATATTAAGTGTGAACTTTTTCTGACTTTTTAGTTTTGTTTGGTTGTTGCTTTGTAAGAGTTTTTTTGGTTTGTTTTCTCATTTTGTTTTGCCTTTTATTTCCCCTCTTTTTTCTTAGGTAGTTTGGTATAGGGTTCTTTCTACAGTTTTTTATATAATTAGTCAACTTTTTTCTTTAAAATATATATTCTATATTAATATAGATGGGTCATAGATATAGGTTATATATATTAAAAACTAAGTTTTTTTAAAAAACAGTATTTGAATATTTATAAAGCTTAATGATTTATTAAAATAATATTTAATGACTCTATATAATACTTTAAGATTCAGTAATAATAATATAATCAATATTTTTGTCTAATTTTATGTAAATAATAGTACCTACCAAAAGCAAATCTAATAGAGTGAAGAGACCTTCTTTTTCAAGAAAATAGTCTTCCAAAATAGTACAACCCATGACACAGCACCTTAAATGAAAATATTTTCAGTTTGTAGGATACACTTTCAACTTGAACTCAGTACCAATGAATGGTTTTCATTAACCTACTGCAAAAGGACAGAATTCCTAATATAATCACTCATTTACTAAGTGCAAAATATACAAAAGGATTTTCATGTTTTATGTAATAATTTCTTATTAGGAATTACTTTGGCTGACATTAAACTACTACAGCCTGATTTGGCAAATATTTAGCCTCAAAAATTTAAATTCTTTTTAGGAAGATGCTTTCTATTATGTTACACCACTGATGTAACTAGTCCAGTGCTACTGATACTGAGTAGCACTACTATAACAATCTAGCGTTTAAGGCAGAAGTGCAAAAAGTGTGGATCAGTAGAGTTTCTGCTGCAGCATGGCCCACCCACAGATCTTTCCATATACAGGTACTCCTTGCTAAATGATTATTTGTTCAATGACCATTCACAGTTACAACAGCACTGAACAAATGGTACTTATGCCTGGTTCTTGAAGTTATGGCCACTGCAGCATCCCAGCAGTCATGTGATCAAAATTCAGGTGCTTGGCAGCCTGCCTACATTTACAACCGTAATTCTCCCCACCTGCCTATCTCCCCCCATCTCTGCCGTTATAGCCACCCTGCACTCTGCCCTGTACCCCCACTGCCACCCCCGCTGCCCTGCCTTCGCTGTCTTCTTCCTCCCACTGCTGAAGAGGCTTTGAAGCCTCACTAGGCCTCAGGAAGGCAACCAGCAGCTGCCTGGCACGCCTTATCAGCAGTGGGAGGAAGACGGCAGAAGTCGGCTGGGGATGGTAGAGGCAACAGAGTGCAGGGCAGTGGGAGTGCAGGGTGGAGTGCAGAGCAGCAGGGGCAGTGGAGAGCAGGGTGGTGGGGGCAGCGGGACAGAGTGGCAGGGGTGGCAGAGTGCAGGATGACCAAAAGGGCAGAGATGAGGGGAGATAGGTGGGTGGGGAGAGTTGAAGCAGAGGTGAGCACCGCAGGGCAGGAGAAGCGTGAGGTCCTGGCCTAACGATGGCACAGTCCTGGCCTAAAGACTGCATCGTTAGCAACAGAAATTCCAGTTCCATTTAAGGTTGTTAAGCAAGGGCTACCTGTATTTTCTGATCTGTCCCCCTGTTTCCTGATGGACTCTGCTGCCCAGCAGTGCTCCCAGCCTCCCCTTTGCTCTCTTCTGCACTTCCCCCCTCAACCCTTTTCACTGGGTTCTGCCATTTCAATATTCCAACCTCTCCCTTGACTATCTGCCATGTCATCCCTACATGCTCCCCAGTGCTCTCCCTACCCAATTCTTCTGCTTTCTTTTTTACTACTCTGCCATGCTCCCTGAAGCTTTGAGTGTTGGTTTATGCATATGCATGTGTATGTATGTTCTATACATGTATGAATATCAATGTGAAGAAATGGCTAATATCAACATGAGTCCCTGAGTGTGTTTGTATGTTTAACTTTTTCTTTTTTTTTCCTGACCTTGGCCCTGCCTATATTTCCATCTATATTCCCATCTAACTCTCAAAAGCACTCCAATTTAATACATGAAATTTTTGCCAAGAATCTGAGACTTCCTGGATGCAAAGTACATGCTCCTCTACTGAATTATGGCCAATTCTCCCATAAGTCAAAATATTAGTACAGGTAGTCCTCGCTTAACAACTGTTTGTTTAACGACAGTTTGAAGTTATTACAGCCTCAGAAAAAGTGCTTTACAACCTGTACTTGCACTTATGATCATCGCAAACCATTGCACCACTCCCTGTGGTCACGTGATCATGATTTGCAACCTTTTTTATGATGGTTGTTAAGCAAATCACCACAATCATTAAGTGAACCATGTGGTCATTAAGTGAATTCTGGCAAAAAGGTTCATTGGAGAAGCTGGATTCATTTAATGACCACGTGATTTGCTTAATGACCACATGACTTGCTTAACGAATATGGTGATTTGCTTAACAACTGTTGTAAAAATGGTTGTAACATTGAGTTTGGTCACATGGTGACTCGCTTAACAACCAACCCACTTAATGACAAATTTTCTGGTCTCTATCATGGTCCTTAAGTGAGGACTACCTGTATGAATTATATAAGCTGTACATTGAAGGGTCGTTCCTTAAGAACCTTCAAACCATAGCCCCTACTTGTAAAAAGCAGTCATGTGAATTTACCTGTAGAACTATTTGCTGTGGGGGAGGGAAACAGGGAGATTAATTTTTTGGTGGAAATTTTAAAACAAAACAAATGTATGTCCATTGATAATATTAACAAAACTAAAAGAAAAATCAGTAATTAAATATCACAACCATTTAAAATTAAACATTTAAAGCCTAAACTAAGAAAATGCTTTTGACTCTTCATGATCTATAGGCATAATTTGACTAGGATTGCCTGTCCATTGACATCATTTGACTAGGATTCACCCTTCTTTCAAAGATTAAAATTTTCAAAATTGCTATACTTACCATAAGCAGTCCAGAGCACAGAAAAGAAGACGATTATGACCCAATCCACTATAGAATTTTTTGGCATCCATCTTCATAAATGGAATAAGTGTATCCACTCCTTCCCATCCAAAGAGCTCCTGTTTAATGTGTAAGTCAAATTTAAATAATTCTGTAAGAACTATAAGAGAATTGTTCCTCTCTGTTCTACTTTGGTCAGACTGGATCTAAAATATTGTGTCCAGTTTGGGGCACTGTATTTTAGGAAAGTAATTGACCAACTAGAGCATACAGGTATGTAGTATTTGGATCTGAAACGGTGAAAGGTACTTCAGATTTGGAGTGGCCAACTTTTCTATACCTGTTGGCAGTTCCTTATAGGAGCTGTGCCATTTCCTGGGCTTGTACAGTAGTTATACAGACTCAGGAAAATACTCACTTGGAATCAAGAGGCAATTCAGAGATGATAATAGGATGTGACCATGTGTCATCCCCTTAACTTAAGTAGATATCTTTCTGAGCTCAGGAAAAGAGGGGGCTCCTTTAAGGAGCTGCCGCTAGGTTTAGAGAGGCTACCCACATTGCATTTTTGCCTGCTTCTCATTCGAAAACTGCAATCTATACTGGAGCATGTCCAGATATGAGAAACCAAAATGGTAAGGGTCCTGGAAGATAAAACTCAGGAGGCACATGTTTGGAAGTTTGAGGTATAATTAACCTGGGAAGACTGATAGGAGTCATGATAGCTGCCATGTAGTACCTGAAGAGCTGTTGTGTAGATGAATAAAATTGTTCAGAGTTGTCCCAGAAGACAAAACAAGAAGCAATGGGTTTAACTGACAAGGAAGTAGATTTCAGCTGGATATCAGAAAGAATCAGCAATGGAACATACTACCTTGGGAAATGGTGGATTCCCCTTTGCTGACATTGTTTATAAACAAGGGATAGATAGCCATCTATCAGTAATGTTATACAAATGGATTTCTGCATGGGCAGAGGGTTGGACTACATGATCTCCATTTTCAAACTTTCAATTCTACATTTCTATACAGTAATTATATAAATAATAATCACTGTTACTGTATTTTGCAATTTACAATTGGTCCCTCCTGATCTTAGTTATTTCATGTTATAAACTGATAATGCAATCCCAGAGCCAAGTTATCTGAAAATGCAATCACGTCAAAAGCAGCTCAGGAATGCCAGTTTAGAATCTTTTCTCAAGCACAATGACACTACAGAATCAAGGAAAATAAAATAAACTTTGAACACAGGCTCACTTTTCACTTTCTTGTTCACTGGTAATTCACACAATTATCTCTGAAACTGAGGAGAAAATGCAAACCTTTCTATGAAGATTATTTTCACAAAGTGTTGACAGAATAAGCAGGATATCACTTTGAATTTCCATCACAAGGGCAGAATCTTTATAATTATTTGTGGTAATGTTTAAGACACCTAGTGGAAAAGAGCAATAAAGATAGTTGTGGAAATTATTATACCAATAGAATACGTAAGTGGATAAAGAGACACGTAATAAATTATTTTTGCAACAAGTCAGATTTTGCATGTTTGCAAATTCAACACATCTCAAACTTATGTATATTACCCTTTAAAATATTTAAGTATAATCCACCCTTACACTCAGATGCAAAAAGGAAAGCTTATTAGAAGTTAGGGTTCCACATTAGAATATAGCCCTTTTATTAGGAGAAACCAATAGTTTAAATGGTAAATTGATTACCACTTCTTGTGCAATTTATTGGAGAAATCAGATATAGATTTACACCACACATGTAATTTAAGAGATCAATGTCAATCTGTTACCTTTCCTTCAATGTGTTCTTTGCGCATGCAAAGGGGAGCTAGAACTAGGCCCATTAACTCCTTACTCACACTCTCAGAAAAAGCAAAATATGGATTTATATTACCTTTTGCAATGATCCCAATCCTGAACAAAACTGGATTACAGCATTGACAGTGCATGCCATGTACCGTATATTGACCTGGTGCCAATATCTATTCAAATGTTACAAGCCAGAAGCCCCCTGAGCAAAGAGCCCATGAACTGCCCACCCCCAAGCCAGATTCCCTAACATAAATGCCATTTCTCTGACAGATTCATATTGCTCAGTAAAGGGAATGAAGGAAGATAATGAAGCCTAAGGCTCCAAATCAGAAAACTATCCCACTGTCCGAGAAAGAAAGAGTTTCTTGGAAGGGGGGCATTTTGGTTAAGAAGAATACAAATTCTCATCCTCAGAGCTGCAAGACTACATTGGGTAAATTAACTCAACTGCAAAAAGTTCCTTTGAATGGAATACTATGAAACATACCAGGGAAGCAATATGACATCATATTCATGCTCTCTGCATCTGAAAAATGGCATTCTCATCTTTAGATGAAGTATATAGAATATGGTATCATTACGGAATTAATACTTTTCTGTTCAAATGATTCCTTACTTCCACTGTAAATTCATACAATGTTCCTTTTGAAGCAACTGGCTGCATTTAGTTTTAAAGGTAAAACAAAAAGAACCTAGAGGATTCAGAGGTGCCCTGTTTAAGAATTTGCCCTGCTATCAGATGTCTTGTATATTAGAAAGAGCTCATAATGAAAAAAATAATCATTCTGAATGAGAAGAAAGTTAAAAATTGGTTGTTTCAAAAAATAATAAAAATAAAATTGAGTTTTGCTCAGACAACCTTAAGTTAATGAAACAAAACCAATTTTTACCCAATAGTTGATGAATTGCTCCTTGGTCACAAAGGTCTGTATTCACAGCATCATCACAAAGAGATACAATAGGATTCAGCACTCTCAAGCAGAAGCGCATCTGTGCAAGTTTGGTGCCACGACCACCTGTACCATGGAAACTGTTACCTTGACTAAAGAAGGGATCTGCAGACAAACCAAAATTAAACATTTTTAGGATATTTTAAATTAGGCTCTAAGGCCTTTCATATTAAAATGTTTGAAATATTATTGTAAATGTAATTACTGTACTATATTACTGTAACAGATGTTTCCTTAATATTTAATCAAACATCTAATTCTATAGTTCTTAAATTTAATTCTCCATAGGAAAAAAGGAAGACGTTATCATGGCTCTCTGATATTCTGACAAGAAATATGCTGTACATGTGGGCTTCAATCTCCAAATCAATGGCAGCAGAGAACGTACAGAAATGCCCATGCTACTTATATAAGAAAAAAAATCTGAATATATGTCTTATGTTTGTTCCCAGAGAATTTTGCTATAACTGTATTGTACCTAACATTAATAACTTAATTTAGTAAATTTTCTCATTTCAAGATTTCCCACTGTGTCTAAGGAAGAAATCAGAAAGTGACTTTTAAAAAAGTATATTCACATTCAAGTCAGGGTGTCTATCCAATTAAGATTGTTAAGCAATAACTGATTTGTTCAAAATTACTGATTGTCTGAGATTGAAACAGGCATGGCATATCACTAAAAATATTCTTGATTATTTCTTCATCCTAATAATTAAACTGTAACTCAGTATTTTTTTACAAAATAAGCTGCTGCTTCCAAACATGCTCAAGTATTGTAGCTACTGCATTGCTGATTAGGACTAGTAAGCATCTGTCTTGTAGAAACTATATAAAATCACTATGACTTATATTCTGTTGGCATTATTACATATTTACTAAATTCATACCATGCCTTTCTCTCCCTGACCCAGGACATTTAAAGCAACTAACAACAAAATAAACATCTTAATTAATCATATTGCACCCAATTATTTCAATTTGAACCCTAAATCAGCATTTAAGCCAGTTTATTTGCCAAAAGCCTGCTTAAATAATAACAAATAAACAGCAACAATAATTGAACAATTATTCAATTATTCTATTTCTATGGATAGAAACTTAACAGATTATTGGTGCGCTGACAGAATTTTGCATTTCATTCCAAGTCTTATGAAGGATGTCTTAGTGGTAATGGGATCCATAATCACATCTTTGACAATCCTTAAAATCATGGTTTATTAAAAAAAAGTAGTGATTGTGAAGTCCATTTGATTTGCAATATCAGTTTAGTTAACTGAACTCCACAGGATTTCAGTTTGAGATTATTGCAGAAAGTATCACACCGTGGGAAATGCTCCTTTCCATCTTTTGCTCCTTTATAAGCATAGGAATTATATAGAAAACCAAGCAGGATGAAACTGTAACATACAGTTCTCAGCCTGAAAACAAATTCAGCTCTATATCAATAATCACAGCATTTAATAAAAAGTAATCTTGCCCTATTTACTCACCATTGCTCACACACCATTCTAGAAACAGGAGAAGGTGAGTATTTCCCTGGCATTGCACATAGTCTTCTATCAATAATGGAGCCACTGTTGCTAATGTAGCAATAGCAAGAAGCTGTAATTCTTCATACTGTGCTGCAGACATGTCAAGTGCTCCTCCCTTTTCATTTGGTTTTAAATAATGAAACAAAGCCAGCATAACCTTACCCTCATGCAATAGCTAAACAATGAAAGGAGATAAAATGCAGTTTGAAAAGGAAAGTTATTTTGAATAGTAGAAGTGTACAATAACAATATACTTTTAATCTTCTCTTGTTAGTTCAGGCAGAAAGTTTGTTTTTGACATTTATGTTTTGCGTAAAATTCAAGATATAATGCTCCCTGTATTCCATTGGTGTCCACAGAAACTTCCCACTTTTGGCAGATGTCACAATGTATGTAGAAAATGGGTAGGATTTATGTCATAACACTGCTATCAGTCATGCATGTATGCGTGCACATGTGCGCACACACACACACACACACACCCCCATTTCCCACCCAATGGATACTGCTGTCATATTCCTCTGATATCTTCTTTGGGAAGTAGGCATACAGGATAAGATCTGCTTAAAACTGTCATTCTATGCGTTGTATTTGACAATCTTGTGTTCCTACCTGAGGATCACTCTGTGATCTTATACAATTATTGGGCTGTTAATTTATTTCTCTGAATATGCTAAGGTTATTTCAGAATAATATTATTCTGAGGGAGGGGAAACATTTAGAAGTGACATTGTTGGCATGAAGTTTTTGGGTGTTTGTAGCTGAAAGTATACCAGTGTTGTCAGTTTCAACATAAATACTGGGATATAACAATATAATTACAAATGCATTAATGGAAATCTCTGAAAACACATAGTATTAAAAGTGTTGCATGATTATATGATTCCATCCAATTCTGTTGTCCTACCTGAACAGAACATAAATCTTTTGCTAGTACAGTAAGCATGTTAAGCAGCAGCTTTTTCAGCTCAAAATCTTCATAGGAGGAAGTAAGCCTAAGGCCTTTTATCAAAGGATTATGACTTTTCACTGTGAAGGAAATTAAACACATTTTATAAATAAAAATCTTTAGTTCATATTGACATGATGGAGTATTAATTGTTAAAAAACTACTTACCTTCGGCAAAAGTGGCAAAAAGTATTAACTGCTTGGCAAATCCGGTTTCCTAAACACACACATACATATACAGTTAAGATATACAAAAACCTATTGTAAATATTTATATTTGTACTATTTTTTGTCTAATTTATAATAGAATAAAGCAGATGGGAAATGCTTTAAACAGTGAATGAATGAATGAATGAATGAACAGAAATTACTTTCTAGAAAACATAAATTGTCATTTGTGCACATATCAATGTAGCTTTCCACAAACATATGAAATGGGCCAATTTAGGACTTCTCTTTGTTCAGATCTTGAAAAGGTAACAGAATTGTTAATTTTAGTGGCATGGCAAAAGGCAGAATTCTGGGATAAGGAAGGGAGGAGTGGATCCAATCCTGAAATATAATTGTTTCCTGAATCTTTTAGAAATTGATAATGTCCTCATAAAGACAATTTTATATACAGAGACTAATTAGAAAAAGACAAAAAGAAGAAATCTTCTACAGAAGGTCATGAATATAATTAGAACCCAAAGGCAATCTCTAGGCATCAATAAGAGACTAGAAATACAAAATGATATATCAATAGATATGTCTGGTTAATCCATTCCATCATCTACAATAAGGAAATTCCCTCTAATTCAGAAATAAAGTGTAATCTTTGATTGCATGATGTGAAAAAGTGTTCAATCATCTAGCATCTACTGGTGGACTGTGGTTGTCAAAACTTTATGGCACAATAAATTTATTAATCTTTAAGGAGCCAAAGGACTCTTTGATGCTTTTTTTTTTTTTTTGGCAACAGACTGATGCAGCTACCCTTTGTAAATTATTTGTAAATCCACATATGATCTCCACTTGCATCAGTCATAATTTACTTTAAAATAAATTTACAGCCAGATTACATAATGCACTGCAATTACCGTGCAACTCACATGTATGAGTTGAAAAGTAAAAGCACTACTGTGTTGGCACAAATGGGACTGTTATATTAATGCCAAGATACAACTCTAGCCTCAAAACTCTATTTGCCATTCATTATGAAGTAAATTTTAATTCTGGTGTGGTTTATATGCATAAAATTCTAAGACTGTTTTATTGCTCCTAGTTGGAAAGTTGGACTTACAGTGAAGCTTTCTTATAGTCAAGGAGGAGTGGACCACTTACTGAAGTGTTAAGTCCTCATCAAAAGACTTATACTAAGCCAGAAGATATAACCTTCCAGTCACAGAGTTTGCCCAAGGCAAAATATGACAATGTAGAATGACATTCAATAAGAAAAAGAGAGAGAAGAAACAGAAATATAATAAGTAGTAATTTCTAGTTCATAAGTCACTGAAGAGTAAAAAAGACCCAACCATTACTACTTTCACTTGAACAGCATTGTTGGGCCTTTATGGTTCATACTTTATTAGCAATAGCATTGTACAGCAAATTCAACTCCCTCTTCTTGGTCAGCTGGATAACAGCAAACAGTAAAAGATACAGGTAGTCCTCAAGTTACAACCATTTGTTCAGCAACCATTCAAACTTACACCGGTGCTGAACAAAGGGACTTACAACTGGTCCTTGAAGTTCTGGTTGTTACAGTGCTTGCTTTCCCCAAGCAAAGTCAATGGGAAGCTGGCAAGGAAGGTCACAAGTCACTGGGGTAAGTCTCCCCCACTGACCTTTCTTCACTTGCACACACTGCACCCTCCATCCCTTCACTTGCACACACCCCGCACTCTCTTTCCATGGCCTCCCTGCAATCGCATACACCCTGCATCCTCTTTCCTCAGTCTTTTGCAATTGCACAGATGCACCCCCGCCCCACCGTGCCCTCTTTCCACAGCCTCCCTGCAATCACATGCATCCTGTGCCCTCTTTCCACGGTCTCCCTATGATTGCATGCACCCTGGACCCTCATTCCCCGGCCTTTCTGAGCTCATGCCACACCAAGCACCTTTATCCTGACTCACGCGCTGCCTGCACCAGGCCCCCCAGGGCCTCCCCCACCTAACTGAGGCACTCCTGCACTCCTTACCTTGGACTCCCTCCGCTTCCTGCTTAACGACCTGCATGTCTTGGGTTATGACAACTGGAACTGCCTGGATTGCTGTTGCTAAGGGATGCAGTCATGTGATGTCACACTTTACAACCACATTGCTTACCGATGGCAATCCTGGTCCCTAACCCTAACTCGAAGACTACCTGTACTCCAAAGTAGCATCCACAACATTCATATGCAAAATAATGCACAGAAGCACAAATATGGACTCTTCAATAATGTGCCATAGGAAACTACTGTACTTGTAATGCATGATAAAAGTAGTAGGATAAATAAGATGTCAGATGTTGTCTGGGAAAAATTTGGGGAAAATGGAATTAACTTTAGGAAGGTTGAAATCTGGATGAACCTTCATCAAATCTGAATGAAGCATCATTCAGTCTGAATAAAATACATACAGTTCTTCCATGTCAGGTAGATTCCACAGCTTTCTATATTTTGAACTGATGTCAGGACAACCACAAGCATTTTCCACTTTAGTTTCTAGTATGGCTGAAAATACTTAGATGTTGCATTTTGCTGGCTCCTGTAGATCTGTCCTTGAAGCCACCAAGTAGCAATAGTTGTCTGAATATACAATATAACTCTTTCAGTGTCCTTCCAAGGTTTTCCGGGCATTAATGGGCATGTTTGGAAGACTTTTTCTTCCTTGATATTAACTTGTTTAACAAAATAAGCAAATCTGATTGATGGGAAATTTTGCTTTGAGATAGAATGAAGCTATGCGGTGCAATGCAGTTCAGTGTTTTTTCTACTTCCCTTGTTACATAGTTTACTGAGAGCAAGACATAATCTTCTCACCTATCTTTAAAAAGATGGCTTCTGAAATAACTGCAGAGATGCTGGGCAGGGAAGATATGTTTAGTAAGTACAGGCTGGTGTCACTGAGAAACAAGCCCACAGTTCCTACTTCAGGGATCCCTTTGAGATTACATAGGTAGGTAGACCTCACCAACAGTTTCCTATAAGAAAGTGCTGCTGCAAACACTGTGAGGTCATTCAAAGATGCGATAAATGCTCTCCCTGTATTTGAAGGTTTGTTATTGCTAAATATGGAATGCAGTGACTCCTCTTCTGACTCTTAATTTTTCTGATTCCAGTTCCACCCTCAAATATATATATAAAGACAACAGTAAGATATAAGAGTAATTAATGGCATCTGGAGGGATTGTAGGATCCTCCCCAGAGATTTGTGCACCTTAGTATTGCACCTGAGTTTTCAAGAGGTTAATAAAGAGAGCCAGTTTGGTGTAGTGGTTAAAAGCATTGGGCTAGAAACTGGAAGACTACGAGTTCTAGTCCTGCCTTAGGCACGAAGTCAGATGGGTGACTTTGGGCCAGTCATTCTCTCAGCCTTAGGAAGAAGGCAATGGCAAGCCACTTTCAGAAATGTTGCCAAGAAAATAGCATGGACCTATACAGGCAGTTGCCAGGAGTCAAGACTGACTCAAAAGCACATTAAAAAAAAAAAAGGAAAAACATTAAAATAACATTTTGCAGCAGCTTCCAGGTGTTAACACTTGAACCCCACTTTTAGGTAAGAGGAAAAGTCAAGATCAGAAGATTACCATCGCCTCTACAAGTTTTTCAGTGCTGATCCTGTTTTCATAGGAGTTAATTTCTCATCATCTGTGCCACAATTCGTGAAACCCTATCATTTAATAAACACTTTTTTAGTGAGGTAAGACCTTATCCTGCCTGCCATATTTAACTGCCATCATTGAAAAGATAATTATAAATGTTTTGCGCTATGGCATAGAATTCCAAGACAAAACATAATTATTTTGGAAGACATCAAGTAAACATAATTCCACTTCAGGGAAGAAAGGCTGTGGCTATACTAGATAAGCTGGCACTATGACATTAACAGAACATGTTAATCTACTTCTCAATATTTACTTTTAAGTATCCCAAATTTAAAATCGTGTATACATACGATCATTGGAGCTCCTGTGTTCTGAGCAACAAGTGTAGCTATCACCAAAATATCATTTCTTAATTGACGATCATAATGGCGGGAACCGTGTATAAGTAAATTCGTAAATGCTTCCTTCAGAGCACTAGGTAAAACAATGTAATTCTGTATTTTATTATATATGCTTTTTCTAATTGAAAGTATAATATAATCTCCAGATACCAAAATTCTAAATATTCTTTTCCTTCAACTATTTGATTGTAACTGAAAAATTCAGTAGCTGAATATCTCCAAAGAGTTTAGTATTACAGGTAGTCCTCGCTTAATGACATTTGTTCAGTGTCTGTTCGAAGTTACAACAGCACTGGATGAATGATACTTACAGCCGGTTCTTGAAGTTATGGCCGTTGCAGCGCCCCCAAAGTCACATGATCAAAATTTGGGTACTTGGCAGCCTGACCGCATTTACAAGTGCAGGGTGTGCTTCAATTCCCCCCACCCACCTCTCTCTCCCACCTCTGTCCTTTTGGCCACCCTGCACTCAAATGTGAGGTCCCAGCCTAATGACAGCGCAGTTCTGGCCTAACAAACACAACTGGGACTGCCATCACTAAGCGGTGCAATCATGTTGTTTTACAATCACTTTGCTTAGTGATGGAAATTCCAGTCCCAATTAGGGTCATTAAACGAGGACTACCTGTACAGTAAATTAAGCTCTTTAGTGATATTCAGCTGCTAAACTCTTCAGTTATCTATAAAATAGTGTAAGACGAGTCCTGGATCACAGGAATCCAGCATGCTGTTTTGCTCAGAGGCAGCTAGATGCATCTAAAATGACCAAGTTTGAAGGCAACCACCCAACCACTGTTCCTCTACTAGTTTTCATGTAAGTAATTTAGAGAATATCATTTACCTATCATTACGAATACAGTGGTACCTCGGGTTACAAACACCCCTCCTTACGAATTTTTCGCGATACGATCAGCTCTGGCCCCAAAAATTTACCTCGCCGTGCGACCTCCGCCCTGTGCTACGAACCGGATCCGCAGCCATTTGCCCTGCTGCCACGTGGTCGCGGCTTCCTGTGGGCGAGATCGCGGTAGCAAGGAGACGTTCGGTGAGGCTTGTGGTGTGTTTTGTGGCGTTTGGAAGGTTTTTGGTGTGCTTGTCAGCATGACTCCAAAGAAAATGCAGAGCCGTATGTATTTACATTGAACCTTATGGGGAAATTGCCTTGTGGCGCGACCAAATTCGGAGGGCGGATTAGCCGTATTTACATTGAACCTTATGGGGAAATTTGCCTCGCGGCACGACCAAATCGGAGGGCGGAACGGATTAACCGTATTTACATTGAACCTTATGGGAAAATTTGCCTCACGGTGCGACCAAATCGAGTTGCGATCAGAGTCACGGAACGGATTATGTTCGTAACGCGAGGTACCACTGTATTTAGTGAATTTTACTAATCTCCTCTTAAAGGAAATCAATGGTCATAATTACATTTTGTGGGGGCAAATTGCTTTAGATATGCCGTGTAATATAGCTGTGCTGGTCCTATGGAGTTGACTGTATTGCACTGTTATCTGGGAGGGTTTTAATCCTGTTATCTTGATGAAGTGGACAGGCTCCTTAATGTTTTGGGTGCAACCACCTATGGCTTAGATCCATGCACCTCCTAGTTGGTCAGAGTTTCCAGTAGGGGGCACGTGATTGATCCATGTAATGGTGAATGATTCCTTGAGAGAAGTAGTGGCCCACCCCCTCCTCAAGAAGCCATCACTGGATCTAGCAGATTTGGACAATTTTCATCTTGTCTCCAACTTTCCATTTTTAGGCAAGGTTGTCAAGAAGGTAGTCAGCCTACAGCAACAAAGCATCTTGAAAGAAATAGAATATCTGGGCTTCTTCTAGTCTGAATTCAGACCTCTTCATGGCCTTCAATACCATCAACCATGCTATCCTTCCATATTGACTGAGGGAGTTGGGAGTAGGAAGCACTGTATTATGGTGATTCTCCTCCTTGCTCTGCAGCCAATTCTAATTGGTGTTGGTGGGGGAAAGTGGTCTAGTTCTATACACTTTCTTTGTGGGGTGCCTAAGGGCTCTTCCCTCTCCCTGCTTCTTTTTAACAGTTACATGAAGGTGCTTGGCAAGGTGTGCAATATCATCAGTACACTAATGATACTTAGTTAATACCTCTGCTTCTGGCTAATCAAGTGAGGCCATGTAGGTTCTATCCCGGTATATGGAAACTGAGGAACTGGATGGAGAAGAACAGACCCCGGCTCAACCCTACAAAGACCAAATGGCTGGAGGTTTCTGTTTCCCCGGATCCTAGAACAGAAGATGATCTTTGGTTCTAGATGGGGTTGCGCTACCCCAGTCAGACGCAGTGTACAGTTTGGGGGTTCTTCTGAACTCAAAGCTGCTGCCTGAAAAGCAGGTGGCAGCTGTGCCCAAGAAGACCTTTGCACAACCTCACTTTGTTCTTGGATTGAGAGGCCCTGCTCATTGTCATTCATGCCTTAGTCATCTTCTGGCTGGACTACTGCAACATGGGACTGATATTGAGGACCATCCAGAAGCTACAACTGGTCCAAAATGCAGTTGCACTGGTAGTTTATGGGTCTACCTTGGTAGACCCATGTAACACCACTATTCCATGAGCTGTAGTGACTTCCTATAGGCTCCTGGGTGCAATTCAAGTTGCTGGTTACACCTATAAAGCTTTACATGGCACATGATATGGGTTATTTATCAGACTGCCCTTCTCCAATGGTATCTGCCCATCCCACATACTCTAACAGGATGGGCATGCTGCAGGTTCCTTCTTTGAAGCAATGCCAACATACGGGACCTAAGAGGTGTGCTTTTTGTTGCAATACCTGCCCTGTGGAGTCCCCCCCCCCCCCCCCGACATATAATTGGCTCCAACCCTGCTGGCCTTTAAAAAGCAAATGAAAACCTAGCTCTTTCCTTGAACATTTGGCAAGGATAATTGGAGTTGCTGTCCAGAGGATGCAATAAATTTGAGTCCCTGATTACCAATTAATGGCTGTTTCTTATTTTCAACTGGTATTGCTTATCTTGTTTTTATATGTTTGTTCTCTGGTTTATTATATACCAAACTAATAAAGTTGGGTGGCCGCATACTGTAAATGTTATACAGTAAAGGTTTAGAAGACAGAAAGTACTTTGCCCTTAATCTATTAATTTTAGTATGTTAATAATGCAATACACCATTTATTATTCTTATACCTATAAATAATTCAAATAGTACTAAACTTTAGTAAAAAAACACATGTTCTTTCTTTTTAAAGTATTTTAGAAATACAAGATAAAAAATGGCAGCTTCTAATTTAAAAACTAGCATGTAAAATTTGAGTTCATATGTAGTATTTTAAGTACACTCAACTGTACACATTCCAAGTTACTGAGCTGATCAATAATTTCTTCCTTAGAGGTTTTTTCTAATAAATTCCAAAGGATTTCTGAGGAACGGAATAGTAATTGCCCAGAGGGGTCAACATCATTCAGATGAGAGCATAATATTCTTGGTGCTTGAGCTTTCATCATAAGTTTGCAATTTGCTTCTGAAATACAAAAGGATTGATAATTAGCTTGCTTCGAATTGCCAGTATTTTACTGAATAGGAAAGCAAAACAGACAAGGAGTAGAAACAATATTTTAAAAATATAAATCATACTAACCAGAAATGGAAAGATGTTGCAAAGTTTTAATGATCCATAATTTCTCAGAAAGTTGATTTTCAACTAGTGTTAGTGATAAAACCAAAGTTTCTGCTAAACCTCCTAATTCTACAATCTGCTTTTTATAGTTTGCACTTGTAGGTTGATAACCTGTATTAAGAAAAATTTGAAGATGTCCAACAAATTACTTTAAGGCAAACTGAGATTTTCTGATTTTATTTATTTATTAGATTTATATCCTGCTTTCCTCCAGAAATTCAAGGTGGTATACACAGAATACACTTGTTCAATTTTTTTCCCACAAGAATCCTGTAGATCTATTCAGGCTGAGAGAGAATGACTGATCCCAAATCACCCCATAAATTTCCATGTCTGAGAGAGAGTTGAACCTGAGTCTTCCTAGCCCTAGTTTTAACACCTTAACTACCACACTGCCCTCCCAAGCATTTAAAAGTATCACTGACAGTAATAATTAACTTAGTTTTCAAATAAACACATTTATAAACATTTTATATTAAAGTTGGGCAGAATCCTAGAATTGATAGTTAAATTGTGTCAGAATAAACAAATGTGTATTTAATTAAAACCAGACTATTATTTCTGATATTACTAGCTTTGATTAAACAAGAAGTAATATATTAAGCTTGTTTATTCCTTAAAGAATAGAATGAAGGATAATAGTGGAGAGGGGGACACGTACAAACATAATGCTGAAAGCAAATCATGACTAAACTCAGCAGCCCTATACACATTTGCTTCATTTATACAGCTGTTAGCCCTTCAAGGTAGATCAGTTCAGGAAATGGGCACCACAAGAACTGTTGGAACTCTATTTTATTGTTAAAAGGTATAACAGAATCTTGAAAGCCTGATATTCCCTCTTCCCACTGTTATACAAAAGAGAGTCAAGGCAAGGCAATCCTGAGTTTATTTCTTACTCCTTCTTCCCTTTCAGGGCTAAGCTGGTATTTATGTAACAGCTGTTAAAATTCCTTCTTCAAGGTTACCATACTCCATACTCTTCTACATTAGCACTAATATAGGGATAGTTAGAACTTCCTATACTGAGAGAGGACAACTAAATAGGAATTTGGGAGTTGGATTTCAGTGTATTCCAGACATCCACACCATTAAATGTTTAAATCATATGAAATCCAATCTATGAAGAACTACTCACAAGTAGTACTTTCATACAGATCTCTGGATTCAACCCCAGAAAGAAAGCATAGAGCTACTCCAAGAGTACAGCCCTCTTTCTGTATGTAGCCCTATGTACAAATAATGTGTCGATATAGTTATTATTTTCCATGCAAAAACTGTAACCATAGGAGAAATCTTATTAAGGTTCATGTGCCAATTAATTGTTTCATATTAGAATTGATAACCAAAAACATTGTTGATACTAGAAATAAGGAAATGCCATTTTGTAGATGAGCTGCATATTGCGCATAAGTGTAGAATTATGAGTATTTATGACTATCCAATATATGGATTTTAAATGGGAATGGGACTGATATATTACATTTAAAATATACCCAATAACTTCTTTAGAGATAACTGAATTTAACAAGATATGAAGATAAGTAGTGCAGTAAACTAAAACTCAATTTTATTATTTTATTATAAACATAAATAATAAAAGTGTTTGTGATCTAATTCAGATTTTTACTCAAAATAAGCATATCTTCATAGCAAATAAACAGTTGTTGCATGCATCTTTCTCCATCACAGTCCTAGTATATTGTGTGAAATGGGTATTTCATTCAGGCATCTGAAGGCATTATGGCCTGAAACACATTATTTTATCTTGAAAAGGATGGGTCAACCATATGATATTCCATATGAAATATCTGTGTCCTACATGATTTTAAACCTATTTCCTTCAATCAACTGTTTGCTCTCTCATCTACCACAGACAGAGGATGTTTGCATTATTTTATTCAACACTGGGATAAATTGACTACATTTTATTAAGATATACCAAAATATAAAATAACTCTTACCTTCAAATTCTTTCACTGATGGATCAGCATGGTAAAAGCTAATAATGCACTTACATATTTGTATTCTTATTTGAGAACATGGCACTCTGATCAAGTAACCTGAAACAACAGGCAAACTGTAATATAGCTTTATGACTGATTCTATTGCATGAGTTTTATTCACTATATGAACATAATATGCATTTCTTCTCAGTGTTTTATTAAAATGTTTTTGTTTCTAGACCTAAGAAAGAAGAGACTGCCTCACTATAGTAATATATTATATTATTTATATAATTATATGTATGTATGTATGTATGTATGCATGCGCGTGTGTGTGTGTATGTTCCACACACAGGAACAGCATACACTGAACGGCACAACCAAGTAGGTGGCATTATGTACAGGAACATCTGCACAGCATATGGGCTAGACCCCCCCCAAGTCCAGATGGGAGATTCCACAGAAGGTCGTGGAGAATAACAGGGCTAAGATCCTGTGGGACTTCCAGATCCAGACGGACAGGCAGGTACTGGCTAATCAACCAGACATCGTGGTAGTAGACAAAGACCAGAAGACAGCGGTAGTGATAGATGTAGCAGTGCCAAGTGACAGCAACATCAGGAAGAAGGAGCATGAGAAGCTGGAGAAGTACCAGGGCCTGAAGGAGGAAATCGAGAGGATGTGGAAAGTAAAGGCCAAAGTGGTCCCAGTGGTGGTAGGAGCACTCAGGGCCATGACTCCTAAGCTGGGAGAATGGCTCCAACAGATCCCAGGAACAACATCAGAGCTCTCTGTGCAAAAGAGTGCAGTGCTAGGAACAGCTAAGATACTGCGCAGAACCCTCAAACTCCCAGGCCTCTGTTAGAGGACTCGAGATTGAGGAAGACACATACCACCCATAGGGGTGAGAGGGGAATTTTTTTTTTTATATATATTCATATTGAGCCCTGAGTCATTGAGAGTTGGGCAGCATACCAGTTTAATAAATCATCATAATCATCATCAATATGCACTAAACACATCAGATGGAATTTTCTTTTTTACCTCTTCTCCACTTTTCATCAGCAGTACTGATGGAAAAATATAAAACAATTCTAAACAGAAGCAAATTCTACTCTCAGTACTGCCATCCCCAATTTGGTGCTTCCTAGATGAGTTGGATTACCACACCCTTGATGCCCAGTTAGCACAGCTCACAGTGCCTTTCCTAGTAATTTGAGGAATGCAGTTTTAGTTTCTTTGGGCAATCTTCCTTGAAATGCATAACTTAAAAAGTTTAATTCTATTACAATGTGCTGCCTCTTATATATGGAGTAATCCAAAACAACTAATCACCTCTGCAATATATCAAGAGAATTCTGGTACAGAAATATGTATCAGGAAAGTATGTCTACATCTAATATTACCCAATTGTGCAATTGATTCTTGAACTTCTTTAGCGTAGTTTACTTCATCAGATAACTTCTTTTTGTAAAATGGTAACCTGCAGAATTAAACATACCAATTATTACAGCTGCATTTTAAAAAGCATGAGAGAAATAATGATAAATACTTTTTATGATACGAGTACAATTTTCATGAAAAAATAAAAATAATTTTATGTTATTTCTAACTACTCTGATTTCACTTTAATATTGTGTAGATCTGCCAGCTATATACAAATGATTATAAACTTGAATATCCTATTATTGTTACATTAAATGGAAAACAAAAATAAAAATATTTCATCCAAACAAACTTAAATAATATACCAGTCTAGGTTGTGCACTGTTAATACCTGAGATTAAAAAAAAATGTAATTACACTTTAAATAATCACTATTTACAATTCTATTTATTGTTGAAAGGAGCACTGTTCATAATATTCAATAATTAATATAAAGGGAAAGTGAACCTGATTTTGCATGTACTCTTATCAGAGCCTAGATCAGGCCTGCACAACATACGGCTTGTAGACTGCATCCAGCCTGCCAAGCACCCTTGTACAGCTGCTGGCATGTTTTTAAAAAGTAAGAAATTCACTACCACCACTGCTCTAAACGATGCACTATCGAGTGCCTCCAAGACTCATTGCTCTGTCAGTCATTGAACAGCTGATCAACATGCCAAGTATTCCTATGCAGCCTGTGATGATTTTTAATTTATCAGTGTGGCCCTTTCCCCTCTACAAGTTGTGCAGGGAACTTGCCTATGCTACAAACTAAGCCCCACTGAAAGACATACACTTTTCAATAAGCAAGCAAAATATAGAGCAATATATGCTCTACTTTCATTTCTGTGATCTTAATATAATCACAAGACTATACTTCAAAACATGTGTGTGTGTGTACTTTCTTGCTGAGTTTATATGCTTCTCTAATCACTAATGACTATGACTGGCATACGTATCCAACATAAACATTTTGATATGCTACTTAAAAATGATGCTATTTCATGATGGTTGGGGAAGGTGGGAATGGAAGGAATATTTACTCTTTTAAAAAATTTACTATTTCAAAAAAATCCTGGTCAGTATTTTCCAGTCCATTGCTTCAATGTCCTCTCAGTCCCTTTTTGTTAGTATTCCATTTTTGTTTCAAGATCAGAAAACAGCATGATGTCAGTAAGGTTTAACTGTTACCCAGGATAAACAAGGCCACCAAGCATAACATAATCAACTGAAATGCAATGGTTCTTTTTTTCTCTATCACAAATGATCCAATTGATTACTTAGGGAAGAGGATGGGCAAAACAGTGTCCATCCAGATTTCACAAAGAAAATTCTCTGCATCTCTCATTATTGGCCACCCTGGCTAAAGCTTCTTCAAGTTGAAATTCTGTAATATCTGAAGGACCACATGTCAGGATATTATTATAAAAGACAGTTCATCAGCTATTACTATTGCACCAGCCACTCCTGAATACTAACTTTCAGAAATGCTAGAGTAAGCAAATTTAAGGCTTGAAGTACTTATGATCTTATTATCAAGTTTTCACTAAAGAAGTAAATATTCTCTTCTCAGATGAACTCTCTCATTACTTTTTCTAACAATGAACATTAACTGTTCCATAAACTGCAACAAGTAGAAATTAAGCCTATCAGGAAGGCACTAAAACCTGGTGTGCAAATTGTGTGCTGCACAAAAACGCAATATAAGGGGGATGCACCAGTGGCAAGCTAAAAAAAAAAAGAGGAGATACAATATCCACAACAGGTTGGCCAACTTCATATACACACCACTCATATGCCACCAAAATCGTTGACCCAACAGGCCCCCACATAATTATAATTACATTTAATAAATTTTGAAGATAAAAAATATTGTGTTTGCAGGGTGCTAAGCAGAATTCTGCACAAGGGCACCCTGTATGCTAGCGGCGACCCTGCCTATCAAGACCTATAGTAAGTTCCTAATATGAAGTAATTGTCTGCTAGGGGACAAGCCCATTGGATAATCTGATTCTCAGTAATCACTTTACTGGGGGACTGATAAGAGGCATATTGTTTGAAACACATGAGTTGTCCACCTTGAATGTAATGCCATTAATTGTTGTTGTTGTTCAGTTGTTAAGTCGTGTCCGACTCTTCGTGACTCCATGAACCATATTGCGCCAGGCCTTCCTATCTTTCACTGCCTCCCTAAGTTTGCTCAATTTCATGCTCATTGCTTCAGTGATGCTATCTAGCCATCTCATCCTCTGCCGTCCTCTTCTCCTTTTGCCTTCCATCTTTCCCAGCATCAGGGTCTTTTCCAAAGAGCCCTCTCTTCGCATTAGGTGACCAAAGTATCTGAGCTTGAGCTTCAGTATCAATCCTTCCAATGAGCAATCAGAGTTCATTTCCTTTAAGATTGACTGGTTTGACCTCCTAGCAGTCCAGGGAACTCTTAAGAGTCTTCTCCAGCACCACAGTTCAAAGGAATCAATTCTTCGGCGTTCAGCCTTCTTTATGGTCCAGCTCTCACAGCCATACATTACTACTGGAAAAACCATAGCTTTGACTATGCGGATCTCTGTCGGCAAGGTGACGTCTCTGCTTTTTAATATGCTATCTAGGTTTGCCATAGCTTTCCTCCCAAGGAGCAAGCGTCTTTTAATTTCATGGCTGCAGTCTCCGTCTGCAGTGATCTTGGAGCCCAAATAAATGAAGTCTGTTACTGCTTCCATTTCTACCCCTTCTATTTGCCAGGGATTGATGGGTCCAGATGCCATGATCTTAGTTTTTTTAATGTTGAGTTTCAAGCCAGCTTTCGCACTCTCCTCTTTCACCCTCATCAAGAGGCTCTTTAGTTCTTCTTCACTTTCTGCCATTAGGGTGGTATCGTCTGCATATCTGAGGTTATTGATGTTTCTCCCTGCAATCTTAATTCCGGCTTGTGATTCTTCCAGCCTGGCATTTCTCATGATGTACTCTGCATATAGGTTAAATAAGCAGGGTGACAGCACACAGCCTTGTCGTACTCCTTTCCCTATTTTGAGCCAATCGGTTGTTCCATGACCGGTTCTAACTGTTGCTTCTTGGCCTGCATACAGATTTCTCAGGAGACAGGTAAGGTGGTCTGGTATCCCCATCTCTTTAAGAATTTGCCACAGTTTGTTGTGATCCACACAATCAAAGGCTTTTGCATAGTCAATGAAGCAGAAGTAGATGCTTTTCTGGAACTCTCGTGCTTTCTGCATGATCCAGCGAATGTTGGCAATTTGATCTCTAGTTCCTCTGCCTCTTCGAAACCCAGCTTGTACATCCAGTAGTTCTCGGTTCACGTACTGCTGAAGCCTAGCTTGTAGGATTTTGAGCATAACCTTGCTAGCATGTGAAATGAGTGCAATTGTGCGATAGTTTGAGCATTCTTTGGCATTGCCCTTCTTTGGAATTGGAACATAAACTGACCTTTTCCAATCCCGTGGCCACTGTTGCGTTTTCCAAACTTGCTGGCATATTGAGTGCAGCACTTTAACAGCATCGTCTTTTAGTATTTTAAATAACTCAGCTGGAATACTGTCATCTCCACTAGCTTTGTTGTTAGCAATGCTTCCTAAGGCCCACTTGACTTCACTCTCTAGGATGTCTGGCTCAGGGTCAGTGACCACACCAGCATGGACATCAGGGACATTAAGATCTTTCTTGTATAGTTCTTCTGTGTATTCTTGCCACCTCTTCTTAATCTCTTCTGCTTCTGTTAGGTCCCTGCCTTTTTTGTCCTTTATCATGCCCATCTTTGCACTAAACGTTCCTTTGATATCTCCAATTTTCTTGAAGAGATCTCTAGTCTTCCCCATTCTATTGTTTTCTTCAATTTCTTTGCATTGTTCATTTAAGAAGGCCTTCTTATCTCTTCTTGCTATTCTCTGGAAATCTGCATTCAGTTGCTTATATCTTTCCCTTTCACCCTTGCTTTTCGCATTCCTTCTTTCCACAGCTATTTGTAAAGCCTCATCAGACAGCCATTTTGCTTTCTTGCATTTCTTTTTCTTTGGGATGGTTTTAGTTGCTGCCTCTTGTACAATGTTACGGACCTCCGTCCATAGTTCTTCAGGCACTCTATCAAATCTAATCCCCTAAATCTATTCATCACCTTCACTGTGTACTCACATGGAATATGATCTAAGTCATACCTGAGTGGTCTAGTGGTTTTCCCTACATTCTTCAATTTAAGCCTAAATTTTGCAGTAAGAAGCTCATGATCTGAGCCACAGTCAGCTCCTGGTCTTGTTTTTGCCATCTGTATAGAGCTTCTCCATCTTTGGCTGCAAAGTATGTAATCAATCTGGTTTCGGTATTGACCATCTGGTGATGTCCATGTGTAGAGTCGTCTCTTTTGTTGGAAAAGAGTGTTTGCTATGACTAGCTTGTTCTCTTGACAGAACTCTATTAGCCTTTGCCCTGCTTCATTTTGTAGTCCAAGGCCAAACTTGCCTGTTATTCCGATTACTCCTTGACTTCCTACTTTAGCATTCCAATCCCCTATGATGAAAAGGACATCTTTTTTTGGTGCTAGTTCTAGAAGGTGTTGTAGGTCTTCATAGAACCGGTCAACTTCAGCTTCTTCGGCATCCGTGGTTGGGGCATAGACTTGGATTACTGTGATGTTGAATGGTTTGCCTTGGATTCGCACTGAGATCATTCTGTCGTTTTTGAGGTTGTACCCCATTACTGCCTTTCCCACTCTCTTATTGACTATGAGTGCAACTCCATTTCTTCTAAGGGTTTCTTGCCGACAGTAGTAGATATAATGGTCACCTGAATTAAATTCACCCATTCCCGTCCATTTCAATTCGGTGATTCCCAAGATGTCGACGTTCAATCTTGTCATCTCATGTTTGACCACATCCAGCTTGCCTTGGTTCATGGATCTTACATTCCACGTACCTATACAATATTGTTCTTTACAGCATCGGACCTTCTTTTCGCTTCCAGATACATCCACAGCTGAATGTCCTTTCGGCTTTGGCCCAGCCACTTCACTCTTTCTGGAGCTACTTGGAACTGCCCTCCGCTCTTCCCCAGTAGCATATCGGACACCTTCCGACCTGAGGGGCTCATCTTCTGGCGTCATATCTTTTAGCCTTTTAACATTGTCCATGGGGTTTTCTTGGCAAGGATACTGGAGTGGGTTGCCATTTCCTTCTCCAGTGGACCACATTTTGTCAGAACTCTCTGTCATGACCTGTCCGTCTTGGGTGGCCCTGCACGGTATAGCTCATGGCTTCACTGAGTTACACAAGCCCCTTCACCACGACAAGGCAGTGATCCATGAAGGGGCATGCCATTAGTACTACCTATTTATTTGCTTGTTTATTTGATGTATATCTTGACTTTCCTCCCAAAGGCAAGGCAACATACATAGAACTCCCTCGTCCCCTTTCTGTTCATCTATTGCAACCATCTTATGAAACAGGCTAGGCTGACAACTTGTGACTGGCCCAACATCACTGAGTAGCTTGAGATTCAGATGAGCATGAATCTGACCCTGGGCTTTTCCAATCCTAGCCCAATACCCTAAATCAGTACAATGTACTGGCTGTGTGGCAATTCTTCTGAGGACAATCTGAATGGACTGCACTGAAGAAAAAACACTTAAAAGATATTTTTAATAGTACTAAAATGTTTAAAACATATAGTAATAAGCTTTGGTTAATCCCTTTCTCCTTAATCCCCATTAAATAGCAATGCAATATTTAGATTTTACAGCTGCATTATTATAACAAGTGAATATTTATATGCCACTATGTGGCAGCAAAGTTAAACAATATAAATGGAGGGGAAAGCACAGACATAATCTTAAATATACTTCAGGATTATCTCATTACACCTGAAAAATTCAATCTGAGAATTCACTCTGTCAGTAAACGCCTTTAGCACTTTTAATAAGTAGATTTACAAAGATTCATATTATTTGTGTTCTGCCCTTGTGGATTAGACCTGATGGAGATACTTCTTCACTATGTTTCTTATTGCCCTTTGTATTAAGATGTCTGAGGAAAATATATTGCTGGTTTGATTTAGATTACTGCTAATCAGCCAATATTTTAAAACATTATTTTCTTTTTAGTAATTATTTCAGCATAATGAAAAGGTGTGTTATCTTTAGTTAAAGCATTCATAAAGATATATTGTACTGTTGCATCCCCCAACCCTTTTGTATCTAAACTTTGAAATAGACAATATCTGAACAAAACAATCTAAACAATAAAATATTGACTGAATGAATTAAATCTGTTAAGCATAACTGCAAGTACCTCCTTTTTTACTTGCAACAGAATTTTAATCTAAAACATCTTTGAAAAAATCAATTTATCAGCTACCTATATAAATTACAGAATGGCTAATACTGAGATCCTACAAATGTTTACTAAGAGTGATTGATTGTGTCTGAGGAAAATTAACACAGAATTGGTGTCTAAGAATGATATGCAGAACAACAACCAGAAATTCCTGGTTAACTAGGTTCGTAGATATTTGATGTTGGGCTAATTGAATTATTATAATAGCTAATAAATGTATTGGGTTTAATGAACCAGGAATACTTTCTATTTATTTGTTTGTTAGATTTATATCCCATCTTTCATTCATTTTATATGAAGGCTTTTTTCCCCATGAAGCTGATACAAAGATTGTATATTTCTACAAATTTAGATAAAGATTTTATATGTCTGTTAATTTTTTTATAATTGAAATATAAAAATCATTGAGGGTTCTCTTTTTCAAATTAATTTTGAATGAAATGTAGCATGTTAAATTCATGTTGACAATAATCTTGGCTCAGTTTATTTAAGGCAATCATAGATTTGTGGGAATTGTGTTTTCCAATACCTAAGGTATAATAACATTCTAAATGCTGAAGTGATAATGCTTTTGTTAAAATGAAACTAAATGCAAATTATTTGTGGCCACTAAAACTAGAAGACTAGTTAGTATCAGAATAAAACAGAAGCATTAAGTACTTACCCATACAATTTAAGGATTTCACATGTAGTTTCTATAAAAACATTGTCCAGCTGAATTTTCTCCACACATAAGTTTAAAATTTTAGAGATGTATGCTAAATCATTCAGTGGCTTATAATGATTACCAATCAAGGAAAATGGTTACAGGAAAGCAAAATTAGACATAAATAATCTTTTAAATAAAAAAAAATGCAACATCTCCAAACTTTAGTTGTAAAATTAATCACAGTTGTCATGTTGGCAGCTGTGCCAGAATTCTAATAGTAAAAAAGGATAAATAAATCTTTCAGAGTTACTTAACCTTAGGTCTCTGAACTTTAGGTCTTTTCTCTCCAAACAATATTTAATAGTTAACGAGAATAGCTGAGCAGAATCTCAACTCTAAAATGTTGTTAGTGGCTTCTAAATTAGCCAAAGTACAATTCTCATTACTCCCAGACAGCAATCAACAGGTCACGCTTACTGGGGATTGCACATGCCATAATCTGATATATTTGGGGTGTGCCAGATTGGAAGAGCCAGAGCCAGACTAAGCATATTGGTTATACAATGGCAAAATAAATCTAGATTGTATGATGTTCTCCTGTTGCCAATTATGAAGTAACTACATACAGTATATGAAATTCTGTACTATGCACAATATACAGAAGTAGATTTTATTAAAATTATAAGAATTTAAAAATTACTATATATCTAAGTTTCACAATGTGTAATTGTACATCTATCAGATAATGCAAGCAACTGAACAGAGAAAGCAGATAGGAGTTTGCCGGTGAACAGGAGGAAGACACAACAAAAAGAGGAAAGTCACCATAGAACTGGATGTTTTGTGGGACTGTGTGTTCAGATGAATGTAAAGGATAAATCTGGTGAGGCAGCAATCAACACTACTCAGACTCAAGAGAAACGTTATATAAAACAATTCAGCTGCTTCCCAAGGCTACCAAAAGAATGACCAAATAACTGTTAACGTGGACATGAAGAGTTTAAACTCTGAACCATAAAGCACTTACTACACTGCACTATACAGGGCAAATAATCTCTTGTGTGTAAGGCTTCATTCTTGTCCTCAATTAAGATTTTAAACTAATCATGTCTGGGAATCTTGTGCCAAGTTGGGCAAATTATTGAATAGAGAGTTAAGCATCTGGAGAGCTGAAACGAACTGCTGTGTTTTGATGTAAAGCCTCACAACAACAGCTGAAAAGGTAATCTCCAGAGTAACTGCTAACTGCAACGGTGTGCCTGAAAATGCCCACTGTGGATCACTGAGTGACTGCTTTCTATTGAGTACACGGAGACTGTAAGGGGAATATAAGCAAGACAATGGGAGTTTGCTAAAGGAATTTGGCAGTGCACAATAGGACTGACAGAAAACAACTCTCCAAAAGATAAAGAATCATATAGTACAAAGGAGAAAGCCCAGTGGATGAAGGTTACCAAAAGTAAGAAACATAGAAAATATTCTGTAGCCTTGGGTCCAGAAGAAAGAGGCTCTGGGCCTTCAGTAGGAAAAACACACACACACTGCAGGACAGAAGACAGGAAGTAGGAGCCCCGAAGGGCAGAGGGGATGCAGCTGTGTCCTTCAACATACAAAAAGATCTGTGGCACTTGGCAACTTCATTAGTATGAAGAACTGAAATAAATGTGTGCTGACTGGATCTACCAGCCTGTGAAATGTGCTGCTTGGTACCATAGGTTAGAAACATGACATGGCAGCTGCCAAGACATATCCCATCCATCGCTGATCATCCTTTATTGCTAATCCACATCAGGACAAGTAATACTGCAAAGAACAGTTATAGTTGTATCATGATAGATTTTGAAGATCTAGCAAAGAAGTGAAAAAACCTGCATTCTCAGCCATCTTTCTACTTCACAGAAATGTACTAGAACAGGAGAGAATGTACAGTATTACAAGTGAATTGATACAATGACAATAGTGTCAGTGGGAGAGATTTAATTTCTGGGACTATGTACTGAATGCTGGGCATTTGGCCAAAGAATGGTGAGCTTGACCAGGAAGGCTTTAAATCAGATCCTGCACATGTATTTGGACAGAAAATCCCTAAAATAGACCTCAGAGGAAGATATGTGCACTGTAGAAGGACCTGGGAGCATTGATGAAATGGAGCCAACTAAACCATTCATGAACAAATTAGAAAGAACACTGGCTTATAAAGTTCATGGCCTTTTTTGTGGTCTATACGTTAATACTCAGAGTATAGAAATGAATAAAAGTCTGAATTGCATGGACCAGCTTTGGTTTGGAGGCTTAACACATCTTACCAGCTTGGAGGATTGATTTCCAGAAAACTGACAGACCACTCCCAGAATGGACAGATTGGTGTGGTGTACAGGAAAAATGGAATGTTGCAATATTCCAATTTTTATCCATATAATTTTATACAATGATTGCAATCAAATTTAGCAAGTAAACAAACTATGTATCAGTGTAAAAATAGCAAAATATTATTTTGTCTTTTCCTCTTTATGTTTTTGGCTTCTAATTTTGCATGCAATAAAACAGGAGAAAAGGATACAATTCCATGTTCATAGTGTTTTGTAATCTTCTGACATGCTTGGATTTGTTCTTCTATATTCTTAAGAAAAAAAGTAGAGTGAATGAAACAGCAAAAGGCAACCATGAACAGTGCTTAACATTCTGCAACACTTTGCTATTCAAGGAGACAGAAGACTCAATGTGTCATTGGCACTGCTCTACATCTCTTGTGGCTTTGTGCTTAGTTGTGAGGAAAATATGTCACCAGTTTTAAGTAGTAAGCAAGACAAAGTTACTATTTTGCTTACCATGCAAACCCAATCCTGTAACAACTACAGCACATATGTATTTGCAATCATGCTAGAACTAAAAAGAATCTTCAGGATTTCTGTAAATGCTTACTCTGTACAATATATACAGAATATATGATTAGCTTTAAGTTCTACTGGAATAAACAGAAATAAGATTTATAGTGTTCTAATTATACTTACTGATTTGGTTTCTTCAAGCAATTTGGTAACATGATTAAGATCCACAGATTTGAAGTGATTACCCTAAAATATTCATTTAAACAAGATTTTAATCATTAGTAACTATGAATGTAACAGAGCTCCTTCCATTTCCAAACTGTTGACCTATAAATTCTGAAGAGAAGCTTATTTCTATCACTTTTAATCAATGATATTTAAAAATTTTACATGTTGTCTCTGGGTACAAAATTCAAACAGAGAATGGCTTTTGGTTGCAGAGATAATTATGAAACAATTCTTGGTAAAACCATGGAAGTTAAGCTGAGGAGCTAAAGGATTAAAGAAGATTTACAATAATAAAAGGATGGGGCTACAGAATATTGACTTGCTCTTTATTGCTGGCAGAAATAGAATTATGCATAAGAATATAAAGATAGATAGATAGATAGATAGATAGATAGATAGATAGATAGATAGATAGATAGATTTTAACAACCAATAAACTGAATCCAACTCTATTTGTTCATTCTTCAAGAGATTTATCAGGATCTTATTTTGAGATAAACGACAAAAAGCCTTATGGCATAACTACAAATTTATACAGCCAATAAGTTTAATTGATTTGCATCTGATGAAATTATCTTGCACTCTATGAAAGTATATGACATAATAAATATGTTAGTCTTAAATTATTAAAACACTTCATTGTTTCTGCAGTAACAGTCTAGCATGACTGCTCATCAGAAAATTAGCAACTATAGATAGTCCTTGAGTTACGATCATTCATTCAGAGACAATCGTTGGAAGTTATGATGGCACTGAATGAAGGGACTTATGACTGCAGTCACACGAACAAAATTTGGGCACTTGGCAACCAGCTCACACTTATGACAGGTTGCGGTGTCCCGTAGTCACGTGATCGCCATTTGCTACCTTCCCAGCCAGCTTCCCAAAACAGTCAGTGTAGAAGCTGGCAGGGAAGATCATTTCCTCCTTGCTCACACACTCACATGCACCCCACGCCCTCCTTCCCCAGCCTCCCTGCACTTGCACACAGGCACGCACCCCATACTCTCCTTCCCTAGCCTTCCTGTGCTCGCATACATGTACGCATGCCCCCCATGCCCTCTTTCCCTGGCCTCCCTGCGCTCACACGCACTCCGCACACTTTCCCTGGCCTCCTTGCACTTCTACGCACCCTGCACCCTCTTTCCCTGGCCTTCCTGAGCTTGCACACATGCACGCACTCCATGCCCTCTTTCTCTGGCCTCCCTGCACTTGCACACACCTCACACCTTCCTTCCCGGGCCTTCCTGAGCTTGTGCTGCATCGCAGCACCCCCCACTTCTCCAACTTGTGTGCAGCCTGCACCAGGCCTCTCACACACTCCTGCGGCACTCCCACGCTCCTTACCTGGGACTCCCTCCACTTTCCACTTAACAACCTGCGCTCTTGGGTCACTACAACAACTGGGACCACCTGGATTGCCGTTGCTAAGTGATGCAGTCACATGATGTCCTTTATGACCATATCGCTTAATGACAGCAATCCCTGTCCCAATTACAGTCATAACTTGAGAACAACCAGTATTTGAACAAGATTGCTGTCATCTCTAATAGCTGGATTTCATGTTTCAGTTAGAATGACTCTAATCACGCTATGTTGTTGAAATATGTCTGAATTCCTCATACATATGCCAGAGGTCTTATTCCAGGATAATAACACTGAAGTAATCTCTGATCTTTATGCAATCAAGGGCAAAGCTCTCTGCAATTTTTGAGCACAAAACAGTATGAGTAAATCAAAGTTTTCAAAGTTTTTTCTTTTTCTTTCTTTGCATTTTTTATTCTTTCTATCTTTTTCTGAGTTTAATTTGTATTTGCTTTTACTATTGTACTTAAAATCTCTAATAAAAATTAAAATTAAAAAAAGTTTTCAAAGTTCTCACTAAAGAATTCTAGGAACTAAAACCTAAATTTTAACCTATTTTTACTACAAAATACATTTGATCAGAAATCACAGTTGTAACAAAAATAAAAGTGCTTTTAGTCATATTAAGAAGATAAGAACTTAAATAACCATCACCTAAAGATAGTTTTTCATACTTTTATTATGGTACACAAACAGAAGTCAAAGAAATTACATGTCCCTGGAAAAATCTGGTATTTTCCATATACTGTAAGTCTGCCCCCCACCGATAACTAAATGTCTGTGCTGGGCAGGGCTATGCATTTGATTGGTCAAAATGGAAGTAAAGCTTAATATTTTGTAAACGTGATGTTAATACCACTGTGAAACTAAAGTAAATAAAAATATGTTTTTTTCTAATATTACGTCTTATTTGACTAATGGTTTAGAATCAAAGGATAAACAGATCTTCTGTCCTAACATCTCTCAGAAACTATTCTATGTACTGTAATATCTCTGATGATTAATTACTTTGTCCTGCATCTCCCCTAATTTCATCAACACAGGTTTTTGCTGAATATAGTTGTTTCTGTTGTATAATATTACATCCACTATATCACTAAACTCTATTTCATGTTCTTAATTCTTAACCCTAGAAGGCAAAAAATGGGGTATAAGTTAAAAATATATGAATAAAAATAAAATTAAAGTAAAAATAAAATTGTTATGATCAGTAAATTTATCTTCAGAAGAACCTAACAAAATATTGTATTATGAATTAAGAACAACCAAAGAGCTTTAGCCATGTGTAAGGTTAAGTAAACACAGTTATGTGTAATTTAAATATATGAACAATACCCCATCAACTGGATTAGCTCCTATTCATTTTTCCAGTCCAATTCTGGAGAGCCATTTTTGATCTTAAGGTATTCATCGCTCAAGCCCAAAATAACTAAAGCACTATATTCATGTGTATTTGCTTGGATATACAAGATGCTTGGACATCTTCAGATTAGAGAAAGGCTTTTCTGAAAGTTAGTGCTACAGCCCTAACAAATGGTCTCAGTGTTTGAAAGAGGGGACTGGTATGCTTTTTAAATACCATTTTACAATGCAGTCCTGTGCGGGATTTATTTGTAAGTACATATACAAGAGTATTGTTTTATAATACAATTCTATACCTGTATGCTCACATTTAAATTCAATATAGTTATTTCTGTCCCACAAAAATCACTATTGATCCTCAGTCTGCTTGTGCATCAACCTGCCCATTCTGACTTAGTATTTTTAGTTTGCGATTTTAAGGCCAAAGCCTTGGCCAACCCCCTTTGGGTTCCCATATCCTGCATAAGTGCAACCATACGCAACCAAAGTAAAAGTGCATTTTCCTTTTATTTACCCGTGCCTAAATTTTCTTCCTCTCTCTGCGGTCTCTTTTGGGTCTCCTCAGAGCAGAACTTGGATGGCGTTCCCATCAGAATTATTCCCAGGAGAGAGAGAGGAAGCCATTGTCAATATCCTTCAGGCAGTTTTAAACGCAACGAATCCCTCTTTGATTCAAAAGTACAAAACCCCCAAACCCAAGGGGACGCTTGCTTTTCTGCCACCTCTTGCATTTGATCGGATGTTTCGCAAGGTCAGCGACCCCGGCCAACGGCTCAAGCAATTAAAGGAAGCGCCCCAGAGCTGAGCGGAAGGCGCGGGAAATTACGTGGGAAGCCCCATTACCGCCCCTTTCTCTCACCTGCCCAAGGCCGTTGCTGAATTCGCTGCCCGAAGGTCGCTCCAGCCAGGAAGAAGAGGACGGGTGCTTTTGTTTCTCGCTGACGGAGGGAACCAGGAGACTCGGCGAAACCTCCGGCCGGGCCGGGGATGCCATGACTCCGAAAGGCTCGGCAACTCAAGCTTCAGTCGCGTCGCCGAGAGTTGCTTTCACCGAGGACAACACAAGCCGGGCGCCGTTGCTATGGGAGCGAGAGAAGCCGGCTGGCTTTGGGAGTCCCGAGGGAGGGACGGGAGGGAAGGGAGAGGAAAACCGAAGAGAAGATAAACGAAGGGAGGAACGCACCCTGGAATATAATAGCAAGGCCAAGGCCTTCAGCGTTGACGCTGGGTCTCCTTCTCTTTGGTTAGGGAAGAGGCCGTAGGCTTCAACCCCGGAATCGTTGGCCTCTCCCACCGCCTCACCTGCTCTGTTATTTATCATACGCTCTATGAGGACCCTGAGCCGTTAGGGTTAGGGTGTGATAGGTTTGCGGAAGGGAAAGGCCTTAGCGGATCCACAGTCCTCCGAAAGTAGGCCTCCTTTCGAAGCAAAGGAGAACGCTTATTGCTATAAGGAAATGGCGCCGAGACGACATTACCAATAATACTGTGGCCTTTAAAACTCAGGCACCCCGGGTGGCGTGGAGCTGAAGAACCACCCAGTAATTCAAGCAAAGCAAAAAGCGTGTATTGACTCTGTGTATGTGTGTGTGCGCGCGCGCATGTGTGTTTCAAGTCTTTTTATAGGGTACAGAAACAAATGATACATTAGGTATATGTGATACGTCAGAAACCTAATAAACAATAAAGGACATTGATTACCCATGAGAGTTGAACAATAGAAAACATTGATTACATATAACATTCCACAAGTGGCAAATTTATGGGTTACATCACTCTCCCAGCCAGGATTGTATCTTTAAAACTTGCAAGTGTATTCAAGGACTTTTCAGAATACACTATTGTTTAGTTGCTGAAAAGGCAAGTTATCTTATAAAGAAATAGCCTTGGTCCAGAAGAAAAACATGCTTTCCCAAAGTTAGAAAAGAGGCCTAGACTGCCTTGTTAAAAATGCTAATATCACCTTTATTAAAAAAACTAATAATGAAGCCTAAAATTCCAGGTAATAATATCCCACCATTGGTTAGTAACGAGTGATCTTAGCAATGCCACCAAGGGCTTTAAAGGCGAGAAAGGGTCATCCCAGCTCTCTGGATGCTGTTGATCCAGTTCCAAATAGCAGCGCTCAGAAATGCAGGCCCGCATACAAATATGAGAAGTTGTCATAATTTTTATAAGTATTTGTGCAGCCAATGTTTTTTTTTTTCCCCCAGCTGAAAGCCTTTATGAGGAGAAGTTTCTATGGAAGTCTCAAAATCCCTGTGATTTTGATTGTGGAAAGTGACTTAGGACAAAATGTATCCTGAAGAGAAATCCCTGTGCTTCAAGAATGTTAAGATTTCCCTACATATAACATACATATGACCATGTCAGTGTTTGCTTTGTCCTTAATGCTGATTGATTCATTTTCCTGAATAGCTTCATGGCACGTCAGCAACACCACCAGGTATATTCAGAAATGTTACATAGTGTATTTCCTTTCTATCGCTGTTCTTTAGACATTCTGTTGCTTCTGGCCATAAATGTAAGAGGCCATGATACACCTTCTATCCCTTACAGCAGGGGTCCCCAACCCCGGGGCCGCCGGTCTGTGGCCTGTTAGGAACCAGGCCGCACAGCAGGTGGTGAGTAGCGGATGAGCGAGCGAAGCTTCATCTGTATTTACAGCCGCTCCCCATCGCTTGGATTACCGCCTGAGCTCTGCCTCCTGTCAGATCAGTGGTGGCATTAGATTCTCATAGGAGCGTGAACCCTACTGTGAACTGCACATGCGAGGGATCTAGGTTGCATGCTTCTTATGAGAATCTAATGCCTGATGATCTGAGGTGGAGCTGAGGTGATGATGCTAGCGCTGGGGAGTAGCTGCAATAATAAATCAATTACTTGCAGACTCATATCAAAACCCTATCATGTAATGGGCTTGAATCATCCCGAAACCATGTGCTTGTTGTTTTGGATGATTATCTGCTCTTTGATCATAAATAAATAAATGTGTGGTTGGGTCCATTGTGTATGTCAGAAATAACCTTTTTGAGCTATGGACACTTTTTGAATTTTGAGACCGAGTTGTGGTTACCCTCACAAAATGGCCATAAAAGGGACTGCCTTATTCACAAAATGCTGCCATATTTAGCTGAAGGAAAGTTCCCTAGGATACTTTATACCCCCTCTACTATGTATTTTTTCTGAGCATGAGAATATATGTCCAAAGTAACCACTCTGGGCTACTTACCACTCTAATCTTCTGTATGTTTCTGAGGGTACCTGTAGGCCTACATAGAGTCCAGAGGTATTTTTGTAAATAAGGATGATGCTAGAGGAGGAGTAAGGAGTTTAGCAGATACCAAAATGGACACACTGGTACCCAAAATGGACACACTGGTACCCAAAGAAAGCAAAGAGACAAAAGACCAGAAGATCACAATCATCACCAGCAATCATCACCCAGATAAGCAAAGGTTACCACCAGGCACACAATCAAGCAGCAAACATATGCCAATCAAAGAACTACCAGAGGAGCAAAACAAACCCCCCACCCCCACCAGCACTGGCAAGGCAGGCCACAGCACATAAATAGAGAGCAAACCCCAGCCCATTTTAGCACTGAAGATGTTACCTAGCTGGTAATGCAAGAAAAGAACCAAGCTCAGAGAACCCCAAGGACTCCACAATCTGCAAAGGCTCTAACAAAACTATGCCAGCAAATCTGGAGAATGGTACAGTAGCCAACAAATTGGAAGAAGTCAGTTTACCTACCAATACCAAGGAGAGGAGACTTAAAAGAGTATGGGCACTATTGTACAATATCCTTAATTTCACAGGCTAGCAAAATAATGCTTAGGATCATCCAACAGAGTTTACAGCCCTATATTGAAAAAGAGATGCCAGATGTTTAAACTGGCTTTAGAAAAGGCTAAGGTGACAGAGATTGTATTGGTGATATGCTGGTTAAGTGAGAAAATCAAAGATACCAAAAGGAAGTCAGTATGTGTCCCATCGATTATAGAAAAACCTTTGATTGTGTCAATTATGTCAAGCCGTGGAATGTGCTTAGAAAAATGGGAATCCCAGATCATCTCACTGCTCTCATACAAAACTTATACACAGGTCCGAAAGATGAGTGTAATTTTAAAATTAGAGGAAGAACAACTGGGAGTATGTTGATGACACTACTCTGTAGCTGAAAATGCAAATGATCTGCAAGCTTCAGGAGTAAAGTCAAGGAGCACAGTGAAAAAAATGGGGCCAAGATTAAATATGAAGAGGTCTAAACTAATAGCGACAGGTATAGCAACCAGCTGTAGAACTGACAATGCAGATATTGAAATGGTGGATAGCTTCTGCCTTTTAGGATCAGTTGTCAGGAATAAGGGAGCCAGCAGCCAAGCAATATATCACTGACTAGCATGTGGTAGAATAGTGATAAAAGCCTTGGAAAAATATTCAAATCCTGTTATATATCTGTACTTACAAAAGTCAAAATCACACAGGCAGTGGTTCTCCTTGTGACATTCTATGGAAGCGAAAGTTGGACTTTGAAGAAGAAAGATAGAAAGAGTATTGATGCATCTGAATTTTGGAATTGGAAAAGACTCCTGAGACTATCATGGATAGCCCAGAAAAGAAACAAATGGTTAATAGAACAAATCAACACAGAGGCTCACTTTAGGTACAGATCACTAGGACTATCATATTCAGGGACCATGGGGACAAGCCTTCTCAATCACCGCCCCTCTTCTCTAAAACCACGTTCCACTCTATCGTTTTTTAGAAAGCTATTGAAACCTGGCTTTTTGGGAGAGACTGGGAATTGATCAGCAGTGACAGGAACTCTTCTGCTATAGATCAGATGTTGTAGTTATTTCTTGGGGCACTGTTGCTGTGTTTTGTTGATAATGATGGTTTTTATTTTCATGTTGCATTTTTTTTGTTGTAAACTGCTTTCAACCTTGTTATATTGAACAGCATATAATCGATAGTAAATATTTTTTTTAAAAAATGCACATTGAACTTCTATAAATCTGTGTTCCACAAAGGAAGTTTATTATGATTGTAACATCACACGTGTTCAAGAATGTACACCGATTTCAGAAGTTACACTGATACAGTCAAACAGACACTAAATGTTAAATAAAATGCAGTAGAATCACAAAACAATTTATCTGTCATAAATTCAAACCTAATGTACTCTCCAGATACAGTAAACAAATAACAGTCAATTAAAAGGGTTGAGAAACAGTAATCAAGACTCACAATTTAAACACAGAAGGAAACCAACCAACCATTTACAGTTATGAAAAATTAAAGTTCAGAATTAGTTTTACAGATGATTTTGTTTTCACTGCATAGAAATATTTTGAATGGCATACATACATTAAGGAGCAGTAGAGTATTATAATGCATTGTAATGAGAAATAAAGTTATATTTTTAGAAGAAATTGAAAATATTTGAAGTTTTCTAAAAATATATAAACAATTTATATTTATTATATGGCTTATACCCAATTCAAAATATATGGCAATTACACTGGTTTCGTTGAAAATATTGGGTTATGGGTGTGTGTGTGTGTGTGTGTGTAATGGCCTAGCTTAACAGTGATCTTGGTCCAATATACTGCAACATATGAATACAGTATTATGCTTGTATACTTCCCTGTGTTTCACAAAGCATAATGGAAAATTTCCAGTGTGTTTCTGTTAGATCCAAATTGGGGGGGGGGACCCCTGTAGTCTAATTTACAAGATATAATAAGTCTGTAGTTTACTTGACGATATTATCTTGTAAGTTTTTAGGTCAGATATAATGGAAATTAATTTAACAAGCCTTGGAAGTTGTTATTCTAGTGCATGATATGAGAATAATTAGAAGTGAAGGGAAAGGAAGGGGGGAATATGCAAGCACAAAACTCATCCTTAGTCAAACACATTGTGGTAAATAGCTTCTGAGCAGGACCCTTGTCTTAATAATTAACATACACTTATGTACATTGTGGAAATTAAATCTGAGTATCTAGCAAAAGTATTAACTCTAGGAACACTTTGGTTAATTTGGAGTCATACTAGTACAGTCTGTTGTATCTGACTCACTGCGAACTGTATAAATTGGGTTGCAATCCTGCTGCTACTTTGCATGCTTTTAAGGCATATACGTATGAAAAGCAGTGTACATTTGTGGACTGAAAATTGCAGATGAATTGCAGTCAATATGCAGTAAAATTCTATGTAGCATATTTATATCTCAATGTTACTCCTCATCTACTTTATCTAAAAATACAAGTTTATTATTTGGAATCATTTTTAAAATAAAAGAATCTCTCTTTAATATGAAAAATAACTGCTCTTAATTCTGTAAGAACACTTTCCTTAAAAATTTCTGTGGCACAGCTTTAAAATATTTTCAAAGCATTTACAGCTAAGTGCAATATAACATCACTAATCAAAGATCCCGGACTTGCAGTACCATTTGTAGAATAAGTATTTACATTTCTTGGGGCACATAGTGATAAATTCCCTTGTGGGAATCTGAATGTAGGAAAACAGCTCATAGAATCTAGTCAATCTGAATCCAAATATATTTATTTAGGAGACAGTCTTACTGAATCCAGTGCAATTTACTTACTAGTGTACACGGGATCAACAATTTACTAATAAATTTCATTGGAAATTACATGGATCAAAATGTACTCCACTGTGAATTTTATTTATTTAAATTTGTTATAGCTGCCCAACTCTGATGGACTTTGGGCTGCAGAAATGTTCCTTTTCATTTCAAGCCAATGGACCCTGAAAAATTCCTGTTGTATCTTGTAATGATTGTGGATACCTAAGATTACATAGTGGTCAAAAACAAGGCAGCAGTGATAGTTGTTATATGTGCTTTGCGTTATGTTGAGGATTTAACCAGGTTTAGCTATTCCACACTGGATCAGAAAAGGAAGAGACAAAATAAAAGGTGTTTGGTGGACCACATCTGAAAAACAATCTGATTTTATGATCAGATTTTATAATCAGTTCCCCTTTAAAGCGACCTGTTTAACTGCTTGGGATCATTTTTGTAATTTCCACTTTTTAGAGTTTTGACTATTAGGATATTCTAAGAAATCAAACTAATTTGTAAGAGTCTAGCCCTTTTGGTTTCATATAAAATTATTATATGTTAATTGCTATTTCCCACTTAATATCATTCCTACAACATAATAACTATATACCAGCCTAGCAGAGTTATAAATTATGGCTGTGCACATGTCAACAATGATTCAGAAGTGCTCTGGGCATCATGTGAGCACAGCACCTGCTCAAACCTGAAAAAAGATGTTGCTGCTTTAAGGAATCCAGTCCTGCTTTATTAAAAAACAAAGGGAAGCAAATTAAACAATCCTGTCTCTCATTTGTATGAACTTCTACTCTATAGCTACAACAGCAAGATCAGTGTTGCTTTTTATTCTTGCTGGTCATACAAATACTAGCAAACAAGTACTGGTTCTTAAAGATAGAAAGGCCATTAAATGTTTTAATATCTACTAATTGTTACAAAAAGCATTTACACCCTGCAAATCTAACATAAAGTACTCTGATGATAATTCAAAATAATAATATGTTCCACTGACTGCAGACTCTAACATAATATAGAAAGTGATGGTGAGCAGTGAATACATTTTTCACATACACTTGGTATTCTGGCATCAGTTGAAAATGGCTGAGAAGAAACTAGATGTGATGTTTACTAATAGGTGCACTTACTAACATTATTTTATTGGGGTGATAATGAATGGGCATAGTAGGATTCATCTTTATTTCCCCAAGTGCAATCCTGGTAAAAAATCCCAATAGGCTTACTACTTTCTACTACCATTTTGCTAAATTAAAAAGCAAAGAAGGAAGTTTCATTGTTGGACCCACAGATGGGAATAAAAAAATTAAATCTCCCCATGTAACATGGGCCTAATGAAAATCCCCCTTCCCCACGCCAAGCTAAAAATCAGCAATCCTGATGTTCTTTCTAATGACGTCTTAAGCATCATGTCTAGCTTCGCTTTTGGAATATGAATTTTGTTAATCTAACCAGACTCTCCCTAGAAAAATATTTGCACAGATGATGTACCATAAAACTACAGAACACTGTTTCAGATTCTTAAATGACTTAACAAATAACATTTATTTTGGCTGTACATTTTGAACACCTTCACTGCCCTTAAATGGCAATAATAGAACACATCTAACTAGTGAAGCAAAGAACAGTTTGGCAAAGAACAGAATAGTGATCCAGATTCTGATACTGAAAGTTCTAAAAACCTGCAACTGAAGCTTCAGTTTAGTTTTAGCAGGTTCGTTGAAGAAACTGATTTTGTTTTCATAAACATAGACATGTGCCTTTATAAAGCACATTTAAAAGATACTATTAATGTCACAGGAAACATTACAAGTAGCCAACGGTACCTCAATGTATTCAACAAGAATATAGTCTTCTATTAAATTCTGTTCAGTTGCAGCTTGTAGTTTATTTTCAATGAAAGACAGATGTTCCACATTCATAGTATCCTTACTATTAACTGTTAACTGTAACAGGTATGAAATGTCTCCATTAACTGAAATCGTTTTATTTCAATTCTGAGTGAAATTTTATGTGTGTGTGTGTGTGTGTGTGTGTGTGTGTGTGTGTGTGTACTATATATATATATAAATAAAAGGGAAAAAAGCTTGAAGATAGGAAAGCATAATATGTGAAATATGAATTTCTAGTCTAACAGTAATGCTATGTAGAAAATATGAATTCAATTTGGTAATCTGATAAATTACCAAATTTATCATAGCATAGGAGGATACAGTGGCGGCTGCTCTCAAAAATCTAACTTCTTCCTGTTTTATGTGTAACTGAAACAACTATTGGGTTAAACAGCCACCACTGTGTTTAGTTTAGACCTTCGCATGTAGTTCTGCTTCATTCTACCCGCTAGTTGCAATCCTGTGCTAATTTAGGTATCCAAAACCATAGGTAGGTACCATCCAAAATATTATAAAACATTGTCTAAGCTTTCAAGTTTTTTCCAGAATTCTAATGAGATGCTACAATAAGCAGATAATGAGAGAGAAGTAAGAAAATCCAAAAAGAAGACCAGATGTCTGCAAGTAGGTTAGTCTAAGATGGAAGTCGTGGATGAATGAAGCATGTTATGTTATCCCTAGCATTCAGAAACAAGAACAATGGCTGCTATTCCTAGCACAAAACACAATGATGAAGAACACACGCAGCTCAGGTTCAGAGTGTTGGATCCTGAGCATGCATTTTTCTTGCAGATGTTTCATTACCTCACTCACTCCCAAGAATCCAACAAAACACAGACTATTGGCTCTCAGTCTATCATAGCTAAATGGATAACTATTTACTTTGTTTCTAAATGTGATGTTTAACCTAACACCAAAGCACCTAACACTGCTTTATTATTATTCTGCCTCAATCCTCTTTATGGAATATGTTGCCTGATGAATAGTCCTGGAGAACTCAACAACTGCCACTTTTTGGTTGAGTTTTAATAAAGCTATTGCTCAGCTAAAGATTTCCTTTATGGACCAACAGTTATGATTGTTTTTTACACCTAATAGAAATTTATATTATTTAATTATACACAGTTATAAATATTAACTCTATAATGGCTCCCTTATAATTTTCAAACAAAATTTTAAAATATATTTCTGAGTTTTGAAGCAAGGAGATTCCTAGATTCAAAGCAGGAAAACTGTACATACTGTACACTTTTGTATTTCCCATTTTAGCAGGTAACTGCACTTTTGTTTTCCTTCTCCTTTTGGTGGGGGGGAGGGCTGTATTTTATCAGTGAGCCTGATGGCTTTACCTGGATCCAGTGGCAATGCTCCAGTCCAGTTGCACTGGTTGACTTTTTAATTTTCCATGATTTCCCAGTACATTTGGTTTGGGGTACTATATGAAATTTAAATGATGACTAGATTCAGCTACATCTTTGGCTGCAGAGATTGCTGGATCAAGGGGAAAAAAAGGCCAACAGTAATATCAACTGTCCAAAGATATCAGATACTGATGTCAAACTTTTACTCCATCTCCAGGCTAATATAATCAGAGCACTAAGAATGCAAGCCAGAAAGCAGGAGGAACAAATATGTAAAAGTTGCCACAGTAGGCTTATCTCTTGAAGGACTGAGATCTAAAATAGATCTAAAGTTAGTTTGAGCCAAGAAATAAACTTGGCTTTTATGACAGACCATGTCCACTCCAATGAATGGGCAGGGCCAGGATAAAGAACTTAGACTGGCACCTATCCTTCTGGCTTTTAGGAAGGCCTGAAGACTTGGCTATGCCATTGTCCCTAGGGTCCAGCAGGAGGGGTGAGCCTTGGCAATGGCTATATTAAACGGATATATGATTTATATTTACCGTCTGTGATTGTGTTTTATTGAATTTTTAATCCTGGTTTTAGGATAGTTGTATGCTGTTGGTTTTTTTTACTCTGTTGTTGTTTTAATCGTTGTGAGCTGCCCAGAGTCACACTTGTGAGATGGGTTTCTATACAAATTTAATAAAGTTTAAATTTGCTTCATTTAAAATCAACTGTAGTTAATATGATTATTAAAAACCCAAGGAATAATTATTTTATTAAAAGTTGCAATTTGCTGACAACTTTGAGAGGACTATACAGGTGTGCTTGTGGCTCTGGGGACTCTTTATTGAGTTTGGTATCCCAAGTGAAGCTACAACTAACAGTTTCTAAACAAGTCCACCCTAAAGAAATTTATTCTGAATAAAGTCCACTGAGTTCAGTGGAACTTACTGTCCTATAAATTTGTTTAAAACTGTAGTCTTGGAATGACAGGAGTGGCTTAAACAGTTTTACTTCCCAGAAATCAAATCCTTCAAAATGTTGTAGGTGTTTTGTATTATGCTGAAAATGCAATGTCTCCTTTCATCTGTATTGCTTATATTCTGATAATATCACTTAATGCCTGAGATATTTCAGTCTAAAATAAAACCTATGTTAAGTACAGACATTAAAAGGACAAATATTGTGGTAATATTTTCACTGTATGATCACATGACTGTAATTCTTTCTGGTGAGGGATATGAATCAGATCCACTTCCATCTTCTATAAATTGTCTTTTTTCCCATCCTCTTCTGATCTTTCTCAGTTTCCTATTTATACATGGTAGAAGCAAAATTACCTTACCCAGAATTACTATGCATGGCAAGACAAGTGCAAGAACAAAATTTGGTGGTGTGTAAAATCTGTAGCATTCTTCTTCAAAGGCTCTTTTCCATCCATAAATTAATACATGGAAAGTACTTATGAGAAGAGCGACGTATCCAAGTGTAGACTTTGAGATTTGAAGATAGGAAACAAATACAAATTAAAATGCTGAGATCTTGATTAACAGATATAGATAACAAACTATTAAAAGTTATTTACAAATACTAAACTAATATAAACATAGATATAAAGCGATTGGGTTTCCCCCCAAGTTATGGTATACAAATAGGCTGAACAAAAATTAATTCTGAACACGGCTAAAGGACTTGTGAACATACAATGAAAACTAGCATTCAGTATTCTGAAAATTGGTCTAATATTTTTTAGTGTGATGACCCCAATTAACTTTAGCAATTAACTAAAAAGAAGGTGAAAAATGAATGGAAACTTCTCGTATATTCAACTGGTAGTTGGAAAGGCCCAGGGGCCTTTCAAGTTTTGCTGGATTAGCACAGAACATGAGATATGCTCTACTGGTAGAAAGACTAAAGTGAAACAAGAAATAAAGTTTGCTTATTTGAATAAATGGTTATATACGGAAGGAGTTATACATAAAGGCCACCCAAAAATAAACAAATAAATAAATAATTAAAAAATAAATAAATTGGCAGGCACCTTCCATGTACAACTCTTATGCATGTCTGAAATGTATTTAGAATCCTTAGTTGGGCTGTATGATTTGTGATATTAGGGCACTGCAATGGAATTGTGAATATTTTAAAATAATATAAACAGTGGCATGGGGGGGGAGGTTAAAAACTGCCATCTACAAAAGGGGTGGAGCTTGCATTTCAACAATCTTGCATTCTCCTGTCTTGCCAACTTTGACCCTCTCCCTGTGCAGATGCTGTTGGGTACTGTATAAGTAAGGCATACGGAACTTTTTTTTGGCTTGAGGCCACACTGAGTTTTGTTGGTACATTGAGGGCTGCAGTGTAGCTTTTATCAGACCCCTTTTTTGTGATTTTAGTGAGTTTTCCTAAGGGATGAGGTGGGTGACTTAAGCCATTTAAGAGATCCATGTGACCTCTTAAAATTCTGCTACCCTCCTACTCTCATATACATAAAAGGCTGAAGATTTTCCTCTCCCATACACCATGGACGGCTTGGAAGGAAAACCAATGAGTTGCACTTTTTGTACCCTTTGTATAAACCCTACAATTGCTTCCTGTTCTCATCAGTGACAGAATTAAGTAGAAAAAAGTACTGTTCAATATCAAGGATTTATTATTGACGAAGCATTTTTTAGGACTGGTTTTCTACTGAATTAATTTAGATTCCATGATTACTTGTATGTTACTATTTAGAAAAAATGTTACCATCTCACAACCTTGAACCTTTCAGTACTGAATGCCTACTGAAGCCACTTGTGCTAGATTAGTTTATAATTCAGTATTTCACTGCAGTACACACCTGAATAAAACTGAATTCCCTCCAATTTAATGATCTGTTTACTGAAGGAATAGAAGTCACAGCCAACAGAGAAAGCAGTCCAAGGCTCATTATTCCAAAAGAGACATACATTTCAATTCGCCATACTTCTTCCTCATTCCAGGAATTTTCAATATTTTCACGGACCTGGAGAAAGACGAAGAGATTATGGAATTCTTAACATTTTAGGATATTAAAACACATTTATACAAAATTATTTAAAATTAATTGGAAGATCTGAAGGGCTTTAAAGTGTGCCCGTTGAATTATCATGAATGGGAGCAGATAGGAGAGAGCTCATTAATGATTATAAGGAGGCTTTAGAAACCTCAGTAGATCTGACCCTTCCCACATTTAGAAGGAAAATAAATTATGCAAACTAAGAAATTAGTTACAATTCCTCTTATTTTGAATACTACACACACACACACACACACATATATTCTTTGAATACTTCATATATATCTCTACATTGATTGTTTTGGAGTCAAGTGAGCAGTTTCCAGGAACAGGGTGAACATTACTGAAGCTAAATCAACTTGATAAAAAGAAATAATGTATTGGACATCATATATAAAAACAGGATTTACATGTTTACACGTATTATATGTACATGATTACATGTATTACATATATGTTTCCTGTTACTTTTATGATGATTTTTAATGCATATGCTCCTTTAGGTATGTCCTTTGAGCCTGTCTTTTTATAACTTATTATTCATCAAGTATTGCATAATTGGGAGACTTTATACATAGTATAAATATTCACACATTTAAAAACCGTAATTGAATGTTTCTTTTATATAGGTAGAAATGTCTAGGAAATTGTGGAGTCCTTGGGGTTCTCTGAACTTGGCTGTTTTCTTGCAGACGTTTCGTTACCTGGCTAGGTAACATCTTCAGTGCTAGAAGGGAGTGGGGTTTGCTCTGTTTATATATAGTAGCTTGCCCTGTCAATGTTGGTGGGGGTGTTTTTTCTCCTTGGTAGTTCCTTGATTAGGCTGTTGTTTACTGCTTGATTGTCCAGTGTAGATCCTGGTGTTAATCCCTGCTTATCTGGGTATTGATTGCTAGCGAGGAGCTGTTCTGTTCTTTTTGTTTCCTTTTTATTGTCTTTTGAATAGCGTGCAAATGTTGTTTATCTCTATGTGCCTGTTGATGGCTGACTTGTCTGAATAGCATGCTTCCAGGAATTCCCTTGCATTTTTGGATTTAGTTTGAACTAGGATGCTGACAGTTTCCTACTTGAAATTATGGTTACGTCTGTCCATGTGTTATGAGATTAAGGAGTTTTCATTGTGTCTTCTGACTGCTAATTGGTGTTCATGGATGCGCTCTGCTAGTCTTCTGCCTGTCTGTCCTACATAGTGGCTGTTACAGTCCTTACTTTGTATGTTGTAGGTGACTCCTGTTTTTTCTTCTTGGGCTACTGGGCCTTTTGGTTAACTTAAGATGTTTTGGAGGGCTTTAGTTGGTTTATGTGCTACAGTGATGCCATGTGGTTGTAATAGTCTGTTGGTTGTTTCTGAGATGTTTCTGATGTATGGCAGTGTTATCCTTTTCATAGCTTCTCTACTATTGTCTCTTCTCTTGTCTAGGAAATTCTATGCACCTTGCTGGACAGAGACAAGGTCAAAACCTGAAAGACGAACAGCACTTATAGCAGCTGAACTTCACCGTTATAGCATTGACATCACTGCACTCAGTGAGACCAGGCTTGCAGATGAAGGTTCATTACAGGAAGCAGCAGAATGACAGGACAGGTCTTTTACAATGGTGATATGTCAGCTGCATTTGCCACCTCCAATGGGGTGAAGCAGGGTTGCGTGGTAGCCCTGGTCCTGTTCAATCTGTTCTTCACTTGCATGTTGTCACATGCTGTCCAGAGTCTGAAGGAGGGAGTGTACATCAGGTACCGATTGGGCAGCTCTCTCTTTGACCTTTGCTGCTTGAATGCTGGGATGAAATGCCTCCATACAGTCATTCAAGAAACCCTCTTTGGTGATGATTGTGGAGTCCTGGCACACAAAGACAATGATCTATAGCTGATGCTGAACAAAAACGCTGCTATGCTATTTGGCCTGACTATTACTCTGAACAAGACTGAACTACTTTACCAGCCTGTGCTAAATACCAACCCCGTAGAACCAACCATCACTGTTGACAACACCCAGCTGACAAATGTAAACAGCTTCAAATACATGAAAAGCATCATCTCAAGTGATGGGTCTTTGGACAAAGAAACTGACTCCAGGATCAGCAAGGCCAGCCAGGTTCTGGGGCGGCTGCATACCACAGTGCTCAATCAACACAACATCCATATCTCCACAAAGCTGAAAGTCTACAGACTGTGGTTATCCCTTCTCTCCTATATGGATGTGAGTCCTGGACTCTGTTCCAAAGGCACATCAAACAACTGAAGAAATTTCACACGTGCGTTCTCTACTCCATCCTTGGCATTCATTGCCAAGACCATGTTTCCAACCTGGAGGTTTTGGATTGTGCAAAGTCCACCAGCATTGAGTCCTTGATTATCAGAGCCCAGATGCAGTGGGTGGGACATATCAGAATGGACGACTACTGTATGCCTCGCCAGTTGCTCTACTGGTGAACTGGAGTCTGGGAAGAAACTTTGAGATCGTCCACACAAGCACCTCAAAGACACTGTGAAAGAAACCCTATGCCACTGTGACATCCAGTCAAGGAAACCAGAAGCTGCGCCTGCTGACAGAACCCACTGGTGAACCCTGTGCTATAAAGCCTCCACTGGCTTTGAAGACAAGCACCACCAAAAACTGATGGAAAACTGTGTGTGGCATCACAGAATAACATCCGCAGTTATTACAACAATGATTTCCAGTTCCCCCATTGTGCTAGACTCTGCACTTCCAGACTGAGACTGCAGAGCCACCTCTGTGCCCACAGATGAACTGCCCAACACCATGTCTTCTTTGAACCTCAAGGACTGCTTATACATAGTATAAATACTAACACGTTTAAAAACCACAATTGAATGTTTCTTTCATACAGGAAGTAATGTCTAGGTAACGATCAACACAACTCAAATTATGAATAACACATGCAGCAATATCAGGGCATTCTGAATTACCTGAACCAAAAGGCACACTTTTCTTACCTGTTGATAAGCTTTATTTAAAAATAGGTATCGTTCTGACCTCCTCATAGGCAAGCAGAGGCTGTAAATAACGTGAACTGTCGCAAAGAAAAAACTAAGTAATCCAAGCTGTTTTCTACATTGCAGCCAGTTCTCTAACCAGGGTGGAAACAGTTTGTATTTAGTACCATAATAAAGTTGATAAGCAGCTGCCAGGAGCCCTGATAAATACACTAGAGATAATAAAGTAATTGCAACAACTGGCAATGTCTTGTTCACAATTTCAATAGGAATCTTATAAAAATCACTCTGCTGATTCCTCACATAAGGATGTATTACATCTCTAATAAAGGAATAGATAAAAAAGAAGGTGGCTAGGCCAACAGCCACTATTACTGGTCCCTTCCATAGTGTGAACAATTGAAGAGGTAAGTCTTCAATCTCCCTTGCAGATGATAAAGTGCCCAAATCAATAGGAATAAAATTGAGCTGACGAGCAAGTTCGATAATTTGTTGTCGAGCTTGAATGCTGTTACTGCATATGTAAACCTAAAACAAACAAACAAACAGTAACTGTAATGACTAAATAGTCAAACTAGAGTTTATATTTTCAAGTATGAGAACCCATTTCCTGTAATCACCTTTAAAAGTTTTAACTCAACTTTTCAGATATATTTCTCACTTGTAATTTAAAAAGACATTTGTAATTACGTTTATCTCTACTTATATAACTCAAGGATGCAAAATGTGTTGCCCAGGGCCACACATAATTCTCCCAAATCCTGGATGTATCCCTCAGAGCCCCTCCAAATATTGATATTTAAGGAGAAGTTATTAAATACATGGGACATAACCAGTAGACCTGTGAACACTCTGAAAATGATTTGGAAGAAGTGTCATTCAGGCATACATCTTTTTTTTCTATACAAGTCTGAAAAAGATCCTGCTCCTTTAATGAATGAAATCATTACAACCGCACATCTTTAATCCTACTCTTAAAGCAGCCACATCTTTTTTTCAGACTTCTATGGAAGCATGGAAAAAGACTTATATGCTTTACAGTAAGGAATAGCAAATATGTGCTGCGCTCATGCAAGGTCCAAAGCCATTTCTTTTTAATCATTTTCACAATATACAACAGCCCTACTAACCACATTAATTGTACTTTAATTTTAATTAAATTGAATGTATGTTGTCCAACCCTCTTTTGCTCTGGCCTTATTTATTTTTTTGATTGTGGACTGATGAGCCATTCCAAGGCCAAATGAGGCTCTCAGCCAGAAACTCTCCTCTGCTTCCTGATAAAACTGAATACTAAAGCTACTATACCATGAAGATGAGAAATAATTTCATTTTGTAGGTAGTCTCATATGAAAAATTACAGCATTTTGTAACAGAGGCTTCAAGTGGTTTCTCATTTATTTATTTGATAGTTGATTAAATAAATTATTTCAGAATTACATCTGCTAATTTCTTAAAATTTGGACAATAACTGTTTTTGAAAATCTCTTATAGCATCCAAATACACAGAACACCTCTGTGCAAAGCTAACTGGGATAAAAGCATTGGGTCTGTCCTGCTTTGTTTCTAAATATCTGCAGTATTCTGCTAACTACAAATTTCTGGTGCTAACAACTGTGTAACTTCTTTGGCATTTGATGTTTTTACTGGTTTTTACTTGGTTTTACTTCAGCAATACCAGTTACTTTTTATTGCCTTGACACAGAGAGCACTGTTTGCTCCATGTGCTGAATGAAATTTTGAGTGGCAAGAGAATGCTGTCAGTGTGAACAATAAAGAGAATACTTTCCTTATGCCATTGTTTTATTTGGGAATATATAATAACAAGTTGATTATGGGTATTAAAGGAGGCATTCACGTTTATACATAACTCACCTGTCTGCTTGCATCTTTTGGTCCTACTTGTAGTGCCCATGCTGAAATAACATTGAACCCTTTGACAACAAAGGAATCTGGGAAAAGGGATGCCAAGTACTCTGCATTGGATTCTGGATACTGGTTAATTTTCATGTTGTTGCTGACATCGACAAGGATTTTACCAACAAGTAGGTGCTTGAGGTCCCACAAAGCTGCATAGTGTTCTCTGCGTATAGCAATAAAAATTATGTTTGCTTTTGCTACAGCATCTTCATGATGAGTGACATCAACAATATGGGGAAAGAATTCAGCAACAAATTTAGGGTTTCTGCTTCCTATTACCACGTGGAACCCACATCTGATAAGCCTAATGGTCAAGGATTTAGCGAAGTCCCCACTTCCAATTATGCCAACTGTAATCTTACTGGTGTCCTTGATATAATCCCTGCCATTTGGTAAGAAAGTTTCATTTAAGACTTTAGGACTTTCCATCATAGAAATCGATTCCATATCTGTATACAGAAATTGCAAGGATATTTTCTAAAAGAAAACAGAAAAACACATGATTAATATCCCACATGATTAATTTCTCACTGGTATATCTTGAAGCAAATTTCCTATACCAACTGAAAATTAAAAAAAAATCAGAATGGAATGTGACACTCATGCCTGCAGTAAGAAAAGCCTAATTCTTCTGCTCCAAGCTGGAAAGAAAAGCTCTGTTCTTTGTCTATGTATGCAAAGTAAAAGCACTAGAGAGCAAAAGAATTCAATAAACATCAACCCTAGCTATGAAAAAAAATGACAGAGAGAATTTATGGTAGATATGTGTATAAAGTTAAGTTTTCATGAGAAATCTGGGATTCTTCAAAAATACATTTGTCTGCCAAAGTTGGTTTCATCTTTACAAAATACACCATATCTAAATTTCATTTTTAAGCTGCAAAATAAAAATGGTAACTGATAAAAACAACACTATTTAAATTTGGGACCAGTGTTGCTACTGTAATGGCCAACTAGGACTTCCTACGTAAGTAGACACAAGTAAATTTCAGATTTTATACTGATGCTTCTGCTGCTGTCTAGCAGTGCAGATATGGTACCTCTAGAATAGGCTGTTTTACAAGACAGCAAAAAGTGTAATCTTTCTTTTTAATCTATATCTATATATCTATATATAGTTTTTATATTTTGATTATAATAGTAAAATCTAATATAAACTAAACGTAAAGAAGGAAAAGAGAAAAGGAGTAAAAAGTGCAAGGAAAAAGAGAGAGAGAGAGAAGAAAGAGAAAAATAAGAATATAATAAATATATAAAGAAGTGACTTCCAACATTCATCACAAGTATTAACAAATTTAGTGACTCTTCACCCCTTCTAAGGTTACCAACATTTATCTCCATTCCGTATCCCACCTCTTATCTATAAAAAAATCCATAAAACATCATCTTTTCAGTCGTGGTGTCAGCAGAAAGTCCATAAAGGGTTGCCAGAAGTAACAACATGTCTTGTTTTAACCTTTGCAAACCAACGTAAAAATGTAATCTCTGAGCCACATGTGGCCCAACAAGGATTAGATGCAGCCAAAAATCCAGCCCTTGCTCCCCAACTTTCTTCTGTGTCTACTTGCTACTGCATTTCCCAACCCTTTCCCACCACTTTGCTTTGTATCCTTTCTCTCTTTTAAAACCTGTCTTTCTCTCTCTCCCCCTCTATTTTTTCTGACCATCCTCTTTACCTTTTCCCAACTCCTGTCTGATCATTCCTGTTCATCCACTCTCTTCCAAACTCCCTTTTTTTGTAAAACAAAAAACCAGCTACATTTTACTATTATGGAGAAGACTATGATACTGATAGCTTCCTCAACTAATTAAAAAAATTGCACTTTCCCCCTTTTGAAATAGTAAGAAAACTTCCATCTGTCCCCTCTTCCCAAAAATGTATGCCTGCACTGTTTAATCTCTTCTACCTTTACCTTCACTTCCTCTTAGTCCAATCTGAGACTAAAATCGAATTGTCAGCACTGAAACTCTTACTATTGAATGTTGTACCACCATCTACTGGTGAACAAATAAACTCAAACTGTTTTCTCTTTTTCATTTTGCTAAAGAGATATACAGGGTTTGTATGTATATGATGGAAAACTTGAAGTAATATCTAAGATCCTATTCCTGCCTGTTTTTGGAATGAAGCTTTCAATATCCCATATAATGATGTATGTGACCTTTGATTGGAATTATGTACCTGTGTTGTATAAAATATAAATAAATACAAATATACTAGAAGATGGTATAATTTGTATATCAGACTTATTTCTGTTTACTAATTTCTGTTAACAGATAGCCTGTATATATAAAAGTAGGGCTATCATCCAATTCAAGCAATGCCAATTAAAAATACACATTTTAGGATGTAAGTGCAATGTAACACACGACAATAAGTCATGTTCTTACAGAGGTGGGAATCCTCCTTCTGTAGTAGTATCTATCGTTTGCAGTTGCTATAATACTTATATTAAAAATTTCTACAACAAGAAAAAGCAGATTCTTCTCAAAATTTGTAGTTCAATTTGATTACTTTATTACTCAAATGTTTTCCTATTTTTTTTTTTTAAAAAAGTGCTCTGTTAGGCCTGTGGAAATGAATCTGTCTTAAGTGTGACTTGCAAATCCAATTAACTTTTGGTCAACAATAATTTTGCCAAAGCAAACTGATGAAATAATATTTTGTCAAGCTAATGATGAGAAATGATGGTTAACTGCATCCCATGAGGGTGGTATTTTCAAACGTACACTGTGAATCTTTCTGCTGCTTGCTAATGTTTTATTAACAGAAAATCAGTTACTTTTATTTGCTCTTGAACAACTAACGAAAAGATTTAACATCTATAAGAAGGTTTATACATTTATACTAAACACTCTGTTCAAATGTTAAAATTATTAATTTTTAAGCTTCTTAAATTTTATACCATAGTTCTGTAATCAGAACATCTGAGAAATTTTCTTTAAAATATTAAAGTTCTAAACTGTTTTATTTGAAACTTCCCAACAGTGATACAATAGTTAATGCAATACTGTTTACTTAGTCAGTTTGCCACTTTTTAATTCAACAAAAAGCAGCGAAGGAGTTGCCAAAACCTACTGTTTGATTCAAACTTCTGGGAAAGCAATGCAGCAACAGAATATGAGAGAAAAGTATTGCTTTGCCACTAAATGCTTAAGATGAGCTTTACAGTAACAGAATTGTAAACAGGATATTTTAGGATAAGATAAAGGTCTGAATCCCCTTCATGGATCACTGCCATGTCATGGTGAAGAGTTCTGACAAAACGTGATCCACTGGAGAAGGAAACAGCAACCTACTCCAGTATCGTTGCCAAGAAAACCCCATGGACAATATCAAAAGGCTAAAAGATATGACACCAGAAGATGAGCCCCTCAGGTTGGAAGGTGTCCAATATGCTACTGGGGAAGAGTGGAGGGCAATTCCAAGTAGCTCCAGAAAGATTGAAGCGGCTGGGCCAAAGCCAAAAGTACGCTCAGTCATGGATGTATCTGGAAGCAAAAAGAAGGTCCGATGCTGTAAAGAACAATATTGCATAGGAACCTGGAATCTAAGCTCTATGAATCAAGGCACGTTGGATGTGGTCAAACATGAGATGGCAAGACTGAACACTGACATCTTGGGAATCAGCGAATTAAAATGGATGGGAATGGGTGAATTTAATTCAGATGACCATTATATCCACTACTGTGGGCAAGAAACCCTTAGAAGAAATGGAGTAGCCCTCATAGTCTATAAGAGAGTGGGAAAGGCAGTAATGGGGTACAACCTCACAAACGACAGAATGATCTCAGTGCGAATCCAAGGCAAACCATTCAACATCACAGTAATCCAAGTCTATGCCCCAACCACTGATACCGAAGAAGCTGAAGTTGACTGGTTCTATGAAGCTCTACAAGACCTTCTAGAACTAGCACCAAAAAAAGATGTCCTTTTCATCATAGGGGATTGGAATGCTAAAGTAGGAAGTCAAGGAATAATCGGAATAACAAGCCTTGGAGTACAAAATGAAGCAGGGCAAAGGCTAACAGAGTTTTGTCAAGAGAACAAGCTGGTCATAGCAAACACTCTTTTCCAACAACACAAAAGTTGACTCTACACATGGACTTCACCAGATGGTCAATACCGAAACCAGACTGATTATGTACTTTGCAATCAAAGATGGAGAGGCTCTATACAGTTAGTAAAAACAAGACCGGGAGCTGACTATGGCTCAGATCATGAGCTTTTTATTGCAAAGTTTAGGCTTAAATTGAAGAACATAGGGAAAACCACTAGACCACTCAGGTATGACTTAGATCATATTCCTTGTGAGTACACAGTGAAGGTGATGAATAAATTTAGGGGATTAGATTTGATAGAGTGCCTGAAGAACTATGGACGGAGGTCCGTAACATTGTACAGGAGGCAGCAACTAAAATCATCCCAAAGAAAAAGAAATACAAGAAAGCAAAGTGGCTGTCTGATGAGGTTTTACAAATAGCTGTGGAAAGAAGGAATGCGAAAAGCAAGGGTGAAAGGGAAAGATATAAACAAGTGAATGCAGATTTTCAGAGAATTGCAAGGAGAGATAAGAAGGCCTTCTTAAATGAACAATGCAAAGAAATCGAGGAAAACAACAGAATGAGGAAGACTAGAGATCTCTTCAAGAAAACTGGAAATATCAAGGGAACGTTTTGTGCAAAGATGGGCATGATAAAGGACAAAAAAGGCAGGGACCTAACAGAAGCAGAAGAGATTAAGAAGAGATGGCAAGAATACACAGAAGAACTATACAAGAAAGATCTTAATGTCCCAGATGTCCATGCTGGTGTGGTCACTGACCCTGAGCCAGACATCCTAGAGAGTGAAGTCAAGTGGGCCTTAGGAAGCATTGCTAACAACAAAGCTAGTGGAGATGACAGTATTCCAGCGAAGCTATTTAAAATACTAAAAGATGATGCTGTTAAAATGCTGCACTCAATATGTCAACAAATTGGGAAAACTCAACAGTGGCCATGGGATTGGAAAAGGTCAGTTTACGTTCCAATTGCAAAGAAGGGCAATGCCAAAGGATGCTCAAACTACCGCATAATTGCACTCATTTCACATGCTAGCAAAGTTATGCTCAAAATCCTACAAGCTAGGCTTCAACAGTATGTGAACCGAGAACTACCAGATGTACAACTGGGTTTCGAAGAGGCAGAGGAACTAGAGATCAAATTGCCAACATTCGCTGGATCATGGAGAAAGCACGAGAGTGCCAGAAAAACATCTACTTCTACTTCATTGACTATGCAAAAGCCTTTGATTGTGTGGATCACAGCAAACTGTGGCAAATTCTTAAAGAGATGGGGGTACCAGATCACCTTACCTGTCTCCTGAGAAATCTGTATGCAGACCAAGAAGCAACAGTTAGAACCAGTCATGGAATAACCAATTGGTTCAAAATAGGGAAAGGAGTACAACAAGGCTGTATACTGTCACCCTGCTTATTTAACTTATATGCAGAGTACATCATGAGAAATGCTGGGCTGGAAGAATCACAAACTGGAATTAAGATTGCAGGGAGAAATATCAACAATCTCAGATATACAGACGATACCACCCTAATGGCAGAAAGTGAAGAAGAACTAAAGAGCCTCTTGATGAGGGTGAAAGAGGAGAGTGCGAAAGCTGGCTTGAAACTCAACATTAAAAAACTAAGATCATGGCATCTGGACCCATCAATTCCTGGCAAATAGAAGGAGTAGAAATGGAAGCAGTAACAGACTTTATTTATTTGGGCTTCAAGATTATCGTAGATGGAGAATGCAACCATGAAACTAAAAGACACTTGCTCCTTGTGAGGAAAGCTATAGCAAACCTAGACAGCATATTAAAAAGCCCAGGCATCACCTTGCAGATAAAGAACCGCATAATCAAAGTTATGGTTTTTCCAGTAGCAATGTATGGCTGTAAGAGCTGGACCATAAGGAAGGCTGAGTGCCGAAGAACTGATGCCTTTGAATTGTGGTGCTAGAGAAGACTCTTAGGAGTCCCTTGGACTGCTAGAAGGTCAAACCAGTCAATCCTAAAGGAAATCAACCCTGGCTGCTCATTGGAAGGACTGATACTGAAGCTCAAGCTCAAGCTCAAGCTCAAGCTCAAGCTCAAGCTCAAGCTCAAGCTCAAATACTTTGGCCACCTAATGCGAAGAGAGGACTCTTTGGAAAAGACCCTGATGCTGGGAAAGATGGAAGGCAAAAGGAGAAGAGGACAGCAGAGGATGAGATGGCTAGGTAGCATCACCAAAGCAATGAACATGAAATTGAGCAAACTCCGGGAGGCAGTGAAGGACAGGAAGGCCTGGCATGATATGGTTCATGGGGTCACGAAGAGTCAGACATGACTTAACGACTGAACAACAACAACAAAGGTCTGAATAACATTATTTATTTTTTTAAAAATTGACTGATTATCTCCCTACCCCCTCGTCAATTTAACAGCATATTTTTATTATTTATATATGTTTGATTACAGAATATTTATGCTTTCATTACAGCCATAACTTAGGGCCTTTAAAATATGCACTGTATATTGGTCTATATGAGTAAAGACATCGGCTATAAATGTTGATGGTCAAAAACACTAGCAATTTGAGAAATACAGACTGCAACAGTATTAGCTGACAGTAAAGAAGTCTTATAAGAACTCATGAAAATAAGAATGGAAAGTTTGAAAAATAACATTAAACGAATATTAAACATTAAGAATATTAAACGAATATTAAACATTAAGAATATTAAACTAATATTAAACATTAAGAAAACAAAGGGAATGGTACTGTATCCAGTAAGTGATGATAAAGAAATGATAGCTGTAATGTGTTTTCTTGGGCTTAATAATAGATAAAGATGGACATCGTGCTACAGAAGGAAGAAGGCATGACTAAGTTAGACATGATCATATTTAAATTACCTAACAGTGAAAAACATGGCAAAAGGGAAAAGATCTTCCCACACAGTGAGAGAGAAGGGACCTAAGGCAACTCTTGCAGGACTGCATTCCATATCTCTGGGACAATAAAGGAGAATGTTGCTTTCTACATGCCAGAAAGATGGGCTTCTGATAGAAAGGTTATCTTTTAAAGACCTTTCTTTCTGATCTTCTCAGTTGTAATATAGAACTGTGATAGTTGGACACTGAGAAGAGGCAAAAGATCTTGAATTACAAATTTGGAATGTGGCTACTATGAATACAATGGATTTCAAGAAGACCAGTTTGTCAGTCCTGGACCAAATACAGCTGACTGCTCCCTTGAGATAATGATCAGCAAGCAGAAACTGACATATTTTGGGTATGTGATGCCAATGGATGCTGGACTATAAAAATTACTATAGTTGATAAAGTTAAGGAAAATAGCAGAAACAGCTGACAAGAGGTAAGGTGGATGAACAGGATAAAAATAATTACTGGAAAATCCTTGGAAAAGTTACAAATTACTACTAGAGACAGATTGAAGTGGTGAGCATTTGTCCATACAGTCACTTGAAGTCAATGGCACATAACAATTTCTACGAACATGGGCTAGAGTACAATTATCTTCAGTGTCATGGAATGTTCTACGCCATTTCAAGCATCAGAATGGCAGATTGTCTTCTGCTGCAACCCTTAAAAACAAAGTTGTTTTCATTATTAATGAAAGCATTTGTTTATAAATAGTTGCTGTTACAATCAAGCTATCTACTTCCAATATTGAATCTAAATATGAGGAAGCAAGCCCTAGTAGACTCATGGAATAATGGGAAAATAATAGCACTTCTAAATATTATCTATTTTTATTATCAGTGAATTTATATATACAGGTAGTCCTCGCTTACTGACTGCCTTGTTTAGTGACTGTTTGAAGTTACACAATTGGGGAAAAAAAACAGCTTTGCAACCAATCCTCACATTTATGGCCGTCACAACATCCCACAGCCATGTGATCACCATTCAGGCACTTCACAACTGGCACACATTTACAACCGTCACAGCATCCCACAGTCATGTGATTGCCATTTGCAAACTTCACAATCAGCTTCCAACAAGCAGAATTAATGGAAAATGCAGAAGTGAAATTGCAAGTTGCAGTCACATGATGTCTCACTTAACGACAAAAGCAGAAGTGACGTTGGAAGTCTGGCACAGTCACGTGATTTTTCACTTGGCGACTGCAGTGCTTAGTGACAGTTGATGGTCCCAGTTGTGGTTGGTTAGTGAGGACTGCCTGTACAACAGTGGAATAATGCTGTGTAGAAAAATCTCCATACATTTATCAATTAAACAAATGATTTAAGACAGTGAAGTGGAAGACAGGGCCCATGAATATAAGAGATTAGAAAAGAGCCTGGCTTTAGGACACTTTAAAAATGACAGAATAAAAATGAGACAGTAAAACAAATTTGCAACTGTGGGAAATGCTGCTAAAAATAGAAGTAATTGGCACTAATGGCAGCTGACTTTCAGGCAATGATTTAGAATGTTTACTGTTTGTCCAAAACGTTCTGGCCATGGAAAATGCTGCCATACAAGTTGAACTTTCCTGTGACAAAACAACTATTTCAACAGAGTATAATGCTGGATTTGTGAACTTTAGAGACTCTGCGGTTAGCTCTTCTGATGACTGCAGAGTAAAACATTACTGGACACAGACACATATCCTTAAAAACAGTTTTGACTAAAATGTTCCTGCTCAGTCATGGCATTCAGCAACACTAGACAAAGAATAGTGCACCCTGTCCCAGAACCTCTGAATGTATCTGGGAACATGTGCAGAATGAACACTGTCACTTCTATTCAATCAATCAATCAATCAATCAATCAATTTTTATTTGGTCATAGACCAGCAAATAAAACAAAAGAATCACAATTAATTAGGATAAAAAAAGAGAAACACAATTCTAAAACATCTAAGAAAAATTAGAGGAGATACTATGGCGTACTATACAAACTATAGAATAGTACTTAGCTGTAATCAATGAAATGGAATCAGATTGATCTGATAGTAACAATTTAAGATAAAACAAGTCAGAATGACCAGGATGTTTAGTGAAGAATGGAGATAATTCCTGGCAAGCACCTGCGTAGAGGGAACAATGCAAAATAATATTTTCCATCATTTCAATTATTCCTCCACCAAACGGACAGAGTTTCTGTTCAAAGGAGATATTTCATTATCTCTCTTCAATAACAGCTGTTGGGTGGGCATTAAATCTAGCCAAGGATAAAGCTCTTCTGAATTTTGGAATCGTTACACAGCTTAGATATCTGGCTGGTTGGAGAAAATGTGCAGAGTGACTCAAAAAGATGTTTCAAGGTAGAACTGATAAATCTGATTGCAGCTCTAAATCAATTGCCCATTGTTTGAGATCAGCTAATGCACATTCATAGCTCATCAAAGTGATGGTTGCCCATGTAATGTAATTTAGCATGTATTGGCACCAAGAAGACTGAAAGCTATTAGTCATAATTAAAGGGGCAAAGCCGACTTAAAAAAAAGAAAGCTTAAACTACTAGGAGAAAATGTAAATCCAAGCAGAAGTTTCTATTTTAAGTAGGCCAGTTTTACAATGAAGCACCACTTTTTTTCCTGCTGATACCTGGTACCACTGGGACACACCATTTTTCTCACAAGTCTTCAAATCAGAAGAACATGGTATATGCTAACAAATTCTACCCATCTCTTTTCTACCAATTTTTAGCCTAGCATCATAAACCAGGTTATGGACAGATTTATAAGTTCTGACATCAGGGTTCTTATGAAAAGACAAATAAGACTTGAGCCAGGTGCAATATAGCAGCTTGAGGGTGAAGAAGAGCTAGAACCAGAAGCAAAGAGTTAATTGGGATAGAACCCTGTATTTACTGTACAGCACAAACAACATACAATAATAACCAACATATTATATGAATACAGATCCACACTTGAGCTATTATAAGGAAAAATATGCTTGACTTTTAAGGAGGTGCTAACAAAGTGCTTCAGAGCAGGTGTGGGCCCGCTGGGGGCTTCCAGCTCATACACATATTTCTCTAGGACTGTATGGCTACTCTGCGAGGCAGCTTTTTAAGATGCTAACAGGCACAGTGTGTGCCCCCAGGCCCATTCTGAAGCACCTTTTAGATCCAAAGTGCAGCACATCTCTAGTTAAAAGTTAAACAGATTTGTCAAAAAACTATGAAATATGATAAACTGCCTGCTAGCATTTATTATTTTCCAACGCAATGAATAGATTCTTCTCTACAAGTACACTAAGTTACACTAGACTTTATTTGAAAAAACATAGCGATCGTGTTTTCAGAATAAGAGTTTATCAATATCTTTGCTGGATCCTTTTCATCCTTTCCATGCAAAGTACTTTATAAAAGTCAGTGCATTGTGAATGTGCCAGAATAACCTGAAAGGAGGCATTCATAACTGGCTGACACATAAATGCAGTTCCCACAGAAGACAAATGGTAATAAACATAGTTGGATAAAATATGAATCTGCAGCTAGTGGTAAATTAAAGCAGAGACTTCCCAATTCCTCTTTCCTCCTATGCTCAAGTTGTGTAAACTGAAGGTGAAAGAGCATCTGAATCCAAGAAGAGTCTAGGCCTTTTAATCTCACCTTAAATGGTCTACTTAAGATTGTAAGATTCTTGAAAGTACAAATCTACTTATTTGCCCTACATGTTTACTTTTTTAGTTTAAAGCCTACTACGTAAATCTCTTATCTCCACTCTTCTAGCCTTCTGGAAGTCCTTAAAAAGCTGGCTCTTCTCCCAAGCACTGGGATAGGGTGAGCCTGGAGCCCAGTGTTTGCAACTGTTGATGCACCAGGGAACGTTATTAGGGCACCAGGTTTTGGGGGTGGGGTGGGGTTAAATGTTGGTTTTATTATCTTTGTTTTTTACTGGTGTTTTTACGGGTTGCCCAGAGTTGTAGCACATAAGATGGGCGAACATATAAGTCTTTGAAATAAGTAAATAAATAAATAAATAAGAATGTGTTCTCAAGGGAGATCATAAATAGAGAAAACAAAACATTTTCAGCAGAAACAAAAACCACATGAAAATTAAAAGCACAAAAATAACATAAGCCAATTTTTTTAATGGGCAGCGTACAAATGACCACTTGATTATACAATTACCGCATGGGGTAAAGTTTTCCTTTTCACTTCCAAGTGCAGTTGACCAAGCTGAGGTGCATCGTTTTCTGCTCATTTGCTGAGGCTCAGAGTCTCAGCAGGTGGCAACACCTGGTTGATCTAGTCAAGACTCAAAAGCTAAGCAAGGATGGGTTAATACTTGGATGGGAGACTGCAAGGCATACTAGGATTGTAGCACAGCCTGGAAACTCAAAAACTATCCTGGAAAATGGAATTGCATTCTGTACTGTTGCCAAGTGGCATGGCTGTAATAATCAAATCACCAGGAATCAAGCTAGGCTTGAAGGAGACTTACATTCATGTTGTCAGTGTAAGTGTTATAACTGTTATAAGCACGCTGTAGTTATGTTCCCATGTTGAAAGTCAATGCTTATCTGCATCTTGGATTATGGGAACAACAGGTAGTTCTATGAGAGGCTTAAATCAGAAGATAACCACAGAATTCATTTGTAATACTGGTGAGAGGGAGAGGGCCCATTACTTTGTATCCAGATATCCTTTCGGACCATCTCCCCTATTATTAAGATCTGATCAGAGGCAGGATGACTATACCAATGTATTTAAGTTCCATTTTACATACTGAAATTTATTTCCAAATGAACATAAAAGCCTGCAGACCACCAGGATTTTCCGGTTTCAGCTCCCAGTGATCTTTGCAATACTGACCTCAGCTGTATGTGGCACTCAGGGCTGAACAGGGAGCCTCTAAAGCTCATGTCCTACAGTATTGATTTTCCCTCCTCCACTTAGTCTTTTGACACAGTGGTGCATTCTTTGATCTCTGCAGTTTAACAGCTAACCCTTGGGCTAATTATTTTGTTGACTGTGCCTTGAAAAGAAACATAAATATATAAGCCTGTAACCCAGAGCAGCCACATATTATTAGGCCATATATAAACCTTGCTTTATTACATTTCGTTTTTGCTCTGCAGCTTTTCCCTGAACGATCTGCAAGAGGGTGTCATGTCAGCGCCGAGGACTTAGCCTTCTGCATTTCTTGGGGGGGGAGCGAGGGAGGGGCGGTATATTCTGTTCTCCAGGGCCGCTCTGCGTCCTGTCACCGGTTGAAAGGCTCACGGGGCCACGTTAAATAGAAATCAGTGCTTCGGCTCGAGCAAGCTCGCTCTCCGCTTTGCCTCGCTGCTCTCCCTCCCTCTCTGGCCAGGATTTCCCCGTTTTCTGCTCTTACTTTCAGACGGGGCCGCCAAGGAAAAAAAATAATCACCGGGGGGCGCGGGGGTAGGTAAACCCGCGAAAGGCTCAGCTTCTCCCCTTCTCTTCCTCTCGGCTCTGCGTGATGTTACTGAATGCACCTCAGCTGTGGTTGCCTCTTTCTCTATTGCTCACCTCACTTCATCGCCCGCGCCGCCGCCCGCCGCTCCCTCCTGCTCTCCAACCTCCAGCTTGCTGCGGCAGCTTCCAGCCAAGAGGGAAAGCGGCGCTTCTTTCTTCGCCTCCTCGGCTCTGTCTTGTTGGAGGTGGGTGCCACAGGCGAACAGAGGCCGAGTGGGCAGCCCGCCTCGTCCTTGAGCAGGGCACTGAGAGGCGGAGGAAGCGGCAGCGGAGTGACGGGCAACAAGAAGGGGGGCGCCGGCACCGCCGCCGCTTGTGCGTGTGCAGTCAGGCGGAAGAGAGCGCGGACTGCAGCCGGCGCCTTCCACCCGAGGATGGAAGCGCGCGTGCGGAGGGGGGAGACGGATAGGTGACCCGAGCAGGCCCTAAAGGCGCTGTGCTCTTGCGCGCTCAGAGGGAGCGAAGAGAGCCGCGCTGCTCTTAGCAGCAAAGACAGACAGAAACACGTAGTCCAGGAGCTTTATTTTCTTCTGTTCTTGGTGCTTCTGTCCCCAGATGCAGAATGACGGAATAAAAACAAATATTTCGAGGATAAGGTGACATCGTTTGACACGTTGTGCAATCCTATCTTACCTACCTACCTACCTATATAAAATAATCCGAAGTGATTGTGGGCTACTAAACTGTCACCATGACTCAGCATTTTCTCCAGTCCTTCCAGGGTAAAGGCATTACAAATGTAGTATCAAAGATTAAATTTGCTGTATGTATATGCAAAACTTAATATTTGCTGAGGTTATTATGCAATAAAGGGAGATCATGTATAGCTGTTGTCTTAGCAACTAGTGTTGTAAATACCTTTGACCCTCTGTCAAAAGTACATTTGTGGAAATGTTCTCAAAGATCTTTTTGTTCAGCAGGTTAAATAGCTGAGAGAACTGTTTTCATTGCATCCTGAAGTTAGCACCATAAAACTCAGGCTGCTACTACAACTGGTATTACTATTACTACTAATACCAATTACGTACTTTTCTCCAAATTAGTTGCTTCTTGCAAGCTCGTGTTGAATAACTTTAATATGTAGACAGAAGGTTGGGCTGAGTGTTGTAACTGGGGTGATACACAGGTGGGGGAAATGTATAATTTTAATTTGTTGCCTTTTATGCTGCAAAATAAAAATTCCAATTAGAGTTGGCCCTACAATCAGAGTCCCAATTCTAGTGGTACATTACTGATCAATAACTCATTTCCCTTGAAAAAATGGAAATGCTAAGAGCCTTTGATTATGTGAATTTAGCAATGTCTGAGACAATGGTAATATTTTCAGTCAGCAGTATGGTTCCATGTAATTTTGTTCTTCCGGGATAAAACTTCCAGGAAAAATTTCTACCTGGGGATACAATTTATTGCTGTTTTTCTAATAGCCTACTTACATGACTACTCAAGGAAAGAGTTTTGGGATTATGATGGATAGCTCACTAAAAACTTGATTCTGCATGCAGCTTCTGTGAAAATGACAAATGTGGTTGTTGTTGTTGTTGTTTAGTCGTTAAGTCGTGTCCGACTCTTCGTGACCCCATGAACCATATTGCGCCAGACCTTCCTGTCTTTCACTGCCTCCCTGAGTTTGCTCAATTTCATGCTCATTGCTTCAGTGATGCTATCTAGCCATCTCATCCTCTGCCGTCCTCTTCTCCTTTTGCCTTCCATCTTTCCCAGCATCAGGGTCTTTTCCAAAGAGTCCTCTCTTCGCATTAGGTGACCAAAGTATCTGAGCTTGAGCTTCATTATCAATCCTTCCAATGAGCAATCAGAGTTGATTTCCTTTAAGATTGACTGGTTTGACCTCCTAGCAGTCCAGGGGACTCTTAAGAGTCTTCTCCAGCACCACAGTTCAAAGGCATAAATTCTTCGGCGTTCAGCCTTCTTTATGGTCCAGCTCTCACAGCCATACATTACTACTGGAAAAACCATAGCTTTGACTATGCGGATCTTTGTCGGCAAGGTGACGTCTCTGCTTTTTAATATGCTATCTAGGTTTGCCATAGCTTTCCTCCCAAGGAGCAAGCGTCTTTTAATTTCATGGCTGCAGTCTCCGTCTGCGGTGATCTTGGAGCCCAAATAAATGAAGTCTGTTACTGCTTCCATTTCTACCCCTTCTATTTGCCAGGGATTGATGGGTCCAGATGCCATGATCTTAGTTTTTTTAATGTTGAGTTTCAAGCCAGCTTTCGCACTCTCCTCTTTCACCCTCATCAAGAGGCTCTTTAGTTCTTCTTCACTTTCTGCCATTAGGGTGGTATCGTCTGCATATCTGAGGTTATTGATGTTTCTCCCTGCAATCTTAATTCCAGCTTGTGATTCTTCCAGCCTGGCATTTCTCATGATGTACTCTGCATATAGGTTAAATAAGCAGGGGGACAGTATACAGCCTTGTCGTACTCCTTTCCCTATTTTGAACCAATCGGTTGTTCCATGACCGGTTCTAACTGTTGCTTCTTGGCCCGCATACAGATTTCTCAGGAGACAGGTAAGGTGGTCTGGTATCCCCATCTCTTTAAGAATTTGCCACAGTTTGTTGTGATCCACACAATCAAAGGCTTTTGCATAGTCAATGAAGCAGAAGTAGATGCTTTTCTGGAACTCTCGTGCTTTCTCCATGATCCAGCGAATGTTGGCAATTTGATCTCTAGTTCCTCTGCCTCTTCGAAACCCAGCTTGTACATCCGGTAGTTCTCGGTTCACGTACTGCTGAAGCCTAGCTTGTAGGATTTTGAGCATAACCTTGCTAGCATGTGAAATGAGTGCAATTGTGCGATAGTTTGAGCATTCTTTGGCATTGCCCTTCTTTGGAATTGGAACGTAAACTGACCTTTTCCAATCCCGTGGCCACTGTTGCGTTTTCCAAACTTGCTGGCATATTGAGTGCAGCACTTTAACAGCATCGTCTTTTAGTATTTTAAATAACTCAGCTGGAATACTGTCATCTCCACTAGCTTTGTTGTTAGCAATGCTTCCTAAGGCCCACTTGACTTCACTCTCTAGGATGTCTGGCTCAGGGTCAGTGACCACACCAGCATGGACATCAGGGACATTAAGATCTTTCTTGTATAGTTCTTCTGTGTATTCTTGCCACCTCTTCTTAATCTCTTCTGCTTCTGTTAGGTCCCTGCCTTTTTTGTCCTTTATCATGCCCATCTTTGCACTAAACGTTCCTTTGATATCTCCAATTTTCTTGAAGAGATCTCTAGTCTTCCCCATTCTATTGTTTTCTTCAATTTCTTTGCATTGTTCATTTAAGAAGGCCTTCTTATCTCTCCTTGCTATTCTCTGGAAATCTGCATTCAGTTGCTTATATCTTTCCCTTTCACCCTTGCTTTTCGCATTCCTTCTTTCCACAGCTATTTGTAAAGCCTCATCAGACAGCCATTTTGCTTTCTTGCATTTCTTTTTCTTTGGGATGGTTTTAGATGCTGCCTCTTGTACAATGTTACAGACCTCCGTCCATAGTTCTTCAGGCACTCTGTCTACCAAATCTAATCCTCTAAATCTATTCATCACCTTCACTGTGTACTCACATGGAATATGATCTAAGTCATACCTGAGTGGTCTAGTGGTTTTCCCTACATTCTTCAATTTAAGCCTAAATTTTGCAGTAAGAAGCTCATGATCTGAGCCACAGTCAGCTCCTGGTCTTGTTTTTGCCGTCTGTATAGAGCTTCTCCACCTTTGGCTGCAAAGTATGTAATCAATCTGGTTTCGGTATTGACCATCTGGTGATGTCCATGTGTAGAGTCGTCTCTTGTGTTGTTGGAAAAGAGTGTTTGCTATGACTAGCTTGTTCTCTTGACAGAACTCTATTAGCCTTTGCCCTGCTTCATTTTGTACTCCAAGGCCAAACTTGCCTGTTATTCCGATTACTCCTTGACTTCCTACTTTAGCATTCCAATCCCCTATGATGAAAAGGACATCTTTTTTTGGTGCTAGTTCTAGAAGGTCTTGTAGGTCTTCATAGAACCGGTCAACTTCAGCTTCTTCGGCATCAGTGGTTGGGGCATAGACTTGGATTACTGTGATGTTGAATGGTTTTCCTTGGATACGCACTGAGATCATTCTGTCGTTTTTGAGGTTGTACCCCATTACTGCCTTTCCCACTCTCTTATTGACTATGAGTGCAACTCCATTTCTTCTAAGGGTTTCTTGCCCACAGTAGTAGATATAGTGGTCACCTGAATTAAATTCACCCATTCCTGTCCATTTCAATTCGCTGATTCCCAAGATGTCAACGTTCAATCTTGTCATCTCATGTTTGACCACATCCAGCTTGCCTTGGTTCATGGATCTTACATTCCACGTACCTATACAATATTGTTCTTTACAGCATCGGACCTTCTTTTCGCTTCCAGATACATCCACAGCTGAACGTCCTTTCGGCTTTGGCCCAGCCGCTTCACTCTTTCTGGAGCTACTTGGAATTGCCCTCCGCTCTTCCCCAGTAGCATATTGGACACCTTCCGACCTGAGGGGCTCATCTTCCGGCGTCATATCTTTTAGCCTTTTAACATTGTCCATGGGGTTTTCTTGGCAAGGATACTGGAGTGGGTTGCCATTTCCTTCTCCAGTGGACCACATTTTGTCAGAACTCTCTGTCATGACCTGTCCGTCTTGGGTGGCCCTGCACGGTATAGCTCATGGCTTCACTGAGTTACACAAGCCCCTTCGCCACGACAAGGCAGTGATCCATGAAGGGGGACAAATGTGGAGGTGGGGTCAATATAGGATAGGCATCAAAACCAAAATTGTTTGCATTTATTAGGCACATGCAAACCTATTCGCATCAGGCAGTAGGGCACTTCCCTTACAAGCAAAGTGCCTTGTTAAAATGGTTTGTACAAGTCTAATACTTGTGCTTGTGTATTTGTTCAGCAAGTTTGAGAGCTGAGAGAACTATTTCCCAACATCCTGAAGTTATGTAACTATAACTTCATATAGTTATGAATAATTGTTTGAATAGAAAGGAGGTTTAACTGAATAAATGTTGGGAAGCCACACTTGGAATATGTACAAGAGTTCTGATCATCACAGCTAAGAAACAATTCAGTACAGTTAGAAAAGGACAAATGGGTTGGAGCATCATCTCTGAGGAGAATATGAGAAAATTTTGAATTGCGCAAATGGAGAAAACAGAAAATGTTCTCCCTCATAATATTGGAATTTAATTCATCCAAAGGAGCTAAACATTTGGAAGTGTAGGATAGATATTTTATTTTTTAAAACAACTTACACAGGGATTTCAAGGTGGCAAAAAATTAAGGAATATTTCAAAGTCTCTCTAAACCCAATTTAATAAATAAGAACACGTGCTAACAGCCAAATGCCCCCTTAATACAGCCTGAGAAATTTATTGGCAGAACATTCTGGAAATAAGTGCAAACTCAGAGGTTTCAGACTGAGATGGGAAAGTTTCTTTGTCCCGAAGACTGAATTATTTATTGGGCTAGAGTAATGCACATACAACCATCTTCTCATTCTTGTCCCCTTCTTTCCATCAATATTGTCTCACAGCTTCCCTCTCTATCCCAGTGAGCCTGTTGTCATTACCATGTGGAAATTGGCAATCTTAAGCAGGTCAACTTGGAGGACCAAGACAAAGCTTCCTCCTCCCTAGCAATCCTGTTGATTTTCATTGTTCACTTTCCTACCTCTTCCCACTGAGCTGATTGCTGGTTTCCATTGCCAATACCAGGAGATCTGAACAGTGCATCACATGGCAACCAGAGCATGCAGAAAATGATACAGTGCAGAAGAGTTCAGACATACTGGCTCTCATTTTCAGAGGCATCCCATTATCACCAGAGATCATGATTCTTCAGTCTCCATAGCAGTCATAATGTTCTGTTTCCTCAGTGCCAACCTCTAGGCCATAACTGGTATATCTTTAGGTTAAAATATTACTATTAAAATAGTATAATACACTGGTCCTTGTATTGGGGATGCTGTAGTCAAATTATTTTCTTCTTTGTAAAGTGGACAGTTGCTTCCTTATGCTCTCTTGTGTATAATCTTTCTGAACCTTAGTATTTGTCTTAGCTAATTCTTCACCAGTGCTTGTGTGAATGCATGTTAAGCTAACAATTTCCCCTCCTTTTGGTGTTTTTGGTGTTCCCACCCCTGCATCTGGCTGGGAATTATGGAAATTTAATTCTGGATTACATAAGCCTTTGGTCTGATACACTATAACTCTTCTGTGGAATCTATGATTCACACAAATTAAAATGATACAAATCTGTGTAATTGTGGGTAGTGATTTAATATTTACCACAAAGATAAAAACAGCATAACTGATTTAAAATGTGGCAAGCTGAACTTGCAACTTTAAGCATTTTTCATCTAAGAGCATTTACTAAGACCAGCTGCATATTATTTTTTTATTCTCATATAGTACTGGAAAATCCATTAATTGTTACTTTGGTCCCAAATATGCAGTTTTTCTTCATTTATGGATACAGATGTCCTAAGTCATTCTGGAGTATTTATCTAATTCTCAATATAATCATCATCATCATCACCATCAGAGGTGGCCAGGGTAATCCCAACACTTTTGAAAGTTGGGGAAGGCAGCTTCATAGGATCACTGATTAACACACAAAAGAAAGGTAAACTGGATTACCTTTTACCTTCTGCTAGGTTTATCTCTCACAGACATTTGACCTTTTAACCTTTACCCTAGGGCTTTAATACCCTCTTTTGATGTAACCTATTTGCTTCTTCTATAGTTATCTCATTTGACTCAGTAATTTTTCTTCAATTTTTGGGCAGGGAGTAAACAAACTCATTGAAATTCTGTATTTGCTTACTTGCTGAGAATAAGCCTCATCAAATGAAGTAGGGCTTGTTCCTGATTATATATGCAAAGGCATCTTCTGCTGTAACTAAACTGCCGCAACTGGTCTGGTTAAATGAAAAAGAAATTACAAAAAAATTCGCCAAACAGAAGAGAAAATCTGATGGCACCATAAAGACCAAGTCTGCAAATTTCTATCTCCTTACTTAGAAGTCCCAGTAAACATAGTGATGAGATTTTGAATAGCTATGAATTTTATTGTGCAATAATAGATTTATAATGCAATCTAATGCTGTTACTCAGAAAGTTTATTTTATCCAGTTGTTTCTACCATGGAAGTGAATATAGTTGCAGAGTTCATATAGTTCATAAATTTTGTGAACTAGTGTTATTACTCTCGATAGATAGATAGATAGATAGATGACAGATAAATAGACAGATATATTCCCTAATTAAATACAGGGGAAAAAAATCTCTTGTGGCAAATGGCCATGAAATTTGGAAAGGATGATATGCAACATTTGGAAGATATTTTTCCTGATATCCATGTAATATGTGGGGCTTACTGTAACAACTCATGCATCTAAAAAACTGTATACTCAAATTCACAAGGATATGGGTAGGGTTACACAAGAGTTAGAATTTTCTGTATCTATTTGCTACCATTTCATGGTCATATGGATTTTTGTAGCCCAGATCCAGTCACCATAAATTTGTTTCACAAGGCCTCTTCTAAAACCATCAGTTTTACTAGTGCAATAGAACCAACTATTGCAGCTAGTTTTGACCCACCCATGTTTTTATTTTCAAAGTTAAGCCTGAAATGCTATACACACCTCTTAGGGAATAAATCTCACTGAAATCAATGGAGTAGTCTTCAGGGTGAACATGCACAGAACATTTTGAAGATACAAATTGAATTCTCTCTCATAAAGCAATGGAAACCAATCTCCCAATAACAATACAGCCCTGAATCAAATTGTCCATTGACTGAAAAAATCTCACTTGGCTAGTTTTAATTCATTGGAGAAAATCTATTTATGTGGTCACTAGGAGTCAAAAATGACTTGATGGTACATAATCAATCAATCAAATGGGAACCTTCAGAAAGCCATACCAGTCTTCCCCAACTTAATGTGAGGGGAGGGTTGGCTTTTTTCCCCTACATGGCCTTTGTTGTGGTTGTCAGTTACCTGCCCCTCTCCCACTAAAAGCAATGCTTTGAAAGCCTGGTGCAATTCCCCTCTTACTCTGTGGCTGTGTCAAGAGCATGAAAGAACTGTGATTCACAACCTCTTTTTACATGCTCAGAGAATGCTGATCAACAGCATTTTCTCCTCTAGCACTATCAGAGAAGTAATGGCTGGCGGGGTTTCTTTCATAGCAGAAAAGGAGAATCTGACCTTTCTGTCTTGAAATGGGAAATCTTAAATATCTTATAGCTCATGGGACATCCAATCAGGGACCAGAAAACTAAGACATAAAAAGGCTTTTAAAAAAATCTATAAAATTGCATCCTCTACATTTTTATTAGTTCTGTCCTTCACTAGTAAAACATGAGAATGTACTAAATCCTTCACCACTTTTCAACAATAAAAGGTCAAGCTTTGTTCAGTATCAAGTGTCGCAATGCCCGACTGAGTCACAAAAATATCTGAATGAGTACTAAAACAGATTTAGATTGTACTGGCTGCTTTAAAAAAGCACTGACTATATTATATCTAGAGATGGAGGGGGAGAGAGAGAGAGCTTGGTATAGTGGTTAAGGTGCTGGGCTAGAAACTGAGAGACCGTGAATTCTAGTCCTGCCTTGGGCACAAAACCAGCTGGGTAACGTTGGGCCAGTCACCACCTCTCAGCCCTAGGAAGGAGGCAATGGCAAACCAGTTCTGAAAAACCTTGCCAAGGAAACTGCAGGGAAAACTGACTTGAAGGCACTGTATGCATATGTACACACACACACACACACACACACACACACACACACACACACACTGGTTTGTCCAGGGGAAACAAGTACTGCAAATTGCAAATACATGCCTAAAAATACAGCAGCACCAAGAGCAAAACTCAAGAGAACATTCTACTGCTTCCTATCTTATCTCCTTAGCTCCCAACAGTCTTATGCACAGTGATTGGAAGATAAGGAAAGCAGTCTGGCTTTCCTTTTCCCAGGAACTTCATTTCCCATCTCAGAAAAGCACCAATTTTAAGGAAATTCTCTAGGAGAGGAAGCAACTATACTTTCATCCAACAGTGTTGCTGCATGTCATAGGTTTTGTTGTTAGCAGTAGGAAATGATCCATCTATTATGTATTGATTAATTATGCCAACAGGGAAAGTTGTGTGTACATCTTGTAGTTGGCAAGAGTTGATAATACGTTTTCTACTTGCATTGTCAAAGTAAGCTCACTACATCCACACCCAGTAGTATAAATGGAGACGCCATTAATTACCAAATATATCCAGGTATACCTGCATCACTTACGCAGTGGGGATGAGCACCTATTCGGTGCATTGGTTTTCCCATCAATGAAAAAATCATGACTGCACAATTGTTTCTGCCTACAGATCTCCTCTATTGGATCTGTATTGTGGATGATAACTGGTTTCATGGTTAATTTAACTCCACTGCTGTTTTATTGGTACCATTGTCATGAAAAATTATGGTACCTTATACATTATTTTTATTCAGTAGGTCCTGTGTTAGATTCACATTATGAGATTTTCAGGGAGGAAATTGTTTCCTACTGTTTATTCCCCTCTGGGTATGAATTTCCAGCACCATATATTTTCTTAAAAGACTGTTGTAGAATAATCACTTAACTTCTATTTAATATAAAACCACTGGAATATGAAGGTTGAAAAAATGCAAGAAAGTTTTATTATATTTCATATATTGTTAACAAAAAGTATACTAATAACTATTTTTATATAAATGTATATTTACATTGCTCAACTCACAATATAAGTTTAAGAAACACAGAACTTAGTTACAAGATCAATGGGAAGAAAATGAGAATATTCTCCAGATTTCAAATTAATAGTCCCTATTAATTAGACCCCATCTTCCACAGGTGGAAATCATACCCCCCAAAAAGCAAATAAAAATTGGGAAATGCCAGATCAATCCATGCCCAAACCTCTTTCAGCCATAATTTAACTATATTGTTAGAACCAAAATTCTATTTTCTGCAGTTATTCAGCTCTTGTAATAGCAAATGAACTTAACTAGTAGGTGTTCACAACTGACAAAGAGTTACATGATGGAATTGATGTGCAGAACATGTAATGGTTACCACCTCAACTGGCTTTAAAAGAGGGACTCCTAACATTCTTGAACCTCTTTTTCAAGTATCACAAATTATCCCAGAATCTCCAGGTATAGAATAACATGTTAGAAGACCAGATGCTGGTAAGGCATCCCTTTTCCAGCTCTGTTACCCGCACTAGGCACCTGTTGTCTGACAGCTGATTCTATGTGCTAGATTTCCTAGTCCAAAGTAATGACCTCTCCTACAAAAGTTTTATGTTTTTTAAATTATTTTATATAAAGTGGCTGCATTAGTTGATCTGAACATACACTTAGGTGAACATACAAATCTTTGATTTATTTAATGGGATTTCCTATGTGTAACAACAAGAGAGAAATGGAGGGAGGGAAGGAGAGAGGGAGATGATCTTTGTGGGCAAAAGAATGTACTGTATCTATTCTACTGAGCTTCAGTCACTGTAATGTCCAGGCAAGGATGGTCCATTGTTCACATTTTACTTCTTATGCATATTTATTGTCCTGCATATTTTAGATTGGAACACAATCTGTATTACAAGTATATAAATATTATAGGTCCATAGTATCCTTGAAGAAGATTCTGACTGAATAAGAAATTTTTGGGATTTTTATGGATTCATGTATATGGGATCACAGGGACACAATCTCAGGATTTGATCAGTAAAAATGGAATACAAAAATGTTTACTCCATAAATAGGTGGACTTTCTATTGTGCAGTTTGAGCCTAGATATGTATATTCAGAAATAAACCTCAACAAGTCTAATGGGGCTTACTCCATGTATCTACAGATAGAACTGCAACCACCATATATCAACTGTTTTGTTTAGGAGCTGGAAAAGGTCAGTGAATCTACAGTTTGGAAGTGATCTGTGACTTATTTGTCACAGCATCACAACCAGATCTGATCTTTTGTAGTCTCTTCCTAAAGCATGGGAACAGCAGGATAATTTTACAAGTCAGAACTACAATTGGAAGAATAACTGCTATTATAAATGTGGGTGGAGTATACCATAAGTACTGGCGTACGTCGATCCATTTATCCCATGCAAATACTAGTGCATGAATAGTACAAAGCAGCAGAGCTAAATATCCCATCTTGCTCTAGGAAAAAAAAGAAGAAATATTTTAAATAGAAATAGTAATTAAGATTAATTCATATTACCTGCTAGGTACATATATTTAGGGGTGTCAGTTGACAAGGGTAAAAAGAACAGCTTAGTCTATTCATGGGCATTAACAGCAATTTGATATGCACAAACCAGCAGGCATGGAAATGTTCATTTGCTTCTCACTGCAGGAATCAAACTGCTGTTAAAACCAGAGCTAAAAGAGTTGGTTCAAAAGCTGATAACCTTAACTATACTAAAATTGTACAAAAAATTGGTGAATGCTCTTTGTTGTTCTTAATACATATACATCTCAAAAACTTTAGTTCCAAAACATTAGTCAACAAAATATTAATATGTAGTAACGAATTCAGGATCTTTATCTCTGGACTTCTTAGACATGTTGTTCATGTAAAATATGTGCAATTCTGCAACAGCATGTAGAATTCTAATAGATTAATACTGTATTTTCTAAATTTAAGAGGTACAGAACTGTAATACTTCCATTCTAAAGTAAAGACAAGATTTTTCAGTCAAAGAGCCTCCTTTTCTTGTAACTGATGTTTCATGAATCAATGGGCAGAGTCAAAATGAAGTGAGTAGGAAAAATGTGACTAAGTCTGCACCTCTCTCTCTCTTTCAGGCATCCCATCATTATTTCAGCATTTGAACTGGGAATAGCAGAGATTGAACAGCAGGCTTGTAACACCCAAGTTCATGCCCTGCCACTAAAGAATCCTTTGTAATGATCCATCTGTCCGTCCATATACCTGAATATAATGAAACTCCCTCCAAGTCAGTGAGTAGCTGACAGATGGAATTGATGTTACTGCCAAAAGAGCCAGTAAAGCAAGTGCCAGAATTCCTAGAGATACATAAATCTCCATTCTCCAGACATCATGTTCAATCCAGGCATTTTCCTGTTTCTGCTGTACCTGTGGAAATAATATTACACTTGAAAAAATTATCAGAAGGGCACCTTGACGGGCTACTGTACTTAACATTCAAGTCTAGTTGTACACATTTTGTACTCTAACTTGCAAAGGGGGACTGCATGGATACCCCCCCTAGGAATCAGATTCTATGGAGTGACAGCCCAGTGTCATTTCTGTGATTAGAAGATAGGCTGTGGTTACATCTTAGATGACACAGGAGTTTCCCTATGTGAAAGTGTATATGGGGCAGGAATTACAGTGGGAATAGGGAGGGGGGAAGAATCAGTTTATACATATAAACAAGCCTGCATCAAGTTTACATCTGTATCATTTAACAATCAAGTTGAACAAAACAAGACTCAGCTGCTGCTTTGCTGTCATTTTCTCAGCTTTGCGTGCCAAATTAGGACATGGTCACATTTAAGCCATGGCATTGTTTATACCTATGACCAACAGAAATTGCATCAGCCTAAACCAAAGCAAAATCAATTAGACTGAATATTTACTTACTTCAATGAAGTTTTAACTCCCTAAGAAGATTAGTTCCAATTCCTTTTTAACTTGATTTTCCCAGCATGACTCCCTTTATTTGCTGACAAACAGAATTCCATCTCAAGCTAAATACAACCTTTGGCATATTGTGACAGGTAATGCACTAAGGAACAAGATTTTAAGTGACTAATCAACGGAGGTTGTGTTGACAACCACTGTTATCCTGCTAGGACAGTCAGTGAATCCAGATGGTTTGCAAAAAGCAATATATAATAGATGTGCACAGAGAACAAATTGTCACAAAGTTAGTATTTAACATGGGTGATAGGATGCAAATTACATAAATTTCTTCCTTGACATCTACACTTGACAAAACTTTCTGGATTGTATACTTCAGACAAAGCCATTTAAAATTTCTATCAACATTTTATGGCAATGACTTTCAGAAATTCATTATGCAGTGTGCAAAAAAATCTCAACTGCTTTGTTCTTGACAGGTTCTACTCAGCTGTCTTCACTGCCCAGCTTCTAATCTCTGAGTTGTTAAGATGGCAATTCTGTATCTATATATCCAAGAGTAATCCAATGAAATTAATGGGACTTACTGTGAAGAAACAAGTACAGGATTTGCATCATTTCTTTTCTACACCGACTCCATTTCTTCATCATTTCCCACTGGGGACTGGATGACCAGAAATGCACAATGTATTTGTGTATGTGTGTATGTATGTATATAGGTAATGGTTTTGTACTAAAACATACCTGCTGATATGCCCAGTTCAAGAGTTTGTATCTGTATGATCTCCTCAGTGGATAGCACAAACTGTAACAGGCATGCATTGAAGCAAGCAAGAAGCTCAGAAGTCCGAACTGTTTTCTTGATAACATCCACCTGTCTAACCATTGTGGAAACCGTCTATACTTAGTTCCATAATGGAATTGGAAACCCGCAGCTAATATTCCAGGTAAATAAACCAGGGCCAGAAGAGTAATCGATACCACCGGTAAGACTTTGTTTATGACCAAGATTGGAATTTTATAAAATACATTTTCTTGAGCAGTGACAAAAGGATGGATGATGTCCCTTAGGAAAGTATAAGTAAATGTGAACAAAGAGAGTATTAATGCTGTTTTCACTGGCAAACGCCATTTAGGAAAAATATCATTATCGCAGTACTTATTGGGAGGAGATTCAAATTCATCTGTGTGGATTTTTTGATGCGTACGGGAAAACACAATTACTTCAGAAATGCCAGTAGCCTGTAAGTCCATAATCTGAAAAGGAGAACATAGCACACATAAGCCTGTAAAGTGATTTAGAAGTATTACCAGTAACAGTAGATCTCTGCATTGTTGTAGTGCCAACTTATTCATTCCATCTGAAATTTCTCTAAGCATCAGATTTTAGGTTACAGGAATTTGGCTGAAGGAACATGAGGTTACATTTCAACAGCCTAGTCATCTGTAATTTTAGGTACTAAAATTATTTTCAGGAAGCTGGTACTCCTATATAATGTTTTATCACAATATTTTGTAAACTTTCAAACTAGTAGAAAAACATTTTAGCCAATGAAGAGATCTGAAGATCTTAAGACTGCATCATTTTTTGATCTTTGAAGTTGGTTCAATATAAAACTCTAAGATGAGTCTGAGATTTTTATGAGAATGCAGCTAACTTTTTTTCCTGTGACTTACAAAATCATTTAACAATGGGATCCTATATTGGAAAGTATTTTATACTATCTGAAATTAATATTCTTCACCCACTAAAGTTTTGTATTTAGTTTTTGTTTACCTAGCAATATAGCTAAAATTATCTTGATTAAAGTAGAAGAACTATGTTTTCTTAAAGATGGAGACAGATATATATGTAGCTGAATTTTATGTTCTCAAAAATGCAGAACAAATGTGATGTACTTACTTCTTTATTCCAATATATGTAACCTAAACATTATAGTGCCACTTGGAGACTAATCAAAATGTCATCTCTTCTCACAGGCCACCTAAATTCTGACAAGACAATTTTAATCTTAATTAAGTTCTTTATATTAACGGTTATTTCTAAATTCTCTATAAGCTCCTTTTAAGTTGAAGTGGATAGGTCAGTGTTTTTACACCCTTACAACATCTTAATAAATCTTTTATCCAAGGATACATTTTTATGCTAATAATATTAATTCAGCTAATAAGTATTAATGCATAGCTGTGCAGGAAGGTCCAAAGCACGTTTCCTATATTATCATGGGAATACAATAAAGAGCTCAGTGGGTTAAAAACAAACACCAAACTTTCGAACAGGATAAATCAGTGCACCAGAAACTTTATTAAATGTAGAGCCCCTCCCCCACTCTAGAATGTCTCTGAGCAGCTTGCACAATTTAAAGAATAGAGAACCAATAAAAAAGGAAAAAAGACCACATATATCCAGACAGACCACACTACAAATAATATTAACCCCTTCCCCCCCAACTAATAGGGGGTCCAAGCCACCCTACCCCATGGCCTGGGAGAACAGCCAAATATTTAAAGACTTCTGGAACACCATCAGGGTGACAGCCACACAGATCTCTGGAGGGATACTATTCAACAGAGAAAGCATAGTTCCTAGATCCTGTTAGATGACACTGTTTGATTAAAGGGGCTTGAAGCACACCAACACTGCCTGATTTTCCTGGATGGACAGAAACCATGGAAGAAATAACCTGGTCCTATACCATGAAGGGCTTTATAGGTGATAACCAGCACCTTGAACTGCACCCAGAAGCCTACTGGCAACCAAAGCAGCTTGTAGAGTAGTGGTATCACATGGGCATACTGAGGGATGCCCACTGTCCATACCACTGCATTCTGAACCAGTGGTAGCTTTTGAGTGGTCTTCAAGGGCAGCCCCATGTAGTGTGAATTGCAATAGTCCAACCATGTGGTGACTAGGGCATGTAAGTGACCATCTGGAGGGCTTCTGATTCCAGGAATGGATGCAACTCACACAGTAGATGGAACTGTGCAAAGGTTGTCCTGGACACAGCTGCCATCTGCTCTTTGAGCAGGAGCTGGGAAGTCCCAGAAAAGCCCAAATTGTGCACCAGTCTAAAATGGAGAAGTACAACCCCAGAGACAGAATGTCTCTGGATGAAGTGGTGGTGGGGGAATCCAAAGCCACTCAGTCTTGGCAGGATTGAACCTGAATCTGTTGCTCCTCATCTGGACCCACAGCCTCCAGATGCTGCGAGATGTGTGCGCGAGTTGGGTGCACGGAGGTGCAGTGTGGGTTGGGTGCATGGGGGTGCGAAGTGGCTGGCATGGTGTGAGCACAGAGGGGCTGGGGAGGGTGCAGGATATGGGAAACTTACCCCAGCGACTTGTGACATTCCCTGCTGACTTCCCCATTGACTTTCTGGGGAAGCTGGCAGAGAAGGCTGCAAATGGCAATCATGTGATCACAGGGTGCTTGGCAACCGGTCATAAGTGCAAACAGGTTGCCAAGCACCCAGATCATGATCACATGACCGCGGGGGTGCTGCAACTGCTGTAACTTCAGGGACCGGTCGTAAGTCCCTTTGTTCAGCACCATCGTAACTTCAAACAGTCGCTGAATGAATGGTCGTAAGTCAAGGACTACCTGTACTGTTAGACTATTTGGAGTCAAAACCTCTTGCTCATTTACCATTATTCACTCAGAATTGATCACCAAATGCTGTATCTACTGCCCATCCCCCCCAAAAATGGGGGTGAGGCATCAAATTACCATCCAAGGACAATTTATAACATGTAACTTAAAAATATATGAAAATTACCGCATTGCTGAAATCCTCTTGTGTTATTTCAGTGTCCATTTTCTGATTTTCATCCTGATCCATATTTTTTGATCAATGACTGTTGTTCTGTCTATGGCTACTGGATGGCTGAAAGACAAATTTCAGGAGTCTTTTGTTACTTCTTTGCATTTCAGAAAAACACATAGGTGGTATTAGTGATATTTATAAATAATTACATACACTATAGTATTTCTTTTGAGAAATCTTTTTTACAAAAAAAAGAAAAGAAAAGGCTGAATTGTTCTTGCATAACTAAATGAAAGTACTGGAAGTTCCTATACTGAGATTAAAAAAAAAGAACTTGGGTTACAAAACATTAAGAACTGTATCATCATTCATAATTACTAATTTCTGATAATTTGTGATAATATTTAAACTTGATAGATTTAAATCAAGAATGTCACTAATCTGACTCAGATATCATTTCTAAATCTGTCTCTGCATTTAATGTCTATGGTCTAGTTCCTTTTCAAGTTACAATGTTCCAATTTTACTGAGAAATCCTATTTTTAAATAAATCTGAGAATTAAGAGTGTATATTTTTAATAAGCAAAGCCTGAGATGATCAGGAATCTGACATGGACTGTAATGACTCACAAATCTTTCAGATGTTCACTATCACCTCCCTTCTTAATAATCCAACCCTAATACCAAAAATTAGAGCCAGTTTGGTCTAGTGGTTAAGGCTCCAGGCTAGAAAGCAGGAGACTGTGAGTTCTAGTCCTGCCTTAGGCATGAAAGCCGGCTGGGTGACTTTGGGCCAGTCACTCTCTCTCAGCCCAACCCACCTCATAGGGTTGTTGTGCTGGGGAAAATAGGAGGAGGAAGGAGTATTAGGTACATTTGCTGCCTTGAGTTATTTATAAAAATAATAAAGGTGGGATAAAAAAATCTGTTAAAAAATTGCACGGTTTTATGATGGCCTCAATCTATTAGTTTATTATTCAACTTGGATTTCATTTTCTGCAAACAGCACAAAGTTAAGTAAGTCTGAGCTGCTGAAATCCTTTTTTCCAAAACAATGGAAACAAAAATAGAAGAAAACAAAAGAAAACATTTATTTATTGTGAGTGAAGGGAGTATTTTACTAAGGTGAAAGGAAAAACAAAGAAATGGAATAGGATACTTGCAACCCTTGTTTCAGGGGATATGACTTTCACAAAAGGAGATCATTGCATGCCACAGATTACTCATATTATAAAATCCAAAGATGTCTAATGTTAAGCCCCTACTCAACAGGATATTTTGTAAAAGAAACCTAGATTGCATGAGTCAACAATAACTTCAGGGCAGCATCTAGACTTTTTATAGAAATATCAACATTCTGACCTTCCTGATAAGTATGCTGAATAATAAATAAGTATGATACCACCCTAATGGCAGAAAGTGAAGAAGAACTAAAGAGCCTTTTGATGAGGGTGAAAGAGGAGAGTGCAAAAGCTGGCTTGAAACTCAACATTAAAAAAACCAGGATCATGGCATCTGGGCCCATTAATTCCTGGCAAACAGAAATGGAAGCAGTAACAGACTTCATTTATTTGGGCTCCAAGATCACCGCAGACGGAGACTGCAGCCATGAAATTAAAAGACATGTGCTCCTTGGGAGGAAAGGTACGGCAAACCTAGACAGCATGAAACTGAGGAAACTCAAGGAGGCAGTGAAGGACAGGAAGGCCTGGCGCGATATGGTTCATGGGGTCACGAAGAATCGGACATGACTTAATGACTGAACAACAACAAATAATAATAATAATAAATAATAACTGATAAGTAGTAAAGCACAGCAAAAACATACTGAAAGTAGTTACAACTCTGCCTATTGTGAGAACAGACCTCAACGAGTAAGTGCTGTTCAATTACGGTTCCTTGGTGAGGGCTGTTTCTCATAACCTCTAGGCTCCTGATCTCCAAATACTGTAAAGATTCTAAAAGTGCTTAACATTTGCTGCTCCAGCAACTCCTTAGTGCTTATTTTGGCTTCTGCAACATACTAATTTTTATTTTATTTTTATTAATATGTTGGCTGGGGAATTCTGGGAGTTGCAGTCCACTGGTTTGTTTGCCCATCTCTATTTTACTGCATCAGATCTTCTGAGGAAGCAGTCATGAAACTGGACAGGTAGAGTGCTAATTGCCTGTTGAAGAGCTTGAGAGTTTGTAGAGGGTATAATGTGTCATTTTTGTTTTTAATTTAGTAAAGCAAAGCTTGGAGGAGCCAGGGATGAAGTGTTCCTAATGATCCAATGTCACATTCCGAACTGTAAATATTAAAATTAGTTCTGCAATATCCCAATATAAGAAATGCCTGTGGCTGTGTAGACGCAAGCAGGGAAACCTGTTAGTCTGTGGCCCTTTTCCTTTCTGCTATAGTCCTGGATCTGCCTTTTCCTTCTTTCCTATCACCTCCCCTTCTCATGCTGATGCTGCAAAAGGCAGAATGCCAGGCAGCTACTGATATCTGTCTTAACGATAAGCTGAGTTTTGTCTCTGTGCCAGTTTAGTCTCAAATTAAGAGATTCAAATCTACATATGTTAATAGTCAACTCATTCTCATCTCATGCTCCTTCTGTAACTAAAATGACCCATCAGGCTTGAGAGGGTCCTATGATTTACCAAACTTTAACCAAACTTACAAGGAAAAAAAAAAGGGAGGGAGGGAGCAGAAAACAGCCCCATTGAGGACTTAGCGAACTGACTCTCCTGAGAGGGTGAAAAAGAGCTGAGGATGAACGCGGTGGTGAAAATGGCACGTGGGGAGTGGAGCTCTGAATAGATGCACACCACAGAATAAACTGGTTCTAGATCCCACTGGCCAGAAATATTTCCGGCTTTCTTACAGCTCTTAGAACTGTTTCCTGTCTTCAAAAATCGGATACAGTCAGCGGCACCTTATCATAGTCTTCTGAATCTGCTTTCCTTCCAAGAGCTCGCGGGCAGCCTCGCGGAGGCAGCTCGGAAGGGAAGACGGCCACGCAGCCCAACTTTGGTCTCCTAAACTCTCAAGCGAAAAGCGGCAACTGTGACGTTGGGGTCTGATGACGTCGGCAAGCCGGTCACGGATTCTTGCTCAACATCGCTTTTGTTCGGGCATTCGGGTTTGCATTAGGGAGGTGGGGGGGGGGGGGCGTCTTTTACAGCCTCTAACTAATTCCCGCGCACCCACCTCTTGCTCGGCAGATATTTGGTGAGCGACGGGTTTTGCCTGTCCGGAGTTGTGGATGGGCTGCTCCCTCACCCGACTGCCGGCTGGACAGACGTGGCTCTGTTTTGAACATTTCGCGAATGAGCGGTCTGAACTTACGACTTTTTTCCGTCTTCTGGCCGGGGCAGAAGGATTCCCCAGGAGAACCGCTTCAGACAGCCTAGCGTCTCTGCTCAGCCTCTCAAGTTTGCCTTGCAGCACGCGCCCGCCTCGCCTCGCCTCGCCCCGCCCCTTCCAGCTCCGCCTTCGGCATCTATCTTGTCGGCCCCGCCTTTCTCCTGCCCGCGGGACTTTGCTGATTGATACATGAAATGCCTCGTTAATCAAAGGAAAAGAAACAGCCGGTCCGGGAGAGCCAAACTCTGAAGAACACGCAGAGGTAGTAAGCAAACACTGCAGTCAGCCAAATCAAAAAGCAGTGCGCTCCAGCAGAGGCAAAGCCTGCAATCGCCCTCAACACTTTAAATAAATATAAGGTAAACAGCCCACGAAGTAAGAACTCGAGCCACAGAATCTTCAATGCTGTTAGGAGCAACTGGGGTACTGCAGATGGGGTATGGAATCCCCCAGAAGACAAAAATGTATCTAGGGCAGGGGCCCCAAACTCTTCAGTTCATCAACCCCTTCATGAAGTTTCAGATTGTTCATTGACCCCCAAACATTTATGATATGAAAATAATATAAATACTACTTTAATGAATAACAACAACAACAATAATAATGGATAGTCCCATCGCCCCATGGGGATTGATATTGCCCACTTTGGAGAACCCTGATCGAGGGCAAATACATGCAACCAAATATCCCAGGTGGCATCCTGTGCTGGTGCCAGACATGGTGGAAGATGCCTGATTGCAACCTTTCCCTCATGTAGGGCACTCAGTCCCTCTCTGAATCCCATACCTCACACTGCACCAAAGAACACGACTGGCTGTTGCACTCGCATTCCTGCAAGCATCACTGGACGTATGCAAGACCAACACTGAACACCTGTCTTGTGAAACTTTTCTCCTTTTCCAGTTGGTCTATTGATCACACAAGCTTAGGTGGATCATGCCATCAACCCAGTGATTTTAACCGGCACAAACCCATTGCTTGTAACAGTGGCTGCAAACTGCTGTCAGACATTACCTATTCATGCAGGTCTCCCTCTGCAGATTTCTGGCTGGTTTCCAGTGTTGTTTCCTGGATGGCATTGTAAGGTGCTCTTTGGACAGCACAACATTGCTGTTACCTCCCAATATCTTTTCAGTGCTGGGATTTCATGACTTTCTATGCTGGAGCCAACTGGCAGTCTCACAAGGGGCAGTCTGCTTCAGTTCTTCCTTGAGCTGAGCTGCATAGTGGCCATGCTGGTCTTCCCTCATCCTCAGTCTACTGGCATAGTGCTCAAGGCCTGGGAGAGAGGGCTATGATTGCACCAACCGTATGAAATTTAAGCAGGTCAAGCAACTCTGACAAGCTCCTTCATGAGCTTGATGGTGACCCCAACCATGAGGAAGATGTGGCTGCTGGGGATTGGCCATGCTGCAAGGATTACTAGGCCCCAGGTACTCACACCTGCACTCAGCAGCAGCCCTGAAGGGGCTGAATTACCCCATGATCAGCAGCCCTGAAGGGCCGAATTACCCCATGACATAATGCCCCCTTCTCCTGCATCCTGCACCTCTCTATGTCTTCACCTCTCTATGGTACAGGCAAATCCCATGCAAACTCCCGAGAAGGGGTTCTGTGTGAGGAGGATGGTGCTTGTGTAGCAGTGCACCACAGAGTTCTCCAAAGCCCTATGCCTGGGATATGACTTAGCCCATTGAATATTTTTCTGTATCGTCCACAGGGTCAAAATAGCAGGGAAGTGTGAAGGTGGGGGCTCCAAAGCATTTGATACTGGAAAGGTCATGCATGCAGGTCTGTACGCATGCTCTTCACATTGTGGCAGGCTGAGCATTTTTCATGGGCCATGCCTTCAAGGGAATGCCTGTTCATCTTTGCCTTTCCCTCGGTAAAGCAAATGGTGAGGACTGACCACTGTCTCTCCCACTGCAGGAGTGGGCAGGCAGCAGGTTTGCATAGGGAAACTCCTTCACCTCTCTAGTGCTCTGCTGCTGTGCCTAGCTTGGTATTGTGTGGATCACCTATGCCACTTCTTACCTGGGTTCCCTCCTTTCATGCAGGTTCATCATGCCACCAGCATGGAGAGGTGCTATTGCGCAGCCAAAAAAAAAAAAAAAAGCCCAGCCGAACAATGGCTGAACACAGTCAGCTGAGACTCCATCCTTGCCCCCAGATCCAGGTTCTGAATTTGCTCATGTGCCTTAGTCAGTGCCAGACAAACTCCACATGGGCCAGAGCTGAGATACAGGCAGGCCCACCGAGTTCATAAGAAACATCTTAGGTGCTTCATCAGCAGGGACTGATTGCTGGCCTGGGACTGATAGCTTACGCTATCCTCTCATATGCCATAGGTAAAGTGCTTATTACGACTACGAGAATGCAAGCCGTGAGTGGTCTGGTCATACCTAAGTAAGTAAGTGAGTGACTAAGTAAGTGCCTACTACTTCACCCACCTTCCCATCCCTAATATGGGTAACTGCTGCTATGCATTGCCATGTCAGTGAAACCTATTTCTTCATACCTCATTCACTACAGGAGCAATTTGGGGCCCTGGACCTCCTCATTGTTGGAAAAATATTGAGAGTGATTTCCAGTTTAGTATGCATCCAATCAATCCCTATATCCAAGTGTAGGTAGGTAGGTAGGTAGGTAGGTAGGTAGGTAGATAGATAGATAGATAGATAGATAGATAGATAGATAGATAGGTGTTTAATAAATAAATAAATCCGCAAAACATCTAAAACAGTTCAATGGTAAACTGAGACTAAAGGCAGGCAAAAGTGGGGAGAAAGAGACATGAACAACAGGCATGAAATAAAAAGGCCAGAGAACTTAATATCAATAATCTGCATAATATCTATATATCCAAAGGCACAGAACTTTCCAGAGCCAATGGAAACAATACAGTGGATAGTGAGTATGGACAGTCCCAAAGGGAGTGGCTTTTAGTTACTCCAGTTTTAACTCTTTTATGTACATAATGTCAACAGAATAGAGATGGAAAGTAGGATACCACATGATCCTTCCTTTGTTCTGTATCATGGAAGAAACAGTTTGGAGGATGGGGGTGATGTATCTAACATACATGCAGGAAAGACCTGGAGATGCCCCCTTATGATGCCCCTGCCACATATTTATTTTTGGAGCTTCCGTATGAAGTTGCCATTGCTCTAATGCTTTGCTCTATTTCTCTGAGAAGTTCCATGGCTTGTGCTCTAATCTAAGACAAGGGACTCCACCAGTCTTTCAATGTGTGATTGCTGCCTTCTTGTCCAAAGAATGGCCAGCTGTGGTGTGGAAAACAGATCTGTGAGCTCTCTTGGGAAACTTGGGAAGGAAAGGGAATGAGTGAAATCTGTTTAGGCAAGGAAATATCTCTGAAATGATGACCCAATGGGCCATGGGTTGTCTAGTATTTTTCTAAAATGTAATATGCATGTTTATCTTACTGTTATTTCATCTGCATCCTTACGTGGAGTTGCTTGACACCTGCCTTATAACTAGTGACTATTGGTAATTTGAATCTCTTCCTTACCTAAGGAAACAGAAACAGAATGACCAAGGGCAAAAAAGTAGTGGAAGTGTGAGCAACTTATGACTTGCTGCCGGCTTCCCCATTGACTTTGCTTTGGGGAAGCTGGCAGGGAGCGTCAGATTCCTTCCTTCCTCCCTCCCTCCCTCCCTCCCTCCCTCCCTCCCTTTCCTGATATAATATAGGTTTGTGCCATTTGCCCTCCCCACACGACCCTCAGGAGAGACCCAGTGAAGCCTCCTCTTCCTTCCTCATCTGATCTGCAGAACTGCCTGCCACTTTGCTGGGGGGAGGTTGAACAAAGGGAGCTGTGGACTGTGAGGAAAATTTCACCCCCACTCCCCATTCCGGCATGTTTCCAAGGGCCCCCTCCCTCAAGAGAGGAAGAGGGCTTACCAATCAACCCCCAGCACCCCCCAGCCAGTCTTACCTCACCAGCAGGCATCCAAGTCACTCCCTCATCCTTCCCTCAATGCCCACTTCCCTTAAGAGATTTAAACATTTTGCCCTCAGTTCCAAGTCAGCCAATCGCCTCTCACCCCTCTGGCCTTGCCACCAGCCAATTGGGCACAGGGGCCAGAGGGAGGTGGGAAAGAGGTCAGGGATCCTTTTCTTCCTCCCTCCCTCCCTCCCTTCCTTTCCCCATATAATATAGGCTTGCACCATTTGCTCTTCCTTCATGACCCTCAGGAGAGCCCCAGTGAAACCTCCTTCTCCTTCTGTGGAACTGCCTGCCACTTTGCTGGGGGGAGGTGGAACAAAGGGAGCTGTGGACTGTGAGGAAAATTGTACCCCCACTCCCCATTCTGGCATGTTTCCAAGGGCCCCCTCCCTCAAGAGAGGAAGAGGGCTCACCCATCAACCACTAGCACCCCCCAGCCAGTCCTACCTTGCCAGCAGGCATCCAAGTTGCTTCCTCCTCCTTCCCTCCATGCCGACCACCATTAAGAGATTTCAGATTTCTACCTCGTTTCCAAAGCAGCCAATTGCCACTCATCCATTGGGCTTTGTCACCAGCCAATTGCGTGCACAGGACAAAGGCAGGAAAGAGGTCAGGGATATGCCTGTGATGATCACGTGACCTGGGCTGAATAAGGCAGTGTGGCAGCGCAGCAGTGTTGAAGTGGCTACAAATTTCCTAAATTTCCATCACAAAGAAGTAATGGGTCCTGGATTTTGGACGCATTCTGTAAATTAGCCCATATAAGATACCTTGGTTCAAAAATTGTTGCCCTATGATGCACCATTTCACACAGTTGAAGGTTACAGACACAAGAGTTTTAGTAGTATATAGATTTGGCAATGGGAGGGGGTCTTTCACTGGGGACCGTTGCTAACATGTCCTTTGTGTGACTGTTCAGACTCTAAACTATTTTGGACATTGAGTATCGGGTTTGTGGTCCTGACTGAGTAGATGAATGGACGGGATCAACCTTGCTATAAAAACAGCTGAGAAGGGAGAGGGAGCTATGGTACTCTCTAACACCCTGTACTCACAGCTGGCAGTGTACCATAATGGGAGACCACACATACAGCACAGTGCAGCACACCGATTTTCCATGCAGGTGTGTTGTGGGCCTTGTGCCTGGCATCTTCAGGATAATTTTTGATGTCATTTTGAGTTGAGTGCTCCTTGGTGTCCCATACTGACAGTGGCTGCATGATGGAAAACTCTCCTTAGCCAGAAAAGTTGTAGTGGTACCTGGAGGATCATACAAGCATATGCAAGCTGGTAAGCCTAGTAGAAGGGGTGGCACAGATGCTGAACATGACATCATCAATGTTGCAATAACAGGGAATGTTGACTTGTTGTATCCTCAATCAGGAAAGCAGATTTTCATATAGCTATTGGATCAATGGTCACAGCATACCTGCTGATGGGCCTGGTAGAATATCCTCAATGTTGAGGCTCTGTAGATCTTTGCAACCTACAGATGAACCTTCCTAGTTGGTTCCTTGGTACTTCACCAAGGAATCTCATATGCCTACCTTACTTCTGACTGTGGAATGTGGGCCCTGCACTTTGGAGCTATGCTTGCATCATCAGACAGAATCCATACAAATGGTGGCAGAATGGCAAACAAAAAGTTTTAATTGAGTAAACCTTGAATAAATATGTTGTCCAAACAGAATTGTAGGATTGTAAATGTATTTTTTGAGGTACCAAGGCTCACATGGTTTAAATACTATGATTTTCTTCCCATGATATGTTTAACTGGCTCAAAGAAAAAGTGTGCTGTGGTAACATCATAAAAGGGTTAATTGACCCAGTGAAGGATTGCCAAAAGATTTAATTTAACCCAGTCACATACAAATCAATTGTGTTGTAGAAACTCCTAAGATCAATTGGTTCACCCATTTTATCTACCTAATACTCTAGGAAAAAGAATTGGAAATGAACAGTTGCTCCATTATATAATTCATTGCTGAGGCCTAGCCACACAACTCCCAAACACTGATTGACAGCTGAGCCATACCTACAACTACGTGGCTGGCCAGCACAGGAGGAGCTAGTAATGTTATGAAGCCTTGCCAGCATTCCCCTGGTACAAGGACTTGTGGGATACTAGTGGACATCTAGGAAGAAGAGGGCAGATTCCCAAATGATGGTTTTTGATACCATTAGTATGATTGGGTCCTATAAAAATCACCAGGAAGGGGACTTGACTGGGGTAGTGGCTGACTAGGTTAAGGATATAATAGAAGCAAGGTCATTATTAGATAATGAGGTATGCAGGGATTGTGAGAGACAAAGCTGTCCCTGCTGATTTCTGCATGTTACTTAGCCATTAAAAGCAAGTGAGCCCTACTTCAAAAATGTTTTGACAATCTTTTTGTCTCCTCTTGTGGTTAATGTGCCCAATCTCTCCTTAAGATTCATGGAACTGCAACTCCTACATCTCATTGTCCAATTATCAGGGTAGCAAGAAATAATGAGAAGTATAGTTAAGCCTGTCTGGGGGGCATCAGGCTGGGATGGCTGCTGTACATGTGCCTGACAACTCCTAATTCAGATTAGTTCTTCAATAATCCATTCTAGTTTATTTAGAATATGTATGTGAACCTGGTGACTACTCCATTTGAAATGCCTAGAGATAATTACATTTATAATTCATTTTGATATATCTATTGCCATGAATTAGCCACCATACTAATTTACTTTTCTTTCATATTCCTAGAACAGATGTTGCCCCAGTAATAACTGTAATTTTATTTATGAATATTTATGTTTGTGATTGATCAGATTTTCAAATTTAATATTTAAAAAGTTAAATTGCATTATGCTCCTTCACCAACTGAACAAAAGCAATAAAATAAAGTTGACAGATACCTTCAAGGGTGGAATACAATCTAATTCATGTAATACATATACAGAGACGCTCAGTACAATAGATGTGGCAATCTCTTCTACACCCATTATGCAGTATGGTCACAATATTATGTACAACCTACAGCAGTGGTAACAAAAAATAATATGGAAGGAAATCTTAATATAAGAACACTGCAGACTTTTCCAGACCAATATAAACAATCCAGGAAGGGTCTGAATGGGGTGAAGCTCATTCCAATTTAATCCTACCAAGACTGAGTGGCTATGGATATTAGGCTCCCCCAGATTGGGGATTTTCCATCTTTAATTTTGGATGGGGCTACACTTCCCCATTCAAGACTGGTGTGCAGGGTCTTCTTGTACTGACAACTCCTGCTCGATGATCAGGTGGTAGCTATGACCAGGATGGCCTTTGCACAGCTTCATCTGATTTGCAAGTTGCACCCTTTCCTAGATCAGGAGGCCCTTCAGATGGTCATCCTCTAGTCACACCATGGCTTGACTACTATAATGTGCTGTACATGGGGCTGCCCTTGAAGATCTCTCAGAAGCTTCAACTGGATAGCTACTTCATCTAGTATAGCAGGAAAGTAAGAGAAGTGTAAGCAGAGAAAAAATAAAAAAATTCAGCAACGTAACAATTCAGTTCCGTAGAATCAGTAACAGAAGTAGGATAAGATTTTTACTATATCAGCTGGGGCTTCTGAACATGGATTCACTCTTCACATAGCCGTGAAACTCATGGATGATACTGAGTTGTCACTTTATCAACCTCATCTATTTTGCAGGATTATTCTAAGAATAAAAAAATAGAAAAAATAATAATATACCCTGCCCCGATTATCTTGGAGGAAAAACAAGATATAAATATAATATAAATTGAAGCTCAATCCAGATAGAGGCACTATTAGTGATAATTCAATAATTTATTATAGAAAGGGCTATGTAACTTCTTAATGGTCCAGGGGACTGTTCTTACCCAGGTATATGGGAACAGTTTGATCCTGTTGATCCTGAGGAAGTGGACAGGATCCTGGGGTCTGTGAAGGCCACCACTTGCTATCTTGACCCATGCCCCTCCTGGCTGGTGAAAGCAGCTCGGGGGGTGACATGTGGTTGGATCCAGGTGATGGTTAATACACCCTTGCATGAGGGAGTGTTTCCAGCTGCCTTTAAGGAGGCATTGGTGCACCCCCTCCTCAAGAAACCCTCCCTGGATCCTACTGTACTGGTGAAGGCAGCTCGGGAGGTGACATGTGGCCTTCCAAAGGGCTTTGAAGACCTGGTTCTGTCACTTGGCCTGGGGTGGGGAGGGAATACTTCAAGCATGGGGATGGCTAACCCCATAGAGGCCTGCTGTCTTCAGCCCCAGATTCTTCATCTTCTTGGACTCTCCTTTTCCTCTTTTTTAGTAATGTTTTCTAAATTTTGATGTTTTATGTATTTATATGTATTTATGGTTTTAATGTTTGTGTGAGTAGCCCAGAGTCCCCCATTGAGGGGAGATGGGTGGAGGAGAAATTTAATAAATAAATAAATAAATGATGAGTAGGTTGAGGTTTTGGGGTAGTATTATATTTAACATTTCTACTATAGTCTTCTTAGATTCCTCTTCTAAGGTGGATTAAGAGCAAGACACTGTGAACCTGATTCTGAGGAGCCAGGACCCATCTCAGAGATTTCAGCAGAACTGATGCTTTTGACTCAACGGTCTTGAATTCTGCTATTATGCCATGTCCAAATCCTCAAAAGCATCACTACCATATTGACAGCCAGAGGGTAGAGTGGATTTGCCAGATTGCTTGGAACACCTTGGAAAGTAACAGTTCACTTGGGAATAGGTCATTATGCCTGAGAATCTCTGTTTCTACAACCTGCTGTGATTAACACCTGCTGAGAGCAGTCTATTGCTGGTCCAACTTCCCTAACAACTTGAGTCTGAATTTTTTGTGTCAGATACCCTTGCTTGCTTTAACTACCCAGATCACTTGATTGCTGCTAGAACCTTGCAAATGTTTTTCTTATCAACCCCCTGCATTTACTATTAATCAGGAACTTTGTGGGTTGAATTCTATACTGGACCTTGACTACACTTTTGTTATTGACTTTTGTTTGGGTTGACTTTTGTTGGGTTTGGGCCCAGGTTGTTTGATTATATCTCTAGACTTTCTTATGCACCTTGGAACAGCACACATTCATATTGACATTCAAGTAATATTAAGAATGTTCTAGGTAGAGCTTGCTGTTTCATTAACCAGTGTATTATATATGTATTTGTTGTGCTGCTTTAACTCAATTGATATGGATTTTGCATTTTATTTAATTTTGCTGCTTAACACTCTCAGAATTATTCATGACAGGGCAACTAAAAAAATAAACAAGTACATGTGAAAGATTGTTCAGAGAGTTCCTGCTGAAAATATCAATTTAGTTGGGTAGACAGTCAGATTTTTCATACTTAGTCACAAGCTATACGGCAAAGTTTTTGCAAAAGGACCTCTATAAGTTACTTTTTCTTTTATCCACTATTGGGCTTCTATGTTATAACTGAAATGTACAACTAATTTAAAAATACCATAAAGTAAAATACAGTGAACTTGGCTTCCACATCACTAGCTTTCGAATTGCTTCTACTATAAATTTCATTGGCTTACCTAATGATAGGAATGACACATTTATTATAAGTGACAAATAATTACATTGCACATACTGGTTGATATTTTAAGCACTCATAACTCTACATCAAGAAAACAATTACAGTAATCAAGATAGGCGAAATCTAAAACAATCCAATCACTTAATTGGCTCTTGGTTTTTAGGAGCAGGAAAATCACTATATCATTCATTGTTTTGGAAAACATTATTTTGTAAAAATGTTTGTAATTCTTTGGTGTTTTTGTGATCCAAGAAATTAATTATTGTCTAGAACTACATTTCTGAAACTTATTATTTGCTATTTGCTATTCATTATTCCACCTGCTGATAGATTTCCAAGCATCATGCGATACAGAAACAAAACCAGCACTACGTTAGTCATTAGCTACCCCAAAACAACAAACTACAAACAAATAGGTCAGAGTGAATACCAGACAAAGATGCTGGTAGTTTCTAAAATCACTATTAAAGATAAACTAGCAAATAAAAAGAAAATCCCACCTCCCTTACTGTAAGCCAACATTTTTGTAAATGGCATGATAGCAGGGATAATTTAAAAATTCTGTTCCATGTTTCTGACAATATTCAAGTTGGCTAAGGAAACAAACAACCTGTCACACCTGAGTGCTTTTTGTGAACTCCCAAATCCACTCTGGTCAAGAGTGGTGAAATATGAAATATGAATATCCTTCATTTTGAGGTAGTCAGCTGATTAAAAATGTAGTGTAAACCCCACAAATATCACATCACGGTTAAAAAATGAAGAACCATACCTCAATTCCAGCCCTACTCATATGTATGATATAGATCAGTGTTTCTCAACCTTGGGAACTTTAACATGTGTGGACTTCAACTCCCAGAATCCCCCAGCCAGCATGAGCTGGGGTTGAAGTCCGCACATCTTAAAGTTCCCAAGGTTGAGAAACAATGATATAGATCCACCCATTTTGTAAACCTCAGCCCCTGCCCCCTGTGTTAAAGTAGTCCTTGGTCACAGAAAGTTTGTTCATACATAATTTCTACATGGCAGTACTGTAGACATGCAGACATTTCTAGCTTTGCTGCCATCTTGTGGTTATTTGGATTTTTTGCAAACCAGTACAGTAATCCTAGATGCAGAATTGTCCTTCCTTCTCTCTGGTGCATGGGAAAGATGCTGAGCTGAGATCTGGAACAAGGGAAGAACAGAAAGTGAACCATCCCCATGGGTTGCTGTGCTCTCAGTGCCAATTCTTAGGTGGCTTTTCAGTAGGAACACAAGCTATTGGGACAAAGAAACACACAACTTTATATTATGTGCCTATTAGCATTTAGCAGAAATGTCATGGATTTTTTTTTTTTGGTTATAGTTTTACAATAATTAGCAATGTAACATGCTACTAGTTCAAAGTTTTTAGAATGCCACGTTCCTGTTGTGAGGGATAACTTCTTTTCAGCCAAAATACTGCCTGACTATATTATTTTTAAATTGCTTTTGCCCTTACAAATCCAGTTGTATTAAGCAGCTACTAGTTTGTTATGGACACACTGCTTTTTCAAAGAAACTCTAAGCTGCCAGCTTCCTAGATGGAATCCCCAAAACAAGCAAGCAGATGAAAAACAGTTTACCAGCTCAAATTCCTGTAATATTATTCAGTTAATTTTGAGGGCCTCAGACACCATTCTTTCCTCTTCAGAACCATTGCACGCAGCATCCTTACGACTTTAAAAATGTTTTTCTGAGGTGATCACAACAGCATATTTATTAAAAAAAATTACTTGTTATGCCAGTAGATGTCTGTGTTGGTTTAGCAATAAAGTATTTTATCAGTCCTACTCCCATGAGTAAAAGCTGCAGGACTGACAATGTGGGTATAGCTTTTCCCTTCTCTACAAAAAAGAAAAGCAAGATGTTTTCTTTCTACCAATTCTTCTGACTTTTTTGCTGAGTTCACACATCATGTGGGCTTGACTTATGCCACGAAATGTGCTCCTTTTCAAGCTACTGCAAAACTCTGTTGTTATAATGAGAAGGTTAATGAGGTAATAGGACAAACTGAACAATAGGAAAAGTAGACTACGTATGTGGTGGACATGTAAAATTGCAAAGAAATTCTGGATTCAGATACAAACCTTGATGCAGAGCATACTACAAATACAGATTCCATTTAAACCAGAACTATTCCTGTTGGGGATAATGGATTTTCAAATAGGAAAACATCTTATTAGAATTACTCAATACATGATTACCGCAGCAAGACTTCTTTATGCACAATTTTGGAAAACCCAGACACTACCAATAATACAAGAATGGTTGTTAAAACTGATGGAAATGGCAGAAAATGATAAACTGACTTGCTTATTAAAAGAAAACTCAAATTATTACCTTAAAGAATGGAAACCATTGATGGACTATTTGAAAAATGCAGGTGGGGTGAAGCTTACATGGGGATTTGAAGATTAGATTATAAATGTAATGGGATATGTTTTGACAAAGAATTACTCCTACTTAATGTATTAAAAACTAGCACTTAATGATAGTCTTACTATTCCTAAGACCAGAGATAGATTGGAAGTTATCTGTTTTTCATATCTTTTTTTCTTTTTCTTTTACTTTATCTTACTTTTTCTTTCCTTTTCTTTATACAGTAATTTGTATTTTCAATTTTCTTTTTCATTTCTAACTTTTAACTTTGTAACTTTAAAATTTCAATAAAATATTATTAAAAAAGGAAAAAGGAAAAGTAGACTAAAGATGGGCAGCACTGGGGAATTCCAGGCCATCAAAACTTGGCAACTTGAAGTCACCTTCAGGTCAAGCTTAAATTTTAAGGAGGCTTCATTTTTTATTCAGACTAGAAAGATAGTGGTCCATTCATTATTAAAGGCCCAGCAGGAATATCCTATGGTAATTGAAATCGAGACAAACATTACAATTGTACAAAGAAATTAATTGTTTTATGCTAGAAATAAGAGATTATTGTGGATTTGAGCATTCTCCTTCTTAGGCTTGAGACTCTATTATGACTTGGGGTGCTTCTAAGGACTCTGCATCAGTTTAAAAGCAGATCAGGGCATCTGTGACTCCAATAGCAAAACATAAAAATAAAAAATAAAAATTCTTTTTTGCAGTTATGAAGATGAATGGTGAAGCTGCAAAGTTGTGTGAGTCCATTTCTCTGTCTTCCCAATTCCTGAGCTACAGCCACCCTAGCAGGTCCTTTAAGAAAAATGTGGGCTTGGCTAAACTGGAGAAGAGTTAAATTTCTGTCCTGCAAGGAATCTGTGGGAATTTTATTTCTTTCCTTTACCTTTTGTTTGGAATGGTGATGAAGACTACAGTAACCAAAATTCCCAGAGGAATGGAAACAGAAATGGTGGAAGTGCATTCAATGTGTTCTATTTCCCTCAATTTGAACATGATGTGTTTTGTTTACAAATTATCGTCTCCTCTTTCCGCTTATAATGCAACCTACCACCACGGGTAGAGATGTTGGCATCCAGGGAGATTTCAAATACAGTGGTACCTCGGGTTACGAATGCCCCTCCTTACGAATTTTTCGAGATACGACCAGCTCCGGCCCCAAAAATTTACCTCAACATGCGAACTCCGCCTCGAGCTACGAACCGGATCCGCGGCCATTTGCCCTGCTGCCACGTGGTTGCGGCTTCCTGTGGGCGAGATCGCGGTAGCAAGGAGACGTTCGGTGAGGCTTGTGGTGTGTTTTGTGGCGTTTGGAAGGTTTTTGGTGTGCTTGTCAGCATGGCTCCAAAGAAAATGCAGAGCGGGCTTGGCAAGAATGTATTTACATTGAACCTTATGGGGAAATTTGCCTCGTGGTGCGACCAAATTCGGAGGGCAGATTAGCCGTATTTACACTGAACCTTATGGGGAAATTTGCCTTGTAGTGCGACCAAATTCGGAGGGCGGAACAGATTAACCGTATTTACATTGAACCTTATGGGAAAATTTACCTTGAGTTGCGACCAACTCGAGTTGTGATCAGAGTCACGGAATGGATTAAGTTCGTAACTCGAGGTACCACTGTACAGGAGAAATGATGGCTTGGTAGGCAGGCAATTTTATCTGTTGCTGACCCTGGTTTGTTTGTTTTGCTTTTTGCAAATAACCAGATAAATACAACAAGGATAAGGATATGCATGATTAGTCAGGTGGGGATGGGGTGGGGGTGGCAAGCAATTGATATCATTTCCTTTTTGTGCAGAAAGGAGAGTTTTGTTTGTGTTTTTCTTCGCTGCAGGAGCTGCTGTAGTTTGGGCAGTGTGGGAGTGTGGAGTAGGGGTATGAAACATGGACTCTGATCCCCAGAAGAGCGAACACGAGATAAGAGAATGAGACTGGCCCCTCCCTAAGGAATGCAGAGGATGTTTGTGGGGTGACCCTGAGAGTTGCTCTCAGTCTGAGAAGATTCTGTAATGGGAGTGAAGCCAATAAACCTTGCTGGATTGAATCTGTATTGTCTCTTGGAGTTTCCTGGGCTAATCCTGACAGGCAGGGTATTAACTGAACGAGGTTTTTTGCTCGGCTAGATGGAGTTTTTGTGCTTCTGGCACATGTGATTGACAGATTAATGGATAATTCGTTTTGTTTATAATATGGCTTTCTCTATGTAGGTTTAGTTAAATAAAATATGTAGGCTTTACTGTTATTCATATACCATATAATATTATCGCTACAGTATTTATTAGGACTGTGCAGTGCTTCAGATTTGATTCCAAAAAGGTGCTTCAATCTGCCTGGGTACACACATAGCACCTACCTGCAGCTGCTTTTTCAGGATCCTATGGCAGCTAAACAAACTGAGGAAAAGATGCTGCTTTAGGGTTGTAGACAGAAATGTCCATACTTCCAAGATCCATGAACCTTCTCCTGATTATTTCTCAAAGGCTGCTCAGCTCCACGATTTACTGATTAAACTACACGCACAGATGGAATGTAAGAATTGTATCTTCATTACCTTGCAGACCTTACTCAAATACAAATCTCTCTCAGTAGTGCAGCTGGAATTGGATATCGATGACTACAGCTCAAGAGAACAGCAAAAAGAGAAGCCATTGGATATCCAGTGTCCAATATCAGCCCCTGTCTTGGTACTGGCATCAGAGATTGCGTCCCATTTGCACAACCTGCTTCACTAAGTCATCTACAAGAATTGCGTGTCATGAAAATACTCTGACCCAAAGAAATGTGCCATCAATTAATGCTTTTTCCCTGGCTCAGACAAAGATGAAATCCTCGAGGCCTTGCAAAAATGGGATCATTTTAGGCACCCCATATCTGTTGCTTTTTAAAGTTTTGCCACAATCTCAAGAGATAGGTGAAAAGGGGATAGAAAGGAGTGAGAAGAACCCCCTAATTCTGTCCTTAGTAGCATCAACCTGATGTCACCACCACCATTTTGTTTTGTTTTGTTTTGCAAAAAAGTAAAAAAGCCAAAAAGTGAAAGGGACAGCCTCCCAGCCTCCTTAGTGACTGCTGAGATAACTAAAAAATGCCCCAGTGAATTAGGGTTTATGGTCCAGTCATCTTGTATTATGCACTGCTGGCACATTGAATAGCTAAATCAGTAAAGTCAGCTGTATAGTATGAACATAGCCTGTTTGTTATGGTGTTTTGCTAACAAATCGAGAAAGTCATCCCAGTGTGTACGTACTACATATGTCAATGTTATTATTTTTATTTTAAAAATATAGTATCCTTTCCACCAAATGCTGTTCATTGCCAAGTAGATGCACTTAGCATCACAGGCTTCCTACTGGTCAGGCAGTAGAGAACAGAATTATTAAAACATTGCAGTTTTGAAAAACAACAAGCCATTCAAAATACTTAAGTTCTTTCTATTTATTCAACTCATGCAAGGAACTTCTTTCCTTATGTTTGTTTATAACACCCATTTCATTTTTTTAAAAGAGCTGAAATATTAGCAATTTTATTCAGGCCATTTAAAAATAAATCAATAGACTTCTTATATGTGTTCTTTCTCTCACGCTTTTGAAAACTTAGCGGAGGTTCTGTTTTTCAACCTGTTATCCTATTTTACTGCATGTTAGATTGACCAAATGAATAAACTTTCTAAAATTAGATGCTTGGATTTAAAACAAATGACCAGATGATGGCAGTCAAGAGACATAGAAAAAACTCCTATTTCTGCATACCTAGAAAGATTGGGATATATACTGTATACTTGAAATTAACATCTGTTGGTAGGGCAATTCTGTGCAGTGCAGACAGGCACAGGGCCTGCTTCCATTAAAGAACCATGCCAGTCTAAATAAAAGTGTTGCTCCCTTACGAGTCAGTTGCCAGACTGGATATTAGAGCAGGAAGAAGACAAAGAAGGGAACTGCATCTTTTAACCAAGTATTTCATTTGTTTTGGAATGAGGTATTATAGGTAAAGGACGATATATGCAACCATGGCTGATTAACCATAGTCATTTCATGGTAATCAGTGGTAGAGTCCTTCAAGTTCCTGGGTTCTATACTTTCCCAAGACCTGAAATGGATGTTTAACATTACAGCCATTATTAAAAAGGCACACCAAAGGATGTTTTTCCTGCGGCAACTTAGGAAGTTTAAATTATCCCAGGAGCTCTTGGTACAGTTTTACAGGGGAGTCATTGAGTCTGTTATCTGCTCCTCTATAACTGTCTGGTTTGATTCCGCAACCAAACAGGACAGACTCAGACTCCAATGGATAGTTAAGTCTGCAGAAAGGATAATTGCAACCCGCCTGCCTTCTATAGAAGAACTGTATACTGTGAGGGTTAAAAGGAGGGCAGAGAGGATATCTGCAGACTTCTCATCCTGGATATAATCTGTTCCAACTTCTTCCTTCGGGACGGCGCTATAGAGCTCCATATGTTAAAACATCTAGACATCGGAATAGTTTTTTCCCTTGTGCCATTGCTCTGTTAAATACTGTATCATTTGATATGTACTGGACAGTGGCTTCTTCTTTTGGAAAAGTTATTTTACTGGGTAGTGTTATTGTTACTGTTTATTAATTTTCTGTTGTTATCCAAACGCACCGTTGATCTTGCTGTTCATCACCGAAGATAAATTCCTTGTATATATTTTATACTTGGTCATTAAAGTATTTGTATTGTATTGTATTGTATTGTAAATGGGATTTTAGGAAAGGTACCTAAAGGATACTGAAGAAAAACATTTTGCAACTGGCACACAACGAGTAATACCTACATTTCAGGTAAACTGCTTCACCAATAGTGGCAACATACTAATACCATGCCCTTCTCTCCACAAATTTTTAGCTAGTCAGTCCTCTTCCTCTTGATCTGCTTCTCTGTGGTTTGCTGCTCCCTTGCATGTACAATTAATCAACTACAAGGTGTTCCCAGGATGTTGGAAATGTGTTAGGAAAAATGTAACCAGCTAAATTTGGATGTCAGGTTTAGATCTGTAAAGATGTCCAAACAGCATTCTCCAAGGCTTTGGGGCAGGTAAAGGCTGAAGCCCTATTTGATGGTTTGTTGTTGTTATTATTTATATGCTTGACTTCAGGCCAACCATGATCTCTTTTTTGTGTTTTGTATTTTTAAAAACTTTTTAATTGTAAGCTGCCCAGAGTCTTTGAGAGTTGGGTAAATTGTGCACGTGCATGTATGAATGAGTGAATAAAATTTTCCAAAGTGGGATGCTCAGTTCTGTATTAGAAGGCAGGGAGGGGAGGAATTGTAGGTGTTAGACAACTAAAATGCAATCATAGAGCAACAATATCAGTAACTAGACTTTTTATATTCCTGCCTTAATATTCCTGCATCCAGAGCTTCAGTTAGCCAAGTGAAACCTACTCTTGAGTGAAGTTTTACTGAGTAGATTTATTTTAAGGGAATACTTCTACATTGCCACCTACCTGGGCTTTCTAGGGCTGACTGATACTATGAACTCATTCTCCAAACTGAGTATGGGTGTCTTTGATCAAATGAAGATTTGATACTGGCCCTAGTTCAAGTTTCTTAGAAACAGTTGCTCTTCTGGACATTTGAATCACAGGAGTCTGATTCATCTTGTGAAGTGTCGTCAAGCAGAAGCGTGACACTGATGCATGGATCTCAAAATTCTAATAGTAAAAAAATGCCATTCACCAAAACATAAAGGTTGCCCAATTTTCTTGAGAAGTCTAGTAAAGACATAGCTGAGCTTTTCATCATCATACTTCTGATTTTATTGCATTGGTTACTGGATGTATTTCTTTTTTTCAGTGTTGCATTTTATTCTTTTATAATTCTTAATTGTACATTCCCTCACGGCTTGATGACCACTGAGGGAGATCTAACATGACAGTGGTAGAAAAGACGAGCTGTGATACCTTTTGCCACATTGCTAAAAGAAAGATTTAGAAGATTAGAGTTATTCTTGATTTCTGTCTTCTGTAAAGAAATGAGTAGGGCTGAATTTCTGGGCTGGAGTTAAACTAAAAGCAATATGAGCCTGAAGATACAAGTCTGAGTTATGACTTTTGTTCGAACTTTCTGATCTCTCCACTTAGGACATTATCCATTATTATTACTTTTAAAAGTCTTCTCAAATGATGTCCTTGATATCTTGCAATGATTTAGAGTGGAACTTTGGAAGTTGCCTTATAAATATTAGTCTATCTAGCCCAGTATTGCTTATACTGGCAATAATCTTTTTTAATCTCAGGCAGATTTGTGTGTGTGCGTAATTTGCAGAGGAGCTGTTCGTTAGATAAATAGCTCTGCAAATCACTTTAAGTGGTATAGACAATACGCTTAAACCTTTTTTGTGGGGCAGGGGTGGGGGAAAGGAAGATTGAAAAGCTGCAGGTATATTAAATGAATTATCTGCTGTTTTTTTCTAACTGACATTCACGTACACTTGCAGTTTCCAATGCTTTCTTTATTGGTGAATGCAGCATTAATCATTTTGGCAGTTCTAGAACAGTTAGGGACCAAAATTCTGATTATGAATTGTCATGCCTTACATACAGAATGTTTGGTGGTTGCAATCACTGAATTGTCAAAGCCTCATAGGTAGTTATCTGAAAGTGAACCAGCATTATCATGTGCATACAAAATATTGACCATCTGTAGACTTGGAATACTATGGACATGTGTACTTTATTAATTCCATAGTCAGTAATTTAGTTAGAAAAAAAGATATTGGAGAGAACAGAAATGTAACTAGCAGCCTTTCCTAAGGTGAGCAAGGAAAGATGCAGTCTTGAGCTTCAAAAGCTTTGGGAAAGTTGGTAAAGAATCCTGTCTATTTTTAACTGTAGAGTATTCTCCGTAGGTACTACTAGAGTATAAAGCAGGGGCTGCAATGGAGCTGAGAGCTGAAATAGGAAGGCTGTTTTTGAAAATAATATTTAAAATATTTATTTTTACATCACTTGTATACTGCTCACTTCACCAGTCTGGGCAGGTCACAACAATGACACTTCAGTAAAACTCCTAATGATAATAACCAGCATAAATTATAAAGCCACATGGTCGCCTAATGGTTTAAAATATAATTTAACATCCAAAGAAAAGTAGAGGGCACACTTCATTCAATCTATCCTTCAAAGGCTCAACAAAAGATGATGGTTTTCACCTGCTTCCTGAATGCCATTAAGGAAGGTGGCCATTCTCACCCTGGAGGAAGATATTTCCATAGGATTGGGACAACTGCAGAGAAAACCTGCATCTGTGCTGCCACCCCCAGACCATTCAGGGAAAGGCAATCTCTAACAGTTGTTCTGGGGTAGCATGCAAAAGATGGGATGACTATTCAGAGAAGTTGGTCCCATAAGAAATGAAGACCTAAACTGTAGGGCTTTGTGGCTACTAACAAGCACTTGTACTCTGAAACTTTCTAGTTATCCGTGCAGCTTTTGCAAGATGGGGGTGTTTCTGCTAAATTGGGACTGGCCTATCAGGTGATTCACCAGACCTGGGCTACAAAAATCCAGATAACTGTAAGATAGCAGCAAATAGATATAGGAAATTATTTAATGCTATCTAGGGGTTGTCTGGATTTTTGTGGCCCAAATATGATAGTCCTACCATTGGGTTATGATCAGAAACATCAGGTTTAGTGTCTGTTCTTAACCACAATTATACCAAAATGATTAAATGTGTGTTTTGTAGTCATGGCTCAGGTTTTGCCCTTTCATACTTACACAAAAGGTCAGAATTCACATTTTAACATTGTAATGCATGGTTTGTCACTAGTCTTTTTGCCGCCTTTCTACAGATGCCTATGATCAGGATATTGGGGAGTAGTTGGTGCAACTTATAATATAAGCTGGTTACCTACCATTTTCCAGGCTCCATAAAAAGATGAGTAGCCATGCACATTCTGCACCCGCTCAGATACCTAATTTATCTTCAAAATAGCCCCACATTATGGGAGCTAAGAATAATGGTTATAAAGCCAAACCAAGCATGAACCAATGTAGTGAGATTCTAACTAGAAAATAATGGTACTATCACAATATGGGAACGTGATAGTAGGACGTTTTGCCACCTGTGTTTCAAAAAACATAGTAAGTTTAAAAAATACCCCATGAGTCTGTCCCTATTCAGGTGAGAGCATGATGACTCCCTTTACGTGCAGATAATCTGGACTCCATTATGTTGGGTGGTTACTTATGAATGGATAGAAGCAAGAAATTCATCATCATTCAAAAAACAAAAGAAAGAGAAGAGGTTTGCATGAAATTTACATCTGATTATTTATGCTTATATGCAAGTTTAGAAAAAATTAAAAATGCAATATGATCTCTTCATAGTGGGGAAGGCATGACCAGGTATCCTCTCCACCCACTTATCCAGCTGCTAGCCACTGATTGAAAACTTCAAGGCCCTTACTGAACCTTATGATGATTTTTTATTGTTAAACAGGACATGAAACACCCAGTCCTTTACCGAGACAGTTGTCTGAGGCCCAAGGATGTTCTAAAAGCTTCAAGTTTAGTATGCTTGAATGCAACTGCAGCTTGCTCACTCTCATTCTCTGACTACCATCTTGAGATCACAGTTGGCTGATCTCCAGGACTGAGTCTCATTACAAAGATATACATTATCTCTCCCAACAGCTCCCTATCAAAATTAAATAATTTCAACACTAATATATGCTTCTAACTGTAATCATAGTTGCCCTGCTAACACATTTCTGCTTATTGTAATATATATTTTTTATCTTTAATATAAAATATATAAACAAAAATAACAGAATATATTAACCAATATAAGAAATGCCACAGGGAATTTGGATATTAATGCCCTGAGGACTGCCTAGCAGTTAATTATATTGTGGCTTTTGTTTTATTTAGTGTTTGTTGTGGATTTATGTACGTTTGCTTGATTATAAATCACTTTGAGTAGGTGGAATATAAAACAATATAACATACAATAAATAAATATGTAAAATATGCAAAAATGGACAGAACTAATGAAGAAAAAATAAAAATCCTATAATGAAAAAAATATGTTTGAAATTAAAAACATCACTTCTTAAACAATAAATTAAACCTTGGCTCCTTGGTCGATTTTCGACTACATCAATAAAAAAGCAGTTCACATGTAAAAAGTGAACTCATATCTTCAATCCAGAGTTTTAAATCAGGTGTAGCCAAGTCTTTCTATTTGAGTCAAACAATCTTTTTGGCTATTGATCACCGGAAGAAAATCCAGAGTTCTTTTTACTTTGATAGCTTGAAATTTTCCATATATAATTTAATAACACATTTGTATCTTTAATGCCTTGCCAAAGTATAATGTTGTCTACATATGTGCAGCTAAGGAAAGCTGGGAATTCACACATGTGGCAGAAATTAACTAATCCTGCTAATTTATTGAAGAATGATGTATTCTGCAGTTTTTCTGATCCTTGGAAGATTTTCGTTATTCTTTCTCCCTAACACTAAAATAGTTTAGAACGTAACATGGATTTCTCCCAAATTTAAATACTAATTATATAAGAGCTTGCTTTACATACTGAGTGATTAGTTATTACTGAAATACAATCCTTCAAGTTTCCCTTTTCAAAGTCTCAAGACTAAATAAAATATAATGAGAAAAAAAATCTGAATCATTGTCAAAGGTTATGTATCTTAAGCATAAGGAGTACTATGAAATACTAGTAGTATTTCAACATAGAAATCACTTTTTATTTCAGCCTTTATTACAGGCAGCCACCCACAGCTTACAGTAAGTTTTTGGTGAAAAGTGAAGTGAGGCCTGCTTTAAATTCTCAGCATGCACCCTTATGTAAAGGCAAGATAGTTCCCCCCAAAAGTGGACAAAGTATTAAATGCTGTTAAAATATTAATGTTGCAGCAAAAACAGTGAAAGGTCTTTGGGGAAAGCAAAAATCCAGCTAAGCTAAGCTCAGCATGGAAACTATTCCCCCCTTAAAGACGACCCCTTTCACTTATCATCTTCAGCTCTAAATTAATCTTTAAGTGCTTCCCTTGATGCTGCTTCTTGGGTCCAAAATTATTTGCTGTTAATTATTCCTCCCCCTCCCTCAAAATGGCCTGTAAACCACACTTTTCATTCTTTTTGGTCTGCTGCTATTAGAACCACCAGCAAAATAAGTCTGTTTTGCTCTTATGAAGAGCTGAACTTTGGATAATACAGATACAATGCAAGTGTTACATGGTTCAGTAGCTGCTAAATAGTTTAGCTTTCAAAGTTTCATAGTTATGTTGGCAGGATAGGATGAAGAGGGCATATGTTTCTGTCTATTTGGGAGAAGAAATAAAGTTAAACCAGTAATACAAGATTTCAGGGGCTTTTCATAAAAGCAGTTTTAGATTTGAGATGACAATTATGTGAATAAGCCTTAAAGTTTGTCATAATCAAATGGTTGATCTATTTCGTCCCAAGGCCTGATTTGTGTTTCTGAGTATTTACGTAACTACTTCAGCATGTGACAGCTGAAAGCTTTAGTCCAGCATAGCAACCTTTTTTTTTTGCATTTTATTTCAAATCATTTATTCTCCATCTAACATCTAAGCATCTTGTAGTTAAAAACATTCTCCAAATGAAACATAGAACATCCTACTAGCTGCAGAAAGAACTTCATAGTTGCATTAAAAAAAAGACCATATTTTAAAATTAAAATTAAATATGGAATGCTTTCCTGACAAAGATTTTAACCAGTATATGGAAGAAAATTTATTTAATACAAGCAAACATTATGTACATTAGGAATGAGTTCTCTCCACCTGATTGAAGATCTTTTCAAGAAGTGATGGCCCTCTGGTTGGATTTCTACTCTTGATACAGGATAGGGCACACGCATCTCAAGTATCCTCAGGAAAAGTGGGGAAGAAATGGCCCTATTTGTTCTCTCAGGCCAGTTCCTGAGCCCTTCAGGGCAATGTGAGGAAGATTCCACTTTTCAGAAAAGCAGGACAAGAGCTATGAGATAACAAACTAGGCTCTTACAAAAAAAGGCCATTGCCTTAGTTGTCAAAATCTACAGCTGTTACTTGGAAAATTTTCTTAAGGAAGAAAGCAGTCTGTTTCTCAGAATTCTTACAGAGCATATTCTTTAATATAATATTGTCTTTGGTTCATACATATAAAGTTCCAATTTACAGTTGTGCAGGCCTGTTATACTGAAAGTTCCATAAATCATCTGTTGATCGATTTGTTATATTTATATAAGGCCACCTAATAAGATCATCTTAGAGGCTTCCAGGATAGAATGATAAAATATAAATTTAAAATACAATTATTATTCAATAACTATTTGGTCTTTGTTTAGTTATAGCATTCAGTTTATTAGAATTGCCCCCCCACAATCTAATAATTGTTCAACATTTTGCTGGATAATCATAGGATATTTGTGTAATTCTTAGGGGAATTAAATGCCACTAATGGAAAACCTTCAAACTTAATTCCTGCATAGAAGTGGATAGAAATCCCTAGATTGCCACAATGCTTGCCATGTATTCTTTCCAGCTGTTTTCCTAGATCAGTCTCTCACCTTTCTATCAAATCTAGGGAAAGGTTTCTTAGCTATATTGCCAATGATATATACATTTTAGAGATAATGCTTTTAAGTTAAAAATGGATTATTTAATATTTTTTAGATTTTTTAAAATGTTTTTTAATCAAGTATAATAAACAACAACAAAAAGAAAAAGAAAGCATATACTGTACATACCTAAATTTTATACTAGAGTGAGGATTGAAATGGAAATATGAAGATTATAAAAAGATTTTTTAAAACAGTTTAAAAAGGCAAAGCAAAATGAACAAAAGAAAGAAAAAAATAATAAGAAAAAGCATTCTAGTGCCCCCCTCTGCTTTCTTCCTCCAATCACTAATTGCTGCTTAAATATTTTTATATTATACTTTGGACTTTGGAATGTAATACATTGTTTATAATGGAACCATTCCTGCTTGAATTTGATTAGACATCCACTGTCAATATACACAATTTTCCCATTGCCATGTATTCATTAATTTTACTCTCCCAATCCTGTATTGATGGCAGTTTCTCTTTTCCAGTGTTATTCCAGACTGAGTCATGCTGCTGTCAGCATATATCTTGTGATGCTTTTCATTTACATTCTCTGGGATCATATCAAATAAAAATAATTATGGTTTTAATTCAAAATTTATTTTCAGAATTTTCTGAATGTTTTGGTATAATTATTTCTAGTACTTTTCAGTCTTTTTGCATATCCACCAGATACGGTAAAACGTCCCTTCTTTGTTGTGGCATTTCCAACATTTATTGTTGAATGGTTTATCTATCTTGGCAATCAATAATGAAGATATATACCATCTGTAGAACATTTTAGACTAATTTTCCCTCAAATTGTAGTTGGTATAAATTTTATTGATTTTTTTCCATAATTCTTCCCATTATTATATTGTGACTTTTTCTTTGAAGTTTTGCATCCATTTTATCGTGCAATATTTGATTTGTTCTGTCTCTGTATCATATTTAAGCAACAATTTGTAAATAAGTTCTAATAAATTATCTTGATTATGTATTAGTATTTCAAATTCTGTCATCTTTCTCAGAGTTCCTCCTTTTTATTTTTAAAGTTATTTGCAAAACATTAACTGTGGTAGATACCTTTCCTCATTGAGCAATTCTTGTTGCATCTTTAGTCTATTTTCTTAAATCCTTATGTATCATCTTGGAATATGTGATCAGGTTTTTGGTACTGTAATTGTCCTAGAAATAAAAAAGCATTTGATGGTGATGGTAGTGAAATTGTTGGATTTATCCTTGCTTTTAAGGAATTCCAAATTTTTAACAGATTTTCTCTTATATTATGTCCCTTCAGATTCTTGTCTTCTTTTGTTTCCTTATACTATAAATATTTGTGAAGTCCATTGGCTAAGCCTGTTCCTTCTATAGGTGATCTTCTGCTATTAGGAAATTTTATCCATTTTGTGATCCATATAGACAGCTTGCTCTACAATATAATCTGAGTTTGGGAAAAGCTAGTCCTCCTCTCTCTTTTAAGCCTTGCAAAAATTTGAATCTTATTCTTGTATTCCATGTAAATCTATTAATTGTTCTTTACCAATCTGGGATTTTAATTGGTGCCATTTCATTCCATGTAAATCTATTAATTGTTCTTTACCAATCTGGGATTTTAATTGGTGCCATTTGAAATAAGAAGTTCATCTCGGGTAATATATGTATTCATTTTTATTGTTGCCATAAGTCCTAGCCAGGAAAGTTTGCAACTTTTCAATTTCTGAGAATTTGTTAATAGGTGATTTATAAATTCTGTTACCCCCTAGTATGTATAAATTAGTTTATTTAATCCATAAAAGCCGTGGTGTTTTATATCCTAACTGCTATTTTATGTATTATGAGGTAATGAATTCTTATAAAAATCTCTTATTCTGTATAATCCTTGTCTTTCCACATTTTCATGTGGTCAGTTCTATATTGATTGTAAAAGCCCAGATACATATTGGAGGAGGGAGGTGCACTGGGGGGGGAGGAGATTTCAGAGGGATATATCCTGTATAAATACTGCACACCTCTGCCTTCATATCCTTATCATAATTTATTTAAATGTATTGTTAATTTACTTTAGATAGATTTTTAGAAGAAAAAATTTATTCAACTCTTGTATATTTTCATTTTTCATTCATTGTTTTCATTGATCTTCTCAAGTGAATGGGATGGGATGGCCTAGGCCAGTGTTGTCCAAACTTGGCCACTTTAAGATGAGTGGACTTCAACTCCCAGAATTCCCCAGCCCACTCATCTTAAAGTGGCCAAGTTTGGACAACACTGGCCTAGGTATGTAGCCATTACTATGACTTTAGACATGGAATCCCGCATTCTCCTTTTTTCTGGCAAGTATAGAGAATCCAATTGATTCTTGGATTTTGGTTTTTTAATTGAAATACAAAATTTCAATTTTCTTTTGCCGTTTTATAAAACTTTTTCTGGCATTTCTATCAGGAGGACTTGAAATAAGAAGTTTAATTTAGAAGGAACCATAATTTTGATTGCAACAGTTTAGCCCAGGATGCTGGAACAGTTCTACTGTTCAAGCGTTTCATATCTTTATCTTTTTCCATGCTGGAGCATAATTGTTATTTATTTAATTTAGGATTTTTTTCCTTATGTTTATATCTGAATATTTTAAAATGTATATACCAGTGCGATATGTTTTAATGCATATTCTGAAATTGATGCCAGTAACAACCTTGTCTTATTCAATAAGAGCCTTTTTACATATTTTCCCCTCTCTTCTCCTTTCTCACCTTCCTCCCCCATCATCATTCCCCTATCTTTTGCTTGCCTAACCCTCACACCATACATGAATTTTCTAATAAAGGGGGCCTCTGAGGCTCAATTTCATCTAAGGAGGGAGTGTTGTGCTGCACTCCTCCCTCTCAGTTAATCATACTCATTTATTAACATTCATCCCTCTTTTTTCCCTTTCCTCTACAGCTACATTAAATAATGATATAATTCATAGAGTTCATAGGCCTAATTGCTTTTGCTATCTTTTCCATCTTATCTTCTTTTTGCAGCTACAGATGTCCTTCAAAAACTCTAAAACCATCTTTTGCACTAACAGTACAAGTAGTTTTCTTAAGGTCATCTAAAGCTCTGTTCGTTTCTTGAAGAAGAGAAATTATTTTCCTTCCTTGAGGCTTGAATATAATTAATTAGAACTGAAAACCCCACTTATAGTTTATTCCTCATTTAGTCAGTAGCTATTGAGGTGCTTTTCTGTTCACTTTTGTGTGAAGGAGCTTGGCTGAGATCCTGAAACAACATCACTTTATCTCCTTCCCAATTTATTTTTTCCAGTCCACGTGGATATCTCTTGGTCTTTCCACCTTTATGGATCTGGAATAAACACCCTATGGGCATGTTCAATATCCTTATCCAGTAGTTTTAGATCAGGAAACAATTCATTAAGCTTCATTCCCCCCTCCCAAACCCCACAATTATATCAACAGTTGCAGCATTTTCTCTGACCTTAGAGTATTTCTTCTCTAATCTTGCAAATCCTCCAAGTTTATCTTGATACCTGAAATATATTTTTGAACTTTTATTATGTTAGATGCATTCTGATTGCTAGAATTATATGCTTGGCTAGCAGTCTCAGCTATATCAGATGTTCACTTTGGCATTTCCTTGAAGTCCTTATTAATTTATTGAGGCATAGCTGTTAAGTCCTTTCTTATTAGTGTCATGGACTTCTTTCATTCTAGTTTTAGGTCTTGCTTAACTTGTTTGATAAAGTACTTGATGGAGTCAGAGTCAATATGTTGTTTACTATGATGACTTATCTTAGATGTCTCCCTCTGGATGTCTTCATCATCAATTTCTTCCTCTTCATTGCTGGAGGTGTGCTGAGGTTGACATATTAGTGGTTCTTTCAAATAGGCTATAACTCCTTTGCCTTTTCTCAACATTTTACCTCTCTTTGATTTTACAAAACATGAGTTTAGCTAGGTTAAAAGGCTGAAATGTGCCAAATAAACTGGGTCAGAAGGAGAGTGAAAAGTTCAGTACACCAACCTCTCCAATGTCTGTAAATTAAATTTACAACAAAATTAGGAATATCTGTATATTTGATGGAAAAAATATAAGATTAGATAGCACCAAACTTACTACATTTTTAGTTTTGGCAGCTAAATTGCTAATTGTTCAGCAGTGGAAATACTTGATAACTTATTAATTGAAAAATGCATGGTAACATTTGGTCAGTAGCTCTACTAAAAAAAATCAGATAAATTCATATCTAGGGTAGCGAAGCTATCATTTTGTAGCATCTGGTGGGATTATTTGTTTTATAAGCAATAATGTCTTCTGTTAACTCATAGGATATGTGGAAATTATAACATGATCTTTAATGAGACTAAAAAAATTGATGCTAAACTGGTAAAGTGCCAATCAAAATGTATAATTACTGTTTAATTTTTTTTATAATAAAGTAGTAGCCAATTCTTCTCCCCTCTAAAATAACAATTTGGGTCATAAATATCTTCAGTGTACCAATTTCTAAAAGAAAGAAAAACAGAAAAGAAACATAACATATGCAGTTATTTAGAATACTAAAAATCAATTTTTAATTTTTTTTATTAAAAGTTTTACAAAGCATGTAAAAACTAACACAAACTAGTAAAGAGTAGAAACAGTAAAGAAGAAAGGAAAAAAGAGAGAGAAAAGGCAAAAGTGCAGGAAAAGAAGAATAAAAAAGAAAAAATAGAAAGAAGCTTCTGATTTCCTTTGCAGCAAATATAAGTACAATTGCAAAATTATCTCTTACACTATGCTTAAAAAAAAAAGCTCGCTTTTTTCTATTATCTGTTTTTTTTTTTCCTAGTCATCCAAACAGAAAACTAAAAACCAGTTTTTTTAAAAAAGGGCTTGGGATTCTGAAATTGCTATAAATTGTTTATTTACTGGGTATCTTTGTGTTACTTACAAGAGGATTGTGATCTATAACAGGCAGTGCATCACTAGATAGATTATTGCTTGTTGGAAGGGTTTAGCATACTTTTGGCAAAGTGGAGATTTAGTGTGGGTCAAAATGAGGGAAGCAAGTGTAACAAAAAAGGGAAAAGGTAAGGAAAGTCTTAAAAGTCTGATATATTTCATGGACAGTCCCTAAGAAATCCATGAAGAATATGTTTCCAGACTGATCTCCATTAAATGGAAAGCCACTAATATGAATCTGTCTTGAGCTGGCATGATAATCACACTGAAAAATGTGATTTGCTTTTAGGACAGCACTAAGTATGCATCCTATCTAGTATGACAGAGGTAAAAAGGGATGATCTGCTGTTCAGTCTTTATAATTATGTCCATATAATGTTTTAATTAACATTGAGGGCACCAAGCATTTGAGACAGGGAATCTCTGATGGTGCCTTTAACTGTAGGACACAAATAAAATTTAACATAATATTCTTGGGCAGCAATTCACAATATACTTCCTAGGGAATATTGCCCTCCCCGCCCCCCACCACCATCCAACTCATGGATGAATCAGCATGTTTTAGACTATGTTGTTAATGAAAAACATACTGTATATTTCAACAATGTTAGGACCAGGTTTTATCTTTCATTGCATTGGAACATTTGCAGTCCAGTACTTTGTAGTTCAGAGAAGGAGAACCTATGAGTCTCCAGATATTGTTAGCCTCCAGTTACTGTCACCCCCAACTGACATTGCCAATGTTCAGGGATGAGAATTAAAGTCCATCAGCTTCTGGAGAGTTGCAAGTTCTTATATTTGTTTCAGCTGAGCAACTAAATTTCTCCCTAGGGTTTTTAGTCCTTTTAAGGTATGAGGAACTATTACTTTTCAGTGTTACACTAATGAGAGTATGTATGAGACTTGTGTCTGCTGCATGTTGCCATTCATCAAATGTTTTGTCCTTATCATTCTGCAAAACTGTAGTGGAAAATGCTGATCCTGTGGCATGTACTGTAAAAGATGGAGCCCTTTATGTCGTTGTAGTTGCCATGTCCTTTTTCCATAGGTTAGCTATAACATTACTGCTCCTGGTTAGGGAAAACATATATGTTTTTCTTTCTACTTTATAGTTTGGCATCTCATAAAACCTATAAAATAAAGCAAGCAATTAAATGGAAAAAGGATACTATGGACTGTGAAATGGATAAAGGCAAGAATGAAACAGATAAAGCAACTCGGGTCATTGGGCAACTGAAGTTGGGAACATGGTTTTAAAACTGGAATGTGTGATAAATAGTAAAGGAGCAATGAATGTTAGAAGATGTAAGTGTGCACTATGATAGAGAAGACTGGACAAGGATTGCTAACCATCAATCTAACTGTTGGGAGAACCTAGTCCAAACAACGCTATAAACTTAACAAGAAACTCTTCTTGGTGGCAGAGCTTCCAACTTCACTTCGTCTTCTATAACGTTAAACCTTATTGCAAATGGATTTGCAACACCTCATAAATATACACACCTGTGATCTGGCAGGAGCCCAGACAATAAAAGCTGCATTTAAGGTAGCAATGTATGTGTCACTGCTGTGAGTTCTGTTTTGGCAATGTGAATGATAGGAAATGAAGATTAAGTGTTGTCTTATTTGTTCAGATTAATGACTGTACACTCTCAATGGAGAAACAGTAAATTAGTTAGGCATATTAGCTGCATCCCTGCTGGACTATCTAAATCAGAACCTGAGGCCTTTCAAGCCTTTTCCTACTATGATTGCTCCAAATTGGTGATATGGCTTCCCACTGTTTTCAGGAGGGAGAAACACAACATCTGTAGTGTTGTTCCTTAAATAGGCTTAACAGTGTATTAAAAAATAGTCCTCACTGTCTACAAATTCTCCCTCCAAAAATCAGAAAAAAAAAAAAACAACCCTCACCCTTTTTGAGGCAGCACCCTGTGGTTACTACTTCTCCTGAAGATAAATTACAGCTTGGTAATGAAAAAGTTGCTCAGCATTGATCCATATAATCCCTTTTGTATTTCAGGATTACAGTTGCATGTAAAGATCATGTAGCTTCCTGTAACTGTAGATTGCAAGCCATGCCATAGATTAAATATTATCTTAAGATCTTTCTAAAGAGCACCAATTTAGTAAGAAGACTAATTATGAGCAAATACCACATACACACAAAATAAATAAATAATTGTTTTTCCAGATCTGAGAGCCTTCAGATTCCTTAATCTGAATAATTTGAACTCTTGTTATATTGTCAAGTTACTTTTGACCTATTTTTTATTTATCTGTTGTGTTTGTTGTGTTACAAAACATCTAAAGTTGCCCCCAATAATGGAAAGGATAAAGGGATAAAATTAAGCCATGTTTAGAACATTATAGACTAGTTGTAGCTTCCATATGGTCTTCAAGCGCAGCCCCATTATTTCAGTAATCTGGACAAGAGGTGGCTAAGGCAGGAGCAACCATGAACAAACCGACCATGTTCAGGAGTGGGCACAGTTGACATACAAAATGGATTAGGGCAGTGTTGTCCAAACTTGGCCACTTTAAGATGAGTGGACTTCAACTGGATTAGGGCAAAGGATCTCCTGGCCATCGTTGCCAGCTGTTCCTAAAATAGGAGCTGAGAGTCCAAGAAGGCTCCCAAATTGCACTCCAAATTGCCTAAACGAATGACATGATTGTCTCTATGGCCATGTATCCAAAGAATAATTCTAAAAGGCAGTCTATTGTATAGGCTCAGCAAGTTCAGAAACAAGTAGTGTGATCCTGAGCAGGCACAGGTCAATCTAAAGAAGACATGTATAGGCCAGGGACAGGACACATGTTCCAAGAAGACTAGGTTCTATAAGTTGCTACAAACAGGGACAAACTTTATATAATGCTGTCAAAGCCCACATTGCTTCCACAGATCATATGATATACTTGGCTTCAGTTGATAAGTTTCCATGTGTCTTCCTATTATTATTAGAGTACTGATACAGAACTCTAAGTTTCAGGCACACCATTCACTCTTTTTACAAATTGCCAGGGTGTTGCAAGAATCAAGTGGCTGAGCCTTCACCAGTGGTCCTAATCTAAGGTTATAGGAAATGTTATATTTATGTAGACACTAACAGCATGTTTTCATGATCTAAAAGAACACAGTAAAGATAAATTGTAAAAAATATGAAATTCAACAAAAACTCAAAATACAACTTTTGAAGTTTTGAAAACATTCACATTTTTCTTGTACAACTGAGTTTAATTAATATCAATTAATAACATTAATATTAATGCTGCAATTGTGATATTTCTCTAGACACTTTTTTAAACAGAAAAGTTAATACAGCACCATCATAAAGGATTTTTAGTTAGAAATGAATTCTAAAATTCTATTAAAGTCTAGACATTTTCCCCCTTAAAATTAGAGGTTCTTTTCCCCTCCCTGTCCCAGCATTAAACTGCACTAAATGGGACAGTTAAACAACACTTCAGCTGAACTTTTTACTAAGCACTCTCTTACTTGATTTGTAGTCTGAATTGTCCCTATACATGTTCAACAGTTACTTCACATCCCAGCTTCCAATAACTCTGTTGCACTTGCCTTCAGGATCCTCAGGAGCTCCTGACTTTGAGTCTTCATGTGAGGTTCCAACAACTGTGTTAAGTAAATAAAAGAGTCTTGCTTTCTTTTTGCCCTCAGTATGGGTTGTTAGAGAGATTCAATGACAGTTCAGCTGCAGCTGGTAACTTTTGTGAACTGAGGATGAACAAGGCTCTATGTTCACCAGTACATGGCCTAGTAGTACCTTTTCCATCTTACCAGTTTTATTCATTCAGTGGTATGAAAGCCTATACCTTTTAACAAAATTGCTTAGTCAGAAAAAGAGCTATCAGATCTTTTCTAATTTTTTGCTACCATAGACCAACACAGCTCTCTTTCTGCAATACATGCCCTATATCTCTGTGAATAAAATATTCTATGTTCATGGTGTTTGGTGGATAGATTCCAACCTTTTTTTTTTCATTTGCTAAGTTAATTAAAGGATAACACTGAATGTCAGCTGGTCAGATTCAGTACTAAATAATGCAATGGTGGGTCTTGTAAGTGTGCTTTGCACTTGGTAAGCTTTGCACTTGCTAAGTTCACAAGGCACAGTTGATGTAAGAAATTCTAGAAAGCCACAAGATCTGACAACTGTGTGTTGCTAGAGGCAGATGCAAGAAGTGGGGAAATGCAGCCATACAAGGTGGAGGCAAAGGGTTTTCCAAGTGGTAGCAGGAACAGGATGAATGGGAAAAAAAGTTTGGTGATGCTCCAAGAGCTATGCAGGAAGAACAAAAAGAGCAGAAGTCCATTAACTTCATGGGAACAAGGAGAGAAAGTAGGTTCAGTTTCTTTTCTCTAACAGAGCAACAAGAGTTGGACTCTCCTTTTCTGTAAAACAAGTCTGATAGCTGCCTTTCCTCATCATATTTGGGACAATACCACAAAAATTCATCGAAATCCAACTGTGTGATTAATTCTACAGGCAAGCTGTAGTTTCCCCAATGATAAGATACATCCATCCAGCTTCCTATCTCACACTGCACATTTTAAAGCAGAGTTTAATGTGAGAGTATGTGTTAAAAGTGCCACTAGCTGTGTGTAAGCATTTCAGTTTGTTTCAGGAGCCTTCTAGTTTATGTCCTGTTTTTTGAGATGAACAGATGAATTAATTTCAAGTGACTTTTGGAGAAAAATCCAACAAAGCTTAGTATACTGTAGAGTGGACCTTTCTCTAGCTGAAGGTGATTGGATTTCAAGATGCTTAACTTTGCCCAGATCATGTCCATTAGAGTTTTCTACTAGAGTGGTGGTAACAATATAAGCAGTTTCCACTGAACTGTAACAACAGTTTTCTATCTTTCTGCTCCATAAACAAACTATGGGATTCATTACTTTATTACTACAAGACGCTCCTAACTTTCACAGCTTTTAAAAGGATGAGAAGATTAATGAAGGGTAGGAATCTCAAGGAAATGCTGGACGATGGATGGATGGATGGTTAGGTGTTTTAAAACAGATGAACACAGTGCCGCAGAACCTCCTGATTTGGATTAGAATTGAGACACATTGGCTGTGTTCACAGAACATGACAGGCTAAAATGGGTTACTATTTTTTGATTTAGCCAACTGTGGGAACAAGCCATACTGTGGGAATACATGTAAAGCCATAATAGGGTTTATTTGTAAAAGCACAGTATGTTATATGAACTCAGCATAGCAGTTATATTCTATTACTCCAAATTTGGGTGTAACATATTGTATAAACCCAGTCATTATCTCTTTGTGGATGGTGGCTACGGGCAGTTAATCTTTGCTCTGGCGCTGTTTTCCTGTTGAAAAGGGATCACCACTCACCTACTATTTTTTAAAAAGGACAAACAGCAGCTTTGGGATTGAAGGCATGATTTTTAGCAGGAAAATTATTGAAAGGCAAATGCTTAAACCCTCCCTTAGGCCTAACGTTGCTTCACCAAAAGTTACCACAATGCAATGGTGTTCCAGTGGGTCAAGCAGCCAAACATCCCTGAATTCCAAGCCAATTACAGAGGCATCATTATGTAAGCCTGCTCACTCAAGAAATTAAAGCTGCAATAATACTGCTGCTGAGATGGGAAGGGGTGATGGGAGCTGTATGGGGCTGGACCTTAATTTAAATCATGCATAAAGCAATATGACTTATTAAAGCATGTTTCTGAAGCATGTGCTTGTAGCCATACCTTGCCTGAATGTACAACACCATTTTTTATGCTTTTATAAATAAACCTTTAAGATCAAAGCAGTTATTGTGAAAAAAAAAATTCTTTAAATCACATTTCCAACAACTATTTCCCATTGACAGTAGATGCCAAAATATAAAAGGTCAGATTGAACAGAAGAATACACAAACAGGGTCTGTTTTATTCTGGGTTTGGTAAGCCATCCCACATTTATCTTTTACCTCAGTTACAAAGTGCAGGAAAACTTTTCTTTGTCAGTGTAGAATCCCCTTAGGAATGTATTAACATTAGGCTCAATACACTGAACTTTGTCTCTACACTCCTATTATTAATGGACGCTCTCTAATTATTCTCTCCCCCCTCCCCCATGCCTTATTTCAGAGAAATTTAAATAGTTGCATTTTTCTGTGCAAATGTTCTGGATCTCAAACCAGTCTCAAGAGAGGGCAGAAATGAGATTCTACTGAGGGAGAGAAATGGGTGAGGCATGCAATATTTTATGGGTACAGAAGGAACATGGATTATTTTTAAGTCCCAAATGGATAAGAGATGAAATTAAGTGGAGCTGTGCACACAAAATGGAGCTTTTCAGTGTGAGAAATGGCAGCTGAAAGCTGTGTATAGGTGTGAGAAAAATAAAATGCCGATAGTGAACAAGAGATAATAGAGCAGAAATGAGCCAAATGCCCTTTTCTGGCTCAATTAATATAGTTTGGGATGGAGAAAGAGAAAATGGATACTTCCTCAAACAGCCAACTCAGGTACATAGTGTCAATAGATTTGGCACTGAGCTGGAACTACCAAGAGATAAGAGGGAGGTATTGGAATGCATAGTATTGGCAGGCATATAATCATTACTTTCATTTTTAAACTTGCCTCCATCACTATGAAATGGAAAAGGATAATCTGTGAATGTGAATATGATTGTTTATCTTGGATGTAGATCTGGTAGCTTTCCAGAGTACTTTTTTTAATAAGATGAAGAAAAAAAAATAGACAACAAAACATTGAATTTATTATAAGGAAAAAGAAGTAGTGGTTAGCCTCCAGAGAGAACTTCTGGACGGCAAAACACTGCTGCTGTTCTACCAATTTTCTCCCCCCCCCCCCATAGCCAGCCACATTATATTCTAAGCTTGGAAAGGACCACTGCTCAATAGTAGAGTATATGTTTTGCTTGTATGCAGAAGATTTGTGTTCAGTTCCTGGCAACTGCACTTGAAAGGATCAGATAACATGGAATGGGAAAACTTTGTCAGAAGCAATCAGAGTAGGCAATCTTGGACTAATTTCCCAACTTGCTGTAAGATAGCTTTCTGTATTCCTATACCTTAGACCAGAGCTGTGAAACTTGTGGCATTTGACCTAATTTCAGAGAAGCACAAGGAACCCAGATAGAGAAAATGGGACAAGGGGGAAAATGGGAGAAGGTAGGAACCAAAATAGAACAATGGAAGTGATCCATCCTACCTTTGGACAACCTGCTGGACAAAGAGGAAGAAGAAGAGAAAGAGAAGAGGGTGACTGTAAAAAAGAGAGGAGACAAAGTTGTCCCAGCTCATTTTTGTACTAGTGCTGACTATCTTCTAGCTTGGGATAGAATTAGAAGAGCCTTCCCCAGCCTGGTGACTTCCAGACATATCCCAAAATTCCCAAACAACATGGCAGGGAATTATGGGAGTTGAAGTTCAACACATGTCAAGAGTATTAAGTTGGGGGAAAGTTGATCCAGTGGATCACTTGACTGTTGGAAACAATTTGAAGTATCACAAAAAAGAAAGTAGGAGTAAATCTTACTGACTTAACACCATTAATAAATAAATACAGCAAGAAAATTCATATATTCATTGCACTGTTTTCAAGAGACACAGAAAAAACGGTATTTTCTGGAAATCATACTTTTAAAGAAGCTAGATACAGGCAAAGAGCTCTTTCAAGCTGATCAAGAAAGACATGACACTGATGATGAAAGTTACACAAAAACATACACCATCATCCTGAGTTGGAAGTACTTTTGAAAAATATTAAATAAGAGTTGTACTTTAAGGAGGAATAGGATTATTGGGGAAAGAATCTGCATTACTTCTGTAAGAATTTTTAATTTTCCAGTTTGAAATCCTAGCAAGTTTTACAAGAGAACTCCTTAACGAAAAATGTTGTTGAAAAAGAAATAATAATAAATCTACTTATAAACAATATATTATATTGTAGATAAAATTAATATAATATGGTAAAAAGTTAAACATATAACTTGGGGAGCAATCTGTCACCCTTGTTCTGTGAGCTCATGATGGATTATATTCATATAAAGAGAACAGACTTGACAATTATGCAGAAATGAGGTCTCTGCTGGCTGAATCTGACACATCATACATTTGTATAAACTCGGCCTAAACTATTCTTTCTAATCCATTTAAAAGCAGAAAGTGTCATGGAGGTCTTTAAACTATATGACATTTTAAATTAGATTTTCCAGCATCAGTGCTGGGAATTTTATTGACACCAAAATAAAATGTTATCAACATTAAAAGTACAAGACTCTTAAAACACAGAATATGGAAAAATTCGGGAGTCTGTAACAAGTGGAAACGTATATTATTTTGTAATATAACTAGTACATGATGAAGCAGTGTTTTACCTTCACCTTCACATCACCTGCATTGTAAAATGTTTACAATTTCTTGTAATCCACTAATATTTTCATATGATACAAAACATCTTAATGGAAAAAATGTAATATTCTTATTTTTGTATCATTGTGCATGATATATGCCAGATTTTAGATCCTCCAAAGTATATATCTCAAAATGACAAATAATTATTGTTAAAGAATTTATAAAATTTGTCTACCACATTTATTTAGAATATCTCTAAAAATTAGCATCCCACTTTTTCTTGAGATTATCAGATGAGGTATTCATCTCTAAAGAAAGTTTTGCCTTAAAGGAATTTTGTCAATAATTTCTTTCACAAATAATAATAAAAGTTCAATCCTTTAGGGACCCATGGCTGTAATTGCTGATAATAGAGTTAATATTCCTGTGTAGAAACTATATCATTAGCATTTAAGCAAGGAAACATTCTTAGCATTTAAAGAAATTGGACATATCCATGGAGCAAAAGCTCATTAAGTAGATCTTTATTCATGTTTCTGAAATGCTATTATCATCTGAAATGTCATATTTACCTTTAATTTTAGTATTTCTTCTATACATGATCATGGTGTGAAAATCTGCAGAATGTTGGAACTTGCTCACATTTGTGCAACCTGAGGAAATGCAGAATGGACATTTAGTTATTATTAGTATTGTTAAAAATTATACATGTAGTAAACAATCTTATTTGGATCAAGTTTGTCTCAATTTGTTTTACTGCTTGGCTGGAATGTATACCAGCTCTATACAGGAAAGATGTCATATTTAATTATAATTACTTTATATTATAATTATATTATATTTTATATTATAATTATTACAATTTACATTATAAATTATTTATTTATTTATTTATATTTATTTATATTTCAAATTTGTCACCCCCATTTCACTACAGAGCGACTCTGGGTGATGTACAGTAAAAACAGAATAAACATTAACTAAAATAGATTAATGTTAATTCATTAATTAAAATATGCTAAAAAACAAACTTCCTATATGATACTTCCAAGAAACTGATGTTAATTAGATGTTAATAAACTCAGGGAGCGTCGTGAAGGCGCCAGCCATCCTCAGCGTTGGTTGTATCTTTCCTCACCCCACTCAAGTTGGCAAAGCCAAGTCTTAAATTCCCTCCGGAAAATTGGGAAGGTAGGAGCCCACCTCACCTCTGGGGGGGGGGGGGAGTATTCCATAGGGCAGGGGCAATGGCAGATTATAAGTATAATTAAAACATAATTATATAATGTTATAAGTATAACATACACATAAACATTTTCTATTATAATTTACACATGGGAGAAACTCCATTTGCATTGCTACTAAACTTTGGGTTTGTTTGTTATCCAGGTTAATTAACCTTTTAATGACATGCTAAACTGACTCACCTCCCCAAATAACTCAGTAAAGTCTGCATGGGGACAAGGCCATAGGCTTTTAGAGGTATAAAAGATGCAAGAGCATTTGCAGGGGGTTGTCAAAAAAACCAAGATGGCTGCCAAATGATCAAAGCATCATCCCTTTTTTAGCACGCACCAACATCCACCATCCTGACTTTTTTGACCCCCAGGGATGTCCCTGCAAAGATGTCCCAGAGGGAGGGAATTAAAAATCTACCCTTGAGTTTATCTTTTTTAGGGCTCAGACAAACTGTCAGAAAAAAGCAGATGTACAGTACATTGATTGATTGATTCTATACCACCCTCTCACAAGACTTGGGAAAGTATACAAAACAATAACAATAAAAGAGAAGCCATCTTTTAGTATCATAACAACAACATAAAATCCATAACTCATAAGATATATGACCAAAGTTTGCCCAAAGAAAATTGACAGCTATCAAATGCCCATTTCAAAGTGAGGTTTTCAGTGCCTTACAGTGCCAATAGAGTAAGTTATCCACAGCCATGTCATGTGGGGTTTCCGATATCCAGTACTCTGAATTGGGCCTGGAAGCCTATTGACAGCCAACGCAGCAAGTGCAAAATAAGGGTCTAGAGAAGTGGTTTTTGCCTGCTAATATCCTGGTCAAACCATTTAGTATCAGCTGCAGCTTCCAGGTCATGTTCAAAGGCAACCCTATGTTGAGGGCATTGCAATAATCCAATAGCGTAGTACTAAGGGCATGCATTGTGCACCAGGTGGAGTGTGCCAGTTAGCCTACTTATGTGGATAAAATGTTACAAAATGGGAAGAAACAAGAAAAAAAAAATAATAGAAACATTGGAACACCACTTGAAGACCATTGGCATTGACAAAATCACCATCAGTCAATTGCAAAAGGCAGCTTTACTTGGAACAGCTTAAATCCTGCGACAATACCTTTAAAGCCACCAAACAACAACATTGCTTATCCCAGGTCCTTGGGAAGGACTCAGTAGGTGGATAAAAATGCCAAATCCAGTCTAAACATTTGGCTGCCTGTGTGACCAACCATAATACACAGACCAGGTTTCAGCCACTGGGTCTATAAGTCAAGGTCTCAAACAGGGGTTTCCATGGAGAGAGGGAGAAAAAAAAATCAAGATGGCAGCCGCAACAACGCGATCAAAGGGGGTGTGATAGGTGCAAGTTGTGGAGTTGCAGCTGAACATAACCTTGCAGCAACTTCTTTTATTCTCCAATTGCTTAACTTGGTTAATTCTGGAAATTCTTTATAAATGTTATACTAGATCACTTCCTGGCTTCTCAAATTTGATGGTTATTTTTGTTGCTAACAGTTTGCAATCATTCATTACTTATTTGATAAAGTTAATGAAAATGAAAAAAAAGCCTTCCTTTTTGTTGTCCCTCTCACTTCCCTGATTCTTTTGGGTTCCTGTAATTCTGTTTACAGTCTGCCACAATGATGGTTCAATTTTCAGATCTGTTAGCTACCTTCTGTTGCTGATTAAATTCTTGTTTAGTTTTACTGGGAAGTCTGTTGGATTAAATTAACAAACTGTTTGCTTTAGTGAGGATGACCTGCAGCCACCTTCAGCTTGTACAAAATAATAATCTTTTCCATGATTTATTGATTCAGCACTCTTTACCTTAACAAAAGGGGTAATAAGAAAGCTTGCTTTTACTTTACTTGAATTTAGAGGCATGAGGTCCTTAATTTGAATACACTGGAGAGGAGATTGTATCTAATAGCTTTGTTCACTTTAGTGTTATTAACATTCCTGTTTCTTCAAAAAGTTTGCCAGAACTTGATTATGCAAAGGGTAGAACTTCACACGATTCTTTCATTTATTCTTCTGAAAACCAACCAAGTAAAGTCTATTAAAACTTAGTTCCTGATTTCTAAAAAGGTTTATTGAATTCCTTGGCCTCACATCTCATTTATTCCAACTGATTACTTTAAGGGACCTATATCCAAATAGACATAACATTTCTCAAAGACAAACTTCCAGATATTACAAATATTTTGTACTGAGCAAGCTTAATAAATTGCAAATGTTTTGCTTGTTTATTTATTTATTCAATACCAGTGTTGCCCAACTCCAAATTGACTATGGGTGGTTCATATACAAGACAATATAAAAATAGCAATCTACATAAAACAGTAAACAGATGGTGAATCAGGTCAACCCATAAAACAGATATATGCCCAGCAATGTTTGATAGGTCAATGTCAAAGAGAAGAACACTGAATATGGATCTGAATTAAAGAAAATAAACCATAATAATAAAGTTTAATAAAAGAAAACCCACCTCAACAGTACTAAGAATAACTGAAAGAATCACCCTTCTTTTCTAGGTCTTTCCTGTCCTATTCATAGGTATCCCTATTAGAGTGTGTAGTAGATAATAAGATAATTTTATTTTTTGTTTATTATATTTCACTAATAAAAATAAAATAATTAACAATCTCACATCTCATTTATTTACCTTTATCTAAGTAGTAAAGGTTCTTTAGGCAGGTATTGAAGATGTTTTTGTAAACAAAATAAAAGATCAAAGAAGGTAAGAGAAAATATAAAACTATTAAAAATGATTTTATAATTCTCTGTTTTCAGCGATGTAGCATTTGTTCATGTGCTTCTGAATGATTAATTAGTTTAAAAAGATTCTACTCAAAGATCTGCATGGTAGATTTAGGCTCACACATGTGATAGCCTTGGTTCTGCATTTTAATGCAGGCATATCATTTTAATGAAAGCCAATACTTTGAAATATTTCTTCAAATGTTTTGACTGAAAAATATAGGAACATATTTATATTCAGGAAAATGCAAAAAATATATACATTCATGACAGTGATTTAGAAAGCACATTATTTTAGAGAAAATTACTTGCAGAAATATGTACATTAAGAAAAGTGTATGAGGAATATGGATGCTAATATAATTTTATTTATTTATTTAATCAATTTAGAGGCTGCCCAACTCCTAATGTCCCTAGGTGGCTTACAATTAAAAAAAGCAACACCACAAAAGAAAATAATTGATGAACAACCCAAAGACAGACATATAAACCAAAAAACCATCCAACAAGGACTCAACCATTACTCTGCTCCAAAGCTTGGGGGAATAGCCAGGTCTTCAATAGCTTCCTAAACTTTTACATGTGTTAAAATGTTTATAGATTTTTGTGTAAATTAAAAACACTTTCAAAACAGATGTTTATTGGTTTATTTCTTTATTACAATTACTTTTATGCTGCTTCATTCAAGTGACTCTAAGTGGCTTACAAAAGCAGCTTCAATTATATCATACAAATTCCACAGCCATGATACCAATGAACAAAATCAGCAGTGCCCATTCATATCCCAAATGCATACTAATTGCCTCCTCAATCCCTGAGTGCTCATTCAAATAGATTATACTTTAGGAAGCTTTCTGAATATTAACAAAGGCACTCATCTTATTTTTGGAGGTAACTGATTCCACTGGAGGGGAGCACCAGCAGAGAATGCCCACTTCTGAAACCTTCCCTGCTGTACCTCATGGGAATAGGGACATTTAGTATGTTTTCTCTACTACCATGCTTTGTGTGGGCAGACTGTACTTGAAGCAAACAGTCTTGTCGATACCAGGTCCCAAATCATGTATGACTTTTTGGGTTATTACTAGCACTTTGAATTACACCCAGAAACAAACCAGCTATCAATGTACTGTACCTCCTGTACTACTGATGCTATTTGACAACATCGGGGTATTCCTGTTAGTACACATTTTGTACCAGCTGAAGTTTCCAAGTGGTCTTCAAGAGCAATTCCATATAAATGTGTTAAAGTAGTCCAGTCAAGAGGTCATGTGAATATTAATACCTCCTAGTCCAAGAATGGCCATAACTGATGCACTAGACAAAGTAAAGCAAAGGCTCTCTTGGCAACATCTTCTATCTGAAGATCCAGGAGAACCACAGATTAAAGATCAGCTACTTCTGGGAGAGTATAACACCATTGGAAATGACCCAGAATCAGTTGATTTATGAATTAATAGCCACACCATCTTGCTTGGGTTAGATCTCAGTCTGTTTCTCCCCATCCAGCCGTTATAGCCCACAGATACCAGGTCAGAATTTCTACTGTAACTTCTGCTTGGTCTGGAATAGAGATATATAGTCTGCATATTGATGATACTGTCCATCAAATCATTGAATAATGCCTTCATGTGGATGTTAAATAAAATGGGGGAGAGGGCTAAGTCCTGGGCAACCCTTATTTGGAATGCTTGAGGGTTCAACTTCTCATCTACCCTATAAACTGACAGGGGATCACCCACTCAGGAAGGAGCAGAAGAATGGTGCCTCCAATCCCCAATTCTCATAAGGACTCCAGAAAGTTAAATGGTCAATGGTACTGAAGGCCACAGAGACAACCAGTAGGAGAAGTAAGGTTGGACTTCCTCTATCTATATCCTGCCATAAGTCATTGAGGGGAGTGACTAATACAGTTGAAATGGGATGAAATGAATTTAAAATTGGAAAAAATGAGAATTTGAAAGAAACCAAAATATTGTATTTAACCATCCTAGAATAAATTGTCCCATATTCAATAAGCAATTAATTATAATTCCTTGTATCAATAAGAAGAACAAACAAATCCTTTGTTAACCAAAGGCTTAGAATAATTAGGACATTTTTTCCCTAATTTTTAGGGAATAAGATTTTAGTGTAAGTTGATCATGTTCAGCAAATCTCTATTCATTTCATGAATCCTGAAAAAGAGAGGAAGAAAAAAACTGTTGTACTCCTGAAGCAAAGAACAAGATCAGCACCTGATTATCACCTTAAGAGGACCATTTGATTGTAAGGGATACTTACTGATGAAGGGCAGAATTCACTTTTGGAAATGATAATAGAGATTACTTGGGTGTTTTTCGAGGATCACTGTCTGAACAGAGATAACAGGGCAGAGAGACTATCCAAACGATATTACAGCCTTCTGTAATCAGTTCTATTATGAAATAGCCATTTATCATGACAAGATGTTCCTCTGACTTTGTGCTTATAAAACAGCTTTTCTAGATAAAAATGCCCTACCACCAAAGGCTTTAATGTGCCTTTCATCCATGGCTGGCATATGATGTTGGCAGCAACCCAGTGCTCTTTTGTAAGAGCCCCCCTCCCCAATTCCTTGCCATGCTGCTACAGCCAGGTTTTTTCTCCTTCCTATTCAGAGACAGATGAAAGCAGGACCAACTTTTCTTTGTGGGTAGATGCTAGACTGCCTGCCGCACCCTCTGCCTTCCAATTTCATTTCCCAATACAGTTTGAAGAAAAGTAGTTGGAGCATGCTGGTTAAAAAAAAAAGGAGGCTCGCTAACTTGATGGCTTATAGGCTTATAGACTTTCTAGGGCTAAACTATTCATAGGACTTCCGTGCATGGTGTCGTGGGAACATTTTTTCCAATGGGCCCATTTGTTGATTCATGAAAATTCAGACAAAGTAACCAGAGACTGATACCACTGACGGAACAATTTTAAAGCATACCTGTTGACTAACTTGGGTAGAGGAAAAGGTGCTTCCTGAGAACATAACCCCAAACACAACATATTTGGAACATACAATAATAAGGACAAAGTGGGGGAAACTTGTCTTGAGTTTAAAGTACTTTTGGGATGCTTTGCAAACCAAAAATGTGGTGATTTGGTAGAACTCAACAAAATGATACAAATGACAGCGTTAAAAATATAAGTTGTCAATGATTTCCTTTTGGCTTTTGTTTTATTTGCATGAGCTTATAGATCTGTCCCCCAATATCTAAAGACTGTATACACTTCCTATACTGCCTGTTTAAATATGACTGTTTTTTTTTTCATAGCCACTTTACCATCTGTCTCTTATATACACAGGGGAAACTTTCTACTGCTAAATCATTTATGATATTCTTTGCAGATGTTCAGTTGAGCTAAAAAAACTTCACTAACTTCAAACTACAATGCTTGGATTTATATAATTCATGAACTTCATATGATAAGGTATAAAATGTGATACGTTACCATTCCAGATGTGCTCAGTGGGAATCTCTATTCACAGAATGGCTATTTGGATTACATTCATTGAAGGTGTGTGTGTCTATGTTTTAAAAAATGCAGAATAAACTTATTTAAATTAAGCAATTTACTTATTTATAAATCAATCTTTCACTTTCATTTACTTGCCACATTTCTATACTGTTGTAATCAAAAGACACTCGGTGCGATAGAAATTATAGATATTGTGTGTTAATATTAACAGTGTGAGAGTCAGGACAAGAGGGGTTAAGAATTTACTCTCATCACCAGAGCAACGAGGGACAGATAAGACGATGAGACTGAACCCTCCCTAAAGAATGCAAGGGAGGTTGGGAGGGTGACCCTGGAATTTGCTCTCACTCTGAAAAGATTGATGTCAGGATTAGCCCAGGAAACTCCAGGAGACAGTACAGATTCAATCCAGCAAAGTTTAATGGCATTACTCCCGTTACAGAAATCTTCTCAGAGTGAGAGCAAATTCCAGGGTCACCCTCCCAACCTCCCTTGCATTCTTTAGGGAGGGTTCAGTCTCATCCTCTTATCTGTTCCTCGTTGCTCTGGTGATGAGAGTAAATTCTTAACCCCTCTTGTCCTGACTCTCACAAACAGAGAGCACAAAAAAGATTTATGTTGAAAGACAATCCATAGCTCAGCTCTATCAGATATAACTTCCTTTGGTTCAGAAACAATATATTTAGTAGTAATAGTAGTAGTATAACTTTATTGATTAGTCAATTGACCATATTGTCAGAATCCTCACAATCAATTTACCACATTATTTGCCAGCTTGCTTGCTTCGGTTCTGCCATTAAGAGACATGTGGGGAAGGTGCTGGAAGGATCTGGAAAGATGGATGGAAGAAATGACTGTTATCAAGTAGATGGGCTGTTATCAAAGACTGAGGAATGCTCAAGGTCGTACCAACGAGCAGGTGTGAGAAGACTGGGAGGTTAGGGGGGTGCGGGGGGAAAGCAAGTTTTGGTGTGTGCGGGTTCAGTCTTAGCAATGCCTTGGAACTGTACACTGGTTCTCAATAAATGAACTTTCTTTTGAACCATTACTGGTTGCAAGGAGAGTTACTGAAGTTGGGAGTTGGGAGTGGCAGATCGTTACACATATGAAGAAACAATGGACATCAACTGCAATAAAATAGAATAAAATAAGATAAAATGAAGTAAGATGAGATACAATAGAATAAGATAAGATAAGATAAAGTGTAAGATAAAATAGAATTCAGAAACTTGAGTACTAAAATACAAAACAGTACGTGTTTAGGTGAATGCATCAGCTTTACATGCCACCCCAATGTGTTCTATAAAACGTGTTCTCAGTTGAAAAGCCCTGACTATAAACTAATGACTACATATGTAATCTTTTATTATGGACCCAATGTGTAGTTCTGTTGAATATTGTCTGTAAATTCCAAGCCCTTGCTGGGGCACATGATTGGCAGTTGAATAGGACGTGTGCAATGTCTTCTATTTCTGGTACTCTACAAACACACATTCTCTCAAGTATGGCACTTGGTGAAATCATCCGTATTTAACCAGAGAATCCAGCTGCTCAATTCTGGCTTTGGTAAGAGCTATCCTATGGTACTGTGTCAGACCAATTGCCAGGTATTCTTCTGATTGAAAAGACATTTTATTCTTGGTCAGAAACAGTAGTTGAATTGTATGAGACTGCTATGTAGCTTGAGTAATTGGTGTGGCAGTGTAGAGTATCTAAATCATATTAAGCATAGAGAATTGTGTTAAGTGACATGGCTTTTTGTAGAAATAGTATAAATACACAACCCAACACCCAGAGCTGCAACCCTGGATTGGAGACAGTTGGCAGAACCCAGATGCTTGTCCTTCCACACCTGGATTTAGGTAATAGGAGAGTGCAGTAAAAACACCAATGTTTATGCTACATGTTGATAACATCAGGAAGGATACTACAAGTGTGAAAAGTAACAGTAAAGTCAATTTAATAGTTTATCAAAGCATTCCAGAGGAAAGGGTACTCGGTGATTACATTACCACCTTTATCTTTCTGTTATCTATCTGTTCCAGTGCTATTGCCAATATGTATATAATTTAGCGGGTGGGCTTATTCGGGGCTCTCTCCTGCAGTCTGCTGGCAGGCAGTCCAGTGACTCACTTTAAGTATTTCTAATGAAGTTTCTATCTCCAAATGCTTTGGTTTTGCTTTTGGTGAGTATTTTCCTCACCACACTGGACATGTCTTTTAACATATGCCTTGGTGTCATTCTGGCAGTAGACAAAAATCTTTTTATCTTTCTACATAATTCTATTTCATTGATTTAACACACTGTGAATTTCCCTCCTGTTGCTTTGTGCTTATTTTTATTTTCGATGAATGCCTTTATACTGCTCTTTTGTATTATGGCATTTTAATGTCCAATATTAATTTGCTTTATTTTACAGTCTGATAAGGTATCCTGGGAACCTGTTCAGGGGCAAGATAGAAATCTCATAAATTAAAAAAAAAAATCAAATTGCACCTGGCAACCTATCACAGAAGCAGACAAGAATTAAAAGCAAGTTTTGTGGTTGATAGTAGCAATCATGCATTGTGATAAACCATGAATCCTGGCTTAACAAACCTAATGTCCCTAAGCTAACAATAAACACTGAATCATAAGATAATTTATTCAAAGCTAGTTTCAGATTCTGTCTTGCTTGAAAACAAAGAGACTCGCCCTTTTCTTTAGACAAAGAGGAAATTATACTTAATTATAGCTTCCTAATATGTTAATTTGTTTACTTCTACATACAAGGGGACAAAGTAGATGAATTATATTACATATGCATCTCAGCTTATTAAACGTAGATAGATGGTTCATGCAGTGATTTGAAACACAATGATACCAATAGCCGTAAATATCTCTGTTGGACCGAGACTATGGAATATAATAAGGATAGACCTTGTAATGATATATTCTGATTCCTGGTTTTACTAAACTCATGTCATAGGTGTGGGATTGGGATTATTATAGTTGGTGGGGATAATAGGGAAATTTTTGACATATGCTCTGGCAGTAAGAACTTGGCGTAGTCCTATCCAACCCCCTTGCCTTGAATGTAGTATGCAAATATCTGTCCTTGAGGAAATAGCTGGATAACAAACAGGGGAATAATACTAAAGACTCTTTCAAGGCAGAAATGGTAGATAGAAATGAAACGTTGCTTCAATCTCAGTTAGAATCCTAAACATGACCAGGATTTACAAAGGCAAAGTCATAATTGTTCCAGCTATCTGTCTTTTATGGGTAATAGCTTGAACTACTATAGCTCCAAAAGAAATCCTGTCATAATCTGCTTGTTGTATCTTTAGATGGTGCAGAACATTTTTCTCCTTAATTGCTCATTTCAGTGGTGAATGTTAATGTCACCACAATTGTAAACACCAAGAAATGGGTTACTGAAAAGTGAGAGAGGCATATCCAGGTTTTTGAAAGAACCCCAAAGAATGGAGAAATTCTGGCTGCCTAAAAATGAGAGAGAAGCTCCAATGGAAACTGAGCACAATCAGCTTTAGAGACTGTAGAATTTCGTTCTTGAATAGCACAAACAGTAGCCCTCCTTTTAAAAGTTAAGACCTAGCAATGTTTTCTTGCAAGTCTCATCTGCTACAGAAGTATTTTGAAAGCCGAATAAACCTTTGGAAAGTTTTTTAGGATACACAGAGAGACAAACAAGAACAGAGATTTCCCTGCATGCTTTGCCAGTTTACTTTCCAAGATTGCATCAATCTGATAAAAAAAAAAAAGAGTAAAATAGCAACCAGGCCCTATTTAGAAATTATTATTCTTCATCCATTCCAAATGTATCTGGAACTGCAGGACTGAAAAAATAAATGAGATTCCTGGTCATGTGCTGAATGCACTCAGGGTTGTATTTTAAGTTTTGTGCCAGCACAAGAGAATTGGGAGTTTAGCTGGACAGGATATTGAAGATTGAGCCAGCGTGCACAGACCTGTTCCTTGTTACCTTTGAATAACTATAAACTGCTATATTTGAATTCTTCCACTGAAACGGGAGCCAAAAGCTTTGATTTGAACTGACTGGTACTGTGAAGAATGTTTATGAACATTCTAACTGCTGAGAAGGACAGATGGGGTTGTGTGTTGTCGACTGCAAGGTAGACTGCATAAAAGGGAACAAATAGCATTATTTAAGTGTTGTATCTAAGGCAGGGAAGGTTATGCTGTATGAAAGTAGTGTGATGGTATATGTAGAAGCCAGGAAGCATGCACATTTGAAAGAACAGTATAAAGATGGGTATATATGACTGAATACACCAAAGAGTATATGGAGAACAGTCAAAATATAACTGAAAAAAGAGATGTGCAGAAACACTGGATATTGATCATGTGAGTCTGCACTTGGTGATTGTACATATATTATGTATTTTATACATATTGCTCAACAGCCTAGCTTTCTCAAATTTCTACAGATTTAATAATCACCCTACAAACCCATCACCCAGCCACTTGCTCTATACTTACAGGAATAGAAAAAATGAGGCATATTAAGGCTATTTATTAAGTTTTTGTTAAGTCTACATATTGACCTGTTGTTAACTCAAATCTCTCACCTCCCTTTAAATCAGTAAAGCTCTCAATACTTTTCATACATGGCAAAAATTCTGCCAAAATTCTTTAAGAAATGGCGATAGGCCTTGAGCTGATACAAATGGCGTAAGAGATAAGAGGTCTACTTCTAACAGGCTGTAAAACTTGGAATAGTTATCAACATTTTCTGCTAAAAGTTCCAGGTGCAGCAGCATGGTATAGACCAGGCACTGCAGGCCTTGTATGCTGCCCAGAGTCACATGTGTGAGATGGGCAGCTATGTAAATGGAATAAATAAAATAAAATAAAATAAATAAAATGTATCATATTTGGATCACGGTACTTGATCAATGTATAATTGTTATAGATTCCCAGCCTGAAAGCTACCTTGGACTTTGCTCTTTAAAAGTCTTTGAAACTATCACTTAATTAATTAATTAATTAATTAATTAAAGCCTTGATGATATCCACAGGTTTCTGTCCTTAGCCTTTTGATGCCTCTGAACTCAACTAATTTCTTCAAGATTCCTTCTAAACAGCCTTTCACTGTTTCATTGTTGCATCAAACTTAAGCAGGCTCTGCAGATTCTTTGGCTTAAAAAATAAAATAAAATAAAATAAAATAAAATAAAATAAAATAGCAGTAAATTCTATTTCATAAAGTTTTTCTTTAGTTTGAGCAAAAATGCATTTCTTGGAGAAAAGCACAATCATTAGAGGGATTGGAAGGAACAAAAGCATACTGTTTTCATGCTGAGAAATAAAGCCTAATACTTCATTCATGTTTCAGTAAATGTTTAACATCCTCCTACAACTTGATGTTGTTTATTTTCTGAGATAAAAATCCATAAATTACCTGACATGTTTTCCTTTGTTGCCCAAATTCAACTTATTAAGATCTGGATAACAACAATTCTATGCATAAGTACCAGGTTGTGTGTATTCACTTTGATTGCCTTGATTCATCTTGTAGAATGCACCATGCTTTAAGAAAACATCGCCAGCCAGTTAAACTGAAACCTTTAGGTTTAATAGGAGATACAAATAATCGTGCAAAGTGTCACTATTTAAACTGCAAGTTTAATATATCAGTCTTACTACCATGAATGTAAAGTTTTAATTATCTGATCATTTGAAATGCTGAAACAGACTTTGAATAGAGTTTGGCTTAATTGCTCCAATTACATCCTTCCAAATCAGGCCCTGACAATAGTTAATAGTCATCACTGAATCACTGTTGTTGGAAGCTGCTGTTGGTCGTGAAGATTAGGCAGCATACAAATTTGATTAATAAATAAAAGTGTGGTATAGTTGTGGGAGACCATGTTCTGATGCACCCTAAGCTACCCTCAGTCATGGAACCTCACCGGGTGACTTTGGACCAGTCACTGCCTCCTAGCCCACTCTACTTCATGGAGTTGTTGCTGTAGAGCAGTGTTTTTCAAACTTGGCAGCTTTAAGATGTGTATCTTTTTTCTGTTGTTGTGATGCTAACACAATCCAGCAAAGTTCTTTCAGTTCCTCTTTCTTTTCCATGCTGAAATCATAGCATAGTCATGGTGCTTTTTTAAAAGATTCTGAGAGATTTGGGGGCAGAATCTTGATTGGCAGTTCTGTGATAATATTTACTACCTTAATTATACAATTTCTTCAAGATTTTATTGCATCATGCCTTTCATTACCCTATTACATCAATTTCAGGAGACAGGTCAAACTGAGAGATAATAATTTAGCCTGCACATTCACATTCACAGGAATAAGAAGGATTTGTACCTTATGTTCTAAATTTAACTATTTTACTTTTTTTCAGTATAGGTTATTGAATTAAAGACTTCACAGTAATGGAGTATATGCTACATGGACTACATGGATATAGGAAAATAAATCTGCTTAAAAGGAAGAATGGCACGTAGCACTCATACTGCTAGCAAGAATTAAACTAATAAATCCCATGAAAGTATGCTCCCAATAAAAATTGAACATTATTTCATGAGTATTAATTGTCAAATCAACTTTTTGACAACATTGCTTTGTTACGTTTTTTAAGCAGAATGGATGTCATCCCAGTGCGGTCAATTCCTTTTTGCTTCACTCCCCAGTCTAGCCTATTGCCCTGTTGTTTCCTGTGGACACCCCATCCAAGTATTAACTAGTTATGATATTTCTTAGCTTCTCAAGATCAACCAAGGTAAGCCACATGCTACAACCTAACTGGGCTCTATTTTTTGCCATAACATATAAATTAATGTCCAGACAAAACAAGGAGTATTATTTTGTATATGCATAAGCATTTTACAATGCAGTTGTTAGAATGTGTAAATCCAGCCTATAAGTGATGTGGCACATTATTAAAACATACTTGGCTCCCATGTTGTAATTTTCTCATTCACTCATGCAACCTTTAATCTCACTACTTGCAGGATGTGACACTATTTTTTTGCTGTTGCTTCAAATCATTGGCTACTGCTTGCAGGGACAGGAAAGGTGATTTCTTAACATGCTAAATATGATGTGAGGGAATGGCATGAGAAATTGGTACTAGCATGCCATTTTTTGTGGCAGCCAGGGCCAGGCCATTCTGAAATGAAAATGTACATTTCTCTAAGTTCTAGAATAATAGGGCTCTATAGGCATCATAAATAAATGCCATAGAAGACTTGTAGAGAGTTGGCAATAAAGTCAAGTCTCCTTTGAATCATTTCAGTACTGCTTTGTGTTAAAGTGGTTTCACTAATAATGCTCTGGGCAGTTCAGCTCCTCATAACAGAAAAGAAGAAAAGAGGTTTACTGTGAAATAAGCCATTTCCACAACTTCTGTTGTACATCTTGTGCCTCCTGAGCAAGGATTATATTTATTCTTTAGAATCTGTTCTTCATATCATCTCACATTCTACCCATATAAATTCATACTGAAAAGTGGTACAGCACAGATCACTTAGCATTATTACCTATTCATTGTGTATACTTGCCCTCCAATAACCAAACATTAGACAATCACAAGCTCAGTTCCTAGAAATTGAAACAGATGATCATTCTTTTCCACCATGGAAATTTCAAATACTTTGTTGAAGAAATGGGATTTGTGTCTCTGACAGACAAGAGAGGTGTGACAAACTAAGAATTTGCACGGCTACTTGTTTGAGGGTGGAGGGAAAAAACCTGTTGTAATAACTTGTTTTAAAGTAGCATATATGGAGCTTTACATTTTTTATTTATTTGCAACTGAATAAAAGTCTTGTTCTGACTAAAGAATGTGTTCAAAATAACTAATAGAAAATATGGAGTACAAGGCAGATTATTAAAAAGATATGCCATTAAAAGCATAGTTGAAATGTGGAAATAATAAAAGCACAATTTAAAAATTATATCAAAAGAAATGTACCTTGATACCTTTTCTAAAAAATAGAAAGTGGGGATCAACTGTACAGTTCAGGAATGGCACATGTGTCTCTCTTGTATCTCCAACAAATTGTTCTCTGTGAATAGGAGTATTTTCAGAAGAATCCCTCCTGAAAACCTTAGTATCCAAACAACTTCATAGTAGGATTGCTGAAATATTCTGGAATTAATTTGTTTAGGGCTCTAAAGCTTGAAACCAACACCTTAAATTATGAAAATAATGCACTGTAACTCATCACGGGAGTCCATGCTTTGGATGCAAAAGCCCCCAATTCAACTCCAAATTGTTCCAGGTAAAAGGACTTTTGGTGAAAACCTTTGTGGACTTTGAGACCTACCGATACTTGGAATAGACCAGCATAGGCAGTTTGGTATTCACAGCAGTAGAGTACCTTCTTTGCTTTCTGTCCCACCTGATTTTTCTTAAATATTGTTGTAACTAAAATAAATACATAGAAAGCTAACTTGCTGCAAAGCAAAGCTTCAGTTTCTAGCATCATATTTAACTGCACAAAGATCTCACGGTGGTAGGAAAGAAGCCAGCTTGCCTTTTGGTAAAGGAGTACTTTGTGACTGGCTGTGTCACCAAGGCAGTCATTTTGCAAATGATCACATTTCCCATGGCATCCATTTTGTGACGGTACACATGATATATTTTTAAAATTCCAAATGCACCCTGCTTCAAAAAGGCTGCCTGCCCCTGGAGTGAGCAGTACTGAGCAAGATAAACAAATATCCTGACCCTGTATAAGTACGGTGACCTTTATTATAAAGGACAGTTCCTTATTTCAAAAAGCTGTCCTTTAGATTTATTTTTCAAAAACTCACTTTTGCCCTTTATTTTGATCATTCAGCTTTTACCATAGAAATGGTACCACCTAATGCACAGTCTTTCACATTCATGTGAAAAATATGGAAATTGAACTGTCTTTTTAAAATAAATTTACATACACTGTTTGATTTTAGATATTTTTATTAGAATATGCATTTTGTAGTTTTTCTTCATTTTGCTCTTGGATTTTCCTTTGTAAAGCAAAGCTATAAACATAATCAATTTAAATTTTTTATTCTTATGACCTTCTTTCGGATTTGCCCCTTTTTCAGGTTTGTCCTTTATTTTTTCCCAGAAAATATGGTCACCGTACATATAAGACAACTTCCAATGTACCTTATTAATATATCTTTGAGGAATCTGGCATATTTGTGTGATGCCATTCCAAGAACATAGACCCACTAAAAGCTTGTATTTAGAAAGCTACAGTTCTGAGAAAACAGAGGCAGATAATGATTCTTTGGCCATTTCAAGAATTATGTCATTCTCTGTTACTTTTCTTACCTAGCTGCATTACCTCTGTTTCAAGACAGAAACTTCCTATTAAAACAAGATTGGAAAAAATAAGTTTTAAAAATACCTAACTGGTACAATATTGGAAAGCTTGCCTATTTTTAGAGCACTGTTAAGGTCAAAGATAATTCAAGAGAATATTTTAGACAGGGAACAAAAATGTTCCTTGTTTTTCTCTTTTTTTGACATAATCCTGAAGGCTTTTTATCCAGTTTTTTTTTTTAAATGTTGTATGAAAAAAAAAAAATAGCAGGAGGATACTAATTATTGGTTTCATACAGCTGAAACTGGCACAGCTGGTAGATGAGTATTTTAATGTATTTCTAAATTAAGCAAAGCGATTTAAAGAAAACATGATGCATAAATCCAATCTGCTGGAGGCGAGAAAATGAAGTCTGTGTCTGTGCTGAGGTACCTGAAAGTTCATCAAACTATAGTAGCTGTTTGAAATAAACTATGCATCCCCAAAGCATTCGAGAGGTAGCTGCCATTCCCACTGTTCCATAATAATACAATAGTATACAGCAGTGTTTCCAACCTCAACAACTTTAAGATGCTTAGACTTCAACTCCCAGAATTCCCCAACTAGCACCCTGGCTGGGGAATTTTGGGAGTTGAAGTCCTCACATCTTAAAGTTGCTGAGGTTGAGAAACACTGGTATAGAAAATGGCATTTCTTTCTAGCTTTACCCACTTGGAGCCTTCTTTCTTTCCGGAGGTCATCTGGATTCTTGTAGCCCAAATACAGTAGGCTTGCTTTTAATTAATAAAGCTCCATAGCAAGACACAAAGGAAACAAATGGATTTTGCAGAAAAATGAAATAATTAATCTATTGGTATTTGTATTATTTTTTTCTTATTGAGCTTGATTGTAACTCTGAGCTGCATATATTCTGCTTTCCTATTGTTTTCTCTTTAAGAATTTAAGTAACATCACATATAGCACAAATAAACTGTATTTATTTTCAAAGTACACCAGGCAGTTGTAAACAACCTTGAAGAAACAGAAAGGCAGGATATAAATTCAATGATAAATAAATAAAATAAGAAAAGAGACCTAATTCCACTTTTCTACTTTTGCTAAATTGTCTATTTTGAAAGCCTTTTGTCGTATCAAAAGATAGTCAATTGCAGTTGATAATAGATCTGTAATTTGGAAGAAGTTTAAAATTAAAAGTGTGATAGCTGCACATTTGATTAATTATTCTCCTAAGATTATTGTGTGCATAAAATGGCAGGAAGGAGCATGGGGAAAAATACGTATGTCACCTTGAATTCTTGAAAGATATGTGGAGTATATATCTGCAGCTTCAGAATTTCCAACTAATGTTGCTACATGAGCCATGCTGGGTGAGGTCTAAACATATCTGATGGGAAATAAGTTGGAAAACATGGTAAAAATCATCCTATCTCTGCGTCATGGGAAAATTATTACAATGCAAAGCATCTAGCATTGGTATACTATGATTAGCAGATGGCTCAACTCGATCTCTATTCAGATCTGCAGCTCACCTGAATTGGTCTTGGTACAGATTGCTGTTATAAGCAATTTTTTGTTTTGTTTTGTTTTGTTTTCAAAGACTTCTCTATATCCAGCTAAGCTTAATACTCCATCCCTCAGACACATGCAAATGCTACAGAACAATATTCCAGAATTGACTATACAGATGTAATAATATTGAACATTATCTAGAGGGGTTTATGGTATATTTACTGAAGGAAAAAATCATTCCCTTTTCCAATTTGGTTTTAAAGTTCGTGTGCTGTTATCATCCCCATTTGGATAGCATTCAGTTGCATTCTGTGTTCACATCCAGAGAAAGTGCAAGACTGTCATCCCACTTTTAACTTTTTCCTAGCTCTCTTTTAAAAATCTTATAACACACATTTTTTCAATTAAATCCAGTCACCTTTACAATAAATCGACTTTTCCCATCATTGCAGACCATCCCTAATTCCCAGCCAGCATGGCCATAGCATTCCACGAGATCACTAGGTTGGAGACAGCTGCAAAACGCCTTTGCCTGGTTGCCTGGTTTAAGCACTTCTGTCATTTCTGTTGCTCTGAATAGAGCTTGCTGAACTGCAAGTGCTAAAAATTTCAATGCCTGTGCATATCAGTAACAAAGGGGCAAGTTCACACACTTATTCAGTTACCTGCCATCTCTCCCTTCTTCTGTCCCACCCTGGATTAAGAAGAAAGAGTGGGCAGAAAAATCTGGACATGAGCTTTCCCTGATACTGGGAATTGGAAAAATCTCAGAAAATTCTCTAATACTGTGTATAGAGGAAATTAGTAGATAAATTGGAATGGAGTGTGTGTGTGTGTGGGGGGGGGGGGTAGAGTGGGAAAAGTCTGTCTATCATTACTTTCTATATACACATACACAAACTGTGTTGCTCCCCAGGCTGCTAACTATACCAGATGCTTACATCAAAGTTTAAGTGTAGTTCCATGGACTTGGGCACTCTTCCCTGGTCATTAACCAGTACACTGTCAAGTTGACTGAGAAGCAACGTATCCCCTTGGGTCTCTCAGTCTCCAGGCCATATTAACTCACCCTTTTTTCTTTTTTTGCTTTGTGCTCTGAAAAGAGAAAAGAAAATCCTTCAGCACCTCCTGCTTCTAGACTGCCGATTTCAGAAGCCACTTAATCTGTGACTGCCAAAAAGGAGAGAAACAGCCATGGGAACCCACACAGAATTCTTAAACCAAGACTTTCATTTTACAAGTCACAGTGATGCTCAGATTTGTTTCCACTGGCAACTCATTAAACATACCAGATGGTTGGTATTTTTTGTGGGCAACTTTGCAGTTTGGGATTTTAAGTGAGCAATTAGAAATTTGAACAGTGACAAGTTTTAGGCTCAAACCCCTATTTAGCAGTGAAGTGGAGTGGGTGGCCTTGAGCAATTTATTATACCTCAGTGTAAATGAATCTTGCACATTAAAGGTATTCTGAGTCACTAGGATGTAGTAGGAAACTTGGGGGAAAATATGCTTTTAAAAAAGAAATTATTTTAAATTATCGAAAGATCAAGCAAATATTTCCACTGTTGCCTTTGATTGCCAACATATCTGAAATCAACTACCGGTGTAGCAACAATCATAGCATGACAATTTTATTAGAGCCAACCCAAAATACCACACACAAAAAGCAGTGAGTAACATACAAGTTAACCAGATTTGTTTATTATGCTGGGTGTTAAGTGAAATTGGAGGGTAGGTGGGGGAAAAAAAGCCTTTGTGATGTTACAATGACATTTGTAGATGGAGCTAGGCTTTAAATGGTGTCTAGGAACAGTATGACAGATTTAATTTTTAACTTTTAATCTAAACAGATGTTTAGCTTGCATCAAAGGGTAGTGGAACAAAACAATAAAAAGTGCAGGTCATCCATTTTTTGAAAATACAACATTTAGCGTTTGATCCCTCTACAGCAACTGGAACAAGCAAATCCCTCATGAGGTAGAAATGGGGGAACAGAGCAACAAGTTGATAGAAATATATCCAGAAAAAAGTAAAGAAGTCTGACGCATCTGTTAAATGCTGTCTTTTAAGCAATTCAAATAGCAATAGTGAGATATCAGAAATGCGTACCATGAAGTACAAAGAGCCTTGTAATAAATATTAAAATCCTGACTGAATTAATATGCCTGAAGTTATAGCTTCATTAATAACTCTGTATTACAAATGTGTGGCTTGAAACAGTTGATGTTGTTCAGAATTCATTACTAACCCCATCATTCAATTACTTGCTCTAAATTAATGCTGTTCAAAACTTCAGTGAGACTCCTATGATATTGAAAGCTTTGTCCTACTTGTGGACTTCTCATGGGTCTCATCTGTGGAAGACAGGACAGAATAAGCCACTGGTCTAATTCAGTATGGCTCTAACCTTCTTATGACATATATCCAGGGAAGAAGGTGAATGAAGTGGGAGTCTGGTCAGCTGAAGTAACCATTAGGAGAACAGCAACCTAGAAGCATCTACTGTATATAGTTCTGTTGTTGCTTTAGAAGACATGCAGTGAAAAAAGAAGTCAGGTTGACTGTAAAGGCTTTGGAGTGGCATCTTGTGCAGGAAATAGGCCTGGTTTGCAGAGTTGTCTATAAGAAACAGAAGAAAAACAGTTGAAAGATTTCTTAAGTTGCTATTACAACAAGCAGTAGGAGAGGAAGTAGAGCCAGCATAGATAATCTAAAAGGTGCAAGTTACCTACAAAACCGGATGGCAAAAATCATTGTAACTATTACTGTTCAAGCACATTCACATGATTTATTGGCAGAGACTGGGAAGCAACATGCCCTTTCATTCTGACTCCCAGATGTCTAATAGTTGTTTGAATAAGCCTTAAGCTGTGCATATCCAAAATCAGGTTATTACAAGATCCAGACTTTTACAGCATGTACAAAATCTTCTACCTATGGCTAAAACAGATTGAGAGTGATGTGATCATGCTTTACAATCTATACTTGCTCTCTTTGGACTTTCTGTTTGCCAACCAGCTGTGTGTTCTCTGAAGTCGTGTTTCCAGTCCTCCGAGCAACAATCTGGGAAACTCATTTTCAAGCTTTATATGGAAGGGAGAATTTACAAGATGCTGAGACTGATTTAGGGGAAGATCCTCTGCCAGAGTGCCCTCCAGTTTCAGCTGTTGAAGTACATAAACTAATTAGGCAATTAACACCTAAAAAAGCCCCAGGTCTGGATTTAATTCCCCCTGCACTGATACAAACTCATCCTGAGTGGTGGGCTCCAGCGTTGGTGTCACTTTTTACTTGCATCAATACAGCCTCCATCCTTAGAGACTGGAGCATAGCCATAATTATTCCTACTGTAGTTGGAAGAAGAGATAGAAAAACAATCCAGTCAATTACTGGCCAGTGAGTTTGCTCAGCATAATTAGTAAAGTCTATTATAAAGGTCTGAGCATGAAATTGAGCAAACTCAGGGAGGCAGTGAAAGATAGGAAGGCCTGGCGCAATATGGTTCATGAGGTCATGAAGAGTCGGACACGACTTAACGACTGAACAACAACAACAAATTATAAAGGTCTACACCTTTATTGGAAGCTCCTGGACTGGCTGGCAGAAGAGAACCTTCCAGCAGAAGAACAGGCAGGTTTCATGCAGGCTGCTTTGGGTTAGGTCAAGGCTAGGTCAAGGTTTGATACTCTTCTATTTAGTTGAAAAATATACTCAACCACCTAAGTCAGCCCTTTTTGCCTTGAGCTCAAGCAGGCAACTCTTTGGAAGAAACTCAAAGCATCTACAAAAGATTGATGGTTATTCTATTACATGCACTTCATTAGAACCCCAGTTTGAGTGTGAGATGCACTATATCCAGGCACCTCTCAAATTTAATACCAACAAGGGTCTATTTTGGCCCCAGTTCTTTTTCATTACTACAATAATGTGATAGTAGATGCCTTAAGCAAGGAAGAGTTTTCACCCCCAGAACTGGCTAATAGACCAGTTATACTGTATATCTATACTGCTTTACACAGACAATGCTGTCCTACTATCATAGGCACCGGTAGGTCTTAGAAAATCCATGGGAACACTGGTCCATTTCTATAGGAAACATTCATTACAGATTAACTATGAGGTCATGTGTGTTGCAGGGGGATTGAAGAAGTATCACTAGACCCTAGAAGTACATTTAATTGAACAAGTCCATTGTTTTAAGTACTGGGGATTTGTGCTACAGTATTCAGGGAAGTGACACATTCATACCTCTCAGGTTGCTTTGAACGCTCAGTGGAGTTCATCAGTAATCTTCTCTTTCTTTTTCACTGAAGGAGCCCAGTAGGTACCAGCTGCTTTGAAGCTTTTTGAAGCCACGTTGTTGGCACAGCTCCTTTACAGAGTGTAGCTAAATCCAGGTATCAACTACTGGAAACTGGAGAGAGTTAAAATTGGCTTCCTAAGAAAGTTATTTCAGGTAGCAAAATGTATGCCTAATGCTGCTCTACGTTTGGAGGTCAGGTTTGTAACAATCAAAAGAAGTATATGGCTATGTGCACTGAGTTATTGGCTGAAAGCTGTCTGTGAATCCCAAGGTCTGGTACATGTTATCTAGTCAGATTCTTCTTCACCCTCTTCCTCCTCCTCTTTCCCAAAAAATGACAAATTAAATAAATTAGAGCTCTCCAATGAGATGCTGAAGTACCTGGGACAAGTTCAGGCAATGGTAGCTCTTACAGAATTCTTGAATAGAACTACGAACAGAATATACCAAGATATCACTTAGAGCTCAATTGAAGCACATCAGATTTCATATTAAGCCAGCATTATATCTGGCCTTTATACTATTGTTATCATATCCTGCTGTAATGCAATTTTTTTTTTTACCATCAGCAGTGCTGGAGGATAAATACTGCAAAATCCCCTATGCTGAAAAGATGGGGTCATTGAATCATGGGATCATATCCCACTGTAATGCAACTTTTTTGGAAGACACCTGCAGTGAGTTACTAACGTCTCTTCTTAGCCAATTTCCAGGCCAGACAGAAGAATTGTATGTGCAGCTTCTTTTGGCAGACAAAGATCCCAAGATAACTCTTGCTGTTACAAAGATTCTGTTTATAGCCTGTAGAATTTGTGGGTTGTTGACAGCAAAGGAGGCTATGTACAACTACAGGCCTTTTTATTAGGCATGTTACATCATATAGGTAGTCCTTGCTTAACTACCACAATAGGGACAGGAAAATTTGTCGTTAAGTGGGGCAGTCATTAAGCAAGGCATCACTTGACCGCACCTGATTTTATGACATTTTTTGTGGCAGTTATTAAGCGAATTGCCACCATTGTTAAGTGAATCACCATGTCATTAAGTGAATCATATGGTTCTCCATTGATTTTGCTTGCTGGAAGCTGGCTGGGAAGGTCGCAGATGGCAGTCACATCACCCTGGGACACTGCAACAGTTGTAAGGGCAAGCTGGTTGCCAAGTTCCTGGTTCACAATCATGTGACCATGCAGGCGCTGTGTCAGTCATAAGTGCAAGGACCAGTTGTAAGTAGCTTTTTTCAGCGCCATCATAACTTCAAATGATCGCTAAAAAAATGGTTGTTAAGTGAGGACTACCTGTAATTTGTTCTACATGCTGTCCTCCCTCCCTCCCTTCCTTTTTTTCTGGGTCAGGGACTTGCAATAAAGTTTGACTGGCATATTTCCATTCCAACTTCCATAAAGGTCACAACCTTCTCACTGCTATCGGTCTTTAGGAAGCCTCAAAAGCAAAATAAAATGGTATGTTCTGCTGTTTAAATATCAGTGACTGAAATGAGGAGAAAGGGTTAGGGTTTGGGTTAAGATTAGAAGACAGAGTGTGTATTATGAGGAAATTATTTTATTATTTTCTCCTTCTAACACAAAATCTCACCCATTTTTTTTTTCTTATGCTATTTATCTCCTAGAGATTCAAGGTTTCTGATCTTATTCCCCCATTTAGCAGCCTGCTTTGTCATCCTATATTACCATTTCTGCATGGCAAATGTTCTGGAAATATGCCCTTTTACATTTCTAAACTATTTATCAAGAATATTTTTTGTCAGAATGTAAATTTGGGGTTCTATAATAATTCTAATCTTCTGTTGCAAACACCTATCCACCGTTTTCTTTGTTGTATTTTTTTTTTTTAAAACAAAACAAAACATTTTTCTCTTTCCATCTCTGTGATTATATACATTTATCAAATACATATATGGAAATACCATTCTTAAAGGTGCCTCTCAACTATTGTAGAATCTGTTACAGCTGAATGATCTTAACTCTGTTATTTAAGACATACTGTTTATTTTGCTCTTTATCTATATTCTATGTGTCTCAGTTTAGCCACAAGGACTATAAATATTATGAACATCATAATAGAGTAGTAGCTTGAGACCAATCCTTTTATAAGAAATAACTCTTCAGAACTGGAAAGATGGTACTGATTGTGGATTGGTCAAAATATTGCTTACAGAAGACAAAACTGCACCTCTCTCATTACTTACTGAAAGTCTAAAGTCCATACATTTGTGTTTGAGAATCCATTCACCTTTCCCATATACTTATGAATGGTGCTATCAGGTCCAACAGTGCTGATCATTTACTTGGGGCTATGCATTTATGTCTATCAGTCATCTAGCTGGGAGCGGTGTGTCTTTGAATAATGTCTTGCACACACAGTGGAAGTACTCAGTGTGAGAATAGCTTCCTTTATACCTCCTGTTTGAATTCAAAAAGAGTAGGGATAGCAAAGGACAGAGCAGATGGGATGTGAATACGTAAGGGCAAGGCCAGGCCAGGGTGTGCAATGCACAGGTTAGCCATCACTCATTATTAAGAACAGATTAAGAGGACTTCTACCCCAATGGATCCTAGACAATTCTGCATCCTGTATCAGGAATTTCTAGTCTTTTGGGTGAACCATTTTGGGATAAACCACTGTTTGAATTGCACTGCTAAATTTCCATCAATCTCCATCTAGGCCCAAACCTGCATGGCAAGTGGACACACCTCCCCAGAAAGGAAGGGTAGAATGTTAAAAGAAGCTCAATAAAATAAAAATATAATGAATGTGCTCCTTCACAAAAATCTAGATTCCTAAGATAGGTGCATTATATAAGAAACTCTGCTGGGTTTCAACCCTCCTAATTTTCAACCTGCTCAATCTGAATGGCTATTCAGATGCTGTGATGTGTCTATACCTACAAAAATCATAACAGTACAAGCAATGGTATTCCCTGTGATATTATATGGAAGCAAAAGTTGGACTTTGAAGAAGTAGGATAAAAAGAGTATTGATGCTTTTGAACTTTGGTATTGGAGAAGACTCCTGAGAATACTGTGGTCAGGCAAAAAGCCAAATATCAAACAAATCAACACAATGTTCTCACTTGAGGCACAAACAACCAGGCTCAAATTATCCTACTTCAGACACATTATGGGAATACCCAGCTCTCTGGTGAAGGCTCTAATGCTGGGAAAGATAGAAGGAAAGAGAAAAAGAGGATGAGCAGCAGCAAGGTGGATGGATTCAGTTATAGTGGCTATCACAGCACCATTAGAAAACCTGAAAAACCAGGTTAGGGACAGATCATCATGGAGAAAATCTATATATGTGGTCACTAAGAGTCAATGCCAACTTGATAGCACATAATCAAACAATCAACCTTTATAAGAAAAGAAGGGGTTACTGAGAACAGTACCTGCTGGATCTTTTAACTGGGGGCTGCCAGGGATAACTGGAGGGCTTCCTGGTTGTAAAGCATATGCTCTATCTTTGAATGTTGACTCCTCCAAAACGATGACATTTTGTTGCTCAGAGTTATAATTCACCACTGACAACTTGGATCTCTGTTAAAGCATGGAGCTGAACATATAAAATTTAGTTTTTTGATCTACAGTATATGCTTATTGATATATATTCAATATGCCCAACTGACTTCATTAGAATTATTCATGAATGAGTGAAGTAGGATTTGCAGCCTCAGTTACTTTTTAGGAAACATTGATTTTAATGAATGGTATGGAAAGAAGAGTTAGCATAAAATCAGTGCTTATTATAGGTTATCTGAAGTGGAATAGTAATAATAATAATAACAACAACAACGTTGCTGCTATTTTAAAGCATAGTATAGTGAGAAGCTTTTAAATGAATTACATATGAGTGATATTTATGTAACAATTAACCACATTTTGTTAATCTGTAAAATGAATAATAGAAATATTGTAGTTTTTTACTTACTGATAAGAATAACATAGTTATGCTTGAAAATATATTATAAATTCAGGTCAAACCATTGCATGATTACTGCACAGAAGCCAATGCACTCTGCAGTAATTATGCTTTTACTGGTTTGCAAACCATTTATTTATTTATTAGATTTGTAAGACTGCCCAGCAATGTGACCAGGGAAGGGAATAAGTACTACAGCTGGTTGTGCTAGTGTGGGTGGGGAACCAGAGAGAGAAGGGGAGTGAATTGACCTGGTTGAATGAGGTGTATTTGTGCTTAGGCAAAATATTGTGGTTCTATTCTGGGGGAGGAGAAGAAGAGAAGCTGGAGTCAGTTGTGTAATTTTGACAATACCCCTACCAGGAAACATAGGGATTCTAAAGTCCTGATTCCTTAAAGCACCTGGATAGTTGATTTTAACTCTGGCAGCTGCAGCTACAATATCCACTCAGAATTAGGAATGATAAAGAATTTTACTACTTACTCTTCTCAATTTGAGGTTTTTGTCACCAGAATCTGTGGAAGGATGAACGCATGCCAGAAGCAAAATCTGACCAGCATTCATCTTTCCTTTGAAAAAGAAAAATCTACAGAGTACTTGGAGGATTGCACTTACATTTTAAACTGTACGGTATGTCTGAAGAATCTCTTCCAGTTCTGTTTAACTTTTAAAATGCTTCGTGTGCTTACAGCTCTGCAAAGAGGCTTCTGGAATTTCCTGGATTCACTGCTGAAAAAGCCACCCAGATATTTTGGGGAAAACAAGGGAAAGGAGAAAGCTTCTGAATAAAAAGACTAGGGTTCTAGGCTTTTAAAAAATTAAGGAGATCTAAAAAATATCTTTTGATTACTCCATGCTGCTTACAAATGTAAATGCAATCCTTGTCTGGCCTGATGAATATTTCTTCACATTCAAAAAGGAAAAAAATGCTGGACATAAAATCTGCCCCACCAAAGCATGTAGTGGAAGGAAGCTAATTTTTGAGAGCCTTCTTGGTTTGGTAATTTGGTAAAAGGCTAATCAGGAACTGCAGAAGCCTCCAGTTTTCCTATCTTCTCTCAGCTGAGAAAAGCTGCAGAGGAGATGCCTACAGCCAACTCTGTACTACTTGTTTTCACCTTGTTGACTTCCTCCTCTTCCAGGGTATTTGCTTGTTCAGCTAACAATAGCATTATCACAATCCAGCTAATTGCAACTTAATTTTTCCAAAATCATATGTACATGCATACACATTGATTCCTATTAATGAGTGGATAATTTCATATGGTCATAAGAAACCTTTGCTCCATGTGAGGTTAATGGAGTGGGTATTATAACAAGTCCATAGATGGGAAGTGAAGAATCATCTTGCCAAGTTTAGTTTCTGTCTTTTTTGTTAAAGTTTGCTGGGAAAACCTATTGCCCATGAAATATCTGTTATTTTGAGCAAATTCATATTCAGAAGAAGTCGGCATTTAGCTATTTAGACATTTATAGGAAAGTTTAAACTTCTGAATGTTGTGAGAGAGGGGGCGATGTTTTCATTAAACCTTGAAATGCTGCTGTTTTTCTTCATTAAAAATACTTTCAACTTCACAGATGCATCTCTGTGGAGCCAGCATAATGGATGAATCAATGCCAAAGCATGTGCTTCTGATTCTGGCAAGCAGCATTTACCATATATCACACTTATTCCCTGCTGCAATTTCAGATAGCAAATGGCAGGCCTCTGAAGGGTTTTCCCCTATGGTTCAGCTAGCAGGAGACTCCTTGATTATATAGCAATCTGATCTGACCAGATGGCATTGAATCCTAGGATCTACAATGGATGGATGCTTTCATATATCTCCTGCTAGGTTTCCTCATTTCAAAGATATGCTGTTCTACTCAAGACCTATCAAAGCTGGAATCTTTGTTGCTCTCAGATGTATGGAAGACTGGAGTTTCTGATGTGGCTAGCAACATTTGCAAATTTTCTCCCAGTCTGTACTTGAAGAGAATGTTCTATTCAAGTCTGTAAAATATGTTATCAGTCAAGAAAAGGGCCAGCATCTCTACTTAGGTTATAAAAATGCAAGCATCTGGCATTTTTATATATTGCACTTAATGGCACCATCTATTAATTTCTTAGACTTAGATACAGTTTTTAAATCTACCAGTTATTGTTTTAGGGGTGATACGAAAGGTTCAATATAAAGCATTCATCCCCAGCATAAGGACCTTCAGCTGGGATGGGATTGATGTCCGACCTTTCAATTTGGAGAAGGGTGTTCCCAGGAATGAATTTGGGCACATGAAAATTGGCAATTTTTAAACTCAGTTTTAGTGAACAGTCCTTTACATCATAGAAACTGAAGTGTGCTTATAACTGAGGAAAATGAGATTGCTAGAGATGTAAATCCAGGCCTGCTGTTCTTTAACTTAATTTCCAGCCATGTTTTTCTGTATTGAATTGTTTGAGAAGAATTCTGTTTAGCATTAAGGAATAAATAGCATTTATGTATTTATTTGTTAGGTTTTTTTTAATCCTGCCTTTATTTCTGGTCAACTCAAGGCAACGTACAGAATTTTATTATGTGAACAACTGAAGAATTGGTGGACTAATGGCTAAAGGAAGTTATCCACCTGAGAATCTATTTTAATTGATGACATTTATCCCAGAGGGTTTTTTTTCTATAGCTGTCTTCAGGATCCAGTTTAAAACTTCAGAGCATGAAGTGAATAGGAGAGTAGAGCATGCCCTGTGGGCTGCTTGCAAGATCTCCATATGCTTCAGCTCTGTCCCTTCCACTTCTGATCTTGGGATATTCACTGCAAACATCTGAAGGACTCCAAGAGTGTTCAACTGAACCTTCTTAGAAGCTTATCATCAATTGAAACCCCAGATGTTAGACCAGTGTTTTTCAACCTTGGCGACTTTAAGACGTGTGGACTTCAACTCCCAAAATTCCCCAGCCAGCATGCTGGCTGGGGAATTTTGGGAGTTGAAGTCCACACGTCTTAAAGTCGCCAAGGTTGAGAAACACTGTGTTAGACGGCTATCTGCAGTGGCATGCTGGTAAATGTTTGCAAACTGGTTCTGCTGGCTGCGGAACAGCTGTTCGGCGTGCTAGGCATAGCAACTCAACTCTGCTCTCAACCAGCTCACAAAATTTCAGAAAATTGAACAATCAGGTCTTGCAAGCCAGTACAAACCAGCTCCGGCACACCACTGGTTATCTGTCTCAATAATACTTTTGAGAATGCTCATCTGAACACACAGTCAATGTTTTGAAGCAGATGCTAAGTAACCTACTTATGGAATACAGCACAAATTTACACTCTTCTACCATCTCTGACTTTACTGTGCAATCAAACTTAAACATTTGGGTGAAGAAACTATATGTTTTTCATGTAGTTTAGTATAATACTCTTGGACATGCACACAGGTTTCAAATCATTTTTTTTGCAGCCTCTGGAGCTTAGTAATGAATTTCAGTGACACAGTTGTAAGTTGGAGGTGGGACTCATCCATGACTTTAGCCTAAGCCTTAGCAGGCTTTATGTAGTTTAAAGAAATCCATTCACTCTCAAATTATGGGGGAAAAAAACCTGTAGCTCCTTCTACACATCACAAATCCCTCCCCACATTACATCATTAGTCTGCACAAATGGCATTAAGTGCACCCCAAGGATTGCTCACTTCTAATTTAGTATACTGTTATCATTAGTAGTATACTATTAGTACTTAGGGTAATATTAGCTATGATTCTCTTTTCTATTCATTTATTCATCTCTGATGATGCTGAACTCCAACCAACTCTGTGACTTCAGTCTAATTCTTTATTAAACTCAGGAAGACCGTATTCTGCTCTTAATGTTTCCTAAAATGAATAATTTGTGGTGTCTTCACTGGTGTTCTGTATTTTGTTCTGAGCCTTTTCACCTTCACGATGTTGTTGGCCTTTTGGAAAGTTTTGACTGGAATCCTTTGGTGATGAGTTTCAATGTGTTGCAATAATTCTTAAGAACCCCAGGTGAGATTTTAAAATGTACCATATGTTTCCTGTAGAGTTTTGATCTTCTCTCTTTTCCCCTTCCTGCTATGACACTTGAATGTTTTGCTGAGACTTCTGCTCTGCATTTATTCAGATATCAGGCAGTTGCAGAAATTAAATGCATAAAAAAAGCAAATCTATTCCTTCATGGACTTTGGAAAAGCTGCAATATATTTGTTAAAATTAGACACTGTGATCAGTGTGAGATAAAATGCTAATAGCACTTTCCACTTTCTGCAGTCCACAGACTGACCAGTTACACAGATCATTAGGAATCTTAATTAAGAAGCATGCAATGGAGTATGAAGTTATCCTATATGAATGGATGGGAAATTTGTACTTGAAACTATAAAAATTATTTCTTAGAGACTGACTCAGATTTTTATTCTCCCCAAACATCAGTATTCTGTTGTGAGTATTTGTCCTGTAGTTGCTAAAACTTGCCTTATAAATCTTTCTTGATTAGATTCTTTCTTTACAGTGAATTGGATTTAATGTTTGTCTTATAAGGTCTCACAATGTTAGGATGACTTTTTTCAGCTTCATATGTTGCCAGAGTCTTCCCCTCCTCTTTTTCTTTAGCCTTGAGACTCCATAGTAGATAATAATAATGGTGGTAATAATAATAATAATAATAATAATAATAATAATAATAATAATACTATATTAAATTTATATTCATGTCATTATTCCCATCAGCCCTTTAATCCTATTTACCAATTCCATTTGCTAAGTTCCTTTTTAGAAACTTCATTCACTTGACCAATGATAATATTAATTAGGTCTGTCATCCCAATTGATAGGGCCTTCTTGGTGAGTGGCACATAATTATACGCTTTTAGTGTTTGGAAGAACCCCCATTCCCCTTTACAACTAAATATGGGATAGATAGAAATAGCTAGCATTGTAACAGCCTGTATATCTGGATGAGTCTCAGTGAATCCAAATGTTCATAAAGTTTGATCAAGAACAAAGCTAATTATATTTATTATCTTCTATCACCCTGCCTTGGTGAACACTCCAATATTCGTGACCCATTCGTGTCTGTTTGGATTGCTCTGAAATCTACTAAGTAATAAAGGTGCTAATTTTTCCAGCTAAATTTCTAGGGATGTTAATGGTAGACATTTTGCTGATCTCAGTGATTGATTTTAGTCCCTGCAGAAACAGGCCCCATACTCATAATATCCAGCAGGCTTTCCTCCTCCTTGTCACTTAATGGTTGAATTATTTTACAGGAATGCAACATAGGATGAATTTTAAGTTGTGTGGTCTTAAAGTGCAATGCAATATTAATTTACAGCTGCTATCAAGGTTCATCCATCTGACCACCTATTTGCATTAGTTTGCTTTCTTTTTGAAGAACAAGAGCCAAGACTCACAGGTTTGACGTTTTCTTTCTTTTAGCAGTGCAACAATATAACTTACATCAAGATATATTATTGTTTACATTTTGCCAGATCATTGCTAAATTGGACCATCAATTTGTTACTTTATTATAACAAGTTACACAGACATACACACGAAGATCAATAATATAGGTTTACTGCTGTATTCTTTATTTTTCTTTTCATATGAGACCAAGCATGAGATTGTTGAGTTTTTCCATTTAACAATTTCATTATCAGTCACATAAAATACAAAGAGAACACACAGGAACCAATAAAGGCAATTTGGATATTCTGTGTAACTATTATAATCCTCACTGGTGTTTCTCAACCTCAGCAAATTTAAAATGTGGGGACTTCAACTTCCAGAATTCCCCAGTCAGTAAAATTTGCCTTGCTATCAAAAATTGCCTAAACCGAGCAACACATTTCATAGATATGGCTTGAGACATGTTCATTTCTCTCCCCCCACCATTTGTAGCCCTGTTTGGAGATTAAAGAATTGCCCATGCCAATATTATTATAGAAATGTTTGTAACTAACAGGAAGTGAAGTTTTTCATGTTCATAATTACCAGATAGTTAAATTTAAGTTTTTATTTGTCAAGTTTATATCCCACTACAATCACAAAACAGCTTATATTAATAAACAAAACACAATAATCAAACCAAAAAAAATATTTTAAACCATTCTAGAGCAATACATAGCATCAGACCCCAAAGCCCCCCCAGAAAAACTCTGTTTTCAATTTTTTCCAGAAGTCAGAGAATGTTGGAAACAGGCAGAAATTATTCTAATTTCCTTTTCTCTTTAACTTCTCCAGGTGACCCCCTTCACAAGCATTGCAACTTTACTGGTAAGTAGCAGATCATTAACTGGTTAACTTGAGAGCCAGTTTGGCCTAGTGGTTAAGGCACCAGGCTAGAAACCAGGAGACTCTGAGTTCTAGTCCCACCTTAGGCATGAAAGCTGCCTGAGTGACTTTGGGCCAATCACTCTCTCTCAGCCCAACTCACCTCACAGGGTTGTTGTGGGGAAAGTAGAAGGAGGAAGGAGTATTAGGTATGTTCTCTGCCTTAAGTTATTTATAAAAAATAATAAAGGCAGGTTAAAAAAAAAATCTAAAAAAACTCCATAGCATTTTCTTCCACTCCTTCATTGGCAGTGATGATTTCCCCAATCTCTGTCCTTTTATTAAGACCATGAACAGGAGAACCCTGGTCCAGATGCCACTGGGATGGTAGTGCTAATCAAACTGCTCTTTCTTTTGTAAACAGGCTATGCTTGTATGTATTATGTGTGAATATTAAAATAAAACCTGTAACTTTTGATTCGTCCAGATGTCTGAGCTCATTCTTCACAATTTGAAAACTACTCACTACTTTATAGAAATACAGTACTAAAATCAGTAGGATGCATTACATTAAATCATTGCCAGTGTCTCTCAATGTACTATATTCCTAGCTTCCAATAGCAAAACGTACAGTAGAACTGGCTGCTAAAGGTGTACAGTTAAGTTGAGTTGCCCTATAATGATAGGAGATATTCCATATGGATCATAAACTTAATGAAGAAATCTTTTCAAGGGTATATTTTTATGACCAATTAACTTCATCCACATCTACATGACAAAATATTTGAAGGTTAACTTAGATGAAGGACTACTCACCCATTTCTTCTATCTGATTCTGGGATAACTCATTATTTATATGGAGAATCATAACCTATGAAGAATACACAAGAATTCATCTTGCACTGAAGAATGCTTCTTCTAATATTATTTATTTATTTATTCATTCTATCTGGATCCTGTCTGATTCCAACCAACAGATCACATCACAACTGCCCTGAAACACCAGCAGTCCTCAGAGCCCATCTTCAATGAGACAGCCTCACATCTGGTTATCTGTGGAGCACAGCCTCTGAAAGCTTTCACAGAATCATAGATAACAACAGCCATCCCCCCTAGCCTGGGGTCTTGGCTCATGCCAAACCTGAAACCTGGGTGGGCACAGTTCTGAGAGAGAAACACTCCCCTCTGGGCCCAGACAAGTTTTAGTTAGATATGCTAGGTTGTGCCTTCATCCGTGATAAGCCTTGTTACAAAGTGGTCTGTCATTCAAAAGCAGCAGCTGGAGCTAGGGCCACTGAGGATCCAATGACCAACTGAGGGTTCAACCTGGGGGCCAGCCAGCAGGACCATTTGCAAATAGCAGACCTGGTGTCCCCATGTGTGGCCTGCCTCCAGGTGAACATCATACTTTCCTCTACCTATTACCATCCAGATGTTCCTGCCTGCCCCCTCAGCTCCCCCTAACCTGCTCCCACTCTTCCCCCCCTCCCCCAAACTTGGGCACATATTCCCACAAGCACCATCAACACATACCATGCACCTCAAGGCACCCAAACCACCCTCAGCTACACCTTCCAAGGCTTTCTGTGACCTCAGGGGTGGCAATTAGCCCCTCTATGGGGAAAGAATGCCCAAACTCCCACCCACCATTCCCCAGCCATGGAACAGATCACACCCCTTACATAGAGCTAAGTGGGCAGCAATGTACCCTTCCAGAGTCCAGCTGGAGGGGCCAAGAGTGGGGGCACCAACAGCCTCCCAGGTGGCAGGGGAGGTCCCAAGCAATAGACCCAGTGTCCTTCCAGCGCCATATCACAAACATTGTTGCCCTTGGTTTCAAACCTAGCCTCCCACATGGTATAAGGAGTGGTAGGTATTTAATTGCAAGGATTTAGTTCTAAGCTATCCTTGTAAGAAGTGCATGATACAGAAGCTACTCTTGATTTTATTAGTTGCTGTATCCATGTAATGATTCATAAGAGACATAATTGCACAAAAGAAATCCAAGTCTTCTTGGATGGGGCTGGGGATGGAAATGAAGGTGAACTGAAAAGAGATATAGATATATGTTCATAATATCCTGATTTGCTTAAGAAGACAATTAGTGCTCAGAGTTCTAAAATGGAGTGGAAAATATAATATATCCCTTCAGTTTTCCTGACAAAGTCACAAAGCAAGAAAGACTATTTCCAGTCAAAGGCAGGGTCTCTCTATTAGCTAGTCAGCAAACCAGAATGTGTAAAAAAATCTAAGCCATCAAAACTCTGGCAGACACACTGCTGTTTATTCTTATCCAAAAGTTACATGCCAGGCTAGTTGTGCCATCTGTCACCCAGAAATCAGCTAAGCAAAGACAGGTGGACAGCTGGTGCTGTCAGTTTTGAAATGCCACTTCAGCAGAGAAAGAGCATGGAAGAGGAAAAGTGTGAGCCAAGCAGCGTGCAAAATAAAGAATCCTAGTGGTGAAAACAAGGGAAATTGTGCAAGTTCAACACCATTTCCCATGAGCTGGCTGTACCATCCAATCAAAGTCTAAATAATAGTTACACAATCTTCAAATTACAGAGGCCGCTATGCCTATAAAAGAACACAGGTGCCTATTTTCTGTACATCTCATATTAGTAGTCCTAGTGTCTCAACGAAACTCATCCTTCTGTTATGATTGGTCTTTCAAATCAGTGTATAATCAATTTCTTAGCTGCAGAGGTGCAGAGAAGGAACTCAGTAGAACAGTTTCCAGACTGATTTTTGCTATGGAAGTCTAGTTGCTAGAAAAGTATTCATAGAATTGTGGCTGTCAGCTGACCTCCATTATTCTTCTCCTCCTTCCATCCTCCTTTGATAAAATGCTATTTCACATTTTATGAATATGTCATTGGGGATGAAAATGTAGATCTCAAAGAGGCAAGGTCTGGAACGTTTCTTCACATCCATAAATAGAAGTCAATCAATATTCCACAAAATAGAGATCAAATGCCCCAAAGTCACTTTATCTGGAAGTAGGACTCAATAAGAACTCAATAAGCATTTGAGGCTGGAAAAGCTTAAAAGAAAAAAGAAAAAAAGTCCTATTTTCATTACTAAGTACTAGTTGATGCCTCTTGTCCATCAGGATCTAGAGGGGATCCACCCATAAGTTAATGCTCCACTGTTAATATATTAGGACTATAATACAAGTCTAGGTAATGTCAAGGAGTTACAGAAGTTCCATATACTCCAGTTGAACTGGCAGTCCAGTGGAACCCAAGACACCGAATGGTCTTTCTCAAGTTGTCAGAGCCTCCTGTGGTCTGCTGTGTGAAGACCACAATAGTCAGAGGAACATCAACTGGTTTTTGAGCAATATAACGACAAGGCTTAAGCACAGAATTCAATAACTTTACTTCTTACCTTATGCAAAAACACAGTATAGCTCTGACTTGCATTATAATTAATCTCTATCTTCAGAATTATCTAAGGTGTTTCCCCAGCCACATATCCCAACCTGGTATTCTCCAAAGGTTTGGGGTCTAAAATTCCAGAATTCTCAATATACCAGAATGGCCAAACATTAGGGAAGGCTGTTTCCAAGTAGCTGTTGCACTGACTGCTGCAGTCCGAGACATCCTCTGGGCAGGCTGGTCCTATGAGATCTTTCTCTTGCCTTGTAGGTTACAAGGATTGACCAGATGAGTGAAGATTTTGTAATCATAACTTTTCTTATGCTCTTCTTTATGATTTAAGATTATGCGTGATATTGCTCTTTTTTGCAAATTATGGCACATCCATGACAACATGTTACCTAACTTTTGAGCTGTAAATATCCTTTGTCATCGAAATCTATGATTCCCTAAGCTACCTACTGTTTGGTTTGGGACTGCCTTTCCCTACTTTTTCTGAAGCCTGCCAGTCTGGTATTAGTATGTAAATATAAGTAAAAGTATGACAAAGATGCCTTCATTCCATATGTGAATGCAGAACTCTTAGAAAAGGTGCATGAGTTTACCCTTCTGGCATTTCATTGGAAGTGTAAATAGCAGATGTTTGAGTCACTTTGACATCTGCCTCTGACATTTTCTATAATTTTAGTCTCTAGGCAATATTGTTTGGGTGTATTACTTCATACTCTTTTATGGCATTAGACATGAATAGAACATGGAACAGTGTAAGCCATGCATGGTTTAAGTATCTATAGCAGGGAAGCAACCTGGTAATATCCAGAATAATTGGACTTCCCATCAGCATCAACCAGCAAGTTCAATTGTGAAGGACTTGGGTTACCATCTGGCATGGGTGTTCCTCTTTGGTTTCTGGAGTAGTAATTTACAAATACAGGATGTTTAATATCGAGATGGCAACCCTATTTTTTAAATGCAGATGGAGGAAGCTACAGACTTCTTAGCAGTCACAAAAAACAAACTGACCCAAATTATGATCTGAAAAGTTATTCCACCTTTAAAAATAATGCCCAGCTTTCCTATTAGAAATGGTTGTGGGCTCCATCTATCTCCTGTCCTGTGTATTAGTTCGTCATTAACATAGTAAGGGATGGTGAACAGCATCAAAATGGTGGTTGCAACTGGGGCAAAGTCCTACCCCATTTTACATGCATGCAGTGCATTTTTAAAAGGGGCAGGGCTTTGATCTCCTGGTTGTGCTCACCATTTTGACACTGTTGACTCCTTTTGGGGACACGCCTGTTAACTATGGTTTCTCTTTTTTGACAGTAGAGCATCAAAGATAATAGTATTAAGCTAGGAATGTGTATATTCATTCATTCATTTTTACTTTTATACTGTCCTTGCTCTAAAAGAATTATGCAACATATAAAAATATGACATTATAACTAGAAACACCCAATCATATAGCTAACATAAAAACCAAGAACACAAAATACAGCATAACAAACAAATATAACTCCCAAAATAGTGACATTCCTAGTTCAGATGATATCTAAACAGCATGGGTAAACAAGTTTGGTTTTATTCATCGTCTAAAATTCAACCAATATGGTATCCTAGTTGCTCACTTTTCCATGGTGGGCAGCCTTAATCAGGATAACACTACTGGGAAAGCCTTATATTGGGACCGTATGTGGCTCACCAGCAACCCATTGGAAGCCCCCAGAACCCCTCTTTAGTGGACTTAGTAAAGAAGGGCTTTTTTTTTTTTTTTTGCATTCTGGGTAGCTTGGGGACATTGTGAGCTAAAATGGATGCCTTAAGTATTGCACCCATTTTACTTCTTAAGTCCTTTAAATTGCCTGCTTCCAATATGGACCTGCCCTGCCTTTTTTGGAGTGTGGCCCTCAACATACTCTGAAAAGTGTGCAGTAATCCAGGCATGAGGTTATTGAGCCCACTGCAGTGATAGAGCTAGCTACAGAAACATGAGCCACTGAATGGTAGCATTCTTGCAGAACTATGCAAAAGTGATTCACTGCACAGAACGGTTGTTTGTCTTCCTGCAAAACTAGGGCAGGTCTATTGAGACAATACAGTCAGCTGCTAGATCTGTGTTCATTGTCTTTTGTCATGTTGATACCAAGAATGACAGTGGTGAATGATAACAAGGGGCAACGTAGTGCAATCCCAGGCAATCACTTCCATACTTGAACAGCCAACATTTCTTACTTTTAGACATGCACTTTGCAGACCCTGGTATAATTTTAAATATTTTAAATGATTGATTAGAGTGGAGTGTGGACCCCTATCTTTCTGCTGAAGCAAGTACTTGATAAGCCAGAGGAATTTCTGATTAAAATGCAAATCAAAGAGTAGAAGATTTTATCTGGTATCCCTATTTTAATCCCTTCCTTTCTGTCACACATTGCCATAACACATTTTCATGCTATTGATCATCATGCCTGAACAATTTTCCCATAAAGTAAGGATCTACCTGCAATTGTAAAGATAATTTAACCAGTGAAGACTGCTACTTTTTACAAATTAGGTCACTGTTACTGGACTGTAATTACAGACTGGGTAACAATATTCATTCTCAGTGCTAAATCCATTTGGGCTTAGCCAATAAGGTTGAAGATAGATTATGAAAATAAATCATAACCATGATTAAATCAAGCCTGATGGAAGAAGCAAATATCAGCTGTCGGGTTCATACTTAAGAATTTCTAATGGAGTAGCTTGGAAGAAAGGAGAAAGAAAGAGTGCTGTAGCATAACACTCTGACCTGAGATGTGTACATGGCTGCCAAGTGGCTAACCCAGGATTTGACTGCCATATCTGTCCAGTATCCCAGACCACCAAAGTAGCATTCATCTGCTATTCTCCCTTCCAGTTACAAATCATGTGAATACAAGAAAAATCCTATGGGATTTCACCAAAGGCTAGGAAGCTCAACTAATAATTTAAGATAATTTACTCTGATTGCAGAGATTCCGTATTTTATTTATTTATTTATTCATTTAATAGCTGATTAAATGACAGCTGCCCAAAATCTCAAAGGCTTCTGCAGATTTCAAAACCAAAACATTAACAGCATGTATATACACAAACATGCTAGCATTAAAACATGTTTCACTGCAAACTGTCTAAAAACAAACAACAGGATAAAAATTTAATATAGTAACAATAAAAATGCTGTACATTACTCAGATTGGAAAATAAAAAATGTACTTCAGAATATGCACATAGCATCCATCTGCAAGTCTTTAAACCAAAGACGTTTTTTCCTGGGATTGCACTGCAGTCATGTAATGGTGGGAAAAGATGCAGCTGCTTTAAGGAGTTGCCAAAAAGTAAAAAATAAACTTCCCTTCACATTCCTTTTTGCTTTTGGAGGAGGAGGAGGAGAAATACTTGTTGGAAGAGGGAGATGTTAGATAGATATCTGAATATATGCAATGAGGATGCCAAGTGATTCATCATCCTATGGAGGGCATTCCATAGTTGGGGAGCTACTACAGAGAAATAATTTTCCCCCTATAGGGAGCAGGGCCCAGAGAAGAACTTCCTCAGCAGCTCTTGCTATTAGTCATCAAGGCACTTGTCTTCCATGAAAAATCCTTTTAACTGTGATGGAATGCAACAGAGCACCAGCTTCTCAGGAAGGAGGGAGCACATTCCAGGAGGGGGCAGAGACAAGAGGCAGGACAGTCCAGAGCAGGAGCATGGGAAGTGAAAGAAGTTCAGCATAGCCACTCCCTAGAATCTCCCAGGGTATATCCACTAAGTTAGAGTAGGACAGATTTAATCTGGCAAGATTCTGTCTATATGGTATACGCAGTAAAAGAACTGAACTTCGTTGGACTATTTCCCTGTTGTTCTTGGGCTGGGCCTGACATTAACATCCATCTAAACTAGCATCACAACATTTTGTATTACTGCACTGTGTACATTAAATTAAGACTTAGGTATATTTTTTGGTCCATTCTAATTCTGCTTGAATTTCACTGATCTCATGTGCTAAAATTATAAGGAAATAAATTAGTGCTCTCCAGGTCATTACAATTTAGAAATCTTAATCATGTCCACTGATTTCTCTGTAGATATAGATATGGAATCCTACATATCCTTCAAGGCTGTAGTTCTATGATGTAGTTAATAGTTGGTTCCTCATTTTCAATAGCAATCTTTTAGAACAGCTTTTCTTATGGAGCACGTAGAAGCACCCACAAAATCATGCAACCATTTGGGATTATGTATGCAATTTTTTCTCCCCATAATTCCCAGTGTGTCCATGGGCTGCACATGAGCTAAGACCAGAAGAGTAAGCATTTCACATTAACCCATTCCCATACTCCTTTGAAGTTATTACTGACTTTTTTTAATTAAAAAAATATATTTATGGCTATTTCAATACCTTTTTTAAAACATAATCAGCTCCCCTGCTGGTCTCCTATCATGGCAGAGATGCAAAAACTCAATATTTTATTGATCGATCGATCGATCAATCAATCAATCAATCAATCCTCTTTCTGCCCATAGGGAGGGAGGGAAGGAAGGAAGGAAGGAAGGAAGGAAGGAAGGAAGGAAGGAAGGAAGGAAGGAAGGAAGGAAGGAAGGAAGGATCACCATGGCAGATAGCTGGAGATAATAATTATTTGAAAATATTTTGCTTGTGGAACAAAAAAGGAATAATGGAGATCATCTCATTCTTCGCCTTCTGCTCAGCTTCTTGGGACTTTTTATTGCCCTTTTTGCCTGCTTTCACCTTTCCCCTCTTTTTTCCTGGATAAGACATTTTGAAAGGTTAATGACTATTTTAATGGACTTGGCTTAATTTTCAGCATTGGGAAACAACCTTAAATATGCAAACCTGTCGTGGCCTTTGTAAGTTCTCAGCCCAGGGAGAGAGATTCATAGCTATCACCTTTAAAATTATTCTAGCAAAACAAAGCAGAATAAAAACACAGTGATTTACTCCCCCCCCACCCCTTTGTTTTAGGGAAAAGGAAAACATTGGCACAACATTTTTTTCCAAGACCTTTTTGGTTGGATTAACTTATAAATACCAAATAATTAAGTTTTAGCACTGGGACAAGGCACACTCTTTTTTTTTTAATTGATGTGTTTCTGGCAGGCACACATGCACACGTGCACTTCCACACATACACCGGAGAGTAACATTTAGTATTCCTGATCTAGATTCACTGATCATGCATTTGTGTTATATAAAAAGGGACCTTAACAGATGGTTTTGCCTCCAGAGTTTATGATAGAATTGTTGGTCAGCTGAAATTCATCAGTTTCAACAGGACGAGTATCCCAGCGTATCAAGTCCCTTTATGTCAGAAATGGGATAAAAAGCTACCACATCTGTAGACATTCATACCAATAAGCATCAATATAATTGAACATTGACCAAAGAAATCTGGCTGTCAGTAATTTGCTGTAGAAAAGATCAAGACAAGGATAGTTTTCCAAACCATACTGCTTATTCAAGACTGTTTCAATACCAAATGCTTACTATTTTATTATTGACAAGATTATTATTTGCATATTGGTATCTCCAAGAAAATAGTGATTAAGTCACTTTGTTGTAGCTAAACAAGCTTGGCTGTAGTAGGACTTTCCCGAGTGAAGATTGAAACTACTGAGAAAAACCATATGCTGGATACATACACTGAGTGAAGCCTCAGTTTGTTAAACAAGCCATAATGGCCTGATTCACACATAATGTTAAGCCATAAACCATGCTTTATAAACTATGATGGTTGAATTCATACCTCAGGTTAAGTCAAATCCAAACAAAATAAATCACGGCTTAGTACACTGTGTGCATCCATTTTGCCTTGAAAATTCAAGCAGCATATTAATAAACAGAGGCTAGTTTTTCTTATGGAAGTTATTCTCCCCCCCTCGCCTCCTCGCAAGTTTTTCATACTTTCCCAAGGACATTGAATGTTGTATGCATTTCTGAGCATGGCTCGTCAAGCTGTTCTTAGCTTCCTTAAGGGTTGTTTGAGCTTTTGTGAACCTGTGGGTTCTCCTGCTTATACTGATGATTCCCTCTTATTTCTCAGTGGAGATGTTTTTGGTTCAGTCCTGTCTGCCCTCCCCACCTGAGTTTGCTGTTAGAGGGAAAAATTGAACTTAGTGAAGCTGGATGACATTCTTCATTTGAACGTATGATTTCATGTCTATGGAAGGCTGAAAATGAGCAATAATATTAAATAGTAACCCACCTTTATACATTTTTTGCAAAATATGTCAGATTCCTTTTATCCCTGTACCCAAAATAATAGGCACCCATTGTAATACTTGGTTTTAAAAAAGATATAACTGCCACACAAAAAGGATTAGAGAGTGCAACCAAGTTCAAACTTTTATTTTTGCTGTGCGGATCTTAGGGTAACAGCCTAAAAATGTGTCACCTACCTTTGAACTTGCCTGTCTATGCACACGGCCTTCAGCCTTTAACTCACTTTTGCAAAGAAGCAGAGATTCTGGCTTGGGCAGAATCCTCTAAAATTTTGTACCTGACATGTAGTTTTGCAACAGCAGAAAAAGCTTCAGAGAACGTTATACTTGAAAAATGGATAACATAACACAGGTAGCTGTGCAAATAAGGGTGCCTCTAACTAGCAACCATTCGTTTCTTGACTTATGTGAGCAAGTCAGAGGAGTGGCAGATGTGAAAAGCATGTGACTGTTATATCTCTAATGTCTATGCCAGTAATTGTCAAATAGGTACCACTTGGATAACCATATCTCCAGGCAAAAATATTAAAAAGTAAAAGCATTGCTAATGTTACATTTTAACATATCTGTGCCCAGCAGCATTTCTGTTAAAGTAATTAAGTGTGAAAGCCTTTAATCTTATGTATCTCTTTTGCTAATTGACAGTGACTTGGTATCTTTATGAATGAAGATTTAACTATTATTTGGAGGTCTCAGTTAAACCAATAGACATTGGCCTTTCAACTTAACATGCTAGCCATAATGCTTAGATGGGGGGAAAAAGCCCATTCTTTGACTGAGACAGGTCCCCTACAAAATCTCCAGTGCAATATCAAGGATAAAGATGTCTTTATGTTTTCCTGCCCTCAGATTAATGGAGCAACCTCAGCTTATCAGAAGATGCACTTTAATTTCCTTTGATGTTTTCATTATGCATCCCTTTGTGCCAGAACTAATTTGCAATAATGTATATTTAATTTTGGAAAACAAGAACAAATCCGGTTGCCTTCCAGTTATGATTAACCTGTAGAAATGCTGAGGCTTGCATATAATATGGATATGCAAATATGATCAACCCCTTGAAATGTTCAAAAACCTAAAGTAGCAATCCAATCTGCATTTTTACTATTAGATATCAGAGCGGATTGCAAGAAGTTAGATGGATTAATCCGTCTAATTTTTGTTCTTTTTTTTTTTAAAACATATTATAAGAACAGTTGAGCTATTTCAACAAATTGATTAAGCTACCTTGGACAACAATGTTAAGCAGAAATTTCCCAAATCAAATGAATTAATTCATTCATGCTTTTTGGAATTCTCTCCATATATCTAATTTACAGAATGTATGGTTAAGATTTGGTGTTAATTTTTACTGAAAATTCGGACACTAATTTTACTGAAAATTCAGACACTAAGACTGAAAGACAAAATTGCTGGGTACATACAGCACATTTAACCATGGTTTGCTTGATTAACAAATCATAATAGCCTTATCCATTCATAATACTAAGCCAGATACCATGATTTACAAACCACAATGCCTGGTTTATTAGCCAGAACCAACCAACCAAATTATATAAGAACCCAGTCAGTATGATCCAGTTTAGCTCTAACACAGAACATTAGGGTAACTATATGAGAGGTTTAGTTTTGATCTCTTATAAAAGATTTTCTATCCTGATTTGGTTACATTATGCAAAGACCTAGCTCCCTGGAGAAGGCTCTCATGCTGGGAAAGGTGGAAGGAAAGAAAGGAACAGGATCACCAGCTGCAAGGTGGATGGACTCAGTAACAGTGGCTATAGATGCACCATTAGAAGATCTGAAAGACCAGGTTACGGACAGATTGTCATGGGGAGATTCTATCTATGTTGTCGCTAGGAGTTGAAAATGACTTGATGGCACATAATCAATCAATCAATCCTGATGGGAATCAGAATCAAAATCAGAACCAACTGAAGAACTATAGTATGCGATTTACTGCCCTAGGACCATAGATGGCTACCTAAGTTCTTTTCTCTGACCTACAATCTATTCCAGGGGCACAGCTGAATTTCATATATTTTTTATTACAATATTTTATTAATCCAATTAGTGTGGGTGCCCACTCACCATGCAGCTTTGGGTGGCTAATATCCAGTTGAAAACAGCAACAAAGTAACCCACACAAAGATTAAAGCATCACACCCAGGGCAGCTCATATATCCACAACAAGCAAACCCCTTAAAATGGGTTCATCTAACATCCTGGCCCAACACCTGGGGAAAAATCAGGTCTTCAAAACCTTACAAAAAGCTGGCAGGGTTGGGGCCATCCAAATCTTGTTTACTTATGGGGGAGGGGTCTGCTGATCTGCAAGGCAGGAGCAGCAACAGAGAAGGTATGCCTTGTGGGTCCCATTAGTTGACATTGTTTGATGGAAAGGACCTGGAGTATGCCTACCCTGTCAAATCTTGTGAGAAAACAGAAATAATTGGAAACAGACAGTCCTCAAATAACTTGGCCCTGTGCCATGAAGAGCTTTACAGGTAATAGTCAATAGCTTGATTTGCATCTGGGAGCCCACTGGAAAGTATTGAAGTTACATGGGTGTATTGAGGTACACCCATAACTACTTACTGAACACTGCCGCATTCTGGACCAGCTGTAGTTTCTGAGTGTTCTTCAAGGATAACACCATGTAGAGTGCACTGAAATAATCGAGACTAGAGGTGATCAAAGTATGAGTGATCATAAGCAGGGTCTTTTGATTTAGGAAAGAGTGCAATTAGCATATAAGATGGATTTTTGCGAATGCCCTCTTAGGCACAACTGAATGGGAGCCAAGAGTCTAGGATGTCACTCAAGTTACATACCAGTTCCATCTAGCAGAGTGCTACCCTATCCAGAATGGGAAGTCTCTAGATATGAATGGTCCCAAAACCCACAGCCATTAAGTCTGGCAAGAATTGAGGCTAAGTCTATTCCACTCTATCCAGATACTGAGACACTGAGTCTCTAGACCACTGTTTCTTAACCTTTCATTTCATTAGCAACTTTAAGTTGCTGGCTGGGGAATTCTTGGAGTTGAAATCCACATATATTAAAGTTGCTAAGGTTGAGAAACATGCTGTAGGCATTGAGAAAGAAGCTTGATAGCATCACTTTCTTGGCCTGGGGATTAACTGGGTATCATCAGCATATTGATTATACATAACCTGTGCCAGAAGATGATCTTGCCCAGTGACTTCATGTAGATGTTAAAAATGAGTGAGGCGGGAGTTGGGCCCTGTGGAATCCGCATAGGAGGGGATTAGGTTTAGAGCTTTTCCCTGCCATCCCCAACACCAGCTAGAATTGACCCCAGAGAAAGGAGAACCACCACAACACTGTGTCCCCTACTCCCAGTCTCCTGAGCTCATCCAGAAGAATACCATGATTATAGTATCACTGATAGATCAAGAAGGATGAGGATGGATGCACCAACACCACCCCAATTCTACCACACATCATCCACAAGTGCAATCAATGCCAATTTAATGCTATAGCAAAGTCTGAAACATGACTGGAAGGGATCTATATAATCTATTTCATTATGAGCAGTTTGAAGCTTCAGCCTAGCTACTTTCTCAATAACCATCCCCAACAAGGGAAGGTTGGAGACAGGATGAAATTGTTCTTTCCTGGCTCCAAGGTTGTAATAAAGATTAAAGGAAAGGAAAAAATTGTACAATAACATTGGATCTAGCAATGCCTACTTGACAAGGAGATAGACCATTGATTGCTTAACCACTCCCTCACTGAAGAATGAGTTCATCACTGCTTGGACTCAGCCACACGTTGTCTCCCAGAAGGCCTTAAACAGTCAGAAGACATGGATCTAACACATAGGTGGCCACACTTCAGCTCTGAGGACTCTGTCCACTTCCTCAGGACCAATAGACTCAAACTCTTCCTAGATAACTGAGGCAGACCATGTCTCAGTGAACTCCACAGGACCTGCGCAGCCAAAGTCCAGCTCAGAGTGGATCTGAGTGACTTTATCCGCCACTTGCCTGGAATACCCCTGACAGTGGCCCTGCAGTTGTTCCTCAGGCCCTCCGCTCCCCAAGAGGGACCAGATCAGCTTAAAGAGGGAAACTATCTGGCAATCTACAAATGGGATAAGAGTGGAACAATAATTACATCTTGCAACTCTTATCACCACAAGGTCAATCTTAATAAAGGTTCTTATTTGTATTGGGTTGGATTTGTCCTTTGTCTTGTTAGAGTAGCACTCTAGATGTCTCTTCTGCCATTTCATTTCCTGAAATTCCTCTGAAAATCAGAAGCTTTCAGGTGCTCCCTGGAATCCATGAGCAGGTAGAGGCCACACAAATGCAGTATTTTTATATGTATGTGTGTACAGATAAATTGATAGATGGGTAGATAGATGTAAGTTTACCTATTCTATTTTTCCTGGGTGTAAAATCCTGTGTGTAATACCAACAGAAGATTTGTGTTAGTTTGGGCTGCTTATGCAATTGACAAGTGCATTCTCATGATACATGATGGCAGCTTTGTAATAACATATTATGCTAATTTAATCATTTTCAGTTGCATTTGTCTGTAATGTTGATACGCAAGGCATTATAAATATGTACATTCTTTTCATTCCTTAGAATAATAGTTGTTATTTATTTCCCTGGGTATTTCATGCATCACCTACTAAACAGCTGTTTTTCATAATTTGAAATTTCAGATGAGATGTAGTTTTACCAAGTTGTTTCATACCCAAGGTCCAAAATTCTAGCTTCAGACTCCAAGAAATGTTTGCTGCTCCTGTTGTTCTTTTGTTGTTGTTGTTGTTGTTGTTAAAAGCTATATTTTCTCCATATTATTCAGAACTGCTAATTTTGTGAGTCTTATCTTTCTATCAGCAGTCTAAAACAAACCTTGCAATAATACAGAATCAATAACCACAAGTCATAGTATTTGACAATACTAAAATAAATTCTGTTTAATAGATGTTTATAGCCTAAAGGAGATTCTTCTTCCTTCCTCCTTCCGTCCCTCCCTCCCTTCTAAAAAAATGGACTTCCTTCTGAGTGGAGCTCCAAAATCTATCTGAAGCTACTGAGAATACTCTCTTTTTGTAAACTATGTAACACAATAGCCAAGGGTGAATATTACAGAAACTCTTACAATGGACACACTCTCTTGGCTAGGCAAAGTCATTCCTGGCATAATTCAAATGTATTGGAAATACAACTCCCAGAACTCCCAGACTGTATGACATTTTCTGTCCCAATTGCTGAGCTAAATCAAATTCAAATTCAAATTCAAAGAAAATCATTTTGGAGATTGGAGACTTTTAGGAGATCTCCTAAAACTCAGCTAATCTCTTAGGCTCAATTAAATTCAATAACTTACATAGCATTGAAAGAGGAGGTCATGACAATTTCTTGGGAGTAAAGAATTTTGAAATTAGGACATCACTTTACAGAATGCCCTTTCCTGGAAATCCACCCTAAAGAAATGATGAAATATGTCACACAATCCACTTGATAGCTACAAAAGGAATGCTTTTTCATAAAATGTTACATTTGACCCTAACAGACATTTGAGAGGGAGGATGGCACATTTATTTATTTATTTATTTAGTGGACTTGTCCCCGCCCATCTCCCCACAATGGGGGACTCTGGGTGGTTTACAACATTAAAATTAAAACCATAAATACATAATTAAAAATTATAAAAAGAGAACCACACTCTACATATTTGGCAGAAAGCCTAATTTTGCATGCAAGAAGTCCAGGCTTATTACTTGGAATCTCCATAGACCAAGAAAGACCTACAGTATGTCTAAAGACTTGGAGAACCAAGGAATGTACCGCTTTTATTTATTTATTTTTTATTATTGAGAAGAAGAAGAAAAAACATAGTTGCTTTAACCAAAAAGTGAAATACAACAAAGAAATGAACGTGTTAATATGCCATTAGAACAGTAAACAGTTCTATATTTATCTAATACAAGTATTATTAAGTGCGTATATATTTCTAATATATTTATATGACTATCATCTTTTTTTTAACCTACTGTATTTTATATAAATGAGTCCCATATTTCATTATATTTGTCCATACAAAGTTTATATCTATAGGCAATCCACTCATAAGTAGCAAGTGCAATCAGGTCTTCAATCCATTGAATAAATGGGGCCATACATTTATCTTTCCGATGCTGCAATATCAGTCTTCTGGCCATAGTAAGGGCATGGAGAATCCATTTACATTGTCCGGTTGTCAAGTTCCATGTACTAGGTATATAGTTCAAAAGAATATTATCCTCTGAAAATTTTAGCTTTTGTTGCACAATCATATTTATATAGTCCACTACTTTCTCCCAAAACTTGGTAAGTATAGGACATTGTGTTTTAAAGAAGCATTATCCTTATTACATTTCCAACAAAACACTGTTTTGATAATCCTTTTCTGTACAAACATAATGGAGTCCAGTAAATTCTAATTATTATTTTTTGTTGTATAAGTCATAATTTGAGGTCCACTGACACACTTGCAATAGAAGTTAAACCACTCTCCCATTGTCTAGACAATATAGGAACTTTGAATTCTTTATTCCACTCATTTCTTAACATCTGCATATCAAATAGATTTATTGACACCAAAAATCTATAAAAACGAATAGTAGGTTTTTTCGTTTTAAAGGATTTAACAAGTTGTTCTAATATCTCAGGTGTCCCAGAAGCTGAAAATGTTGCTGGTCCAAACAATGTTGTTATCAAATGTAACAGTAAATATAGCCATTGGGTTAGATCTGATAGATGATATTTAATTCTTAACACAGAATACATTAAAAATTCATCTTCATCATCTATCAGTTGGTCCAAAGTCAATATCCCCACTTCCATCCAATTTTTCCGTATCATCATCTTTTTCCCAATTTTTAAAGTTGGGTTTCCCCATAAAGTCAATTTGGCATGGGAAAAAGTCAAATCTTTTTTTTATTAGATATTCCATTCCATAGCTTTCTAACTGATGAAATTGTTTCCAGAGATATTACAGTTTTAGTATATTTAGATCCTAATACTGTCCATCCAACCAAAGGTGCTATATATGTATATTCCAAACTGGAAAACTAACACCAATTGTTGGCCTCCGGTATTTAATACTTGACAATAGGTAAGCATGATGATATAGCTCCAGATTCGGAAAACCGAATCCTGAATGGTACATTCCTTTTACCTTGGAGGTTTGTCCTCTTCCACCAAACTTACAGCTTTGGGAGGGAAATACAGGAGCAGTGAGGGAGAAAGAGGATACCCACTTAGCCAGCCAGATCAGACACATCAACCCTGGTGATTAATGCAGTAACAGACCTAGCAGCCAGTTCAAACTCATGTTTTATGTTTCCACTTTTTCTTTATTTTTTACTTTTAATTTGGATTATTGTTTGTAATAAAGATTTACATTTGCACTTGCAAGCATTGAGGAATCAACACCAGTCAATATGGACAACACTGATCTTAATGAATCAGTGATCTGAAGGTATGAGACAGCTTCAAGGACTCACCTTACTTGTACCCATGTCATATGTAGGACCTGTTTTCTCATCTGCTATTGCTGCTATAGCTAATGCTCTGAGTTTGCCACAATTTCTGATGTCCAAATACTTACCTTTGTGTAATATCAAAGGTAGTTAGATATTGATGGATTCAGCAACTTTGCAAAATATGTGTAGTTCTAAAATTAGATTATCAGAGAGATAGGTACGCTTGTATGACTAAGAACAAACAGTTTAAGGGAGAGACTATCACTGATGTCTAAATGTAAAAATATATCCTTTGTCACTATATTCTGAAGATTAGATTTCCTCTAATTTTCAATAGAAACCTAATATAAATGATTTATTCATATTGCTCACTAAATCCAATATGAATGCCTAGATTTTAGATAATGAAATATACAGGGTATACCAAACATCAGGCCTCATAGGTCAATCACAATATGTTTTATTAATTAATATTTTTTCAGAGAAAATGTTACTATACTTAGGAATGTTCAAAAGTCATGTGTCAAATGAGTACGGAAGTGCTTAGAAGAAAATTGCAACCAATTCAAACATTTAATGTAATTTATATAATAAATTGTATGTATCTGTGTGTGTGTGTATCTTTCATAGTTTATGAGTGGACTCTGTTTTAAAATAATCTCTGTGACTTAAAAATACCTAACTGATCTCTCATATATTTCTTTGCCCTTGGCAGTTTGCGTAGGGCATCACATTGTTCTCTTCCCCTACTACTATGAAAATTTTAAGTGTAATTATCTATAAGTGCAAAATAATACCAACACCAACAGTCATACACCTGACACTCAGATAACTTTCCTAATGAAAATGTGACCCATTTATGCAAGGCATTAGTGTGTAGCATTAATCTATGTATGACTAGGCTGGTGTTTGGTGAGAGCTCCAGTGACCTCTACAACCTAGAGAACAGAAGCTTTTGATCTAACTTGACAAAAAGCAGCCATAATTGAAATTCACTCTCATCCTATATTCTGATACTCTGAATTGGTTCAGTAAAATTAGCAGTATGGTTATTTCCTTCCTTTCCATTACATTATGCTGGTGTAATAACATTGGCTGTTCTCAATATTTGAAAGGCTGGATTTGCCTCACAGTACATTTGAATTCAGGGACAATTAAGCACCTATCTTCCATAATCAGAGAGTATGATAATATGCTTGAGAAGCAAAAAGAAGAAGGGCCATGTCCTCGTAACACTTTGGGGTCAAAAACAAGCACAACAAGACTTTTTCAAGGCATTAATTTAGAAATGTACAACCTGTGTCCTTCTTTTAAGAACCTACCAGTGTACGATTTAGGGAAAGGAAAAGTTGGTTTGGACCATTTTTCTTAGTTTCTTAGTTGTATTAATTCATGGCTTATCCTACCCTTTGGGATTTTTGAACTTCCTAAAGAAAGTTCTCCTTATTTCTTTTGCTCTATGACAGACAGGCACAAAGGCTCTATCAGTGAGTTGTTTACTGAAGAATTTCTTCCAATTTTCTTGTCATCTTTGCATCTGCCTTCAGCTAAATCTGGAACTATAATTTCTTCTAAAATCATTAGCATAATTTCAAGGCTGTCCTGATATATTGTACCTGAGATGGAAATTACAAATGCCCTCTCCACTTGCAGTAAAATTTACATAATGATCTAATTAGCGTATATTTGCTGTGAAAATGAGTCAATTTGAACCATTGCCTCAGTGTGCTGATAGTTGCCCTAGTTCTCTTTTCTTACCACGCTATTCAGATTAAACATTCATCCCCATGGTAGCAATATGGACAAAGAATCAGAAAGTATAATTATGAAATCTCCTCTTCTTCCGTGTATTTATTTATAACACATTTATCATATATTTTGATCCACTTTCAAGACCATGATTTTTCTAATGTGGCTAAATTACTAGCTTCACATATCATGCTAAGCTATAATTTGTTTAAGCATGGTTTGTTAAGTAAGCTGCAGTTAGCAAACACAAAACATCCAAGACCATGAATCATTGCTAAATGTATCATAAGTTAGAACAATCAATGTACTGGTCAGCAAAGCATTACAATATTAACACAGTTTATTTTTCAGCATAATAAATCTGCAATCAAGTGTGGGATTAAGCCTTGAACACAACAGGACTTATTTCCAGTTGTGAGAATTCAGTTCAGCAAAAGGAAGAGAACTATACTGTATAGCTAAATTATTTCTATTCCTTTTGTTTGTTCATTTTGGAAAACACAAACTATACTAAAAAAATGTTGAGCCTGTGGAGTCTTATCAACATCACTTTTTAGTCTACTGTAATTCTATTAAATATATTTTGAATACAGATTTTGGTATTTTTTCATTTTTTCTTTAACATATATTTATATATGTTTTAATATATTCAACATATTGGATAAATTCAGCAACTGCATACTACTGGAGAAGGCAATTAAAAAAGTAGAATTAACACTAAAACTTCACACTAATGCAGCTTATTCATAAACATCTATATTATGTGAGCTGTATAATCAGAATTTTGTTTAATATCAGACATGGGCTAAATTAGACAGTTTTCAATTAATGCTGAGTACAATAATACAATTGCCACCTAAGTTCAGTGAAATGGATTTTGTATTATTGTAGTTAATGCAAATTTATCATACAATCATACAAAATCATACAATCAACAAAATCTAGCTTGTAAAAGTAGCATTCATAATGATTGCCTAGAAGCAGCAGACACTTAATTTTACTAATTACAAGATATTCACTATCAAAAATGAAAAATAATTTAAAAAAACTGAACATAGAGTCTTGAAATGTAAGTAAAAGCAGCAGTCTGCATTTTCATGAAATCTAAAACCCATATCTAGATGGTAACTTTATTAGGACCAACAAAAATGACACAAAAGGGCATGTAAGCTTTCAAGTTCTGCAGAATTTTTTAATGAAGAATGAGAAGGGGATGAAAAGAGGCAAGGAAGTCCCAAAATTAAGCAAGGTGTTTCAGTCTTATGCTCTATAGTTCAAAGTCAATCCCAACATGGTGGTTGTTGACTGAATGTAGGGAGAAGCTCCATCCCCCATGCCTTCCTTGGCCTGGACTAAAAATGCCCCACTCCCACTTGCAAAGCAGATAGCCTTACCTGGAGCATCCTGCAGTGACTGGCTAAAGCCGGATTGAGGTGATCCACCGTGGGAAAACAGCTCAGCCTATTTCAGGTTTTGTTGCTACTGTTGCTTCCATTTGGGAATATGGACCTTGTGAAAGATAGTCCACACATTCATCAGGAGATCAGCGTTCACATCAGCTGAAACATCAACAAAGCTGATCCCCATGGAAGCTATTACTGGATTCCAGTAAAGACATTAGAGTGGGGTGCAATTCTAGTCTTTACATTGCAGTTAATCACATTTTTTGTTGATGTATAATGCTTAGGATAAAAATTCCAGTTGGGATTAGCCTGAACATGGGATTAGGGTTTTATTTAGAGTAAGGTTTTATGCTTAGTGGTACTTTTAAAGGAGTGGTTTTTATACTGATCTTTTCCTGGTCTTGAATATGTCATTACCCTCCCCACTCAAACAAAACAAGCAAAACAAAACAAAAAAAACCCCAGACTCTTTTGTTTGACACAAGTGTCTCAGCAGCGACAGTCCCAAACTGGAACCCTGACTCACAAACAAGCAATTACAAATTGCTCCATTGCCCCCAGGATATGCCCAAATTACCCCTGTTTAAGAATCAATGTTTTAGAATGATCCTGTGGCACATGTGTAATGCTTAAGGTTAGAAAACCCTATTGTCATTAGGGTAAAGTTAGAGTTAGGGTTATGGCACCATTACTGATGAGTGTAACACTTGGGGTTACAAATTCTTACAGGTAGTCCTCGACTTATGACCATTCATTCAGCGACCATTCGAAATTATGACAGCACTGAACGAATGGTGCTTATGACCAGTCCTCAGAGTTCCGGCCATCCCAGCACCCCTCATGGTCACGTGATCATGATCTGGGTGCTTGGCAACTGATTTACACTTATGACTGGTTGCAGTGCCCTGCAATCATGTGATTGCCATTTGCAACCTTCCCTGCTGGCTTCCCCAGAAAGTCAATGGGGAAGCCAGTATGGAAAGTTGCAAGTCGCTGGGGTAAGTCTCCCCCACCCATGCACTCTCCCCCAGGCCCTCTGCACTCGTGCAGTGCTGGCCATTGTGCACCCCCATGTACTCTCACTCACCCTCCCTGACCCACACTGCACACTTGCATCCTCCCACACACACCCGGGCACTCTCTTGCTCCCTCCCCAACCTGTCAGCAGCCACTTACCTGCCTGCCAGCCTGTGACTTGCAACTTCCTGCTGGCTTCCCAATGACTGGTTGTGGGAAGCCGGCAGGATGTTGCCTTGCCTAACCACCATGGGAATCATTTAATGACGACAACCGGGACTACAGGGATTGCTGTTGCTAAGCAATGCAGTCATGCTTCATGGCCACATCACTTAGTAACGGAAATTGCAGTCCCAATTGCCATCGTAAGTCAAGGACTACCTGTATTGGCATTAGGGTGAATTAGGGTTAGACTTAGGTTAATTTAAGAGTAAGGGTTGTTTTAGGGTAAGTTTACATGTTTAGTGCTATGTTTAGAATTAGTTTCTATGTTTAGAATTATCTTGCGGCATTTTTTTTTTATTAAGGTACAAAATGCTGAGGGTAAAAAAAATCTTGTTGGGAGTATTCTGAATTTAGGATAAGGTTAGGCTTCCTTGAAATCTTAGGTTAATTTCAGTGTAAATATTTGTTTTAGGGTTAGAATTTCTGCTTAATTCTAGTGTTTGAACTATCCTGGCACATGTTTTTTTTTTAAAAAAAATTTAAATGTAACATTTAATTAGGTTTAAACATTCCTATTGTTCTTAGGCTGAACTTAAGGTCAGAATTGAACATGCTTGAGACCTTAGCTTAATTTCAGTAGGAGAGTGTGTTTTCAGGTGGCAATTTAGTGATAGTCTGAATTTTTTTTTAATTGTAATGCTCAGGTTAAAAATGGTCTATTGGCAATTGACTGAACTAGGGCTAGATTCCCTTGAGATTATATGTGAATTTTAATATAAGCATTTGGTTTAGTGTGAAGTTTTATACTTAGCACTACTCTTATAATTATTCTGTAGAATGCTTTTCGTCTAACGCTTAGGGTTAAATATTCCTATTGGCACTAGAAGCAATTTAAGGTTAAGGCTAGGTTTCTGTGATATCTGAGGTTAATCTTATGTGAGGCCTTAGTTTTGAGTGAGATTTTACACTTAATAATAGTCTTATATCTTTCCTATGGCATGGTTTTTATTTAAACATAATAAACTATTCCTATTGGCCTTGGGCTGAATTTAGGGTTAAGGTTTGGGGCCCAAGATCTTAGCTGTTATTTCAGCATGAAGGCATAGTTTAGGATGACAATTTATGCTTAGTTTTAGATGTATCCTGATGTATGTTTTTTTTTTAAATGTAATGCTCAAAATTAATAATTCCTATTGGCAATAAGTGGATCTTAGGATCAAGGTTAAGCTTCTGGAGATCTTAGGTCCATTTTAGTGTGAGATGCAGGTGAGGTGTTCTGTTTAGTGTTCCTCTTAAATTCATTTAGGAATACAAGCAGGTGACTTAAGTGCTTAACTGCTATGCAGCATCCCAATTCCTGCTTTGCCAGGTGTGTGAACTAAAGGATGGAAAACCAAGTTCTCAGGTTCTCCTCCCTTTCTGATCCAGAGGCAATTACAGTGGGACAGCCCATTGATCCCAACTCCACAGTTTCTTTTTAGTGCTGAAATTTGACAGATTCATCCTGTATGGTCTTAGGCTGCCACAAGTCAGTAGAAAAAGTGGTTCTTCTGGGCTGGGAAAAAGGAGCAGGCTTCCTCTTGTCCTCTCTGGTGGCAAGTGTTTTTTTTCCCAGCCCAGAAAAAGCGATTGCTGCCTGGGAACTAACCTGCATTAGTTTCTGTGCAAGCACCAACACCACTGGCCTTGTTCTTGAGGCGTAGTAAAAGTAGTCTATGGGGGGCACATTTGCCTCTCATGCAAGGATGAGAGGAAAGCCCATTAGTGTGGGTGTGCAGATGTGCCATTAATGTTGGCTGGATTCTGTTCACCTTGGGACTGACTTGAACTGCAGTCTTCCAGTTGGGATTTGAACTTCTTAGCCTCTTTCCTCTTCCTTGTTTTTGGGGATACGTTGTCTGATTAAGAAGAAGAAAAAGCTTGCCAATCTTTATGTATCATTTTGCTTAGTCCTAATAAAGGTACCATGCCCCTATGCATTTCTGGATGTCTTCCCCAACCCCCATGGCCACTATTGCTTTACATTTAAAGGAAGTATTTCAACTGAATATTCACAAAATATATACTTCAAAGTATGTAAGTCTACATGGAGGTTTGTCAGTTATCCTGCTCTGAAAAAATCAGTCACTCCCTACATTTCCTCTCCGCCACACAACGTACTGTTGCTTTCAGGGGACAAAATGGAATCATGAAGGCCAGTTAGAAGAACACTTGTCCTGGAACATCACTTTCTAGAATTTCCAGAAATGAATGAAGGTAGGGTTATTGTGGTGATTGTATTGTTGTTGTTGCTGTTGTTATTTTGTGACATTCTTCTAAATCTGATCCCCCAAAGATTCTGTGTAGGAGTTTCATGGTTTAGGATCCAAGGTAAGCAAAGATTAGATTCAGCTTCCACCACTGGGTAATGTTTGATTCCTTCCTGCAACTCTTGAGGGCAGCTAAAACAAGCAGGGCTAGATACAGCAACAATTTAATTTGCTATAAGGCAACTTCCTACACTGCCAAATATCAAATGTGTATATTTATATAAAACATTTCTGGACCCCTTTTAAGGTTGATGCAATAACTTCATGCATTCTGAACATTGACTATCCTCAGCCTCAAAAATTGTTCAATTTAGTTTCATCTCTATTCATTACCCTTCCAACAATAATTTCTATCTTATTATTCCACTCTTCTGATTTCAGAAAGGAATCTTTCTTTTCACCTAACCTTGAAACATAATCATTGAGGCAGAACTGTTATCAGAATGAGAATAATCTGGTTTCCATCCCATTTCCAGGCTTAAAGAATCAGGAGACAAAAATGCTCTAATATTGTTTTATTTTGTGTCCTCTGAGGGCAAAATGATAAAATATGATGATAATAATAATTATAATGAAAAAGACATTTTAACAGCTATTATAAATTATTACTTACACAATACAATTCAATAATGTTTATTCAAATAAATAATAAATGAATATAATAAATGAATACTATAAAAATCCCAGTGCATTCAAGAAGACGTAATCCCAGGATTGTAGCCTGGCTGTAACTACTTATTTGGGGGTAAGATGAATTTTCAACAGACATAATAGGATTTCACTTAAAAAACAAACAGACAAACACCAAACCTAATACCTTGCATTGACATCTGATGCCAACATTAAGCTAATGGAGGAAGAGAGATTTTTCTTATTTAATATTTTGAATTTAGTCCCTTTACATGCTTTAAAATATTTGTTTGGACAAACTGTAAAACAAACATTACCATAACTCTTTCTGGTCTGTCTTTCTCTACAGTAATGCATCTTAATAATAATCTAAGTTTTAATATAAGAAATGACATTAGTGTCATGCATTTTTGGAATGACATTTTGGAATGTTTATTACATGCTGTAATAAATGCCATTTGTTGACACATATACCCACAGGCACCTGAAGCCTTAGTAGAACATAATTATAAATAAAATTATATGAAATCAAGTGACATCATGGCAATCACAAATCAAAGGTTATTCATTAACCCTACCTGATAACAAATAAGTGTAAAACCCTCACCTAAACTGGAGGGAAAGCTTACATTACTGTTATGGAACATCACAGATATGCAACTGAAGACTTTTGTTAATCACGGTGATAAAAAAAAATGTGGTCCTACAGACTTTCACCCCAACTTACCCCTTACAATGCAAATCTGATTCCATTTTTCCTGTGCACCAGGGTAGTGAAAGTGTATCTTCCTTCACCATCCATCCCAATGAGATTCATATATGGTTTAGTATTTAGAAGATCAGAATGTATAACTGGGGATTTTACTATGTCTATGGGAGCAAATAAAAGTATCATTCAGTCTGGCTGTTTGATTCAGTTTTGTGTGAGCCCCTAAATTTCATATTAGATCATCACAGAATGAACAGAGGATTTTAAAGGTTCATTTCTATACTTCAAACATTTAGATTTTTCATTTGTTTTACCTGCCATTTGTTTTCATTCATTTTGGGTTCATGTTGTTTCCATTTTAGGTTAGGGAAAAGAAAATAATAATTTGAAATGACCCACTTGTGGTCTTCTCCAAGGTAATTGGCTAGTCACTGTAAGAAAAAGAATGTTGAACTAAATGGAGGCAGTCTAGCAGGGGATTTGCTATGGCTAGATCAAGAGATGCTGTCTAGGTATACAAACATTTCAGTTTACGAAAAGATTCTGCAGGCATCTGAGCTGGGAGTTCTTCAGAGTTGGAAAATGTTGAGTATGCTTGTAAAGAAATGAAAGAAACCCAAGAACTTAAAAAGAATCACTTAAGGAAAAAATGGAATCTTCAGAAGACATCCAGCTACTTCCTCAAAGTACCAATATTTTTGAAATTATAGTGTTTGTATGTTTTACTGAGTTTCTGATTTGTAGAAAATTGTCATGTGATAACTCTGGAATCTGACATGTAGCTGTGAGCACTGAAGTGACCATGGAAGCTACCTTGGTACCCTGGTGTGCTCTGCTCCACCTGATGTTTATTGTTTTAGGACTGACCACCAATATAGCAGCCATTTTTGAGCAGACAGGTCCTTTCTCCATGGCAGACACAGTCCCTGTGCCAACTTTCAAAATTCTAAATGTATTCAGTAATCAAAAATATTGGTGATTCTTGTGCTTGTTCGTTTGATTGTTTACACTTCAATGCTGCTCCAATCAAACAAGGCATTGAGTGGCTTACATTTCTTTGATGCAGCAATTAGGATTAAAACAATATAGCAGCAGCAGCAGCAGCAGCAGCAGCAGCAGCAGCAGCAACTATAGTAGTTCTAGTCCTGCCTTAGGCAAAAAGCCAGTTGGGTGACTTTGGGCCAGTCATTCTCCCTCAGCCCTAGGAAGCAGGCAATGGCAGTAATCTTAAAGAGGGAGGAGAGACAATAAGTTGGTTTGTAACTGCTGTAAAGAAGATCAGAAGCTGTTTCTTTAAATATCTTTTTCTTTTTTCTAGCTGTATGATTTCTTGCACTTTTTCTTTTATCTTTCTTCTTTTTCTTTTCTTTATATATTTTTTCATGTTTATCTTTTATTCATGTAAAAATCTCTAATGATCTCTCTCTCTCTCTCTCTGAAACAGGCAATGGCAAACCACTTCCAAAAATACTGCCAAGAAAACTGCAGGTGGCCACCAGGAGTCAAGATAGATTCAAAGGCATCCCCCCCAAAAGTGTTAATAGAAGAAAAAGAAATAACCCCAAGCCAATAACTAGAACAACTCTCTTCCCATTATCTAGCACCATGCCTATTGGGAGAAATCTCACAACTCTTTTTTACCCCCCAAAGCTCTACAGAACATCCAGGTCCTCACTGCTCTTCAAGTGCTTAATAGGTGGAGGAACTATCCTTATCTTGGTGGGGGGGGGGGGAGAAGGGGCTGTTCCAGAGGAGAGGTCTGCCACTGAGGAGGCTCATCCTTGGGGTTCTTGATAATGATGCCACTACGTAAATGGGCCCTGTAGCACATCTTCCCTCACAGATCTCACTAAGCGCGAAAATTCCACTCATAGCAGATGATTTTGGAGATATCCAGGTCCTAAGCCATATCGATTTTAAAGGCGACAACTAGCACATTGAATTGCATCTGGAAATTAACTGGCAGCCAGTGCACCTCCTGCAGTAGAAGTGTCACATGAACAAACCTACCTATATTTATATCTTCCCAGGCCACTGCATTTTGAATCAGCTGCAGCCTCTGAATGGTTTTCAAGGGTAGTCCCATGAAGATAGAATTACAAAAGTCCAGAAATGAGGTGACATGAGTGAATCTCCCTGTCCTGTTCTCACCACAGAACATCCACAAGAGTGATCAGTGCTGTTTTACTCCCATATCTTGGGACTAACTCTGAATCGAAAAGGTCCAGAGAATCCACCTCATCTAGAGTTCTCTGCAACTGCAGCACAACTACCATCTCAACAACTTTACCTGAAAGAAAAAAAGGCAGACTTTTCTTTTAGCAACCTGAATTGGAAATGGTTAATCCTAGAGAACGAGTCTTATACAGCTCTGATTAGTAAGATTTATTAGGAAGAAGTTTAAAGTAATACAAGAATTCTGGCATGTACTCTACTGACATGACAAACTTATATATATGCAAATTAGAGTTTTTCTCACACACTTTTGATGCTTGCCTCTTTTGTGAAGGTGGAGCAATCTGCACCCATTGACTGATTTGAAAATGGCTACTAGGCCTATATATAGATTTCTCATTTGAAAGTAGAATACTCACTAGAATTAATGTCAGACTTTTCTTGTAACAGAGTGAAATGGAAACAGTCCAGAAGAAATCTCTTAGAGTTCTGATTAGTAAAAAAATATATTAGGAAGAAGGTTAAAGTAACAACATCAGCATTTCAGCAAGTTCCCAGAAGAAGTGCCCACCCCAAGCACTCTCTAGAAATAAAGCGGGTCCATCAAGTATTTGGGCTGGACCAACTTAATAGGTCCTTCTTTTTTGTGGAGATCAGTGGCATTAAATAGAAACCAGAGAGTTATCTAAGAGGAAGAGCTGATGGAAATGTTCCCCACCCTCAGATCAACCTCAGCTGCTCTGAGATCCAGCTTGTGGTCACCTACATGGCTTGGGGTTGTCACCTAGAACAGTCCATAGTTGTCATGGTGGTCACGAACTCATGAATCATCTCACTCTCCACTCTTCTGAGAAGGCAAATTGAAGTGTTCAGGACCAACAGCCTGGGCAGCTCTAAATGGCAGTGAGATCTAACAGCTCAGACAGGGATTAAGTGGTGCAGCATGGAAGATAGTACAACAGTAACACTCCCAGCTTGTCCTTTGAATTCATCCTCATAAATATGGCCATGTATCCAGTTACCTTCAGGACAGTGCTTCTGATCACCTGCAGAACCTCTCAAATGACAGTTACCATCTCTCCTTTTGTGTCATGAGTTTTTAGCCAATACAATTCCTGAAACACGCATGAACACATCTCAAAGAGGGAAACGCCCCTTCCTCATCTATCCAGGTCTCAATAACATAAACTAGGTCTTCCCTCTTATCCAAGATTAGATCATGCATTAGGTGAGGGTCATTAATAGGCAAAACTGGTATTCAAAAGCATCTGCCTATGGTTATGTTCCCAAGACAAGATCATGGGGGCGGAAGTGGGGACTGGTAAAATTTCCAATTCCCCTTTTCCCAAGAGTGGCCCACCCCATATCTTCTTCCATATCTTCTTCTGTCCATCACCACCTTACTCTGTCACCATAAAGTATATGTCTAATGCATATTTTAAAATAATCACTATAGCTTAAATAGAAGTAAGATGCTGCATCTTACTACAGCTGCAATCAGAGAACTTTATGCTTGTTCAAATTGCTGTCCAGGTGCTAAATATTGATGGGCAACTTCAAATCCCCTGCCTTCCCTTCTTTATGATTCATTATCGTTCTATGGATGTAAACTAGACAGCGCTTCAAATTGAAGATGCCTTCTAGGAGAAGAGGGCATATGGCCTTGCCATCTTTCATCCTGATTTTGATTCCCTAGCTCATCTCAGAAAGTCTACACTTTAGCCTTGCCAGGAAGAATAAATTAAAATGAAAAGTTATGGGGAACCTGTGCTTCATTTACTCATTCATTAAGTTTATATCCAGACTTTCCTCCAGAAACCTAAGGGATATTCCTCCCTCTTCTGATTTACACAGAATAACAGATCTGTGAAGTAAGCTGGATTGATAAATACTGATTAGCTCCAGCTTACTTAATGAACTTTTTTAGTGGAGTGTGGACTTATACAAAACTTTGGTATATCAATATCTGGAATATGATGTACAATTCTAATCACCATATCTGAAAAAGATAAAAAAGACTTGGAAAAAGTGCAGAAGAGGGCAACTAAAATGATCAGGGGCTCTTTTGTTTGAAAAACAAAGCGGGGGGGGGACTGTGTGGAGCACATAATGGGAGTGTAAAAAATCATGCATGGTGTGGTGAAAGTGAATAAGGAATATTTTTCTCCCTTCTCTCAAAAGATTGGGGCCAGAGACCATCCAATAAAATGGAAGGGGACCTGAAATAAACAAAAGGAAGCACTTCCTCACTCAGCACATAATTAATCTGTGAAATTCATTACCATAGATATGATGAGAGCTTTAAAGAGGATTTTGATAAATTCATACAGGTCAGAACCACCACAGCTATTAGTCTTAAATACCCAGTGTTACCTTGGGGTTGCGGTGGTAGCTTTTCTCCAAACACCAATTGCAAGGACACAATGGTGGGAGATGTCTGTATTTGACTTGTAAGCATCAAAGAGGCATCTAGTTGGCCACTGTCAGAAACAAAATGCTGAAGTAAGATGATCCTCAGCCTGATTCAGCGAAGCTGTTCTTATGTTCTAACATTCTGTATATCCACAGTTCGAATCCAACACTACACTTGTTGTCAATCTGGCACATCAGGCTTTGTATCCTGCTATATGTTCATACATGGTATAAATTATGGAGTTAGGGTTTAAAGATCTTTGAAGGAGAGCAATTCAGGTTCCCCACCTAATTGCAGCATAAATATTCAGGTACCCCACCTAACTGAAGCATAAGTATTTTTAGGTTCCAGACTCCAGTCCTATGTAGTGCTATGTATAAAGTTTTTGGGAACTCAGGCAAGAAGGCCTGGTGGTGGAGGTGGGGGAATTGGTGATAGAAATAAATGTTCCTTAAATGGATTGTCTCAGAGGCTGTAAGTGGAGGCTGGAAAGAAACAGCCTGATGCCAATAATAGCAAAATGGATCTTAGAAAAAGCGTTCTCTGAAATGTCATCAGTTTGAAGAAAGGGGGTGGGAAGCTGAAACAATAGCTTGTAGTGGAGTTAATAAATATTTGGAGAAGACACTCATTTACTCTGTTGGTGCCACAGATTCTGAAAGATTTACTGGTTGATTCTGGAGCATTAATTTCATCCCGCATGTACTGTTTGGCCAATGCAGATAACACAAATATTACTGATGGGTTAAGGCTGCCAATTCCATCAATTATTGTAAGTCATAATATTGAATTCCATTTATGTAATATTTTCTATAGAGCTAGGAGAAACATAATTTTTAATTCCAAACGTTTATTTGCATATCCAACCAGCTGCTCAATGTTTTAAATTTTGTGGTGTTAGTCTTGATAAATGTTAACACCACACATTTCCAGCTTTTATTTTCATTTTGGAGGATATTTCATTTTATTTTCATGGTTCTCCTTTCAAATCAAAGGACTCCAATAAAGGGACTTTTTATATCCACAGAAACAGAATATTGTAGTTCGCTCCTAAAATGTGGTACAGATATGTTTGTTTCTGATCATGAGCTACTATGAACGAAAGAACCTGTTGTATGAAGCCTACAGTAATCACTTGGCTCTGTATCGACTCTTTTCTAAGCTTCAGAGAGGTATTTCTTTCAAATCTTGCCTAGATGTGATGATGGTGGTGAAGATGCCACTCATTCTTCTGAAAGAGGCCAGAGCAAAGTACAAAAGAACAACGAACCAATTGTCAGTCAAAGCAATTCTATAAATAATCACTTATAAAACCCCCAACACTGAACAAGACAATAAACATTCAAACAGAATTCATTTTAAAAACCCATCTAAAAAACAGTCTAATCCTGTATCAGTGGTTATCCTACTGAAGTCTGGCTGAATGGAGATCTTGTCTTTTGTCAGTAAGCAAGACAATGTGGGAATCAGCAGAGAGAGGTCTATTAGGTGGGTATTTGACTTCTTCTCTTCATAATTTTCCTTCCCCAGGCCTCTTGACTGTCAAGAGAACTTAGCTTCTTAACACTGTATAATAGAAGAGGTCACCCAAGGTGCAGATCTAATTTGCTGTTTAGCATCCATGTTACCTAGCAACTTATTGTTACTTTATAAAAGATTAAATGCGATCCTTTATAATTAGTGGTTATTTCATCATTAAAAGTATTGATGGATAACAAATAAGGGAATAGAAGGAGCTAGTGAAATGGAATAGTAAAAAGTCAAATTGGATCATTAACAATATAGCTATATCTAACTGTCTTTCAGATTAAAAGCAAAAGACAATAGATGGGAAACACAGTTTAACCTAGCTACAGAATGTGCTGTTCTTTCTGACCTCTGAATCTATACCATAATATTCCATACAGCTATTAATTCTCTGACCTTCTCAAAAGATGACATAAGAAGAAATGATACAGCAGTGACATACACATGGTATAAACAGCTGGTTCTCCCATAATGTTGAGTAAAAGACTTCAGCCTATTTAGGCATTATTATATTCTAAAGGTCAACATGTGGATACTTCTTCCACAACTTATCAGTGTCGTTCTCATGCCAATGGCTCCCTATGAGCATTGCATGCCCAGGTATGTGTACACTGTGCACTCAGCATTTTATCTCTGTAGAGGAGGTTTTCTGTGAATCTCTGACCATAAAATAAAGATGAAAATGAAAAGAAATAAAAACATTCCGAATCTTTTCTTTCCTCTGCTAAACTTCTTATAAGGGAGTCAATTTAGTGCAGCTGCTAGGCTAGCCTAAATAAATTTCTCCCATTGCTCACAATGACAAACTTTTTTTCCCATGTGAGTGGGGCATCAGGAGGGTAGCAACTACATTTCCATCCTTATTTTGATTTGATTATCAAATCTGTAGATAACACCAAGTTAGAGATGGTAGCAAACACCTTAGAGATGCTATCAAGATTCAGGAAGTTCTTGAAAAGTGGTAAAAATGGGCATAAACCAGCAAGTTTACTTTCAGTAAGGACAAATGAAAAGTCCTACAGCTGTGTTGGGAAAATCAAAGGGATAAGTATGGAATGGGGAAGACTCTTCTGAGCTGAGTGGATTTTTTTTTCTTCTGCGGAAAGGAGAGTAGTAACTTTTGCATGTCCATATAGAGATGTTTCTCCATACCTGTTGTAACAAACAAGTTTATATATGATGTCCTTAGAGGTATAGCTTCAAGCAAGTTACATCTAAAATAGATTATATAAATGAATCAAGTCAGATTGTCATAGGTTAACAATAAAGATAAATTATATCTGGGATCCGGGCACCAAAATGTGGCAATTGCCTAGCTTTAATTCTGAATACTGCATTTTACAAATACCATATTTGTAAGTACTTTATCAGATCTCTTCATACAATATAGAACTGGAAAATGAATTGATTTTCAATCATTTTATAAAATGATCTATAAAAAGTTTGAGATTGAAAATCCAGAAAGTTTTCCAAACCAACCTATACTTTCAGGCCCAGCAAAACTTTCCCTTCTGATTTTAATAATTATTATCAACCTCAGAAATGTTAGTTCAGTTTCTCCAAAAGAATTTTTCAGCCAGCATAAGACATGAAGGACAAAGCAGAGTGGAATCCTGTAGCGTCTGGAGTAGTTTAAATGTCTGCTTAGCTATGAGGATATCCCTCATGAGTTTGGTGTTTCCTTTCTATTACACAACATTATTTTCTTCTTCTCCTTTCTTTTTTTCCCTTTTCACTCACTATTTCCCCTTTTTCTGATTCTCCTTTTTGCTTTTCTACCCATCCTCTTCAATTTCTTTTCTTACTCTGTCCATTTTTCTTTCTTCTCCCATTGTCTCTTTCCTTCCTTCCTTCCTTCCTTCCTTCCTTCCTTCCTTCCTTCCTTCCTTCCTTCCTTCCTTCCTTCCTTCCTTCCTTCCTCCCTCCCTCCCTCCCTCCCTCCCTCCCTCCCTCCCTTCCCTTCCCTTCCCTTCCCTTCCCTTCCCTTTTCACAGATAAAAAACATTTCAGTTCTTTTTTACTCTCTCCTTTATCACTTTTTTTTCTTTAATTATCTCCTCTATCCTTTCCTTTATTTTTCCTGTATGTCTTCATAATATCCACAAATGTGTATCGGAAGGGTTTTCTTCTCTTCAATGCACAAAACATGATTTTTTTTTTTTATTGCAGAATGTGGACAGGGACTATTAACCTACAATAATTAATTTTGAGCATATCTCATGATCTATAGCAGAAAAAGTGTGCAAAGGAAATTATTCTTATTTGAAACTGTTTTGGTGGCCATTTTCAAATTGTTTAAAATGTACAACACAACTGGAAATAATATGTTTTAAAAGTGATTAATATGTTGGAAGAGAAGACATGAACTTGAGAAGTATTATCTTTTCCTGCACAACAGAAATCAGATGAGCACTTTCCTTTTTTCTTAAGGAAGGGGAAGAATAACAGTATAGACAGAAAAGGAATATTTATTTATTTATAGCATTTTATATTCCCTTTTCTCTGTGTACTTAGGTAGCTAACAATAGTTAAAAAACATAAAATGTTAAAATTACTTAAATATATAAAATATTAAAATCAGTTAAAAAAAACAAAAAGAAAAGAAAAAAGAGAAAGAATACATAGTAAGAACAGGCAGATACAGTAGATAAAATTTATAGTGTCTGCAGTGTGGAATGAAGGCTTCCTGAACAGGAAGGCTGAGCCAGCTGGTGAAAGGCATCCACTGGGGTGAGTCAAAAAAGTCAAGATGGTGGCTGCAACTGCGCAGTTGTAGCCCTGACTCATTTTTGTGTGTATCATACACTTCTATCATGCAGTTGTAACCACCGTCTTGACTTTTTTGACCATCCTGTGAGCATCTCTGAAGGACCTTGAAAAGGGTATCTGTCTGACCTCCACAGTTCCCACTTTTCGATGTAGGCACTGAGAAGACCCATTTCTTTGTTTTCCCCAATTGTTCTTCCACCACACATGATACTAGAGATGAACCTCTCCATCAGATGATAGAGTAGGTTATATTGGGAGCTCTGATAAAGTTCAAACACTCTAGACCCTCGTTTGTTTTTCTCCATCAGCATTAGCAATTCCAAGGATAGAAAACTCACTCTTTGAACTTTTTATTTGGTGCTAATGCTTTTTCTTCTCTATCTACACTTGCATGGCTGCCCATTCTCAATTTTTAAAGTTTTTTGCCTGGATTATTACAAGCCTTGGGCTTCCCCCGCACCTGCCTTTTGTGTTTCAGTAGCCACATATTGGATACTCACTGCCAGATTTTGATCTTAGATGGGAAGATTGCAGTCTGACCTCTCCCCACAAATAAGGTAAGACCTTTATATGGAAACTGGTTGCTCTGCTCACTGTGGCTGTCATAACATTTGGGAAGAGAAAATAAGTAAAAGCTTTAATTCCCTCAGCATGTGCAGAAAAAATGGGCAAGAAAATGAAGAAGGGGGTTTGTCTTGTTAAAAATGTATAAATGTGAGGTGGTAAAATACAGAATTCAACATCACGGTAATCCAAGTCTATGCCCCAACCACTGATGCTGAAGAAGCTGAAGTTGACCGGTTCTATGAAGACCTACAACACCTTCTAGAACTAGCACCAAAAAAAGATGTCCTTTTCATCATAGGGGATTGGAATGCTAAAGTAGGAAGTCAAGGAGTAATCAGAATAACAGGCAAGTTTGGCCTTGGAGTACAAAATGAAGCAGGGCAAAGGCTAATAGAGTTCTGTCAAGAGAACAAGCTAGTCATAGCAAACACTCTTTTCCAACAACACAAGAGACGACTCTACACATGGACATCACCAGATGGTCAATACCAAAACCAGATTGATTACATACTTTGCAGCCAAAGATGGAGAAGCTCTATACAGACGGCAAAAACAAGACCAGGAGCTGACTGTGGCTCAGATCATGAGCTTCTTACTGCAAAATTTAGGCTTAAATTGAAGAATGTAGGGAAAACCACTAGACCACTCAGGTATGACTTAGATCATATTCCATGTGAGTACACAGTGAAGGTGATGAATAGATTTAGAGGATTAGATTTGGTAGACAGAGTGCCTGAAGAACTATGGACGGAGGTCTGTAACATTGTACAAGAGGCAGCAACTAAAACCATCCCAAAGAAAAAGAAATGCAAGAAAGCAAAATGGCTGTCTGATGAGGCTTTACAAATAGCTGTGGAAAGAAGGAATGCGAAAAGCAAGGGTGAAAGGGAAAGATATAAGCAACTGAATGCAGATTTCCAGAGAATAGCAAGGAGAGATAAGAAGGCCTTCTTAAATGAACAATGCAAAGAAATTGAAGAAAACAATAGAATGGGGAAGACTAGAGATCTCTTCAAGAAAATTGGAGATATCAAAGGAACGTTTAGTGCAAAGATGGGCATGATAAAGGACAAAAAAGGCAGGGACCTAACAGAAGCAGAAGAGATTAAGAAGAGGTGGCAAGAATACACAGAAGAACTATACAAGAAAGATCTTAATGTCCCTGATGTCCATGCTGGTGTGGTCACTGACCCTGAGCCAGACATCCTAGAGAGTGAAGTCAAGTGGGCCTTAGGAAGCATTGCTAACAACAAAGCTAGTGGAGATGACAGTATTCCAGCTGAGTTATTTAAAATACTAAAAGACGATGCTGTTAAAGTGCTGCACTCAAGATGCTAGCAAGTTTGGACAACACAACAGTGGCCACGGGATTGGAAAAGGTCAGTTTACGTTCCAATTCCAAAGAAGGGCAATGCCAAAGAATGCTCAAACTATCGCACAATTGCACTCATTTCACATGCTAGCAAGGTTATGCTCAAAATCCTACAAGCTAGGCTTCAGCAGTATGTGAACCGAGAACTACCGGATGTACAAGCTGGGTTTCAAAGAGGCAGAGGAACTAGAGATCAAATTGCCAACATTCGCTGGATCATGGAGAAAGCACGAGAGTTCCAGAAAAGCATCTACTTCTGCTTCATTGACTATGCAAAAGCCTTTGATTGTGTGGATCACAACAAACTGTGGCAAATTCTTAAAGAGATGGGGATACCAGACCACCTTACCTGTCTCTTGAGAAATCTGTATGCGGGCCAAGAAGCAACAGTTAGAACCGGTCATGGAACAACCGATTGGTTCAAAATAGGGAAAGGAGTACGACAAGGCTGTGTACTGTCACCCTGCTTATTTAACCTATATGCAGAGTACATCATGAGAAATGCCAGGCTGGAAGAATCACAAGCCGGAATTAAGATTGCAGGGAGAAACATCAATAACCTCAGATATGCAGACGATACCACCCTAATGGCAGAAAGTGAAGAAGAACTAAGGAGCCTCTTGATGAGGGTGAAACAGGAGAGTGCGAAAGCTGGCTTGAAACTCAACATTAAAAAAACTAAGATCATGGCATCTGGACCCATCAATCCCTGGCAAATAGAAGGGGTAGAAATGGAAGCAGTAACAGACTTCATTTATTTGGGCTCCAAGATTACTGCAGACGGAGACTGCAGCCATGAAATTAAAAGACGCTTGCTCCTTGGGAGGAAAGCTATGGCAAACCTAGATAGCATATTAAAAAGCAGAGACGTCACCTTGCTGACAAAGATCCGCATAGTCAAAGCTATGGTTTTTCCAGTAGTAATGTATGGCTGTGAGAGCTGGACCATAAAGAAGGCTGAACGCCGAAGAATTGATGCCTTTGAACTGTGGTGCTGGAGAAGACTCTTAAGAGTCCCCTGGACCGCTAGGAGGTCAAACCAGTCAATCTTAAAGGAAATCAACTCTGATTGCTCATTGGAAGGATTGATAATGAAGCTCAAGCTCAGATACTTTGGTCACCTAATGCGAAGAGAGGACTCTTTGGAAAAGACCCTGATGCTGGGAAAGATGGAAGGCAAAAGGAGAAGAGGACAGCAGAGGATGAGATGGCTAGGTAGCATCACTGAAGCAATGAGCATGAAATCGAGCAAACTCAGGGAGGCAGTGAAAGATAGGAAGGCCTGGCGCAATATGGTTCATGGGGTCACGAAGAGTCGGACATGACTTAACGACTGAACAACAAAATACAGAAAATGTGCTATTCCATTCCATTCCATTCCATTCCATTCCATTCCATTCCAGTGGGCATTTAAACAACTTAATATACTGCTGGTTGAAAAAGTGAAGGGCATGGTTTTGTTGTACTGTGTATGAATGGTAGTGCTGTCGGATGGAGGAATAGTTTAAGAGAGAAGATGAGGAAAGCTTCTCATTTTTCTCAATTCTAATTATCCTGGTTCCAGTGGATTAGAAAATAGAAAATGTAGAAGTCTGAGCCGTTTTTAGCTCCATCGCCTGCCAAGTTAAGTTTGACAAATGGTGGGTATGTATAATTAATGCTGTCATCTTTCCCTTGACCAAAGGGCGACCACAGTAACTATAGATTGTAATTGTCATCGTTGTCACATAAAATGTGCTATTATTAAGTTCAGGCTGAATTTTATTGCTTCTGATGCTCATAAATTGAATGGTCAGTCATTTAAATTACCAAGTGGAGTGCTTTGAAAGCTACTTTCAAGACAGTGTATTTGACTCCGGACCTCCAGAAACTAATTGGGTTCCTTTAAACAGATGTTAAACAGGTTACAACCTGTGTGAAAAAATTCTCTGACAGGCCCCCCCCTTGATATTTTAAAGCTTAAAAAAAAAAAAGGAAACATTTTAATTTATCAGGTTTGCCGCAAGGCGTGCCTAGGGAATGTAACTAGAAGTTTGCTTCCCTGGCGGTTTTCAAAGATGAGTTTTTTGCCGTGCAAAACAGGAGACCTAGAGAGATTGAAAAATGAGCATGGAGTTGTGATGATGAACAGCTTACTTTGTCCCCCCAAGACAAAGGGGAGGTGATGGTGGTTAATGAGATGTATAGGGCAGCTGGAATTCAGAATCCAAACCGTTTGGGAAAGTTAAACAAGTCTAGTTGCTTGCCATTATAGCAGATTTCCATTTAATGACAACCAATTAAGATGAAAATGCATCACTGTAGGGTAACATTCATGGCCAACTTTAAAAAAAGATACAGCCTTTACCAGGAAATTAAAGTCGTGTATGGAATTGTAGCGGGGATGGGGGCCACTTAGGCTATCAGGACCAAGCTCCTGTTTGGTGCAGGAATCCCATTTAAAACATTCACAACACATGGGTGCCCAGCTTCTGCTTGAACACACGCGATGAACAGGAGCCTACAAGTTCACTAGGTGATTTGTTTGTCTGTTGAGCTGCTGTTACCAATAGAAAGTATCCAGCATCCTAGAAAAAACGATGCACAAGACTTTCACGTCAAAAAGGCCACACAACTCTCTCTACACTCTTGCTGTTTTCTCCCCAGAATGTCATTCTAGAGTCTACTTTTTCCAAGCAATAAGCATCAGCTTCATTGGTCTTCTCTTCTCTTCTCTTCTCTTCTCTTCTCTTCTCTTCTCTTCTCTTCTCTTCTCTTCTCTTCTCTTCTCTTCTCTTCTCTTCTCTTCTCTTCTCTTCTCTTTTTTCTGGGTTATGTATTCTACAAGCCTTGATTGCTAGTGATGAAGTTCTCTCTCTCTCGTGCAATTGTTCAGGTGCTACTCAACAAGTGAATTCAATATTACTTTCCTTGCTGTATTATACTGGATCCCAAACTCTGCGAGACTGTCCTGCTTCTGAAATGGTCTTGGATTTCAGCTTTTCTTGTCTTCTAAACCTATTGTGACCCATTAAAACTTGTTTTCATGTTTTGCGGACCCTCCAGAATTATATTGGGAAGCTGCACGAGAGACGCATTGGTGTAAACTGCCATCTGCTCTTTTTTTATTGAGGCTTCATTGATTCCAAGCCAGTCCTTCAAATGGGAAGAGGCTGTTTCATTCAGACGACCACATTTTAAGCCAGTACAGCGTTCTAATGACATTATAAGATTGCAAGCATCCTTGATGATCATTTGGGTAGCAATGATGAGTAAAAAATGGATAAATAAATTGTTTGATAAAAAGAGACACTACTAAAATATAATTAAAAAGATGGCTTACAATATGAAATGATTTTTTAAAGACTTTTTAAAGTTTTTTAAAGTTTTGAAGTAAAATATAATACTGCTTGCCTAAATTTGTTATCAAAACTAAGAGTTCTAGACATGTTAAGACAAGGTGGCTTGAGTGATTACTTATGCATGACTCCAAAATATAACAAAAAGGAATTGTAGAGCTTAAGGCAGATGATCTGCATGGATATATGCAGGAAATGTGACCTAGGCAAAAAGGCTGAAACATTCTTTTGAGCCCAGAATAACAAGGTAACATTCAGAATCAGCTCAGGCAGATGCCTCCCTATGTCACTGAACTACAGTATAAGAAGGGGGAGGACATACAGCACAATCAGACTTGGAAGGTTCTGTTATTACAGCCAATCTCAATAAAAATAGTTTTAGCCTTCCTATGGGGTTGATTTCCTGGTCTGGTCTACCTAGTGGGACTGATAGGAATACAGGTTTGCCTAATATTTGTATGTGATAATCTTTCATAATTTTTAAGCTGAATTTTGGTCAGACAACTTTTCAAATGGAGAATGTCTTTAAATAAAGACTGCCCTTCTCTAGGTATCTGATACATGAAATGCAGAGGTTGATCCTGACTATTTAAGACTACACACACACTTTGTAGAGTTGTGGGTGTGCACATGCCCACTTGTAAATGCAAGCACATTTAGAGCAGGCTAGGCTCCCTATCATACATTTCCTCCCCCCAATTATTTTAGTATAAATAAAAAAATAATTCAAACATTCCCTCCAATTCTTTTAATATTATTAATCAATCAATCAATCAATCAATCAATCAATGAGACACCTATATGCTGAGAAACAAAATGTTAGCCTCTAGCGTAATATTTCTTTTCAGGAATGCTCAGGACTGTACTTGTAATTTTAGAAAGGGACATAATTGGTGGTCGCAACGCTTCCTTTAGAAATGTGGCCATTTGCCTGGAAAAAGGACATGTTAGAAAACATCCTAGGAGACTAGACAGGGTGGCAGGGAACAATCTGTTCCATTTGCCTTCTGGTAAATAGTTGTTTGGTGACAGGACACTTCACTGTTGCAGCCATTTGTGAAAACTGCTATGATGCACTCCTAGAATGTCAGATGTGGAAAGATTGCACTTGGTTTAGAATCGTACAGAAATGTATTTTTATCGTATCCACTGCATAACAGGCAAAGACATTTGATAGATTCATAGGGATAGCAACTGACTATTCTCAGGGGTGCAAAACAGTCTGACATCTGTTTCAGTTGGAAAAATCAACAAAAGTTCCTCTTAAGCAGTTTCCCTATGTTAATTCTGAAGTTCTGAAACTGTGGTCCAATGAACTATTTCTAATGGCTGAACTCTACTTAATTAGAGTTTCTCTACCATTTTAAAAGACAGCTAGGGCACAATCCAGCTAAGTTAAGCACTTTTAAGTTCCATTAATTTCAATTGCAATGTGCTAAGCTTGTACTTTAACTTTCCCATTAAAATAAATGGGATTTAAATGTGCATAAATTTGGGTGGACTGTGCCCTTTGTGGACATATAATGCCCCCTAATTATTTTCATCTAAGCAATTTTTTGAGTTGCCACAGCAACTGCACAATCATTAATGGATGTTATGATTTGGGGAAAATTAATTCATCCCAGAAGGAAATCTAAAATTAAAATGTATTAACAGTCCTGTATTATTTTTATCCTGGCTAATTATTCTACACGGGTATTTTTTCTCTTCCCACAAGATGCAGTTTCACTGAAACTATTTCTTGGTACTCTAATCTTTTTTCCCATTCTTATTTCTTTGCTATTGTTCATTCCAGATTTGCATAATCTGCGCCTCAACCCTTCTTCCTAGAATTAGATAATGAACTGCTGAAAGCTGATCCTACAGAATGCAACAGAGAGGAGAGAAAGCGGTGGTAAATTTTGCAGTGTTGGAAGACCTGAATTACTTTCAACCTACTCTTTAAAACATGGAGGATTGTTATATTAAGAGATGACATGTCTCTGAATGGGGTATGCATGAGAAAGGGGGTTGTCTTCTTCCCAAAGGTTTCCCAGAAACAGGCAGAGCCTTGGTAGGATCCAACAGATCCTTAGTCTGATAGCATGAGAAGTATCTCTGAAAATGGATGTAGCTGCTAATTTGCTTAAAGGCAAGCAGGTTTGAATTTAGTCAGTATCTGGATGGGCAACCACCATGGAATCTTGTGGATGGATGGCTTAAAATCCCTGAATTTTATGTGTAAGTAGCTTGATTTCTGAGTTGAGCAAAAGATGGGATATCAATATACTTCACAAAACAAAGTCTATTACATTCATATATATGAAGTTTTAAGGGTATGAATTTCTTTCTAATTCTAAAATCATTAATATCTGGCTCTATTTCTTTCTCTGGATGTTGAAAGTACACGAGAATGTTGTGCCAGTTGGAAAGTCAAACCATCACTATTGTTAGAGAGCTGAGCTGATTCATTTCCATCTCAGCTGTAATGTAGTTGAAGTTGCTATAAAGCTACATTTCATTTTGAGAAAGTATGGTAGCATTTCTCCATTGGAGGAAACTGTTTCCTCTCCCATTCTCCTGGCTCCTAAACTGAGGTCCTGTAAGAAAAGGGCTATCTTGATGGATTTGCAGCTTCTCATCCCTAGATCACATGTAACAAGCAGGGCTGAAATGGCAAATCAGATCCCCTTCTCTTTAGCATAAGAGGAGCCATAGAGCAGAGTCAGGCTGTTCTTCCCCCCACCCCTTCTGGGAAATGTAGGGATTTTGTTGTTGCACTAATTTTCACTCTAATTCAAATGTTCTCAGCATTTCTAGTCAGTAGGAATGAACCCAATTACACACATTGCCTTCAAAATACTTCTGAAGGTTTGGGGGTAAAAACTATAGTTTTGTGGAAATGCCCTACATTTTCGTCTGGTGTCCTTCTCTTTTCCTTCCATTCTCATTCACAGAAACAATTTCTTACATGCCTTTTAAGATGACCCAGAAGCTGTGCTTGATGCAAAAAGTATCTTCCTGTTTGCTGCTCAGGGTCAGCCAGTGTAGTAGAATAACCCCTATCTTTTGGGAGTTGCATTGGCATCCACATGCAATTCAATGTGATGACTATTACGCACAAAGTCTTACATGGCTTGAGCTCTTGTTAACTTCAGGAGTAGCTTCTTCGGGTAGAGTATGCCCACCCTACATGGTCCAGTTGGGAGGGGCTGCTCTGGATCCATATCCACCAGGAAATTAGGGCAACTGGGACTCAGAGGATGGCCTTGGCTGTGGAACAATTTGTCCCCGAAGTCAGATTGACCGCAACCCTGCTTTCCTTTAGAAGCACAACGAAAGCAGTTCTCTTAAGTAGAGCATTTGGTGAGAAAAAATAACTGTGTGCCATGGCATACGGGATATAGTCTTCATCTTTTCCATTTTATTACTGATTGTTGTTATGGTTTTATTGTTTTATCTGTGTTAGCCATCTAGAGTCTGGTGAATCAGGTGGCATATACCCTTTTGTCATATATTATTTATTTATTTATATTCAGACAAAGAAAGAATTCCCACATAATATGTTTCAAAAACCGAGTGGACATTCTGAGCTTCTTTACTAAATCAGCATCGTTACCTTTGCAACTCAAAGCAAGATGATGTAAAGGTTTAACACATCCCAGTGCATTCACAATTCAGCCTAATACATGACTTTTCTTTTTCTTTTTCTTTTTCAGCCTTAATATGTCTGTCTTTGGTTTCCATCATTCATTATCTTCTCTCCTTGGGGAAAGAGGCAGGCACATCATTATGCTCAGCTCTGCCCCTCTTCAATGGATTTTCTTGTTTTGTTTCTTTGTTCATTTCAATCTTATCAATTTCTATTCTCACCATTTTTCTTTTGTTCTCAATGGCTATTGCATCTAGAAAGTCACTTGAGCTACAATGCCTAGGGAATGCCGCAAGAAATGGTGATTTTCTTTTTTTAAAGGAACAAAAACCTTTTGCTGGTTGATTTTCTTTCAGACTCTCTTTGTGAGAAAAATTGATGTCAGCAATAGACAATTAAACATATTGACTGAAGTTTATTTATCACTATCCAAACTAATTAATGCATACAACCATACAATTTGTTATTGTCCCAGATGGAAAGTATTTTTAAAATAAGGATGTCCAAACTGTTTTAAATGCAAAACATTTCAGGCCCAAAGTGCTCCATTGCAACTTCAAAACAATTGTTTTGAGTTTGATATGAATTTTCTGGCTATTTCATAATTTTTCTAAGCTCAAACAGCTGGGTTCTGAATTTGAAACTGGTGTTTTGAGCCCAAAATGGGTTGTTTCAAGGAGAAAACATTTCTGAAAAAGTAGGAACAATGCCTCTCGAGCATGAAACAACTGTTTTTAACAGAAAACAGAGTGTTCAAAATGTTTCAAACTCTCAATTGTTTGGTATGTGCCTATTTAGGAATGCCATTGTTCACTTAAAGGAAAAAAAATGAGAATTTTGCATGATTGTTATGGTTTAATGTTCCATCAAAGAAAAAGCTTGCAGCAGTCGTCTTCATTCAATAAAGAGGTGGAGAGCTGCTTAGACGAGAGAATTGTATTGACATTCTATAATCATTCAGAAATGAATCACTAAAGCTTCATTCTTGTTTCTCAGCATCTACTTGTTAACTTTGTAGCTGTCAGTCTCACAGTCTGAGTTGATTTTCGGCGGTAATGATATAGACCTTCTGGTACAAAACCTTTTTCACCATCAGCCGGATATCAATTACATTAGAGCAATGTTCTTTTTGGAGCCAATAATGCTGTCTTGATTGAAGAAGGCCTTAGCAAACAGAAGCATATTAAACTATTGTTCTTGTTAAGAGAGAAGGGTTTGATTTAGATCACAGGCCCCAAATGCCTTAGCCCTGTTTTGCTGCTGTCAAGTTAGCTATGGAGGCTGTGAGCAGTGTGAATTAGATGCACTGAAAGCACTTATTACTATTTCTATTTTGAGGGTGCTCAATCAAAAGCTTGACATACTGGTGAAGAAAATTGGCATTGTTACCTTTATGATGTCCACATTATATTTCTACCAGTTAAAAAGGAAAAAAAAAAAAAAGCACACTTCTCTTGATCACTGTGGCCCAAATCTATATTCAGGGCTTTGTTCCTTGTAATTCCTCCATCCTGAGCTGTCTTTTCACTTTCGCTCATCTATGAAGTGGCTCAGAGACCACCCACAGGCTCTGCTGGCTTTGAGTTGCTCAGCAATTAAAGTGATAGCTGGTCTCAGCATGAGGGAACAGCAGGAAAATAACAGAAGGAAGATCTCACTTATATCAACCTTCCCCCACCCCCAGAACTCAGTTCTCTTCATTATTTTCATGAGTTTATCCCTCAGAAGGGATGTGATTTTTGGACTATTCGCTCAGGATCTTTTGCGGCCACAGGAGGACTTCTGATTCTGCTACTTCATTTGCTCTCACGTTGCTCTTTGCATAATTTGAGTTTTGACAAAAGACACCATTCATAATAAGGATCTGATTGCATTATTTGTGCTATGTATTTCTTTGACTGAGATAGACCCAGGAAATCCCTTATCTGCAGAACAGGTACATCCGATGCTATAACGTGACTGAAGTCAAACAAAATCAGAGCTAAAAACAAATTTCCTGACATGAAACTTCCCTTTCCCAAGAAGATTGGGGAGGGGGGGGGGGAGAACACATCACATACAAGCATTGGTAGGCAGTAATATGCCTATGGAACCTTCACTTGATTCCTTCTAACCTCCCTCATTTATTTTTAAGGTTCTTTTACTTAAAACCAAAGGATAAAGTAGCATCCGAAAAGTCAAAATGCTTTTTTTGCTGTCATCTTTCTCTCTGAGACTGTCCTGGGCCCCCATGGTCTTAAAGAATAAATAGCTGCAGCTTATTGTTTTCTTGGGAGGAAAATGCTGAAGTGGGCTGGTGGAGACCCTCCTGAGAGGAGAAAGAGGTGAGGAGCTAATGCAAAATTTTGTATTCCAGTGAATGTTTTTTAACCAGATATGATGACTACGGCAGATGTTTTGGGGCAGCATTTCCAGCACACTTTCAGAATTCCAGATTGACCCATTGGTCCAATCTGGATGTCAACTCTTGATATCAGGAAATCATATATACTCATTCCATAGGACATGCTAAGTATCAGTCCATATTTGGGAGGGTGATATTTCCAAAACTATTCTGTCAGCCCGTCTTGTTTGGAAAGAACTCTGCCCCGCCTTAAAACCCAAATGCATAAAATCAATTAGCTTAGGTAGACTAACTATATTATTTTTATTTAAAAGTCTTGATGTGATCTCCCACCATCTTTTTCAAAGAAATGTACTGTATTTATATCTACTTTCTTAGTTTTAAAGGTGTATCTCTCCAGAGCAAGGTTTTCCTCAGGGGATTTTACAAGGTTTGGTGAGGTCTGGGCTTTTGAAAGTAAATCTAAAATTCTGGGTTTTCTCTTTTATTTTTCTTATAGATGGGCTGGATTGGTCCTAGGACATGACCCCCCTGCCCCCGCCCCACCCCAAGCTGGATTTTAAGGCTGAAAGTTATAAACCAATTTTCTATAGTTTGCTTCACATTTGCTTGAATACTCAAGTTATTATTTTCTCTTTCATTTGGAAAATATGTCCTATTTTGCTCTGTGCACAGTGTCTGCCCCCAAGCCAGAAACAGAACTTGACGGAAGATTAAATTAAATTTCAAATAAGATAACACATACACACACACACACACACACATTTGAATCTCATACTTATTTCCAGGGATCAAAATGGCATTTAGTATTTCATCTGGTGAAATTGGAAAGCCAATCACAGGTACAGCTAGAATATAATGTTGCATAAGGAGACATAAAATGAAATCCTAACTGGAATTCTCATACTCTTTTTTTTTAACCCTATAGTTTCTTACATTTTCATCCTTGATTTGCCTTTAATTCCAGCCAAGTAGCAATCATTGTATAAGTCCTTTTATGGGTTTGATTAGAGCAAATTCCATTGTTGAATAATAGCCTCCTGAATATAGGATTATAGAATGTAAGGTTGGATCTTGAAGTTCATCTAGTCCAACCTCCTGCTGAGCGCAAGAGTCTACTACTGTCTCCCTGACAGATGATTGTCCAATATCTGCTTAAAGACTTCTAGTAAGGAAGAGTCCACCATGTCCTGAGACAGTAGTTGAACAGAAATTCTTCCTGATGTCCAGCTGAAATCTGCTTCTTTGTCATTTAACCCCATTGTTTCTTGTCTTATCTCCTGCCACCACACCAAACAAATCTTCTGTGTCTTCTAAATAATAGTCCTTCAGATACCTGAAGACAGCTGTCATGTCATCACACAGTCTTCTGTTCTCCAGGCAAATCACATCCAAAACCTCCAGCGATAATTTTTTAAAATATTCTCTTCTGGAGCTACATTGTTCTTTTTTCTTTGCTTTATTGTTATGTACTGTTTTTGGTGTTGTATGGCACCCAGAGTTGCTATGGAGTCATTATATAAGGGTGGCCTTATATAAATTTGATAAATAAATAAGTATCTATTTAAAATGTTTTAAGCCCAGCCATTCCATGGGCTCATCCACACAGCTTCCTCACCAAGGCATGAGCGTGCCTCATTTCCTGTTTGGGAGGTCATTTCTTCTGGAACTTCCATCTCATAGACAACCCACTGCTGAGGCAAGCTGGACCCAGAACATTGTGCTTCTGGCTCAAACATTGTGCTTTCCTTGGGGAAACAGGAAAAAAAAACCCTGTCTTCTGGACAATCAGAGATGCATGGTAGATTGAGGTGATGCGATTAGGGATGGTGATCTGCTCAGCCAAAATAAGCCTCGCAGATCTGTTGGTTCCTGGGTTTGATACCTGTTTTGCAACACTATTTTGGCTGGCTGTGAGAGAGACAGGAGCCCCATTTCTGCAACCACTTCTTTTTTTTTTAATGGGTTGGTGGTTGCTACTTTTACAGAAGCCTGGCTCCTCACTTCTTTCCTCCTCACTCCATTGTAGAATGAAACCTGGTACACAGGTTCATAACATAAGACACATGTTTTTCTCTCTTAACCCTATGGATTATCAGATATGTATGTATAGTGTGATTTGACACAGGAATCACTTGTAGCTGCTGTTTAGTTTAACCTAGTTCTCCAAGTTGAGAATTGGCTTGGAAACCTGGTAGGAACAGGAGGAGGGCTACCTATCTGAAATAGGTGGACTCTTCAGCTGCCCTAAGCAAATGGCCCTAGAAAGCTGGAAGAGGAGAGGAGGGGAATGTCTCCAAAAGCATCAAATGGCAAAAAAGAGCTGGGCAGATCCTAAGCCAGTGTTTCTCAACCTTGGCAACTTGAAGATGTATGAACTTCAGCTCCCAGAATTCCCCAGCCAGCCATTCTGAGAGTTGAAGTCCACACAACTTCAAGTTGCCAGGGTTGAGAAACACTGTCCTAAGCTGATGCATCATCAACCATATTGTAAATGAAGCCCCTAAAGCATGTCCATGGCAAAAGTTGTGTCAAGAGAAGAGAAAAAATGCTACCTTAATACTGGAACAGTACAAAATGACTTAATGCTTTTTTGGATGTGGACTAAACAAAGACAACATCACGAGGACATGCCATATAAAAATGGTTATTAGTGTATGCTCAGTTCACAGTTTACCCTTTTTAAAGATTTTTTTTTTAAGTTTACCCTTTGGTAAATGATTCAGCTTGTGAGGTTTTTTTCTTCTTCAAAATGTACATGAAATGTTATTTTATGGGAGGGAACATATTTAGATTGGGAACCCTTCTGAACATTCTACTAAGATGGAGACTGGAGAATTAATTCATCACAATTTTGCTGAGGAGGGAATTCTTGTTTTACCTTCATAAGACATGATTCTCATAAAATTGGCTAATGTAAGTTTTAACTCCTGGTCCAGGTTCTGAGAATAAAAAATGGGTTAAAATTAAACTAAAGTAACATAACTTTGGGGGAGGGGGGTTGGAAGCTACAATCCATAGTGGAATTGAATAAAATTGTTCTTCAGGAGCCTAGAAAGGAGGAAGAGGCTTGAGAAGAGCCAAAAAGAGCCACCCATCCTCCGTAGAAGAGCTTGTAAAAATGTATTTACTCTGTGCTCTGTGTGGAATCTGCAGTCTAGTAAATTGGCATTTGAGGGGTGCCACAAACAATAATGTTTTATATTATATCTTGCATTACAGTGTACAGGTGTCCAAAAGCTATTACAGTCTAGCCACTAGACTTAAAATTGTATGAAAGTAATAGTATGGCCTCTATATGAGTTGTAGTCAGAAAATTCTTATTTTATTTTGCTTTCCTATCAGTTTGGGTTTGTTATCAAGGTCCTGATGCCAATAAAATACAAGAAGGGAACAAAATTAAATTTTCTGTTTCTGGTTTAGTAGCTACTCTTGTTGTAATAACGCCAATACCATCAAATGGAAGATAGAAACTTCTCTAAGACTTCTTTGTTTTCCACAGTAAAGCTTGGAAGGAGAAAAAAGGGAGGGAGAGAGGGAGGAAAGCAGGCAGGGTTAGATGTGTTGGACATGGCCATCGAAGTGATTGGAGCAAAGCAAAGCATTAGCTTTGTGTCACTATTTAGCAGCAGAGGGCCATGTTAGTTTGAAAAGCAGGTTTGAAGCAGAATCAAAACGCAGCACCTGATCAAACATGTGCACAACCCCACTATGTGCTGGATGCGTTAATATTGATTGCTTATGCAGATACAGCTTCACAAGTTAACATGTTACAGTGTGTAATATCAGGTTTCGTGTGCCACCATGCTATGGTACAGGAACCTGTTGTTTGTCTCAGTCGGCCTTACATGGCTGTTGATATTCCAGATCTTTCTGTCTTTATCTATCATCTTTCTCTTGGAATCCTTTCCTCAGTCTAGCTCTGGCCTTCCTTCAACCAATTTTAAACTTCTTACTCCATTTCACCCATACACTAAATTGTCTGCCTACAAATCAGGGCTTCTTGCTCTAGATAGCATACTCGCATTGGTTATTTTAATTTGTCTTTACTGCAGACATTTTCTCTGTTATGGATATTTTTGTTGATTGTTTTGTAAACCACCATGCATCTGTATTGATTTGGTGATATATAAATACAATAAATAAATATATGCATTTTAAAAAATGCTAGTTGTTTCCAAATTGACAATAGAAGATTAACAAAAGTAATTCTAAAAAATATGTATTTCTTAGAGTAGTTCTATTATTATTTTGAATTGAATTATTACCTTATACATTGGAGTGAGGCAATAAATAACTGTATAAATTCTGGAGTTGACTCTACCATTATGGAAGAAAGGATGATCACCTTCAGGAGTTTAATAAGGAATCAGGAAAATGTGGTAGCATGGTAGACCTTCTAGCAATAAGGTTTTGGCAGGACAGAAAAGTACCATTGTTGTTCTGCTTTAAACAGTAAAAGCGCCTTGGCCCTGAAAGTCCTAAATAGATGCATTGTATAAGACCCCTTTGCTTCAGTATATCTGTAGAGAGTAAGGAAGATGACCTTGACAGAGATACCCCAGATCCATTACCAAAGTGGCAAGGGGAAAAACATGGCTTAAATCCAAAACAAGAAGAAGGTATGCACAAGCAACTCAGGCAGACACCTGTCTAATCTGCACAAGTATAAGCAGGGGGCAGGGGTAAAGTAAAACACAATCAGACTTGCAAGATTCTGTTACTATAGCCAATATCGATCAAAGTAGTTTGAGAGTTCTTATGGAGTTTCTTTCTTGGCTTGCTCTGCATAGTGGGGTTGACAATATTGGTTTGGTTCATATGGCATGTTATACCAAGAATCATGGTTTATAAAATACATTGGGCTGGGTTCAAAGAACACAATGTACCAAACCCAGATAACTGCATTATGGCTTAACACAGTGTATGAACCAAGTCATTGAATTGAAGCCATTTAATATGGTTTTTAAATCTTGAAAGAAAGCTGACACCTCACAAATAAAAAAGCACTTCAGCTTTTAGATTCAGCTTTACAAGACAGCACATTTCTAACGATGACATATTAATGGCTAACATGCACTATTCCAAGAAATGTGATGAGAAAAGAGACCATTATAAAACGAGTATTGCTCTTCTCGGGTTATTTAGATAAACATACAGGAAACTATGACAGAGATGTTGGTCTTCAAATTACTCAACAGTAAATTGTCTTGGATGAGTGATAACTTTTTTTTAATATATCTTGATATCATGAATATTGCACAGTTAATTCTGGGATTAGGATGTTCCAAGTTACTGCATTTTCACTTGGGCTGCTAAGGAAAGAACTAGTTCTAAGAATGCAAGGAGACACCCAATTAATATTGAACAGCAACTCCCAGAGTCCCTCATCATTGCTGGCTGGGATTGCTGGGAGTTTTAGTTCAGGAACATCTGGAGGGCTGCCAGTTGTTCATCCCTGAAACAGATTTAAATGGGAGATGTGAGTGTGACGCAATCCCCAATGGCAAGTTTGTTTAAATGAACAGGGAATGGGGAACCACAAGGAAGGAAATTCACAGTAAAGGAGTGGGCTGGGTATGCAAGTAGGAAGGAGGACTTAAAAAACTCCTTTCCCCCAGTATTTTTCCCATTGACAAGTCTTCTTCCATGCTGTCTTCCTATCTCTGGTGGTAGAGATAAAGTATCTTTTTATCATGGATACAACACTCCCACACACTCCTGCTTGACAACTACATATTGGCCTGGTTTAACAGGCACATGTAAACATTCTGAACTTTGCATTTGATCCACTGATAGTAGGAATCATGAATGCAATCTGGGGGTCAATATAGGACCCTAAAATGGCACGATGCTATGGCATCTTTCTTTCCAAAATGGAAGGTCTTAGGCTGTCCAGTTTAAGTATGTTTGGATCCAAATGCAAAACACGGCTCTTTAAATTTAGAATCAGGAGACATCTTGGCATATCAAATCTGCCTTGTCATGGCTTATTAATTATGCCTGGCATATGGGAGACTACTCCTGGCAATAACCAGCTTGTTAAAATGAGACACGATTTGTGACAACATAACTAAAGTGATTCAGCCTTCAAAAAGGGAGACCAGATTATTTTCTGCCCAGTCACCCACACCATCTGTCATTTAACCATGTAGTCATCCTCCCCTTTATTTTTGTGTGTTCACCCGCACATGGCTTTCCAACCCTTCTTCCTGCCTTTTTCAAGTGACTGCCAGAGCCTCTTCTGTTCTGATGCTTCATTAGAATGAAGTTACTGGAGGCACAGCATTGGAAGCTGGACCTCATGGATGGAATACATATTTTCAAACCACCTGTAATCCAAAATTATATCATGAACACATGCTAAAATACTGAGAGTGAGCATTGCTTGCAAAGTTATACTTGCTCAATGTAGAACAGCTTGGCTTGAATATTGTATGCAAATATCATGGTTCTGTTGTAGAGTTAGAGCATCTGGGACTGGAAAGAGAAACAATAAAGCAACAGTAGGAACGAGAACATATAAAATCTTTTTCAGACAGGAGGAGGGAATTTATTTGCCTTCAGATGTTAATCTGCAGTCAGTTGCCCTTGTTCAGATGGATATAAGAACTCAAAATATCTTGAAGGATGGAGCTATGCATAGCCCTACACCTTAGATTGATGTTTCCTAACCTGGGCACCTTCTTGGTGTGTGGATTTCAACTGCCAGAAGTCTCTGGCCAGAATGGCCCTTGCTGACAATTCTAGGAGTTGAAATCTGCATATCTGGAAGTTGCCCACTTGGGGGTGCACTGCCTTAGATTCTCTGTGAACAGCAAAAAAATCCTTTAGTTCCAGATTTGAATGGGAATTAAACTCTCACACTCTTGAACATTATCTTGACCATAGATAAAACAGTTACATGGTTGTAAGAAGAGGCTGAGTTCACATCACATTAAGCCATGGCTTGCTGGACTGAGACCACTAAGACCTTCATGGTAGCTTCAACATATGAGAGTATCTGCTGAGCCACACCTTAGACATTATTTCCACAAACATGGTTCTTGATTTGAGTTGTTATTCTGTTAGCAGCCAGAAAAGTTAACTTAAGGATCTTTAGCAGTTTTATTAAGTTATACCCCTCCAAAATGGTCACTGGGCCTCTTACACAAGAAAAACTATGAAGGTTTCCTGTTTGTGTTGGACTTTCATCTCAATTTTAATGATTTGCTAAGCTCTAGTGCATTTTACTGTGCTCTTCAAGCTTTGATTCCTGCTTTCATCTCAGTCCTGACACTTTCTCACCTCATATCACAGCCAACCTGCTGTCTTTATTTACTTCCAGTTCAGAAAATTAAATACCAGAAAACTGTCTGACTGTCTCAAACAGCCATATTGGTGTGATCTTGAGGAGAACTCTAGATGTTGGAACAGTCTATTCCCAGAAAGGCAGGTGATGAACACCTCCTATCTTAACATACTGTACCATTTAAGAACAGAAAGGGCATAGATAAATATTAGGGGCCAAGGGTACATTTGAAATTTTGAGCACACGTGATGGGTACGCACTCACAAAATGATTGATGTGGGATGTCTTGTCTGCTTACAAATTGATTGTCATGGTGGGTATTGTCAGTCACAAAACCTCATTTATTAGAAGGTGAACTTGCTTTCCAGAATGCTTTCTGCCATCCCAAGAAGACTTCTGTTGGGCCCAAAGCCATTCCTGCAAAAGAATATTGTACTGGAGGCTGGTGCTTCACTCTGCAATATACTTTCTATTTTTAATTTTTATCAAAAAAAATCTGTTTATAAAAATATCAAGTGAGATGAAGAGCTAGTAGTTATCAAGAATGGTGTCTAGAAGCACACTAGTTCCTGCAAATAGCATAAAAACAAGACACTAAATCTGCAGCATTAAGCTATAAAGAAATCCTATTGTCTACCTGGAGAACTGGCACTTGACTGGCCCTCTGGGGAGGGCATGCCATATTTTTGTAGGCATTGCTCTTTTAAGTTCAGATAGTGGTGGAACTAAAGCAATGGTTTTAGGTGGAGAATGCATGGTATCATTATCACAAAATCTGATAGAATGTATTTTTCTAAGGGGATGGGTGATGGGGAAGGGTTGAACTGAGCCTATTTATATAGCTAGAGAAAGATATATGTGAGACATTCTGCCTCTTTATCTACCTTGTAGGGTTTTTGATGCAGCACAAACATTCCTAGATTGTCTTTTCACTAAGTCATTTCCACTCAGGCTTGTTTTTTTTTAAAGGAAAATATTGATTCAGTGTTTAAATCTCAGATGTAAAAGCATACATATACAAACTTTGATTGATCACATTGCTTGAAGTCCCTTTGAGATTTGCTTCTGAAAATTATAGCTTAAACATTCGACTGTATTCATTTCAATTGTAAAGACAAAAAAATACATGGTAGTTTCCTCTTCTTTGTCTTATAGCTGCATGCTTCTATAGTTTGCACTTGAAATATACAGTAAATTCAGTGATAATTCTTTTAAAGCATTTTAAAGCAAAACCATGTGCTTTCCAAAGACCAATCTTGTTTCTTCTTTATCTGAAAGCCTGCACTTTCCATATACCTTTTGTGCCTATAAGTCTTTAGTCATACTACCTGCAGTAGTCCTTTCTGTTTAAGTCCATTTAAGTCTGAGTTATATTAATAGGAGAGAAGATTCCCCCCCTCTGCAGTTTTTATAACTTAAGTACTGTCAAAATTCAAGATACGACAACAACACAATAACAAATCTGTCCTTGAGTTGCCTCATTTTGAAAGGCTATTTTCATTTCAAGAGCAAGAGCAGCAGACCTGAACTATTAAGATTCCACAGGTTATTATATCAGAAAGTTGGAGGATGATGCTTTATACCCTCTTTAGAGGCAGTTTTAGTTAGGAGGTGGAGATGTGTGTGGAGTTGTTTGCTCAAGGGCATGTCCTGATGTCTAAGAAGGAAAGTCCAAAAGAGAACTGATGATGTCTGACCAGCGTTCAGGCGATACCGAGCTGCAAGGATGGAATGGATAGCAAATCTAATTAGGTAAATAAGACATAGTTTGTTTGATCTCTATATATGCAGCCTGAGTGTCCTGGCCTCTCACTAAGAGGCACTGACCTCCTTAAAGAAGTAGATGAGGTGGCACTTGAGCCACCTGGTACAGGCATGCAGCAGGTTCGGTGCCAGGAAGATCTCTGTGCTTTGCAGTAAGTAGATTGTAGTTGGTTTGCAATCTACTGACCAAGCCACTCATTCTGATATGTAGTTTCATATGACAAGGGGCTGCTGAATTGGATTAGCTAATCCCTGGATGGTCTCTGCAGCTGAAGATTGGCTTACAGGAACAAATATGAAATACACACACACACACTCATACATACACATAGACTTTTGCCAGTCCTGCATTGGTCTCAGGTGTTGGGTTGAAGTTAAAAATACTGAGCAGCACACAAGCTGCCTATGATTAGTGCAGTATGTTGAGCAAAATCTGTTTTCTGTTGACGACAGCAGTAACAATTTTTTAAAGAAGATTTAAAGATTTTGGCTGTTTTAAACCAATGTGTTTTGGCTATGTAATGATTTTGCCTTCTCTTGTTGGTCATGCCCAGAAAAGTGAGGCAGATTTCTAGGTGTCGGATTTTGAGTTGTCAAATCACTGCTTTCCCCTTTTCTTAAGGGAATATAAGAAGTAGAATTTGTATGAAAGGACTTGTGAGCATAATTTTGGTATTGATCACAAATTCCTTCTTAATTCTGCCCAAATCAGTACAGTATTTTTCATCTGATTCAGATGAATTTTTAAAGGGAGAGAAAAATCCCAGAAGTGTAAAATCTGTCCATCTCTGACTTAGATCTCTGTGAGCTAGTAAATCCTGGTAATTATGACCTGTGAGATGTTCTTAACTAAATTTGGAAATGTGAATTGTAGAATCACACATTTTCTAATTCCTGCTGCTGTAAAGGTTGCAATGCTAAAATATGAATAAACTCTGGAGAGCTAAAGAGGAATGATGGATTGCTGGAGGTGAAGGCATCTAATTAAAGGATCATCAACCTCTGAGAAAAAAATCCATTATGAGCAACAAGATGGAGACAAAACAGCTTTTAATTTCTCATCAATTTTCTTTTGATAGAAAAAGCAGGGGAATAGCTATCGGGTCTGAAGAAAGGATGGGATTCTGATATTACAGCTTGCCACACCAAAATGAATTCCACACTGTTGGGAATAATTTTTGGCGATGGATCTTCAGGTCTTGGCATCTCTGATGATTGACAGTCCTATTGATGACAGGGCTGAATAATGCCAGGGTGATTGATAGCCAGCCCTCTGAAGATATCAAGCACACCTATCATCAGCTGCAGAAGAAAAAAAAACATTACTCTCATCCACTAAGATTGGCCAAGTAGGTATAATTCCTTGCTCCTCTGTGCTTTCTCATTTATGAGTGCTAGATCCATTTGTAGAAAGGCCAGCTTAGAAGGATTTTTTTAAAAAAAGCAATACTATATCTTTTATGAAAAGCATTGCTATTTCAAATCATTCCAGTGTTTCATTTGTGTCAGACAACTCACAATTATTTTCAATACATAATCACAGTTCTGGGAGAGATGAAGGAAAGATTTAATGAAAGTTTGTTTTGAAATGGACAGAATTCTTTTCCCCCATTCCTATGAGCAGCTTGAACCAGCACCCACAGATAAGATGCTAAGAGAAAGTATTTTGGGATTAAATGGTGTGATTGCCAAGTGCATTGTAATATGATGAGTTTTATTTTAGAAATGAAGCATGATTGGACAATGGCCACAAAAATTGGCCAAATGTAACAATTAAATTAGGGAAAGCAAAATAGTCACCATAGACTGATAACGAGTGCCATAGAAAAGAGCAAATTTTTAGTCATTTAACTCTATTGTTATTTTATTTATGGGTGTCCTGAAAAAGCAGCAAATTGTAATTGTTTAATGGTGTTATTTTATTTTTGAAATTATGGATGGGAAGATAGATTTTATGTCTCATAGGAGACAATATTTTGGTTGACCTTAGATCCTGCATGCCATGAGGGGGGAAAGGTAGGATTATTTGAAGCTTGATTTCTAGCAGAAAAAAAGTTTCACTCAATTCAACCTGCAGAAAAGCCCTACAAAATTGACTGATAATGTTATAACCTCCTGGATGGTCCGAATGTATTTATAAATCTTTCCCACTTGTAATTTGTTATTATACTGGATTTCCAAGTGTGAGTGCACATACTGACATCACGTTTGGTTTTGCAGAATAGTAAAAAGTTGCTAGCTTTTAGGTGATTGTATGGCACTAAATCTCTTAAAGTGGAGGTGCTTTGGGGATTACTCAGCTTGATATCAGGTATGATTTGAAAATACTAACTGAAAGACATTGGGCTGATGCTGAGAAATAAAGAGAGGTGTCTCTAACAACCAGGGGATCTTGTTACAGGCTTCAAAGAGAATCCCACCCCAATTAACTCAGTAAGAAAGGAGGGCTGGACGGTTCCTATCTCACTTGTCAAGATTCCATTCTCTAACCACTAATTCTTGGCATGAAAACTCATTAATGAAAGTCTGTGTGAACTGGGCTTCCTTGAATACGCTCTGCAGTTATGGGGCTTGACACCACCTTAAAAAGAAGCCCAGAGCTTAATATGACGTAAAGTTAATCACAAATGTTGACTTCCATTTACTTTTCCCTTGGGGCAGATGGCCCATTTGGAAATGTAGCCATATGAACACATTTAGTCATATGATTCTGGGAGTATATTCAGCAAAATACATTCAAAGGGTAATGGATATAGTTTAGGAAATATTAATTCCTTTCTAATATTACTTGGTATTATTTAGTTCAATTTATAGGCTGGACTTTTTTGTTGTTGTTCAGTCGTTGGACTTTAAGGATGCTTAATTTTGGAAATGATACTTTCCCCCTCAGTATGAATAAAACCATGGGAATCTCTCAGTGTCTTTCTGAATTACGCCCCCAACTGCTTCAGAAATGCAAACCAGAGAGAGCTAGAGGAGTTTACTGTAGTTTGAAAGTTTTAGGAAAAGAATGACAAATAACTAGCTGAAGTGCTTTCAGGTTTTTTTTCTATGCAAATAATGATCAAACTTTGCGATCTGTAGCTCCTTTTGAGCCGTTTCTCCCCTCACCCAAGCTAAACCAACAAGCTACTTTACAGAAACCATGACTGTAATAAAGTTTGAATTTGATCTCCCCAAACATACCATTGTTTATTTCTGAGCTCCCTTTTCAGGGCTTCAGAGAAAAACCCATTATTCAGGAAAGCAAACTGAGGAAAATGGGCTTTAAGAGCGATTGGAAACAATGGAGGGTGGGGGTATGAGAGAAGATGGCCCTACAAAGCAAAAAATGCCTGTTTGCTAAGGCTCTGTCATATTGCACAGAAATGCAAACTGAGGTATGCAAGTTAATGTCAATTCTTTATGAACTGAAGGCATGTATTAGAAGGAAAGTGCAAAGAAGAGGTTTGGCCATCAGGTGCCAATGAATCTGGCTCGATTCATTGGCACCTAATGTTAGAGTTTTTTGTACATTTTTATTGTCATTTAGTGGTCATTCAGATTTTTGCAGCTGCTAGATAAGAGTTGAAGATTTGTAATGTGAGAAAGGGATACTGTATCAATATTGTGGTATCAATATGAGAACTGTAAACTACTTTAAGAACAATACATGAGGAGAGGAAGTGAGGAGCCAGAATGCCCTTGGGCAGCAGTGGCCACTCGGTTGGGCGTTCTTCACTATGCAGGATGAAAACACACAAGTACCTGGTCCTTTCAATCCTTCCAATTGCATGTGTTAGGCCAAGGACGGGTAATTAGTTTCAGGGCTTCCAACTTTTCAGACCGACCAATCTATCAAACAAGAAAAAAGAAAAACGGGGCTATAGAAACCTGAGTTCTGTTCCCTTGCAGCCAAGTCAGTACTGCAGAAGAAATTCTGAATCTAGGGACTGATTCAGAAAGGTGGAACCTCCTAGCAGATCTGCCAGAACAATTCAGGCCAAGCAAATCATTGCCCTCAACCCCATCACCTCAAGCCTCTTCCTTCAAGCACCATGGATTGTCAGATGGAAAGTCTTGAGCCAAGATAAGAGGAGAAGACCCACTTCTATTACTTAATGTCTTCAGTCTGCCTCTGATGTGGGCTGATAAGATACAAGCACAGGTGTGAGGTCATGTCCTCCAGAAACAATAGGATTCCTTTGTGCCAGGGTAAAGAAGCTGTATAGATGTGGTCTTGATCTGTTCCTGGTGACAATCCTTAGCTTTTCAAGAAAATTCCAGTGTTCTTCTTAATTCTGTCCATCCATCTTGTCTGTTGCTTTCCCCTTCTTTTACTTTTCTAGTCTAGCACTTGCTGACATCACATGCCCCAAAGATGTAAGTTCCTGCAAGCATATGAGTGGGAAAAAAGAGCTATATCTAACTGAAAGTATTACTCAGAACCTCATTGCTGCTCTGCTGCCATGGTGTCTTTTCCACTGTCTCACTAATCTGATTACCCTCACAAGGTCTCCATAGAGAAAGAGAAGCTTTTTAAGGCAAAGTAGTCATTCTTGCTATCCCCTTCTCAGTAGGGCTTCTGGTCCTTCAAAGATTTTTAAGCTTTAGTCCTAACCACACTGAGTAAACTGCACTGAACAAAGTAGTACACGTGCATAGGATAATGCTGTCAGAGAACACCTGCTTCTTTACATTCCCAGATGCATTTAAATTCCATTCAATCAATGGTGACATCTGATCAGATCAAAATATCTTGTCAGTTTCATCAGGGACACAACAAGTATCACTCTCTAGAGAAGAAAAGAATGGATCCATTATTCTTCTCTCCACCAATTTATTTTTGAGAAACTTTGAGAAGTACATCAACTTTCCCATTTAAACGTCTAACAGGAAAGGTGGGAAAGTTAAAAACAAAAATCCTTTTCTAAACAATAAAGAGCTGCGAGGGCTTTTTGCAGTGAGGAAAATCAATAACAAGAAGTAAGCTTAAGGGAAAAAAAGAATCTGTCCCAAGGGAGGTGCTGAACTATAAAACAACTGTTGTGTTTCACAAGGGGGAAAAACCTTTTCCATATTGCATAAGTATTTAGTATCTTTCATTTACCCTGATTTTGTCCATAATGTAATGCCTCCTCACTCCTATTTTCTCAATTCACTCATCAATTTCCATTTCTGTAAGGAACCAGCAGTTATAGTTCCAAATAAATATTTCAGTTTCATGCTTTGGTCTGCCTTGCTAACTTCATTTCTTTTTTTTTAATTTATAAGTATATAGGCAGCACTTAATAACCACGGCCTGGTTGCACATTCAGTGTTTGAGCACAGTATAGTACAGGGAATTCGTTGAGTTGCCTATATTCACAACTGAAGCTTGCTTTGCCCTTACCTCAATGAAGGACTAGTTTTATGGCAGCTGTACATGGAGAGATAGAAATCATGCAAAAATGTGTAGCAAATGCATCATAAATTGCTGTTGCTTTTGAGTTATTTTTTTCTCCTTCAGCTTCTCCTTTTCACATAAGAAAAAGGAGCAGATTCCTTTTTCTGTCCTCTGTGTGTGTGTGTGTGCGTGCATGCATAAGTAAATGTAGATCATCCCACAACAGAGCTAGGATAAATAAAGGGGTGGGAAACAGTTGCAGAACAGCATTCATGAGTAGATGAATATGGTAAAAATGAGGAGATAATTTACTGTAGTTCTAAAACAGCAGTAACTCATAATAGAGGAAATGTATCCATTTTATCCATTTATTTGCTTGCTTTCCTACCTTGCTGCTAATAAAAAGAGAGAGATTTCAGCAATTGTCTCTTTTTTTTCATATTCTGAATTACGCTTGAAAATTCATTGATTCCCCTGCTCTTAGTTTTTAATAAAGGAGTTATTTCTTTTGCAGATATGTATTAATCTGATCTGCTTGGTTCTACAACTAGTTCTTCTCATCTGTTTATTACCTTTACTCTGCTTGCTTAGGTATCAGAGAAAAAAATGTCACTGAACTCAAGCTTTTAAATCCTTTTCCCTCCTCTTGCTTAATATTATTTATCTGTCTGTTCGTTTGTTTTAAAAAGGGGAGAGGAAATGAATATTCACAATCCTGAAGCCTGGATAAACATTTACAGATTTATTTAAAGAGGTTTAAAAAGCAAACACCTAACCTGCCATAATTCTGATCATTGGGGATCTGCAAAGCTATGAATTGTATACATGGAAGATCCTTATATTGCATATACTAGCTTTTTCCCATCCCAAATCTGACACCATAATTCACATAATCCCAACCAGAAAGTCACAGACATTTTTTTTTTAAAAAATTTGTATAACTAGGGAAGGCATGATAAAGTGATAGACAATTATGTGTCACATCACTAAAATACTCTAATAAAGTTGATTGACAAATAAAAGTATATGTTTACACAACAAAAAATAAAGTATGGAATTAATGAGAATGTATAAGGCATTGTCTTGCAAAGTTGTTAAGAGAGATGTGGCAATTCTCTAGCCCATGGCCTTAGCATCTTCATTCCTCAGGTGTTTTCAGTCACAGCCCAGACATTGGATGGAGTTCAAAATGAGGTTTGTGAATAGAAGTAAAGCAGAAAGATCTCAAAAATCTTCTGCATACTTGGATTATAGAAAATATTTTCCACAAGTTTGTGTGCTGTAATGTCACATTTCCAAATGCGTAAGAGAATCATTTGAGAAAACAATGCCCACAGCCAAGAAAGTACTGGGAATCTCCTCCTAAGCATGCTTCTTTGCTTCATCCCCTTGAATTTACCAACCCTAGGAAAGTTGCCTTTCACTGAAAATCACATATAACTGGGGGAGATTTCTTTTGAAGTCTATCTAGTTTGGATAGTCATCATCAACCTGATACATTATCTGGGTATAGGAAACAAATTAGCTCTTGAGGAGATAATGATTAGAGATGTGAAGAAGCAAGAAATCTCTAGAAGCATCATAGGTAAAGATGTAATACCTTTCTGAACACAGGAAACACCTACCTCTCCCCTTTTACAGTGTGATTGGCACTGAAATGAAACTATGACAAAAGGAACATTGAAGGTTCTTGAAAAACTGTGTACATAAACCATATTTAAACTGACACTTTAGTTAACTCAGATGTTGGGCAACAATACAACACATCAATATTTCACTGTCTAAAAACAATGCAGTAGAAATGGCAGAAGCTGAACAATATGAGATTTCAGACAAATGATGAATTGCTCCATACCACAAGCAAAGGCACAACACTAATTTTTTCAAGAAAGTACGTTCTGAATCCAGTAGCATCTACTCTGACTGAAAGTTACCTCCCATGGGTTCAGACAAAAGTTCCATCATATACTACCTGATATTTCTAATGTGTGATTATCTTGGGTTGAAACTGAGTTTTTGCATGGTTTTATAAATGAGAAGTTACTCCTAATGTTCATCCTAATGGTATTCTCCTAGGATTTATTTCTTTGTTTTACCTATTTGTTCTACTTTTATGCCACCTTTCATCCAGAACTCAAGGCCCATGCACTGTTATCCTCAGAACACACCTACAAAGAAGATCAGGATGAGAGATAATAACTGACTCAAAGTCATCCATGGACTACATTCACATGTGGTCACCAATGTGGAATCTTAGAGTACCACTGGGGGTGACACTTGAAATTCAATAACATTTTAATCTAATGTTTTTGAAAAAATAGCTGAGATGATAAAATCTCGTAAGATATCAATTTTTTCACCTCAAATCTCATGAGAGGTCAACCAAGGAACATCAATATCTGGTGAGATTTGGCAATCTTTGAGAGTTTATCCATATTAAATTCATTTATTCATTCCTTTTGATCCTGATCCTGCTTTGTATCATAACTAAGAAACATGTTTCAGTAACAAGTAGAATTGCTAATATTAAAATGAGACATAGACCAGTTTGCATTGCTATTAGCTACTTTAGGCTCTTCCTATGAATGGCCAGGAATATTGGCCAGAAGACAGTTCACATAGAGCCAATAGAAAGTCTATTTATATAGTCAAAGCTGTAGATAAAACATGTCCCCACGTTACCAAACTCTCTCAAGCTAGATCAATAAAGATCCTCCATAAACGTTGGCTCTATGAAAATGTCATGAAATCCAAGTAATATACCCCAGATTTAGGGTGGAGAAACTCTATAGTAATAATAATCCAGGATTACACTATCCCAAAATAAACAATGACACTTAATACCTCCAGAGGTTGGGAAATGTTAGATAATAATGAGAAATAAGAGCCAATAGAGAAATGTGTAAGTTTTCTTCTGTGAATATCCTCTAGGAAGTTTATCTAGGAAGAGAAGGTCTGTAGCTTTTGCAATAGCAAATATAATTTAGAAATATTCTACTTTTAGTTGCTTTTGGAGAATCAAATGCCTTTTTACTGCAGATTCAGCAAATATGATAAAAGCAAATAAGGAATGAAATAGATGCAGTCAGGACTGGTATGACAAAAGTTATTCTTTTTTTCCCCTCTGCTGAATATACAAATTGACTTTGATCCTGCAAGCACCAGGGATGTTTATGTCCATATGAAAGTGGTATCTGTGGGAATGTGTATACTAATGGTTATGAGATGACACAGTTAAACTTTTTAAAAGCATTATTTGGAGCAAAGCAATTACTCCTTATGTCTGCAAGAGTGAAATTTACCACCCCAAGAAAGCATAAAAAGTCAAAATAACAACTGTATGTCGAAATAAATGATGCCACACTTAATGTCACCTTCTAGTTGTTACAGGCAAGTGCAGCTTTAAAAGGCACCAGGAGAGTTATTTTCTGTAGAGGATGAGTTGTGGACATCTCAAAATCTTTTGAAGTCCTTTTTTCCACATTCCTCAAAGTAATATATTTACTATTTCAGGGAACTAAAAACTAAAGGCATTGGAATGTACAGAACATTTGTTTTTAAGTAAGCCATGGACTGCATCTTATAACTGAGTTCACACTTTGCAGTTTGCTTGGCTTTGACGTTGCATGTTGTGGGCAAGCAACCATTGTGGTTATAAAACACGGTTTATAGTTTACTGTAGTGTGTAAATTGAACCAGCTTCTTCAGCAATCTGTGGTTAAGCAGACTATGACTTTTAGAGCAATGTGTGTGTGGGAGAGCAGACTGCTTGAAAAAATTGCAAGCCCCTGTGTTGCCTTCCCTTCCCATCTGAGACTTTCCCTCAGCGTCAGCCTGGCAGAGTTGCCAATAAAGCAACAACCTTGACACAGGAGACGGGAGGAGACTGGTGTTGTGAAGCTCTGCAGTCACTAGCAAACAGAGTATCACAACCAAAAGAAAGAAGGTGCTTTTCCTTCAGAAGGAGTGGATGGTGCAAAAGAGAGGAAAAGATGTATAGAGTCCCAGTAAGACAAAGCATATGGTTAAAAAAAGTGCAAGAGCTCTACTTGCTGGTCATGAAGAAGAAGAAGAAGGAGAAGAAGAAGGAGAAGAAGAAGGAGAAGAAGAAGGAGAAGAAGAAGGAGAAGAAGTAGTCTCAGAGAGAGGGCACTTAAGGTAGAACAGACTTAAGAAAGAAATGTCTTTAGTATAGTATAGAGCAGTTTTTCTCAACCTTGGCAACTTTAAGATGTGTGGACGGATGGCTGGCTGGGGAATCCTGGGAGTTGACGTCCACACATCTTAAAGTTGCCAAGGTTGAGAAACACTAGTATCGAGATAGCAAAAGAACAGAATATAGGAAGCACTCACCTATTACTTTTACATTTTGGTTTTACAAAATAAAACACCTCCCTAGCCCTCACAGGGAGATATCCAAGGTCCAGTGCTTTTGTGTCTCTCTTGAGTCTGGGCCAGTTTAATTGGGCATGGTTTAAGGTAGATCCCGTGACAGTGTGACTCTAGCATATAATGATATGGCCCTGCTGTAGAGAATCTATCCTGTGTGGATCTTGTAATCCTTAGACTCACCTCTTCCTTGATGCAATGCAATCATTTTGTGAATTTTCCAGGGGTTGCTTCTTATAATTTGCTTCTGCAAGGCCAGGAGGGAAGATCCTTTAACAGGCTAAATACAATGTGAAGGAATTATATAGAAAGTTGACGTAGGGATGTTCATTGATAAAATTGATATAGTGGCCATTAGGACAAGGTTGTTCTGAAGTTAAAAAAAAGTGTTTGTGTAAGTTCTAGATTGATAGAACACCACTGCTATCATAAACACCTGAATATTTGTGATAGTTGGCAGTAAGATAAAGACTCTAAATCATGCTCACCTCCAGGTGACTTCATGGACATATTCATGTATTTTTATTTACAACAATATGGACATGGTTTGCCATACCATCTTCTAATATGTACCCTTGAATTCCCAGTCTAGTTTACCACCTTGGTTTTTTCGGTTGGTCTCCCCTCCAAGAACTAACTGGGTCTGATCCTGCTTAGCTTTTGAAGGTCAACCAAGGTCAGATAACTGTTGCCACCTAACTAGGCACTAGCTGTCAATAGTTGCATTAATACCAAATTCAAATGCCTATAAGGTTAGTTAGAACATGTTTGGTGTAGTGGTTAAAGGCATTGGGCTAGAAGCTGGAAGGATATGAGTTTTAATCCGGCCTTAGGCATGGAATTGCATTGGGTGACCTTTGGACAGTCACTCTTTCTCAGCCCAAGGAAGAAGAGAATGGCAAACCATTCCAAAAATGCTGCCAAGAAAACTGTGTGGATTTGTCCATGCAATCACCAGGAGTCAAGAGTGACTCGATGGCAATATATAAGGTAAGCTAGCCTTATACCCTCCCCAAATTATATTTACTCTTGGGTTCTTGAAAAAGAAAAAAAACCCTCTGCATTTTATGTTATTTTAATAGTCCTATCTAGTTATAAATGCATGCAGGTTATAAATATAGTCAAATTAGCACAGAGAAGGTGACTCAGAAAACCTACCTGGGGAGTGATGGAGAATATCTTATAATTACTCCTATTGATGACAGAAGGTGGTTTTATCTGTAATATTTCTGTCAAGTTAATGAGCTAAAGTGATAGATAAAAAAACTATATTAAAAAGCCACTCAGTACTCTTACAAAAATGCTATTAAGAAGAGCCCTAATAATCTCAGAAGGGGAAGGAGCAGCAGAAGCTTGCAATAAATGTGAGGATAAACAGGATTCTGGAGGCCTCCATAGGATACACACTGTCTGTTTCATTATGCATGAGAAATAGTGATGGTCTGCTTAAATGTGATGGTGCGCTTAAATGAGCTGTAAAATATAAACAAATAAGATGATTTAGTGGGACCTAAGCAAATAATGTTGCAGTAAAAAAAAGTAGGCAGCACTATTTTTCATATAAAGACCAGGGATGTGCACAAAAGGAACAATTTTTATTCTGTGCTCAGAACAAAAGAACTCTACTCCGAATGCTCCACTGGAAGTTTTTGGTGAGCTGAAACATTCTGAGGGTTTTCACACTGGGTTCCCAATGGCAACTCAAAACAAGCCCAGTGCTCCCTTGTTTTTTATCCTAGAGGAAGTGGAGAGGGTAATCCATGCTGAGTGCTACCCACCACACAATCTATAGAAAAATTGGCTAAGAGGTTTTATTAATGTTAAAATATGAAATTCTACAGTATAATTTCTATAGCAAGTTTCCTATGAAAGCAAAAGTTAAGGAAGGTTTTTTGGGTTTTTTTGGGGGGGGGGCAGATGCCTGCACAAATATACAGCTATAGAACTCAGCCAAGCAAAGAAGAAATAGGGAGCAATGGATTCATTTCAACACAAGTCTGAGCAGCCTAAGAACTACAAAAATACACTGGTCTGCTGATTGACTTGAGGCTTCTTTCTAATGCATAGTCTTGCCCAGTGCATATATATTGCATTTGGCTTTGCCTGCAATACACATTTCAACAATAAACAGAGCAAGACATTTTTGGCAGCTCAACAGCAGAACAACTCTGTCTGCAATGCACAAGCAGAGTGCATATTTTTGCATTTGGCAACCTGCCTGTACAGGACGTATTGGGCCAACGATTTTATATTACAACCCATGAATGAAAATTTCCACACAGCAAAGAATATAAAAACCACAGTAAACTTACCTTCCAGGGAGGCAGCAGAATTGCCTTTAATGCCTCAAGAGGTTCAAAAAAGTTCCTTGCTCACAATTATAGGTGTCTGGAATAGGTTGTAGCGGTGGCGGTGGTGGTGGTGGAAAGAGAGCAAATGACAATGCATTGCTGGGCTATTGTGATGCAAACACACCCCTTTGAACTTGCTTCACCACATCACATGCACATATACAGTATAAGGAGTGGAAACCAAGCCATGATGTCAACATGCATGTTTCAGCATCAACATGGCTTCCTGCAGAGGCCCAGGATCACAATCTTTACTCAAGTGCTTGACTCTCTCACTTCAGACTTGGTTTCTCTGTCCCTTCGATTTTTAAAAATGCTTGTGTTTCTTCCAGTTTTAAGATTTCTACCAGCTTTCTGATTTCTGCTTTCTTCGCATATACGATATTGCTTGTGACACACAGGAATCCAATGTCACAGGATGTTCATTTTGTATAAAAATGTAATTTTTATTGCTTTCATTGTTTTAGAAATTGCACCTGGTTTTAAATCTAATTCAGCAATTTAAAAAAATCACATGTACCAAAAAGCAAAACAATCCAAATATTCAAATATCTGTTTGTTTTTATTTTTCAGGTATATTTGAGTTGTAGGTTTATTGCTGTAGGTTTATTGCTGTACAACCCATGATAGGTTGCACTTGTGAGACAATATAGGAACATTTTAAAATATACTAAATATGTAAAGTCCAAGAATTAACTGCAAGAAGATAATCCTACAATTTGGTGTGGCTAATAAAAATTAGCCATACAAGATTAAAAAGTAGTTATGGTTATCTACAGTCAATGTGAATGGATATTAATTTTGAAATGAAACAATCTTTTAAACCTTTGTAAAGCCAATTAACATCAGACAGACTAGGCATTTTACAGAAGTTGAAAAAAATCCAAATAATATCCTATGAAAATATTTACCAAACATTTTTAAAGGGTTGATTTTCTGAGTGTTTAACAAAATGCAGAGAAGAAACTATTAAGAATGGTGCAAATTCATGTCTTTTAGGCTGCGAAAGAGACATTGTTGCTTCTGATTTAAACTGCAATTGATCAGAAGTTTTACAATGTCAAGGACATGGCATGTCTGCCCAAGTACCTGATGGTGATAATGGAAAGAAATACGATGGTCATAATCTCTATTATACAGTACAGTCCTATTCATTTCTTTCATTACAGGCTTAGTGGCTATATGTACTAGAATTGTTCACTTGCTGCTGGAGTCAGTGACCTTCTCAAGTAAACATTTAGACTGGGTTATATTGATATCTTATGCAGCTGGGTAGCTTCATCATGTGGGCTGCAGGGCTAGTAAAAACATGTTCTGCATAAAACCATCATACTCACATTGTGACATGAGTTATGTTCTCAGCAAACACCCATGTGTGATACAGCAATATACAAAGTTTTAGAACCCTATAGAGCCGCATTGGCATGTTGAATGAATGAATGAAGTCAGGCGTGGGTAGGCCTTCGATAGTTCTTCAAGCTCTCTGTCACATGGTGGAGAAGGCCTAAGTAAATGGAGCGGTGTTGCAAATTGGCACACATTTTGTGAGGAAGTTGGTATTTAGTGATAGTTGAACCTACTTATGTTGTGGGGAGTAATGTATGTTCCTTGCAAAATCCTAAGTTCCTTTTTTGTTCCAGCTCAGAGTTGAGTCCAAGCTGATCTTAATAAACACAGTCAATTCACCTCACCTCATTGCTTCCTTATAAATGAAGAACACACATTTGAGCATAGCCAATTTTTTTTTTCTGGGTTTGGTGAAAGTTTGTTTACTTGTTTTTTAAAACTAGCTCAACTCTCTTTCACAGTTTGTATTTCCTGCATCAAAATGATGGGATCCGCTACTGCAGATCCTCAGAGTTGTAGCTGGAGAGGATTTCAACAGCTGCAAAAAACAGCTTGGGAGCACACTCAGTTTTCTGCATTAGGTGAAAGAGCCCTCATCACTCGGTGAAGTCCATGTGCTTCACCAGCAGAATATTGCTGGTGCAGTTCCTGGGAGAGCTGCTGCCTGTCAGAATAAGGAAGATATAAAGATAGTAGAAAAGATAGTGATGTAGACAAATGGGGTATGGCTACTTCTAGTGAACCTTCATGATGTGCTTACGTGTTCTCTAGCTGCTGTAGAAAACACAGTACTGGATAGCGATTCTATTATTTTTGTGAAATAGCTGATCTATGCATTACTCTTTTCCTTTAAGTTAAATGAATGAAAAATAGAATCACTGGAATCTCATGTGTATATCAAGCTCAACATCATAATATATACTTGTATAAAAGCTGTATTAGGTTATTTCATTTTGGCCACTGTGTGGAAGAATTTCTAATTACATTTCTGTTCCTGAAAGGGTGCCTTTCAGTCTGGTGTGTTGCCCTGTTAAGTTTGTCCATTGGACTAAAGTAAGACATTAATACAGATTAGTCCATGAGCAGCAAGTGTTGTTGAGTAGTGTGTGTTCTGAATGAACCATTACACTGGTACAATTTATGATCCCTTGATATCTTCCGAAAGGAGTTAAGGAAGCATTGTTTTAATATACTCAGAGGCTTTGCAGAAAAGTCTGCAATCTACTTCTGAAAGTATCTGGTGTATCTGTATGGGTTGCGAAATATTGTTGACTAGCTCTGCACTAATACAAATAGATTCTTCTTATCACCACTGAAGGTCAAGGACAGGCATTTCATCTTGCTGATAATGACAAATACAAGTGGCCTCTTATGTATTCAGGAGGATAGAGGGCAACTATAAATGTGCAACGAGAGAAGGCCTTCCAGTATATAAGCAGCAATCATTCAATTCTGGTTTCAGTACTGCACAAGGAGCAATTGTAAAAGATGTGAGAACTAGTGGAACAAGGAACACTAGATTCTTGCAGCCCAAAAATCAAACACCTCCTAACTCAAATCATCTTACTGCTTGCAATTTGCATTAATAAAACATTTTGAAAATAGGTAACGCTGAATGATTTATTGGAAGAGATCCCTTGAAAATTTTGATTAATGCAGATTAGAAAACAACAAGTTTGAGAGCTTTCAGTAGTTGCTGATAGTAAAAGGAGATTTTCTTTGAGGTAAGTTTTTGTATGGAAGCAAGGGCATCCATGGGGGAGTCAAAAAGTCAAGATGGCATGCAATCAAAGCCCAGTTCCATTTCTACATGGGCGCAATACACTTTAAAAAAGGGAGGGGCTTGATTGGCATGTTTATACCTGCCATCTTGACTTTTTGGGCCATTCTCATGGACATCTCTGGCAGTGGCAGTTACTTTGTTTCTGGGTGAAATCAGAACTAGAGTACTGATCGTTACCTTTAAAGTCCTACATGGTTTAGCCCAGGCTATTTGAGAGAACCTGTCCTTCTAAACGAACCTTCAGGCTATTTGACAGAACACCTCATTCTATATCAACCTCCAGGCTGTTGAATACCCCTTTCTATAAACCTGCAAGTTTACTGAGATCATCTGAGGACGTTTGCCAGTAGTTGCTATGAGTTCATCTGGCTGAAACATGGAATCAAGCTTTGTTTCTTACCATCCACCTCTGTGGAATGCCCCCTGAAAAATTGATCAGCCAGCCATCCTTATTAGCATTTTTAAAGGGTCTTAAAACATATGTTTTTGCACCGGCACAAGCATTAATGTGCCCAGTGTTGGTGTTAATTATAATTTCTACTTATTTTGTTTGTTTTAGTTGCTCTTTTAACTGCTTTTAATATTTTCACTTTAAATTTGAGCTCTAAGAGATGTAGGTAGTCATCTGAAATATCAAGTCCAATAAACAAACAAACAACAGATAGTAGAGGATTTTTCTACTACAGCCAGTAGCACTTCACATAGTAATGGGAGATAACTATTAAATCTTTTCATGTATGAATCAGGTATTATAGTTCATTAGAACTCAGAGAAATTAGATGGCTGCAGATAGGTTTCTTTTTGCACATGAAACAAGAGCCTTACTTTAACTGTTTCCTATGCAAAGGAAGCAATATCACTGAAATGCATTCAAGTTCATTGTTCATATCACATACTCAGTGTCTATGTTTAATTTTGTGTGGACTTTTTTTTTTTTTACAAGTAAACACGAGTCCCTAAATGGTATGGTAGGACAGTACCATTTCTAAGCATCCCATTTCTGTTCTTAAATTCAGAAACCAGCTTTTGAAAACACAGCTGCAATAATGTCTTTCATGGTCTTCCCAGGTCCATCCTGGCTGCTGAATTTTGTACCAGCTGAAGGTGCCAGACCACACACAAACACAGTGTCATGTACAGTGCATTACTGTAGCCAATCCAGAAGGTTATCAGAACATGCACCATAGTTTTAAATTTATTATCTTGCAGAAAGGAACACAGATGATGTATCAGCCAAAACTGGAAAAAGGCATTGGCCTTTTCTTCTGTCTGAGGAACCAGAGAGACATTTGGCTCTATAAGACTCGCAACTGCATACTTGTTCCTTCTGTACTTATGCGGTCCCATTCAGAATAGACACGTTTATCACCTTTTTGGAATTATGGCTCTTCACAGTAAGCACCTCTGTTCTTTCTAGATTCCATTTCAATTTGTTACCCCTTATCCAGAGATGAGGGCAGAAAGGAATTCAGGGAGACACCTCATTTTCTGAAATGTCACAGAAAATAGATATGGGTGTCATCAGTGTACTGATAGAACTCAGCTCCAAACCATCTGATGTTTTCCCCAAGCAGTTTCATGTAAATATTGCAAAACATTGGTGATAAAAAGTGACCTTAAGGGACACCATATAATACCTCCTGTTTTGAGGAGCAACTCTCATTAAGTGACACCAAATGAAATCTACTCAAGAGATAGGAATAGAATTGTGGCAAAGCCTATTCCCAAATCTCTCAGGTGATCTGGAAAGATATCATGATCAATGGTATCAATAGCTGCTGAAAGATCAAGAAGAAGCAATAGAGTATGATGGAATGTGAGGGTGACCTTGGAAGACCGGGGGGGGGGGGGCGAGAATGCTGCCTAGGGAATGATCAGATAAAAGAGAAAGGAGTCTGCAACAGAGTAATGGCCAGAGAAAGAAACTTAGGAGGGACCCGCACTAACTACTAAGGCAGTAAATAGGAAGGGCAGGAAATTTGCACTTTCAGACTTGCAAGATTCTGTTAATGTAGCCTTACAATAAAGTAGAATTCGTTCATCTTGTCGTGTTTCCTGTCTGGTTTACCTGGGAGGGCTGACATAGAGGCAAACTCCTTTTATTAATCTTCACACAAAGATCATCCATCAAGCTCACCAAGGCAATCTCAACCACATTGTCTACCCTGAAGCCAGTTTGAAATGGGTCAAGGTTATCTGCCGCCTCCAGAAGTGCTTGTAGTCAAGAAGCCACCAATCTCTCAGTCTCCTTATCCAAACATGATAGGTTAGAAACTAGTCCATAATTGCCAGTCTCTGAGGAATCTATTGAAGGATTCCTGCTAGAGATTACAGGCTAGATTGGTCAAGGATCCAGAGGACAAGTGGTGGGATGTACCACTCCAAGCAGCCAGTCAAATCCCTCAGGTATCACAGTTGGTCCAGTTTAATGATACAAAAGGAACCCCTAGTGACTTTACATCAATAGTCAGCAAAGGGGACATTCAGAGTGACACAAATATGAGAGATTTTATCTGCAAACCATTCACTAAAAGCATTACAATAAATATCTGAAGGTTCAATAATAGAATTCTGGAAGGAGAAGGCAGGGGTACTAGTTACTAATTGTAACCATTGCTCTAGCAAGCTATCTTCTCCAGGTATCAACCAGGTCATTGACAGAATTACTGGCAGAAGCAGCCTTAAACCCTTTCAAGGTCTCTTGGCATCCAGCTGGATCTAATAAAATTTTCCAGTACCTTTACAGAGGTGAAATGTAACCACCTATCTAACCTTAACCAGATAGTGAGCCAGTTTTCCTATTGTGATACTTCATTCTGGTCATTTTTCCTCCACTGTTATGTCTTGCATGGCTCATCCTCTAACCCAGGGTTCCTCAACCTTGGCAACTTTAAGATGGGTGGACTTCAACTCCCAGAATTCCCCAGCCAGAAGGCTGGCTGAGGAATTCTGGGAGTTGGTCCACCCATCTTAAAGTTGCCAAGGTTGAGGAACCCTGCTCTAACCCACCATAGTTGGGTACTGAAATTAAAAGATTGATGATTTCTCAACTGTAGGCAAACAAGCAATGAAGCAACATCCCTCCAGCCACTCCTTCTTTGGTGATAAGAGATCAAGAGTCAGCAACCTTTTAAAGTGGAAACCATCATACAGTTTTGTACTGTATCATGGGCAACATTAAAAAAAGGTTCATGAAATCTAAGATAATCTCAGAAATCTCACAAGATTCTGATCAGTGAGGACAAAATTTGCTGCCCTTCAGCTCACCGGTCTCAAGGCAATTGAGAATATTCATGTGTCACTATTTACGGATGTTTGGATTTTTGTAATTTAAAGTGCGCATACCACTCGACTATTTATAATTAAGGACAGCTCTGAGAAGATTCTTCTCTCCTTGTTTCCAAATATGTAAAATGAAATTTATGGCTATGATGCTCTTTCAGTATCAACAATTCAACAGAAAACCATTCTGAATGAAAAAAAGCATACCTATAAACCCTCCTTTGAAACAGTAATTATACTGGTGGTTGGCTTCTGTATTTGGAGTTTTAATTTTGTAAACTTCTCCTCAACAATTCACCACAGATTGTAGCAAAGACATCCCAGATCTATTACTCATTTCATGTATTTGATTATGAAATAAAAGAACACACATATGCATAAGCATACACACAGAGAGCTTAATAACAATAATAGAGTGATTCTGAAAATACTTTTAAAATCAGTAAGCCATCTCAAGGTACGAGATAATACAATACAATACAATACAATATATAATATAAATAATATAATATAAAATAATACATCAGACCTGTCAACCAAATTAATAAAATAACACAAGATGTTCCTTCAGTTTGCTGTTCTTTTGCTACTTCCATATATGAATGAAATGTTAACTATTTTTGTCACCAATAACGAATAAAGTGAGGAGTTGGGATAGTAGGTCTCAGGGGATGGGGAAGGTCATTCAGTTTTCCTCTCTTTATGCCTACACAGAGTGTCAGTCCTGGATTAAAAAAGAAACCCACCTCAGCATCTGTCCATTCCAGAGTTATTGTGCCCAGATAATCTTACTGACCTTTTGTGGTTGTATTAGATCTGTTATTGTTCAGTGACCTTTGTGGCAAACGTTGCACTTGGGAGTCTGATTTCATGCCTGCTGCCATTAGGGGACAGTTTTCCATTAACTTCCATCCCTTTTGGATTGCATCCCATAATAAGAAGATTAAGAGTAATTAAAGGAAAGTCATATGCAGAGAACAGTTGCAGCCCGAAACAGCAACCCCTCTTATTGGGAAATCTTAGAATAGTGATACCAGAGAGACAAGATATTAAGTGTGCCTTTACTTACTCTCACCAAAGAATTAAACTCTTTATATAAAAGTAGACTGATGTCCTATTTAGGAGGCCTAGATCTTGAAGATAAGAATTGTGGAAGTGAATAGATACAAAACTCTTTATATAAAGAGTTTGGGTAGTTACAGACCTTTTTTCCAAACAAGCACATTTTGTGGCATGCCAGTCCCTTCCATCAGCCCCCAAACTGGCTAAGTTATTTATACAACACGTCTACCGAGCTCATGGTGTCCCAGAACGAATAATTTCGGATCGTGGGGTCCAGTTTACTGCCAAGTTCTGGAGGGCGTTCCTAAAACTACTGGGAGCATCGCAAGGCTTGAGTTCGGGGTACCACCCCCAGACGGCGGGATCATGTGAACGTCTGAACTCAGTGTTAGAACAATATTTGAGATGGTTCATTAACTACCAACAAGACAATTGGGATGAACTGTTACCGTTTGCTGAAGTAGCTTATAATAATGCAGTGCACCAAAGCACTGGCCTCACCCCTTTTAAAATAGCTACAGGACAGGACTTTGTACCCATCCCAGAACTACCTAAACAATCCACTCAAGTCACTTCAGTTGATGAATGGGTCCAACAAATGACACAAGTGTGGCCTCAGATTGCTGCGTTGTTGAAGGAGGCCAGACCAATGTACAAGAAATTTGCAGATGCTAAGAGAACCCCAGAAAAAGACTGGAAAGTAGGAGATAAGGTTCTTTTATCTACCAAGCATCTTAAATCATTACAACCTTCCAGAAAGCTCACTCCAAGATTCATACCTGTTTCTGTGCATTGGCTATCCATGGGGTGGGGTGGGGAGAGGACCGCAGATACCTTTTCCCACTTCTCTATTTGCTTCTGTTGAGATTAGAAAATTCTGACCTCTGGAACCCCCAAGTTTTGTGAAAAGTGTGAGAGAGAAAGGACATGATGAAAGACTGAAGATTCGTAAAGAAGAATGTGACTTTGATCTCATGATCGTGCCCACAATCTTGACTTTTTTTTATTGCCCCCATGGACACCTCTAACAGGTGCTTTTAGCCAGGAGTAGAAAAAATGGAAAGTTGGAAATAATATTTCCTCTTTAGTCTAATTCTTCTACTACAATTGAGATGCAACCCCCCCCCCCCAAACAATGAAAGCAGAGAAAATTAATATCAAGAGGCAAACAGTGATAATGTTAACTTGTATGCATCTAATTGCCACCAATAATAAAATATTCATAGGACAGCATTAATGAATATCTGATATCTATGCACAATATTATTTGGCAATGCTTTCCTTCAACATAATTCTGCCTGGAAATGCAAATATGTTGTAATATAAAAATACCATTGGACATATAAAGAAATTCCCTGCCAAGTTTAAATAATGTAATGACTTGATATTCCTAAGGAAATGAAGCCTTCTGATAGTCCTACATTTTAAATTCCTTTTCAGTCACAATTTTCATTAAGTAGATTAATTTCTAGAGTTTTGGAATCCGGAAATATAATATTCACACAATGAAAAAAACAACTATTTCACTTGGAGACAATTCTTACATTCCTACTTCTCAGGATTCCTACGCAGGATGCTCTGGTCTCATCTACATTCATTTTCACAATTACCCTCTAAAAGAAGCCACTACAGTTCAAGTGTTACCTGAAACCAACGTTTCCATAAGAGAATCGAAATGATGACCTCTAAACCAAAAATGTTCTGATTGTGGTAAACAATATGCAAAATACTGTATGATGAGTTAGGAGTTAATATCTGGAGCAGAGTGGAGGGATGACAGCATGAAAATACAAAACTTCTTGACTTTGTTAAGATGGCCTTCAAGGTTACTGCCATTACAAGTTCTGGTCTTCAACTGGTTTATATCCCCAAAAAGATTTCGGTCATAAGTAGATCATGTCTGTCCTCCAATGCAGTATTTCTGGTACTCTGTTATTACAGGTAGGGTGGACCATGAGATATGAGACCACAAAGCAAAGAGAAATATTAGCATCTCCAAAAGATAGCCAGTAGCAATACTTATACATTTTTTAAACCTTTTAATTCTGAACACAGGGAGAAAATATTCCAAATAGTTACCAAATCCAGCCACAAATAATGCTCTTCAGGTCTCAAGACTAGCAGATGACATATTAATGAGCTAATTCAGAAATGTCTGTCCTGCAGCTGAACACAAGGCAGCTAATGAAAGAGTAAAGAGCTTCATATCAGACTGTTTAATAAATAAAAATGAAACAGGCTTGTAATCACTTTTTAAAAATTGTAATTGTTTTTAATAACTGCCTTTAATAGCACTTCATTTGTTTTATGTTTTAGCGTAAAATGCTGAGAAACCTAGATAGCTGACAGAACAATCCATTAGACAGATAGACAGATGATAGATAGATAGAGATATATAATTTAATAAATAATATATACTGCCAAAAAGAGGCCAAAATGGGATCTTAGCTGGATGGAATTTAATTCTCACTAAGCATGTTTGGGGCCAGATTCTGTGAAACTGCAGTGGGAATTATATACTATACTAAATACCGTATGGAAGCACAATTCTAATTTCAGTTCCAGATTGTGGTTGTGGAAGATGAATGTCACAACAGTGCTGGCACTCCGAAATGTCCCATCAAACACCAAGCACCCCCTCAAACTGTAATTCCAGTATCTGTGTCTTCACCAGTATGCCTGTCGGAGGGTTGGTTCTGTTTCATTTTCCTTTCCTCATCCTTTTTAATGAACACGCTTTCATGTTGTCTGCGTTTTTCTTACTGCATCTTAATATTTTATTGTGATCTGCTTTAAGATACGTTTGTATGTTAAGCAGTATAGAAATAGACTGATAAATCAATACATATTAATAGCTGCCTGGCAGCTCTCCTTTTGTAAATTCAGAAGGAGGTTTTGATGAAAACCTGAGAGACATTGAGAGATTTCTTGTGTTCTCATTACAGGCATGAAATGCAGAGGCCTAAGCCGGGGAAGTGAAATACTGTAAGCTAAGGTGGCAGCCATCATTGTGTGGTTGAAGCCTTGACGTGCTTAAAAAAGGGGCATTGCTTCAATCGCATGGTTGTGGCCCCCATATTGATTTTTTTTTTTACACACCCTCTCTGTGAATGTCTCTGTCAAGTGGCTTAAAGGACCCTTTGTACTTTTCAAAACTTTCCTCCCCAATTGCACCTTTTTAAACATTTTTGCATTTTGGAGGGGTATTTTAAAACCTCCCCCAATCTCCACCAAACTATGTTCCCATGCACAGACAGGTCAAAAACGCAAAGTGCAGCTCCCAGGCCCCAAACGATTTTCTGACTGTTGTGCTAAGACATGGGTTGTTTAATCAGTTAATTGTATAAACCACAGCTCCTTGAGTTCATGGAAAGTCCCTAACAGATAAACTGCACCGTGGCTTAAGTTGTTGTATGAACCTAGCCAAAAACATGGATTGTATTTTAAAGGCCTTACTGCTTCTGCCCATAAACTCTTGGTTAAGATCTTTCAGGGCCAGTCCTACCATTAAAGAGAATAAGATGGTTGTGAAGGTTGCACAAGCAACAGGAAGGTGGAGGTAGATGGCAGAGCTGTATATGTGGAAATGGGAAGCATTTGTCCTTTTGTTTTGTTTAGCAAAAATGTTTTGGGTTAACCGTGTCACTTCTCAAAGTACATTTCTGACAAATGCTTACAGATAATAAACATCCGAACAATCAGATCTGTGTTTTGATCATAGACCAGCATAAGGCAACATGAAAGAAGTAAGTAATGAGGGTTATAGCCATTCCAATAATTAAAAGCACACCTATGAGCTATAAAATATGAAAAGCACATAAAAGCTAGCCTTACTAGCACAATGTAGTAACATTATAATATTAAGGTCTACAGGATAATACATATTAAAACATCTTGATTTAATCATTTCCTTTGCCTTACTATGTTTATTTATAATTCAATTTATAACACAGTTTGCATGTAGAAGTGTAAATCCACTCCTATAAATGGCACAATAGAAATGAACACTGAAAAGTAGGCTTTGACTTTCATATCCCCCTCCAACCAGGCCCTCATTCCATGTCTGTCATATATGATGATCTACAATTGACTTTCATAAAGATAATTTGACAAAACGAGATAGGCTCTGAATGGATTTCAAAGTTTTCTATTTCTGGACCATTCTTAGTTTCAGTGTGTTTTCAGGTCATCTGGTTCATTTCTCACTACCTTGCTGTGTCTCCCCCCCCCCCCCCCTTCTAGATTGCATCTTACCCATCTGTCATCATCTTCATTTTACCCTTCAATTTTCCTCTAAGTTCTTTGCTGAATTCAGCCTTGTTATCTATTGTATCCTAAATTACACTGGCCCTTTCCATTTCTATCTTCTGCACCTAGTAAATAATACTCTTTGTGAAGGCTGCTATTATTTTAAAAATGTAACGGAAGATTTCAGAATTGTAGCGCAACAGCTTCTTGTTTTCGTTTCGTGATTCCTTGCTTTTCTTTTAATATATATAATACATTTGACACAGCTGGATCAAAAATATACACAGAATTTTGGAACAGAATGGGCTGAATATCTTAAAACTCACAATACCATGTGTTGTTAAGCTGTTTATGAAATTCACAAAGTTTGTGTGTGCGTATTAGACTAACAGCGTTGTATAACACTGGTTTATTGACTTTCTTTCTCTGCTAAAATAGATGGGATGAGAAGACCCACATGATATGGAAAGGAACTTTCGTAGTGAAGAAGAAAGGCATGTGTGACCCTGGAAGAGATCAGATAGATTCAGGCAACATTCCATGGCAACTTTACAATGGGAAGATGGAATAAAAAAATAATTCATACTAGAAAGTAGTATTTCCTTTATTTTTATATACTTGTACAGATTGCAGAACCAATATTGAAATAATCCATTTCATGTCTGACTTGGACTGCAGAGAATCACAGATAAGCACGGGTTGATCTCTGTACCAGCATCTTTGAAGGGTTTGGTTCTGCATTACAGCTACAATATAGGATGGACTGAAGAGATTAGTTCATTAAGGGATGCAAAGTTTTTGGGGAGCAAAGGCTGCACTGGATCTGTGAGTGACAAGCAGAGGCTCAAACTCTCAAGAATTGTACATTTTCGTCACATTCAAAATGACCTTGGTGACAACTTTTAGAGCTCTTGGAAGACAGCTCCTAGGACTTTCAGGGCCAATGTACATCCTTGGGGATTCATACTAAATATCCCTATAAATGCTAGAAATCCACCAGTCATGGGCATTTGCAAGGGAAAGAACATTTCGTCTCCTACTTCCCCAATGTGCCATAATGCCCAGATTCTCAGTTTTCATCTGAAAACAACCACCACCACCAACCAACCAAACTAATCTTTTGCCTTTGTAGAAGGTGAAAAGAAAGGCAAAATGTGCACTCAGCTTTCAGAACCTTTTGTTTTGTACAAAAGGCTTGCATTATTGCATTCAGTTTCAGAGGTGTCCACAGGGGATGTCAAAAAAGTCAAGATGGTGGCCACAATTGTATAATTGAACCCCCACCTCTTTCTACATGCTCCACAACACATATAAAAGGGGGTGGGACTTCTATTGTCCAGTCAGTTGCCATCTTGACTTTTTTTTTTACACTCCCTCCCCACTCAGTGTAAAAGAAACTCTGAACAATAATTGACAATGAATCCTATTCTTTTTTTAAAAAAATCTGTTCTGGGGGAAACATTGCTGCCTCATTAAAAAAAAAATTAGAAATGCATGTTTTTGGTGAAAACAAGTTTCAGCTGGAATACAAAGAATGGGAGTTTAGACACGGATTTTTGAGTTCTACTTTTTTTTCTTTTTAACTACTGAACATCTGTAAAAATTTTCCTGACAATAAATGCAGGTGAAGATAGCATGGTTATATGAATGCTACAAGAGACAGGATATCAGAGAGACTGTGAGCTCTGTTAGTAGCTTAGTACTGTACTATTATTCCCATGGAAAAGGAGGAGGAGGACAAGGACGTATAACAACCTTGCAGAGTAGAACGGTACTGTTACTCAGTCTCCTGAAGTGCGGGGATTTTTTAAAAGGGAAATATAATTGGAGGAGGTTTCAGATTTATTAGAACAGCAGTTCAGTTTGTTAGGGACTAACACTTGCAATGTTAGGCAAGGGCGCACGTCTGCTTTTCTTCTTCTACCTTATCTTGTCTCTTAGAGCGGTTCTTGTTGCTGATGCAATGGGGCTGCTCAGAAATTAGTGTTTTCTTGTTTATTATAAAGAAGTTGAACTTTACTGTATTGTGAAGATGTTCAAACCTCTTGTATGTTATAGGGGGCAGGGAGGTGGGCAAGCTGAACCCTACCCTTGCGTAGTTAAAGGTGCCAGGAGAAGCACTGAATTATTTATTAGATTTATATCCGGCCTTTCCTTCCCGAGTGACACTCATACATGTTTTATATTCCTTGAGCTATCTTTTAACAGTTCAGAAGCATCCTGATTGAATCTGAATTCAGCAAGAATTTGCTTTTCTTTATCAAGTCTATATGACATAGTTGGGGGATGAAACTCTTCCTTGAATTTTTTCCATGAGGATTAGCCTGTTCTCCTATGGCTGGGAAGGACTCTGGTCAAGAATCCAGGATAGCTACTGTGGACTGAGTAACCACACTGATTTACATAGCTTTGCTAGAAGGTAGCTTCCTATTCTAGAATTTCCTGATAAATAAATGTCAGGAATGTTAAATGAATCTTCATGGCGATGTTTCGGAAAATATCAAAACACTGTTGTACGATGTTTAGGCCATGGATTATGGCATTAACCAAGAAAGCACACATACAAGAAAATGGGCCATGTGTTGTAGTGGCACACATTCAGGTGCAAATTACAATCTTATTTTACATTGCCACGTTGCTTTCCCCTGGAAAAATTCCTGGAGATACTCACATATCCAGCCTATGCTTGATCCATTCCCCCCCAAGAGGCTTCCTTATTTCCTATGGTAATTCTTCTGTATTGTTGGGATATTTTTTGGTCCAGGTACCTTTTTTGTATTTGGAGCCCACTAATTTAGCCTATGTCCTTCAGAGCAACAGGCTGACAAAACTTCAAAGATTCCTTATGTGTTCCTGTCATTGAGCACTGCCCTACTCCAAATGGTTTTCTCACCTTCTTCTGGAAAATTGTTATTTAGGTTTAAATTTTCACAGAAGGATGGGTTGAAAAGGAAAACTCTAGTCATTCTGCCAGAATTATCAGCTGAGGGTGCTAATTTCCCAGTGATCAAAGAGAGAAGGTGAACATCTCTAGAGAATTTAGAAATCAGTAGGGCTCAAACTGGCTATGACTAACATCTCATTCATTTCAATGAGATGTAAGCATTACTAAGACTTCTGTGCAATGAATATTTGGGCATGTCTGATAGTGTTTGATGATGTCATTGCATTCCTAAGTTCTGAAATACCAAATCCTATTTAAATGCTTTCTCTGAATTTCATTTGTGATCATAAAAACTTACCAACTTTCAGATAATTAGATCTATTAATGATTCTGTTTCACAAGTCATTTTAACTTGAGAAAGCATCCTTTTAAGAAGATCCTGCATGACTAATGATGTACTTGAGAACTGGACCAACTCACTATGCAAATCTCAAAAGTTTTCCTCCTTGTTCCATGAACACCAGCATAAAATATTAATTGTAACTTTCAGTTCAGCTGCAAAAAATCCTGTAACTGATTCATGCTCAGTTTTTACTTACCATTTGAATTTATATTCCCTACTTTAGTAGAATGAGTGTAGTGGATTTATTCTTTACGATACCCAAGTTAATTTGTATGACAAACCTTGGGAAAAGTAAATTCTACAGTGAAATTTTCATGAAGAAGTTTCTAATTTTTTAATATAAATTTTCAAGCATCCTGTTCATGTGTATGTCAGTACAATGTATGTATTTCTTAGTATGTTGGCTTTCAGGGTAGTTTTCTAGATTAGAAATTAACATTAAATGTATAACCTAATCTACACTTTCTCTACCTTATTAAAATGTGTTCTGTGAATGTCTTGATTGACTGAACCCATCATGGCAGTGGAGGTCAATATCTATAGGCCCATCTGGTAATGACCAGGGTATATGGCTGGGTATATAACCCTATGACTTGGAATGTAAAAGAAGTAAATGATAAAGAGTATGAAATGAAATGAAATGAAATGAAATGAAATGAAATGAAATGAAATGAAATGAAGAAAGAAATTGTGAAATTAAGAGAAAGGGGAAAGATGTAAAATATTTTAATGAAGGTGGTCAGATCTTGTGGAATGGAGTTGAATACATGCTGGGAAATAAAAGTATATATTTAATTATGAATGAAAAGGCAAAAATATATGGCATGGAATATGAATTGGTGCCATCTAAGTTGTAGAAGTTAGTAGAAATTTATAGATTGGTGATAATTATGTGATATACAGTGCCCCAGTAAATGGTGTTAATGGAAGAATCAGGTACAGCCTTGGGTAAAAATTGTGCAGCATTCTGAATTAAAGTGAATCAGGAATAACAACTATTCTGTTAGGTGACATGAATGGATGCATGGGAAGGAGATGAGAGAGTACGTAAAAATTTATTGGGCCATTTGGAAACCAAGAATGAATGAGAATGGTGACTGTCTAGTGAGTACCAGCTTAGAAAATATTTGGGTTTTTCAACTACATGGTATAAGCACAAGTTATTCATGGGTACACAAAGCAAAGGAATGAATATAAATCTAAAAGGATGACTGATTTGTTTATGATGAAAGATGGAAATAATTAGTGAAGGATACAAGGGTGATGAGAGGTTCTGAATGTGGGACAGACCATATTTTTGGTCAAGATTGGATTTGGAAAAGATGGATATGGACAAAATGGAAAAAATAAATAAAGAAACCAGAGAATAAGTAGAACAACTGCATGAAGAAAAGTACTGCGTGAAAAAAAGTATTAGAAGTAAGATTAATCTCCTATTAAAAGAAATGGAAAGTGGATGTAAGGAAAAATGGACGTGGAAGGTTCTTGGAACAGAGTGAAAAAAATTATGCTGCTGAGTGCTACAGAAGTGACATGAAAGGTGAAGTTGTGGATGAGAAAAAAAATTGTATGTAAAATAATGCTTACTGCCAAAAAAAAAAAAAAGAGGGTGAGGGAGGGAGAAATTGTATTATGGATACAGAGAAAAAAAAATTGCAAATAAAGAAATGGTTACAAGAAAAAGAGGTGGAGAAAATGCAAAACACTTTTGATGGAAATTTTTAAAAAGGGATTTGGGTGACAAGGTCAAACAAGAGGTCTCCAGTGGAGTGGATGGAATTAAAAATAAAAGCAATGAAATGATTGGGATAAAACTGAAATGGGGAGTGAAATATAATGGAAGTAAAGCTTTGATGAGAATAATGGAATGCTTAGCAAATGTCAGATACATGAATATACACGTGTGCAGTTGATGCCCTGGTGTTGGCTGAAAAGCCAAATGAACTGCAATGAATGTTGCATAAAACTGATGACACAAAAAAGAATCTGGATTTGAAAATGAAATTGCCAATGTATCAAAGACCAAGGTAGTTTTGTCTGACAGGGCAAATGGTGTGAACAATTGCAAGCTATAAATCATTGGTGGAAAAATAGAGCAAGTAGATGAATCTCTGTCCTTTGGCCAAGGGTTGATTGAAGACGGGAGAATGGGTGGAGAAATGCTGGATAGACATGCAAATATTTGTGGAAAGATAGCAGGTAGTGTGTGGTCTGTTGCAAGGAATTTATGCCAGTTGAAAGTAGAGGAGATGGCTATGTATAAGAGCGTGTTTCTGCCCACTTTGTTATATGGAAGTAAGAGTTGGGTATGTCAGGAAAAATGAATTTAATGCATTGGGAATGGGATACTTAAGAAGCGTATGTGTGATAAACAAGAAGAAATTGATGCTGAATGAATGTAGATTTAATACCAAACTGAGTGACCATGGCAAAAGAGGTGTGTTGAAATAGTTACCTTGTGTAGAAAGAATGAAGCTTGAATTGCATGACAGATTTATGAAGGAAAAGGGAATGGGGCAGGAAGAAGGGAAGACCAAGAAAGTTGTAATTTTGGGGGAATTGGTGAGTCCCTCAACAAGAGAAAGTGAGAAGTGTGAAGAACAAGCAGCGTATAAACATGGGGGAAGCAAGGCTGGTTTGCGTGAATAGAAAGTTATGGAAAGATACAGTGAATGGTCTTGGTGTAACCTAGTTCCCTTTTCTTTGTCTTACCTCATGTCTTTAATTTCTTTGGCTTACTATTTCTTACTCCTTTTCTGCACTCTGCATAATATTGCTTTCCCCAAAAGGGAGTCATGCATGTATGCATGTACGTATAATTTTTCAAGATGACAAAGCCATTGCAATCTGGAGGGAAATGATTCCTTTTGCAAATCAGCTACAAAATATGAAAATAAGCACAAATAATAGCAGCATTGTGTCATTAACTGTGCAATTACACATCACACAAGGGCCATTTTACAGGAAACAAACCATCTCCCTTATTCTTCCCTACTTTTGAAGTAAGTGAGCAGAGGCTGTCTTTCAATTATGTCATTTTGAAAGAGATACATTTGCATCTTTCTGCACTTCGAATACCACCTGTTTGTGCTACATCATCATTAATACTCCATGGTGGCCTTTGTGTGTGTATGTATGCTATTAAAGTTTAATTGACAGGTTTTTAACTATTTCATATCCAGAGTCTTCACAGCTGTCACACATAGACAATGATAATTCAGAGGCTGGAAAAGGAAGTCATTTACAGTATATTCCCAGATGCTTGTTTTATTTTTCCTTTTTTTTAGTGAGGTACTCCATGTTCTCCAATGTAAAGCCTTCAGAATAAATATCCCAGAGGTGGCCTGTTGATGACCTGCCGTACATCAACTATTTGCCCTCAGTAAGCCAACATTGACTGACTGTGATTCCTCAGAGTTTGAGGTCTTTCTTATCTCCAGGAATTTACTCACTCACTTGGCATACCATATATGGGGTGGCAAAAATCTAGACAATCATTGTATGGCAGTAACAAGTTAGTTTTCAGGGTCTCTGCTTTCTACATCTCTAGTGGTTCTGCACTTTTTTGCAGTCCATATGCCAACTCATTCACTTTCTTTATTTTGTTTTTAATCTGCCCAATAACAGAGTTCTCTGGGGGGATTCTGAATATGTTTTAGAGTAAAAACAACAATATACAGAGAGAGACAGAAGAAATACTTAAATAAATAAACAGAGGAGGAACTAAACCAATGAAAATATTCTGGGATGGGCAGATGTTGTCATTTGATGGTGTTAAAGGTATCATCGCAGGATGTAAGCTGTTCCAAGTAAAGCTGCCTTTTGCAATTGACTGATGGTGATTTTGTCAGTGCTGATGGTCTTCAAGTGGTGCTCTAGATATTTTGGGATTGCACCCAAGGCACCTGTTACTATTAGTACTATCTTTGCTTGCTTTTGCCATAGCCATTCTACTTCTATTTGCAGGTCTTTGTATTTTGTGATTCTCTCCAGTTCTTTCTCTTCTCTTCTGCTGTCTCCAGATATTGCAATGTCCGCTATCCAGACTTTTTGGTCTTTCTTATCAAGAATTGTTAAGTCTGAGGTGTTGTGTGGCAGGTGCTTGTCTGTTTGAATTCTGAAGTCCCAGAGCACTTTAGCTTCTTCCTTTTCTATTCCTTTGTCTGTTTTGTGGTCCCACCAGTTCTTGCTTGCAGGCAAATGGTATTTCTTACAGATGTACCAATGCACCATTGCTGCTATTTTGTCATGCTGTTGTTTGTAGTCAGTCTGTGCGATCTTCTTGCAGCAGCTAACCAGGCGGTCCACTATTTCTTCAGCTTCTTTGCAGAGATGGCATTTGCTGTCTGTTGCTGTCTTCTCAGTTCTGGCATTTGTTCTTAAGTCTTGGTCTTGTGCAGCCAGATTACCCCTTCTGTCTCTTTCTTCAGCATTCCTGCTCTTACCCATTTCCAGGTCTTGTTTATTATCTGCTTTGCCTGCTAGGTTTTTTTTTAATGTACTGGCCATGTAATACTTTGCTTTGCCATGTCTCTTTTTTGTTATTGTTGGAGCTTTTAAAATAGTTATTATTATGGTTGGTCGCACAGTCAGCCAGATGTTTAGACTGGATTTGGCATTTTTATCCACCTATCAAGTCCTTCCCAAGGACCTGGGATGATATCATCATCATCATCATCATCATCATCATCATCATCATCATCATCTATTTATTTATTTATTTATTTATTTCAAAGCATTTTTAATGAGATTGTCTGCCTTGTCTGTCCTTGGGAGGCTCCCACAGAAACTGTGGTTAGAGGTGGTTGCTTTACCTTTGATGCTTTAGCTGAAATCTGCAGATGGGCTGCTGGGGTCCCCTCTCCTATAATAGCTCTGCAGCGGTTCAGCAAAGAGCTACAAAGCCTTTGGTGTTAAGTACAGCTCCATTTACAAGGAATGTTCAAAGCTGAGAGCTTTAAAGAAAGCAGTAGCCTGCTAAATAAACAGAGGTAGTCCTCGTTTAGCAACCACAATAGGGACTGGTAACTTGGTTGTTAAGCAAAGTGGTCACTAAGTGAAACCACAACTGTACTTATAATCTTACTTCAACTTTCCTTTCCTTTACAGACCTGTGAAAGTTGTAAAAGTGAGGATTGTTTGCAAAGTTACTTTTTCATCACCACTGTAACTGTGAACTGTTACTAAAAGAGGCAGTCACTAAACGCAAACTACCTGTAGACTAAAGATAAGGTGTCTTCCTACAGACATAGAAAATACAGAAACTTTACCTGATTTTCTGGACAAATTGCCAGGTTATTTCAGTTCCCTCTGTGCCACAGAGAAAGGGGCAGCCCCGTTATGGGAAGAAATGGGCCTCTGTATAAATGGGTGGAGTGGAGTGGAGTGAAAGAATGAATGTAGTTCACGTGAACAGTATGTCTGTATCTAAATTATGTATATCCTTACTGTATATCAGAGAACAGTGATCCATACAGCAACATCCCCCCTGCACCGCTCCACCCCCGCCAAGGCCCTGGGAAATAATCTGGCAGACAAATATCTCTGGTATAAGGAACACAATTGCCCAGTAACTGATTAAAGTAAAATATGAATGATGGAACTGACAAAGCTATTTTTTATTGAGTTTATTTTATGTTATTTTTTGTTAAATCAGTTGTAACAAACAGCAACCTTTTGCGGCATTTTCTTGTTTTGTTTTTTAAATTCTGCTTGTGCAAAATGATATTGGTTTTAAAAGCAGTCAACATTTACTCCACTGGTTTCAAGATGCACGGCATTATGAAGGATCCTGCTAATGAGCCTCCATGCTCTGTGAGAATGCAGAACTCCCACTTGCCTCTCTGCAAAGTAATGGAATTAATATCCTTTCCCAAGAATGAGCAGGTCTTCTGACAAACCAAAGCACAAAGAGATGTCTTCTGCATTGCTTCACTGATTAGACAACAGTATCCGATCTTCATTCAGGAGCTAATATGAATTTCGGTGATGATGCAATTAGGTAATTTTAGATATACTGATCTTATGGTCTGCCTGCTTTAGACATAATGTGCATTACTTCACTCATACCAAAATGTGGTGAACCAGATCTGCATCTGGAGGGATCCTTCCTGCTCATTCATTGAGTAGAGTCCTAGACTTCTGCCTCAAGGTACTGATGGCACCACTGAGTCTGGGTACAGGAAATCTTGACCTGGCTTCCAAAATTATTGCATTATTTGCCTTACATTGTTCCAGCCAAAATATTGTCTCTCCATCTCATGGGTTAAATGTGAAGGTCAGGGAGATAACCCTGTAAAACATTGTATCACATATTACTTGGTGAGCACATCAAGTAGTAGTCATCAAGTTTAGTGACACTAAAACTGTTTATCAGCCTTGTCAGAAGGCCACCTATATGCTAATGTCACCACATAGCTAGAGTCATATATGATGTGTAATTTTCTAGAATTTCTGTAAACAGTTCCTAGCGCAGAGCTGAATGCTGCCTAAACATGGCAATGGGCAATATGTGTGATTATTGTGATAAAGATGATAAATAATAGGCCAGACATGTGAAAGGTTTGGTGGTTTCCAGGAAATCAATCATTTTGTGCAAACTCACTGGAAAGATATTAAATCAGCTAGAGCTTTATATGGGCTGCTCGATGCAAATTTGATTGAGCTGGTTGGAGCCCCATTTATTGTTTAGCTACCAGCCCCCCCCCCCCTACTTGACAGCACCTTGAGTTGCAATTTAGTATGTGTAAAATAAAGTCCCCGGTCTGCATGTCCTGTCAGTTTACCTTAATAAAACAATAAAGAATGCTGATCTCAGGAGAGGAAGAAGACTGTTTGCTGACAGCCATTTTTCACTGTGAACTGCCATTTGGCAGAAAAGGAGACTAACTTGTATTCCTTGCTTCCTAGGGGTTGTATCAACTATGGTCTGATGATATATGTGACTAGTGAAGTCAGTCTCCAAACGCCTGTCCTGATGCAGCTAAGAGAAAGGTCTCTCAGTGTGTTATTCAGAATCTTTAAAACGTTCTTAGGGGGAGAACAAGAAGCAAAATAACCTAAAACAGTCCTTTGAGAATTGAGTGTGCTCAGTAAGACTGGAATTGTAAATGTAAGGATTGTGAAATGACAGCTTAGAGAAAGTGTGCACCATATGGCTTCTGGAATTCTTTCCAGCCCCTTAACAATAATAGCTCTACTCCATGTGGCCAGGAAGAAGGGGGACTTAGAAGGAAGATGCTGACAATATTCCCAGCAGCTGTCCAACTGCCCCTCCCATATGGATGCATTCAGGGATTTTTTTTTTTCTCAGCAGCCTGACCTGGTCCATTTTTGAACCTCAATCTTTTTTTTCCCCCTCACATTCTCCTCCTGCACCAAATTTGGTCCCATGCTGTTCAGTTTCCAGAGAGTTGTGTTAATGGACAGAGAAAGTTTTCATGATGAACAGAGTTCATCAACTCCTTTAAGTAACTTTTTTCCGAAATTCTGCTGAGTTGGAAAGAATAAAGAGTCAGAGACAGACTGTCCTTTCATAGAACATGGCTGGTTGGCTGGGTATTAAACACATTTGGAGCATTTCGTTGTAGGCTCTACTTTTTAAATTTAATTCCAGTGCTTGGCTGTTATATACTTTTTTGCAGAAAGAGCAGTGATTATCATTCAAGCTGTGTTTTTTGGTTTCATGGTTTCCCCCTCTAACTCAGAAACCTCTGTGCAGGGCAGTCAAACATCTTTTCATGTACTGATCTCACTTTGGAATTTGAAGGAGATGTATGAACTTGCTCAGCTTCAGTAAAGTTTGTGCTCTCCCAACCCTAGACTATCTTATCTATCTTTGCCCCAAATACCACCAGACCTAACCAAGATAGGTAAGGGATATCACAGAATGCTCTTTTTTCTTTGCTGAATTCTGAGTGGCAAGTCTATGGGGCAAGGAAATGGTAAAGTAAAGTGGTTACTGGTACAGACAGTCACAATAATGGTCTGCCGCTGTCTGTTCACCCAAATTTCTGGGATGACCTGTTCAATTGTTTACAAGGCTAAGGACCTTGTCATTGTACCTTGAGGTGTAAGGAACAGAGAAGAGAATTCAAACTTGGTAGCCCTAGAGAAAACTTCTAAAGAAGCAAACATTATTTCTCCTGAAAGATTTTTTTTTTTTGCTTCCTAAACTGTCTGATTTCCTGTTACGCTGTCTCTATATATCAACTTGAGGTGATTTGATTGCCTCAATTCCCAGTGCAGGTCTCCTGGTTAATTCCTTTACTGTTGTCTGCTAGATGATATGTCCCTGTCACAGTCAAGACACTTTAGATATTTGTTGCTTTCATTGCAATGGTATCTCTCCAATTGATATTTCTTTGCCAATTATTTCACTAAGTCCACTTAGCCCTTCTGATATTTGTTGGGACCCAGTCTTCATATAGCGAGCTGTTCCTTAACCTATCACTATGTTTCTGTCTCTGATTCAGTTAATATTTGAGTATATTTTTGAATACTTTATATAATTTTGTCATAAGCTGAAATTTACAGAATTAAAATGCTTTAACTAAAAAAGCATGATCTTTGGGGTACTCTACTTGAAATATATAGATTCAGCTATGGTTATCCAACTGCAGAGTGGACACTATTATAATCAGACACAATGAAAGCAGAAATGAATAAATTAAGTCAGTTTTCCACAAATCTGCTGAACATTTTGAGACTTCAGAATTATAGCCCTAGCACATCTGAAAAGCATCAGAATAAGGAAGGCTGAAGTAAGGGACTTCATATGAGAAGACCAGAAAGATCAATGTGGCTATTCTAAGAGTCTGATCATACCTCACTTTTGGGTCTCTAGTCCTGTCACACTTCTAGTTCTTGTCAATATTAACCAACGGACTAAGGAATTTGTATGATACTATTTTAGCTAAACCATTGGTAGCAGTATGGAATAAGTCAGGAGCTGGGAACTAAAAATGAAATTAAGATTAGATGGAAAATCAGAACCCTGGCCAAATAAAAGCAAGGTCATGCTTGTTGCCATAAAACTGCATTGCTATATAAACAGGCTTTTGAATAATTTTCTTTATCTGGCACTTTAAGGATCATCCTTGAAACTATATTCCAGTCATGCTTTGTATTTTTTATTTATGCAGTATGTTTATATCACACTTTTCCCCCACTAGAAAACTCTAGTCATCACACCCAGGATTCTCTAAGAGACTTTCATCAACCAACTGACCTATCCCAGAATGGATGAAGTTTAGCTGTCCTGGGATCCAATGGCATCTGCAGGATCTTACCGCTTTTGTCAGAATGATGAAAGCAACTTTGTGGTGTTGCACCACAAGCTCTGGCCTTTTGGAATATGCATGTGACATCACAACGTACAGTATGTAGAAAATAAGTGGGATTTGTGTCACAACACTGTGACCCTGCTTTCATTAGTCTATTTCCCCTGCACCTCACCCACTGATGAAATTCCCCAAGTGTTTTCTGTCAGCTCTTGAGACCAAGCACTGCTTGGTTTTAGTGCATTGACTGTTTCTTGAGCCTTCAGACTAACTCCTAAGATGGTTGCTCTTCATAAGAACATAGGAATCTACCTTATTCCAAGTCAATCCAATGGCTTAGTAGTTTCAACTTCATCATCTGGAAGCAGGCCTCTAAGTCTTACTCAAAGAAGGAATGTTGTATTTCCACTTCCCCATGAAATCACAAAATTCACATGGTTGTTTTAAAAATTTCCTGCCCTCGATTTATCTGCAGCTGCCTCTATTTAATGTTTATACTAAACACTGGCACATTTTGGCCAATCTCATTGATCATAGTGACATGACATAACATAATGCCGCAAAACAGTCCAGCAAAATTTAGCTCACAAATGTCAAGAGGGAGTGTTGAGGGGAGACAAAATGACGGGGAAATGAACATTTGATTTAGTACGGGGCAAAATTCAACCAAATATATATGGCTTTGACAGCCTTGATTTCTTGTAATTCCGGTTTCTACAATCTACCATGTTCCTATGGACATATCACTAACTATCCAATAGCTCCTAATAGTAGGAGCTATTGCTCTATTTAGGGTAACTTGATGGGAGCTGTTAGAAGTCTACTGATTCTCACCATTGTTTAAAAGTATAATTGTAATTGATCCACGTACAGTGATCTTAGTTTAGATGTACTTAAACATAGCTTTATTGCTCTGGAAAAAAACTGACCCAAGTCTGTTTAGCTGTGCATGCAAAAGGTAACATGACCAGTCTCCAGAGGTTTCTGTTCTGGAAGATGAACAGGAAAGAAGCAATTATACGTGGTAGGAGGAAAAAAGTCCCTAAAAAAGCTGCTATTTATTTGGAGAATAGTCTGGGAGATTGCAGCTGCCTCTGAAAGTAGCTTGTGACTGTCTTGATGAAGGTAAGATTATTTTTCATCTTGAGGCTGTGCCAACATCTGGTTTTGTGTAGTGCTTTCTGAACTGCAGGCAATATCCACAAAAGCCAGCAATGGTTTGCCACTGTTTCTGTACAATGTGCAAAAGAAAATGTAATCTTTCCTCTGTTTACTTCCTATCTTTATGAATATCCATGTTTCAGTAAGGCCATTCATAACTGGAACGAAGGTTAAGATGTCAAAATTAATTTCAGAGCTTTGGAGAAATGACTGTGAGCAGAAAAAGAGAGACCTGGCACCAGATTCTGGATGAAGGTGAAATAAGGGAGGAATGTTTCTGATGTCCATAGAAAGAGTCCACATATTACACAGAAACCTGATCTCAGCAGGGAGCTGCAGTCAGTCCTGAATCTCAAAAATAATTCCTATCCAGTTCAGTAAGGTGTATGGCTAGGTAATGTGAATGGAGGATCTCAAAGCAAGTTTATCTGTATTGCATTTTACTTTAGAGTTTTTGGATGTGCATTTCCAGGAAATCCCAGAGCTTTAGACTAGAGTAGTCAATGAAAAAAATATCATGAAAGATAGCAAAGATAAGCCACTTCCATATTGCTATAAGTGATCTGCAAAAATCTAGATTCCTGTTAGATGGCATCAATAATTTAGGGATTTCTCTTTGCTGCCATCTGGTGGTTGATTTTGTAGCCCAAATTGTTCAGTCGTTAAGTCGTGTCCGATGTCTAATAATGTTACCAGGAAAATATCATGAAAAGGTCCATGTGATTACCAGGAGATGGGTTTGACTGAAGAGTACTTCAAAGACATTGTGTGTGAGGAGGTCATGTGATGGAATTTCCGGATTTAGAGATGAAATCTCTGTGTATATTGGTTTTGGAGGCTTTGACATAAGAATCAGCCTCTCTGGTTCCCATCGGGTTTCAAGGCTGCTTGTTTCCAGGAGGCCATGGAAAGAAGGTGCCACAGAGGCAGACTGGAAGAATATCCTGGATCTTGAACCCTTCTGGATCTTCACAGTGCCTACAAATGGTGGATGAAGGTTGACTAACTCTGCCTTGATTATACTGTGAAACCCACCCCCTTGTTCAAAGAAACAGAGCAGAAAATCCTGTATTCCTCTCTCCCACCCTGTTGGTCTATTCGCAGCAGAGTACTTGACTATGTCATTATAGCAAGAATAAAATTTGAATCCAGAGATAGGAGCCCATTTGCCTCTTAGCAAAAATTGCATTCCACTCCCTCATTTTGCTATTTCTCTAATCAAAGGTAATTAGGAGACTTTAAGGCTGGGGTGATCTAGAAATGAGGTTAAACAAATAAAGATGATAATTTACACTATCCCCACTCTCAAAGATTTGGTAAAAATGCAAATTAACTTAAAAATACGGTGAGGTACTTCCTCCCAAGTTGGAAACCACTGATTTGTAATTCATTTATTTGAAGGTTGCACTTAGGAGAAGGGGATGGCTGTAATTCTGGCTTTTCACCTAACACTGTTACTGCCCATAAACAACTCAAGGAGAGCCATCTGGGCAGATGTCCTTTGTCATCATTTGCTCCCTAGTACTGAATGTTCGACATTTCCAGATAGGACAAAAAGCTGTAATTGAATGACACACTGAACATAAACCAGTAAACCACATGACTGGCTATGAAAACCCAATGTGTATGGTCAGTGTAGTATGGTTAGTTAGTTCAGTGAATTATGTAAATCCAGAAAACCAGGTTAATTGAGTCAAGTTAACTATGAATCATATTAATTAAGTCTAGTTAAGAAGCATATGGTTGAGCTGGTCTGGGTTTGGAAGCTAAGCAGATTTGGGCCTGGTTAATACTTGGGTGCGAGACTTTTAGAGAATACCAGGGCTAGACTGGGAAAATGTGTCTCTAAATTAGTCATGGAGAAAAGCACTTAGAAAAGAGGGATGGCCCTAATTCTAGCTTTTCACCTAACACTGTTACTGCCCATAAACAAGTTAAGAAAAGCCACCTGGGCAGGTGTTCCTTGGCAAACCACTTCTTTATTGTTGCAGGACACGGAACAAGCCTCTAGAGACAAATATGTGGAGAAAGTAGCTCTATTCCCAAAGCCATTTCTTGCTCCAGCTGGATATGAAACCCGTGTAAGTGGAAGAAGACCAGAGTCATATGGTCCCAATTTCAGAAATAGCTTGTTGAATGTATGTTCCAAAAAGTGGCTCGCAGAATTGGTTGCAGTTTGAAGCAGCTGAGCTCTCTTAAAATAAGCTGGAGTAACAACATGCTTGATAGCATCAACACCCATAGTACAACTCCCAGCAATTCCTGCCATTTTGAGCAACAGTGAGGGATGCTAAGAGTTATTGTTCAGCAACAGCTAGATGTTCACAGGTGCCACACCTCTGCTTACTTACTGTATAAGCATAGATAAGCATAGCCTTTTTTTTGCATAGCTAAAGTGAAGCTGGTTATTCTTTGCCAAGTTTCTGAGTGTAGTTTTTTTCAGGGGGCAGTATCTGCTGCTTAGGATTTGTGATTCCTGAATGCTTTCTGCATTGGTGGTGTCAGAAGGAAAGAAAGTTTGCCTTTAACTGTACCCGAATATTGCACAAAAGTACAAACAGTACTTGTTTTATCAGTAGCCTCTTCTCTTGTGTATTGACTAATTTAGAGACACAACTTTGCTGGCAGTAGGAGGAAAGAGAGTGAAGTCAGCAGCTTGGCTTGGAAGTGCAGAGATCCCCATGTAGCTTGCCTCAAATGTCCTCATTAACTTTTCAAAGCCTCCAGATTTGGTGGAATTACTGCAGCCAAGTATAAATTATGCATGTGAAACCAATGATTTCTTGCCTACATAACACTGAAAGATGCAAAGTTCTGCATATTGTGGGGTTGCCCAATTTCTGCTTAGTAGTAGTAATCTATTATAGAAGAGTTGTTTTCCTACCAGGTTTTAACTTTTGGAAACTTAGTGGCTGTCTTGTGGCATGGACCCACTAATCTAGTCAGTGCTGGGCAAGAGAGGGACAGGTTTATCCCAGAACTATATTAGGGCAATTATGAGTCAAACTATCCCTCCCATAATGAGATATATTGTGCAAACACAAAACCCCAATCAACTATGGGCAGTGGCCAAGCCTCACCATTCTGTCCTCTCAGGCCATGAGATAGAAGGGCAGAGCAGCTGAAAATTATGAAGCTTGCTGCCAAGACAGAACAGACCTTCCAAACACAGGTTACAATGCCTAAGCCACATTCACTGTTGCCTAACTGACTGATGGAGACGGGGGTGTTGGCACATGGGAATTTCCTCATACTATTCTAGAAGAAGCAGGACAGGACTTTCCCAAAGGGTGGTCTTTGATCAATTAATTTACTTGCACGGGTGGAATCCAAAAGTAAAGTGATATGATTAACTATCATTAAATATGATTAGACAGAGTTAAGGGTGTTGCACCCACACAGTTTTTAATTTCTCTTGCTTTTCATTTGTTTGTTTTACTGCTAACCCAACCTTCACCCATCTAGTGTAGTATATGTGTGTCTGAACTGTAATTCACAGGATCTGCAGCCAACCTAAATGCTCTGGGCAGTTTGGTGTAGCATTTATCTTGTGTACTCCTTTTCTGTACAGAGAGGTTAGTGGTTCTGAGAGGCAGATCTTTGAAATATCATGTCTCAGACAGTCTTTCCACTCTGGCAAGATGGACAAAGAATCTTTTCTTGTTTTGAATTTTAAGGGCCACAGGGACCCGAGCAGGATGAACTATTTGTCCAATATAGGAGATCAATTCTGAGGGTGCTGTTTCAGCTAATATATGAGCATCAGATTGGGCTGCCTAAGGCAAAACTCCTCTGCTTCTTTATTCTTCTTCTCCCAGGGCAGAATTATAGAACTAAGTATTCTGTAGCGTGCAGTGGATTTTGGAATGTATATAACCCTCCTCATCTCCCCAGGGAAATTATTCCACAGTCCATTACAGCTTACCGCTGGGACATTTTTTTTAATATATATTCACCTGATCCTTTCCCTTTCCCTTTAAATCTACTACCTCTAGTTATAAGTTTCAGAGTCAGAGCTTTTATTTAACAAAAGCTGGCAGGTTGAATTTTAATTTTTTTTTAGAAGAGAGAAACGTTTAGGCTGTGAAGTACTCATTTGTCATAATTTCTCTTTGTTTTGAAACAAGCACCTTTATTTCACAAATAATCTGCTAAACAAAGCAACAGCTCTTGGGTTGGCCATGTGAGTGTGTGTGTGTGCGTGTCTATAGGGCCAGCCAATGATGCCAACCACCCACTTTAAATCAAACACATGCAATTAAAGTCAAAAGGGAAAAATTCCAGCAGAATTTCTTTACTTTGAAGTCAGTAAAAATAAAACCACTACTACTATTTCTACTGATAACATCAAATTAATATCTGTTTGTTGTTGTTTTTTCTCACGGAGGGACATGCAAAACATTTTCAATAGTTCTGATTTTTGGGGAGTTCTATATTTGGAACCATCTTGTTCGGTAGTTGCTGTTCCAAGCAGAGCTGAATGTTCCAGGCTGTTGCAGCCAACATGACTGGAAGGTTGTCTTCTCATTGCATTATTGCTTGTATTTTCAAAGGATCTTCCAGGCCTGTAGAGACAGGAGTCAATAGTCAGGTCCCTACTGCTATTAGCTTGGGTAGGTGGGGTGTGGAGCAAAGCAGCCATCAGAGCAGTGATGTCCACCATGTGAGCGTCTGCCAAACATGTCGGTCTGATGAAAGCGTGTTTTGCTGTCAGGAGGCAATTCCTACCCCTTAGAGACTTGCATCACGATGTTGCCTGCTTGCCCAGAGGAGGCAGGGCATGTGATGCAGCAGCGCTTTCACCATTTTGTAATGAAAACAGCTGACGCCTGCAGATAGCCATGTGCCAGGACTGGGTTGAGGGCTTGGTGGTGGGAAGCCACAGTCCTTTAAGCAGCATTTGGCTCAAGGATGAGCTACTTTTGATCTGATTGTTAATGGTGAGAGACCAAAGGGGAAGGACCACACTTAATGGGTGGGTTCAGCAGCTGGATGCATCACTCACTGGACAGCTGCTTCTGTTGCTGCTGGAGCTGGGGAGTATATCACTGGCTACTTTCTCTGAATCTACCTGCCTAGCACAACACAGTCCAGCCCATTTAAGCTAGAAACTAAGTCCTATGAAGAGAGATGAAAGGAATTAGAAATGTTAAACCCTGAGAAGAGCCCTGAAGGAATGTCATATGGAAAAAGGTCAAGACTGTTTTCCACTGTTCCAGAGTACAGCACATGAAATAATGGTTTTAAGTTACAGGAGGCCAGATTCTGACTGAATTGATTGATTGGTTGATGTGGTCATAAGTGTGGTGTGCTGCCAAGCACCCAAATTTTGATCACGTGACTGTGGTGGCACTAAAACAGCTGTAACTTTGGGCATCAGTCATCCCTTCATTCAGCACTGTTGCAACTTCAAATGGTTGCTGAACAAATGGCTGTAAGTTGAGGACTACAACCTGCAAGATTCTGTTAATATAGCTTTACAATAAAATAGAATTAGCTTATCTGGTTGTGTTTCCTGTCTGGTCTACCTGGTAAGGCTGACATCAATCTTGCAAGTCTGAAAGTACAAATCTCCCACCGTCTCCTTTATAGCCCGAGAAACTAGGAAGTGTCCCTCCTGAGCCTCTTGCTCTTCCCACTATCCAGCTATGGGCTATGCCCTCTCTTATCTGGCCATTCCATAGGCAGCATCTCTTCACCCCATCTTCCAAGGTCTTTCCCACATACCATTACATTATTCAATCTCATTTAGGTCTCTTGAACAGGACTGATCAGGGGGAAGAACAAAGCAGGTCACTTCTGCATTTAACTGTCCTTTCTGCTTAAGCAAATGAAGGAAATCATCCATGCCAGATCTCTCTCTGTATATACTGGCAAGTGAAAGGAATTGTGGATCTAAAGTGTGGCCTTTACATGAGACTGATTCCTGATAATATATAATCTATTCTCATTAGGTCAGTCACCCATTAAAAGAAAATTGTAATAGCTAACTATCTAAATCCATTTGATACAGAAATATTAAAAGTGTATTTTATATAACTTCCATAATAGGACAGGAAAAAAATAACAATAACCTTGCAGCAACAAATAGAATTTATATGACCTTTTGGTAAGGGAACATTTGTAGGCCTATTTAAAAGTTTAGCTCCTGGAAATACTGACAATGCTTGACAACTCAGCTGTCACTCCAACTGTTGGGAGGCTTCACTCCCAAGCTAAAATGCAAAATTGATCTTTCAGTCAAACTCTTGTACAGTTGAAGGCTTACTCAGAAGTAAGACTTGCTGGGCTAAATGGGGTTTACACCAAAGAAAGCATGCTTAGGACTGCAGCTTTATCAACAGCTGAAGTAAAGTGCTGTTTACTTAGTTTTTCTCATAACTACCCCTTTGTTTCTCAGATTAATCCCTTCCCTTCCTTTTTTTGTCTTCCCACACTGTCACTATTGAAGTCCCATTCAAAGTAATGATAAACTATTATTTGCCATGACTAATAAGCCACCTACAGCTCTTGGGCTAGTATGCTCTTTTCTTTTCCTTTCATCCTGGAATGTAGACAAATGGAAGAAACTCACAGCTTTTACTTCTGTTTGTTATAAACCCAATTGGGGGGGGGGGGACAACAAATCCTTATGGCTTGTTGAATGAAGCTAGCTTCATAACATCAGATGATGAGAATGAAGTGGTTTCAAGGAAACCAGAATTAAAATGAACCGTAGATAGGTTCCTAATCAGGGACAGAATAAACTGGTGTGAAGGATCTAGGCTCCATCACCATTTCTAGAACAACTTTAATCAAGGATATGTTTAAGAATGTGCAGGCCTAAATCCATATGTAACCATATCCCAGGTTGATTTTACTTTAGCCATGATAAATAAGTACTGGAGGAATCATCTGGAAGATGCCAGATCAAGTCATTTAAGGTATCAGTTGGTCAGCTTCAGTTTCTCTCCTTAGAAGATACTCTCCCTTCCCTATTGCCTGAAATTATCTGTTTTATTTATTTATTTATTTATTTATTTATTTATTTGTCAGATTGCTACGCCGCCCATTCACTGTACAAATGACTCTAGGCAGCTCACAAATAAAAACCATAAAAACAGTAAAAATCTGACAAAAATATACAAACTTAAAAGACAGAGAGAGCATCATCAAGCCACCAGCCACTCTCAGTGCTGCGAATCCTCAAAGGATCCCCACGCTAGTTGGCAGAGCCAGGTTGTAATGCCCTTCTGGAAGGCCAGAAGGGTGAAGGCCAATCTCACCTCAGGGGGCAAGTTATTCTACAGGGCAGGGATGACAGCAGAAAAGGCTCTCCTCCTAGACCCCACCAGTCGAAATTGTTTAGCTGACGGGGTCTGTAACATGCCTTTCCTGTCTTCAAGTACTTGCAAAATGTAAAGTTGCTGTGGAATTCCAGAGAGTCCTTCTATAATTTTCCACCTTTAGGCGGCTAAATTTTAATTAGCAAAGTCTGATTCCTGTATGCTGGATCATTTAATAAATGTGGAGATTTAGAAACTGGAATAATTTTGTCTGGCCTGGGGAATAGCTTTACTCAGGTGTCAGGCTGCTGACTACACCTGGAGAGAAAAGTAACACTTTCAAAAAGGGACACATTAAAAATCCTTCGCTGCGTCCATCCCTTAGCCTTGGACAATTGTTGAATGATTGCTGCGTGTGGAGGCAAACGATCTGCCTCTGAAATATGACAAATGAGGTCCGACAGCCTGTCCTGTAGGGCTGGAGGTACAGATGGCCCAGTTGGTCACACTTTGTTTAGGAAAAATCTATTCTACACTGCCAGTTTTAATAGCTGCGTCTGCCCCACAGCAAGAATTAAAAGCACATTTGCAAACCATTCTTAACTCTTTAGCATTTCTGTAAGTCCAGAATATAAATATTTAAAATAATATCCAAGCAAAGAACTGTCATTTCCTCTGGAAATGTCAATCGTGAAGTTATACTCTGGGGTGGGAAAATAAAATCACCATGCAAAAGAAAGGAGATAGTAATAATATTGCTTCGCACAGTTAGAAAACACATGTTCCAAGAAAGAAAAGTATAAAGTGTCTCAGGAATCAGCAGCAACAATATCCCTAAATGAAATAAGCCACATTAGAGCAGCCTTAGGAGATCTTCTTTCCCGTCATCTGAAATGTCAAACTCTGGTCTGAACCATTGCATCAATGCCTTTAATACTTTCAAATGGATGACCACTTAAAGTGAAATTGTGCAAAAGGGGTTCCATGTGGTGAACTGATTCCCAACATACTGCAAATGTTTAAAAAGGAAGGAACAGTTGTGTTGACATGGTTAAAATCACACAGAGAATCATTTCACGCAGAGAGCTTCATAACTGACACAAGGCATTGCCCCCACGTGACTGGATCTAAACAGTTAACCATGGAGCAGGTTGCTCATAATAATTTAGCTGTAGGGCTGATTCCCATTATCATTCCAAGGGGTTAAATTGTGAGCAGAGAGAATGTGGTTTGACTTCCAAGCACTATGAGACTTCTAGAGTGAGATGCCATCTGGAATCTTTTAAAGAGGCTCCTTTAAGCTCTACTTTCTGCTGCCTCTGTCAAGAACCTGAAGTAGAGAGAGAAAACGTGATTTGGAGTTGGCGCCTCCAACCTTTAAAATTCACCCAACCATTTGAAGAAAGGTTCCCCACTTTCATGGAAGGGTAATTTTACTCATACCTTGGTAATGCTTGCATATTTTCCTACAAAATAGTCCCTAATTGTTTTTGTTGCAAACAGTTCTACAGCTCTGTAAATCGTGAGACATTCTTACTTCCAAAAATAAAGCAAGGCTGAAGGAAAGCAATTTAACCAATGCCACTAGCAAAGCAATCTGAGCTCTTTTTAGAGTGCTTCAAAATCAGAATGCTCCAGCAAACCTTGAAATTTTGCGTTCTTTTCCTTTTCTTTTTTAAACTCTTCCATTGCATTCAGAGGGAAGTAATAAATTTACTCCTGCTGTAAAATTGGTTCAAATTGTATGGCTGTTGAGGGGTGGGGGAGATGTGATTGTGTAGAGCTAGGATGGCCTCGTATCAGAAACTGGTTACTCGGCTCACCTGGTCTGGTTCATGCCATGCTAACTTTTGAGACTCAGATGATGACACCTTTGAAGATGAGCTCTTAGAAGGTACTGGCCTCAGAATACAATAGGGAAGCAAGAGAGGGAATCTAGGAAAATGTGGGCTTTTCTTAGTTACTTCTGAGACTTTTTGGTCCATGGAGTCCTTGGGGTTCTCTGAGTTTGGTTGTTTTCTTGCAAACGTTTCATTACCCGGCTAGGTAACATCTTCAGTGCTAGAACGGAATGGGGTTTGTTGTCTGTCTATATACAGTGGCATGCCCTGCCAATGTTGGTGGGGGTGGGGGTTTTGTTGTTTTTTTTTCCCCTCTGGTGGTTCCTTGATTAGGGTATTGTTTACTGCTTGATTGTTTGTCTGGTGTTAATTTTGGTGTTAATCCCTGCTTATCTGGGTGTTGATTGTTCTGGACTTTTTATTGTCTCTTTTAAATGGTGTGTAAATGTTGTTTATGTCTATGTGCCTGTTGATGGCTGGCTTATAAGCTTCCAGGAATTCCCTCCCATTTTTGGATTTTGCTTGGTCTCAGATGCTGACAGTTTCCCAGTTGAAACTATGGTTAAGTCTGTCCACGTGTTGTGAGATCATTCTAGCACTGAAGATGTTACCTAGCCGGGTAACAAAACGTTTGCAAGAAAACAACCAAGCTCAGAGAACCCCAAGGACTCCACAGTTCAACTCTGAGCTATGCATATTCTCTTCTATTGGTACTATTTTGTCCTTCTTCCTCTAGATTGTGCAACTCTTTGTAATAATACCAGACTATTTTGTGCTGTTTTTCTGTGAGTTTTTTGTGAAAATGTTTTTTTTTTAAATATCTGTAGTGCTCTACTTTATATCCATAGCACATCTAATAATGCAAATCCTATTGATTCTAATGTGAATCATATTTCTAAAACTCTTTATCTCTGGAAAGTGACCCCAATGCAGTTACTTACTGAGAATATTTATCCTGCTTTTAAATCCGAAGGAGCCATGTGCAAGAAAAGAGCAAAATGCTTGATGATCCGTGTGGCTATTGATTTAGCAGGTGGGAAAAAAACTTTTGAAATGTGCACATCTATTTTACAATGATTTCTTTCATATTAGAGTTATAGAAAGAAAAATACACTAAGGTTGGATTTTAAAAGTATTTCTTCAGGTTAACATGAATGCATTAGAATGCAAAGGAAAAAAATACAAAAGTAATATTGTGCACATATTAGCTACATACACATATAGCTAATTAATAGATTAATAGCTTAGATTAAAAAAATAGATATTTATGTTGCTTTCCTATGCAAGTCTGCTCAGAAGGAAGTTTCACTTATTCTGGGTGTTTATATGATTGTGGTCTTAGAGTTGGGCGGCTATAACAAATTTAAATAATAATTCTGGAATATTGATATGCTTTTTTCAATGTATCCATTTGAAGGCTGATGTGGGTCTTCTGGGCTGTGTGGCCGTGTTCTGGAAGCTCCGGCCACACAGCCCAGAAGACCCACATCAGCCATCGTATTCCGGCTGTGAAAGCCTTCGACAATACATATCCATTTGAAGTTTTCTTCTATTGCCATACATGGCTCCTTTCATTAGGCCAAAGCATCCAGAAATAGATGAACCTTGTTGTGATATATTTGGTAATGTTGTTTTGATGTTTATGTTAATGTATAACTTGGATGGTTCTATCTTGCATGTAAAAGCAAGATTGATCTTAATGACCAAGGTGACTATTGGTGCTCTAGATATATAAATGTTCTCATGATATTGGCTTTCATTACGGGATGTGTGTGTGAGTGAATATATGATGGCTTACTAATCTGAAACAGGTCCATATTACAGAATACTGCCTGGTTTTGAGTTGAGCTCAGCCAGCCCCATTTAGCTTGAATGAACAAGTTCACTCAGATGTAAAAGTAGCCTGAACTGGTACCATAACTCCAGTTCCCTAAAGAATAACTAGATAGACATATGATTCAAAGGAATGGGACAAGCAACCAGATGTGACGTTTTGTTGCGCCAGTGAATAGATCAATGAGAAAAGTTAAGTGAGGAATAAATAACTTGGTTTCTCTTCCTGCTTAGGGAAACACTGCTCACATAGGCTAGATATTTTTCATATCAAATCTCACAACTCATATATATAGGTATGTGTGTGTATCTCAGAACAGTAAATGTACTGAGAAGAAATGAAACCTCTTAAAAGCAAAAATATAAACTTGCCACAAGCACTGCACATCAGAACCGCACAACTCATTCTTTTTTACTTTTGTTTCTCTTTCTTTAGGTGCTTTCAGAAGAGAAGCTTTTATTCAGTTTTGTTCTCAGGTTAGCCAAGTTATCTTTTTAAGGACATCACTGATTTGCACATACAACTATATGGAACTTTTTCATAATTAAAAATAAGTAAATACAATTTATAAGGTTGAATTGCAACCTTTAATTGTTCTGAATTATTATGGATTTTAGTGGCCTGGCTTGGCTGCTGTGGTGCAGGCATGAGTCAGCAGAAGGGGAAAGAAAAGGGGGAGAAGCTATGCCCTTTGAGTGCAGCTGTGCTGTCACAAGGACCGATGAGCTGATCTGTCTGCTAGCCAGGACTGTTGTGGGGCAGATGGACGCAGCATTCCCTATGGTCATGCCCTATATACAGTAGGATGAAAGCCCTGGGGGGAAACCCACTACCTTGGTTGCTGGGGAACATGTGGTTGGTCTGACCTGTGAAGAAGAGAGAGAGGACAGAAACAGAGATATACATTGCCACTTTCGGCAAGTGCTTCACACTGTTGGAAAGACTGTGCTAGAAATTTTGACTGGAGAGAAACATCATCGTAAGCATGCAGGAGAGTTTGCTTGTGCATTTCCTGGCCCTGGGAGGGAGAAGAAGGTGAAGAAGTCAACAAGAGGCTTCCCTTGGCAGAAGGGAAACCCCAGATAGAAGAATGAACACACCCAAGACCCAGGGCAGACGGGGAAGGAGGGAGATGGCTGGCTGGCTGCAAACGGATGCTTGGAGTCTCTGGGGAAGCCCCAGGCTGGGAAAGGCTGGGCAGAAGATCCATAGGGGGGTGCATCACACAATATCTACGCAGAAAGTTGGCTGACAAGATCCAAGAAGGAAAGACTCGTTGAGCACATTCCACAATAATACAGCCAATTCCCTTCCTATCTCTCTCTGTTAGGGAGAAACTGGTGGGGGAGGGAGTAGGAGGAGAAGGGAGGGGAGTTGGTAGCTTAGCAACAGAGCAGGCGGTTATTAGCTAATAGTCCTGAGAAAGAGGCTGGCAAAAGTGACATTTTGTAAATAGAAGTTCTTACTTGCTGTAAATCGTTGTATATAGTAAAAGAGCCGTCTCTGTCAATGTGTTGCAATTGTCCTCCTTAACAGTAAATGCACACCCAGCTTCCAAAAACCCATGGTCATACTTTGATACTGAAAGCTTAATGGTTTAGCAAAATACAGTATTGATTTAATATGCCATATAATTTTAGGTGTGCATGCTGACATAACTGAAGGGCTATCAGACATTCTACCTTTATTCTGTTTTGATGGTTTTATATCCAGGTCATAAAGTCACTGTACTATCATTAGTTTGGCTATAGAATGTTCGAGAAGCAATTCCAATCTTTGCTCATAAGGTCATAAGACCATTATTAAATCCAAAGACTGATAATAAATTACTATAAATATTTTTCTAAACCACCAAGCAGGGGGTTGATCTGGTAGGTCTTTGCCTCCCCATTGCAGTGGCACAGTTGAAATTGCAGTTTCACTCTTGAAATTAAGATGAAACATCAATGCTTATCGTGTAAGATTAGGAACAAGAAGATTTGGAAATTCCTCATTAGCCATGATGCTTACTGGGGAACTATGAATATAAAGAGCTGACAAATAGTCATAGATACCACCTGAATTTCCTGGAGTTTTTATAGTGTGTGAATTGGCCAAGTACTAGCTGAACAGACACTAAATACTGTAACATTTATAGCTATCATTCTACCATGCTTCTAGATCACAGAGGACTTCCTAGTTCTTAGAGGAACTCCAGGAGAATAAGTGGCAAAAGGGAAGCCTAGAGTCCTTCTGAAGAAAAATAAAGAGTGAATCTGATAGAAAATGGGTAACAGCTGTTTGTAAGGATTACCTCATGAGCAGCAAAACATTATCATTTTTCCATTCATATTCTGTCTGGCAATAGCAGTCTGGTTGCCCTGTTTACAGTGACCTGGTCTTTCCTGGGGAAGGAGAGGCCAGAGGAACATCTGCAGTGGTGGTGTGAATACTTCTAGGCATCTGATGGATAAAGTTGCTTAGATCCATTTTGAGTTGGACTCTGGCTGTGCAAGTCCTTTGGAGATGACTGAGGAATGGTTTAGCATAGTTATTTGGGAAGTGTTTGAGTTTGTTGGTCCTGAAGGAATGGACAGAGTTCTTAGGGCTGTGAGTACAACCATCTGAATATTAGATTAATATCCCTCCTGGTTGGTTAAGGCCTCCCAGGAGAAGACATGTAGTTAGACCCAGACTGTGATGAATGCATCCTTGGGGGAGTGGAGGGTGAGGTTCTCCAGCTTATAAAGAGGTGGTTGTTTGTCCTTTCCCCAATAAGCCATCCCTGGATTTGATAGTATTAGACAATTTTCATCGAATCTCCAACCCTACCTTTTTAGGGAAAGTTGCTGAGAAGTTGGTTGGTTTACAACTCCAGAGGAAACAGTTTATCTGGATCTTTTTCAGTCAGGTATTAGACTGGGATACAGTATCAAGAAGGCAATGACTGCATGTGTAGATTACCTTTGGCAGGACGGGGTTGGGGATGGTGCATCCATCCTACCTCTTCTTGATATCTCACAGTATCCTTCTGGACTGGTTTTGAGAGTTAGGAGTGGGAGGCATTGTGTTTCAGTGATTCTCTTCCTTCCTTCAAGGCCAGTTTCAGCCAGTGTTTGTAGTAGGGAGAGATCTGCCATAGACCCCTGCTTGTGGGGTTCCTCAGGGTTCTATATTTTTTCTGCTTGTGTTTAACATATACGCGAAACTGCTGATTGAGGTCATTTGTTGGCATGGGGCCAGTATCATCGGTATGTATGCACTCCAGCTCTAATAATTCCCAGGCAGTGTGTTTATGGTTGAGTATTTTAGGAGTTGAAGGAGCCAGTTTGATGTAGTGGTTAAGGCATTAGGTTAGAAACCAGGAGACCGTGAATTCTAATCCCACCTAGGCACAAACCCAGCTGGGTGACCTTGGGCCAGTCACTCTCTTTCAACCCTAGGAAGGAGTCAATGGCAAAAAACTGAAGGAACCAGGGAAAAAAAATGTAGGAGTTGATATCTACAGAGCTGAAAAGCACCCAGGCTGGAGATTATTGTTCTAGGAGATGGCTCATCATTATGGGTGGGAATTTTGTAGGGAGTAATAATATAATAATTGGATCTATGCTGAGTTGGATTTTTTGGCTGTATGCTTAGTGTCAGTTCCAGGAAGAATTCAGATGCTGTGTCCCGGAATACAGTGCTTTCTTCTTTACCACAAAGATAAGCAGCAGATACCTTGGCTTGTGCTATTAGACAACATAGGGAGAGCTACAGAGTATTACACAACTCAGTTGAACACAAATTGGTTTTATCTGCAGACAATATTCTTTTGTTTATTTCTAAACCTCATACTGCTATTCCAGTGTTGATGCAAACGATAGATGCCTTTAGTAAAATAACAGGATACTCTATTAACAGGTCCAAATTGGAATTGATGCCAATAGATGAAAATTTGGTTACCCATTCATTTAAGGAATATCAATTCTGTGTTTGTACTGAATCCATTAAATATCAAGGTATGTGTATACCAAAAGATATAACTCAGTTAGTAACATGTAATAGAAATAAAATATATAGAGAGGTTTCTTCAGATATCAATAGATGAGAATAATTAAACCTCACCCTTTGGGGAAAGGTGAACACTCTCAAAATGAATATTGTTCCCAGATTAATTTATATTCTGAGAGGAATTCCAGTTTTTATATATGGAAAATATTTTCAGAAAATAAATTCTTTGTTTAGAAAATTTCTATGGGGTTCTTCAATTCCGAGAATATCTTTGCAGGAAAGGCAGTCACCAATTAATGAGGGGGGATTTGGTTTTCCGAATTGGAGCTATATCATCATGCTTATCTATTGTCAAGTATTAAATACTGGAAGCCAACAATTGGTGTTAGTTTCTTGATTTGGGCAACTTTGGAATATACATATATAGCACTTTTGGTTGGATGGACAATATTAGGATCTAAATATACTAAAACTCTAATATCTCTGGAATCAATTTCATCAGTTAGAAAGCTATGGAATGTAATGTCTAAAAAGAAAGATTTGACCTTTTTTCCCATGCCAAATTGACTTTCTGGGAAAACCCAACTTTAAAAATTGGGAAAAAGATGGTGATATGGAAAAATTGGATGGAAGTGGAGATATTGACTTTGCGCCAACTGATAGATGATGAAGATTTAACATTTTCTGTGTTAAGAGATAAATATCATCTATCAGATCTAACCCAATGGCTATATTTACAGCTACAATATCTGTTAACAATGTTGTTTGGACCAGTAGCATTTTTAGCTTCTGAGATACCTGAGATATTAGAACAACTTGTTAAACCCTTTAAGACTAAAAAACCTACTATTAGTTTTTATAGATATTTGGTATCAATAAATGTATTTGATATGCAGATGTTAAGAAATGAGTGGAATAAAGAGTTCAAAGTTCCTATATTGTCTAGACAATGGGAAAGTGGTTTAACTTCTATTGCAAGTGTGTCAATGGACCTCAAATTATGACTTATGCAACAAAAAATAATATTTAGAATTTATTACACTCCATTACATTTGTATAGAAAAGGATTGTCAAAAACAGCATTTTGTTGGAGATGTAATAAGGATAATGCTTCTTTAAAACATGTTTCTACAATGTCCTATACTTACCAAGTTTTGGGAGAAAGTAGTAGATTATATAAATATGGTTGTGCGACAAAAGCTAAAATTTTCAGAGGATAATATTCTTTTGAACTATGTACCTAGTACACGGAACTTGACAACCATTTGACAGTGTAAATGGATTTTCCCTGCCCTTACTATTGACAAAAGTTGGACTTTTTGTAGCCAATGGCACAGGAGTAATGATGCAATATGCTGAGTTTTCCCACTTGAAAACAGGAGAAGCCATTTTGCAATGTGTTTTTAGGAATGTATGCACCCTAGAGCTTGAGGTCCCCCCCCCCCCCCCCCCGTTTTACAGAACACAAAGCACAGGGTTGTCCTTCAGGTCTGGGTTTTCTCAGCTTTTGGACCATTTCTGACACTTTTATAATTACTAAGACAGTGATTTTACCACAGGGATCTGTGAAAGGATAATGCATTGATTTTGCTGTTTATTTTGGTTTTGTTCATGCAGAAATTAATAGACAGCATGTGAAGTCTGGATAATGACATGTTACATCAACCCGTCCCACCCGGTCAGGCAGAGAGGGCATGTTGTGGATCCTGTCAGCAAGAGAATGTCGGTTGGCAGGGCCCAGGAAGAGCCTTCTCTGCTGTTGCCCCCGCCCTTTGGAATATTCTCCCCCAGAGGAGTCCCTACCCTCCCGGCTTTCCATAAAGGTTTAAAGACCTGACCCTGTCAGTGTGCATGGGGTGATATGGGCTCTACCCATCCTTGGGGGTGGTTAGACCCCTGATGCTCCCTGGAATTACTCGCCAACTCTCCATCTTTCTTGGAACCTATTTATTTTTAAGACTGCTTTTATGTTGCATTTTAATGAATTTTATTTCTGCTGTAAACTGCCCAGAGTCATTTCAATGAGATGGGCGGTGACAAATCTGATAAATAAATAAATAAATATAATATGTGTGTGATGTGTGTGTATATATACAACACATCAATGATATATATGTATATATATTTAAAAAAGAATATTTATAGAAATATTTAAGCAACTCTAGTAACACATGCTATTATTATTGTTATTGTTATTAAAGAAATAGCCTTAAAAATCAACATTACAGTTTGGATAAATAAGATGCATTTCAGTCCTATGGATTAAAATACAGGGTATCTATCCCATCTTTTCGTATGATATTTAAAAATGCATAACAGACACTCTTTATGCTATTAAGTTTTTTTTATTGAAAAACATTATTGCATAAAACTACATTCCCAAGAAAACTCGAATTAACTAAAAAAAAAGCTGCATCTCATGTTTAATAGTGCAATTCACTTAGCTACTGTATAATATAAAACACTTTTTACAGAGAATACAAAACAGAATAATTATACAGAATATTAGCCAGAAAATTGTTTAGTTTTGATAGAAATGAAATACTTGAAAAATGAATCGAGTGGCATAATTATGATTTTTATTTTTTATTTTCATTTTTGTAAAATTGACTAACAAATAGCTGTGTTTAGAATTTTACATAGATGCTTTAACAGGAAAACAATTATAGTTGATTGGTTAGCTTCATCTAATCACTTTTGTGTCACTACAAAGCAATTATTTTCTACCAACCTGTGATGAGATCAGCATGGAATTGCATTTTGCATCAGGATCTACATTTTCAGCATGTGCAGAACACAAGATGGCTTGGATAGCTGAATGTGCATTCAATCTTCTAATTGTTAAATTAGAACATGAGAGAAGGGAGATATACGTAGTGGGAAGTGGGATGTCCTCAACCACTTTATGGTTTAAATTTCCCATTTATAAGCTGGACAAATAATGGCTTATAATGGATATTCTAAGTAAAGGGAATTGTGAAATGTACAGGACTAAATTTTGTCATTTGATGTCATAAACCAGCTTTGGATCTGTTTAAAAATATGCACTGCCTAATTTTGGATCTTACCAGTACTGAAAAATATTTTGTAACAAAGCTACCAAATGATTCCACTTTCCCTCTTTTATCTGTTGGGGTGATTTCTAATATCTATCCTTATCAACATCCTGAACCAAATAATTTAAAAATCAATTCAGTTGAATTTACTGAATACTTTCAAGGATATATAGTCATATGTACAGCCTCAAGTTGAAAGAAATGCAAACCTACCAAAATAGCAAACGTAATGATTTATATATATTATAATTTAGTGGATTTTTAGTGGGTACAAGTCTCACAAATCTTGATCAACAGAATCTTTTTAAAGTATGTATTAGAAACTAGGAATTGGGGAAGAAAAACCTCAGTACAGTTTGGGAGTAAGTGTAGCTTAGTTCAAGGATCTGTCCATTCATTTGTAATCTTAATGTACATTTGTAATTTAATTATATTCATAGGCTGCTTATCCTGATTCAGTGATTATGAATCTTTCTAGACAAGAAAAAAATGGATGTTGCTTTTAGCATACAAGGCCACTAGTGATACAGTGTCCCTGGAAGCACCTTGGTGATCTTTCTGGCCTTAGAAGCTAAGCCGAGCTGGGCCTTGTTCAGCAGTATCCACAAGCAAACTCTTCTCCTTTGAGATGTGTGCGCATGTCATGAAGCATGGAAAAGGGGCCAGGGCTTGCACTGTGGCAACGCCATTTGTGTCACTCTAACCCCTGCTTGTCCCTCATAGTTGCTACTAGCCATTGGATGACAGACTTACAGGAAATGTCAGAAGTGTAAGATAAAACAACATCCTGGAGGAAGGCGATGGGGAAGTGCTTCTATATTTCTGTCCAAAAAATCTGATAATTATGTCCATGCAATCACCAGAAGTGAAGCTTGCCTTGAGAGTGTCTTTATTTTTTTATTTTTTAATGCAAAGCATATGGCAGAGGGAGGCAGCATTTTTAGACTGGGGACCACACATCCTCCTCCTCCTCCTCTGGATCTCCAAGGAATGGTGATGCAATAGCACTGATGCAATCTCGTCCCTGAGGGAGCGGGGCCAAAATTTTCAGCCTGTATTTCTGGGGAGAGTTGGGGGCTTATTTCATTTTTATTGCATTTTTTAAAGAACAAGAAAAAATTGCATTGCTTAAAATCAGTTATTTTCTGCCAAACTTCAATGGCGGGATGATGGGAGAGTTGGGGGTTTACGTACTCCAAGAGCTTATGTACTTCTTGCATGCATCCTTTTTTGAAAATGTATATTGACTGTGTTTAAAGAAAACACCTACTATAGAGTAAAGACGATGCTGAACCTTAACAAGAGTTGTCAGACAACACTCCCTAATCAGGCACCTTCCAAGTAGGTTGGCTGTGCTGGCTGGGAATTCTGCAAGTTGCAGTTGAATTACATCTGGACGGTGCCAAATTGCAAAGGATTGTAGTAAGGAATAGACATGGCTTTGTGACAGATAACTCTCTTCTCAACAGTTTAATGATAAAATGTATGTGCTGTGTCAGTCCAACTTTGATTTTGCTTAGCATTCTTGATATATTTGGAGGATATAAACCATGACTTCTCATACAGAAAACTACTATATGGGGGTTTCCACTCCAAATTGATTTTGGGGATGTAGGACAGTGACCTTGCTATTTAAAATATTTTTTAACTTACTTTTCTTCCTCAGTTCGGATAACCAATGCCCATGCCATGTTCAAGAATGATGTGGAAGTTTCTGTCCCTGGAATACTGGATGAATTAAAGGATTGAAATGCATTGTGGAAGACGCAGCTGCATTCAGCTGCGGAGTGAACAAAGCAGGAATAAAGGCAGCGTGGGGCAACGATGGGATTGCCAGCTGGGCAGCAGGGTGAATAGGAGTTGCTGATACCAAATGGAATGGATGACCTGACAATAGCGCCGAGTGAGTAGGCAGGAAGGTCGAAGCAAATGGCGAAAGCGATATTGGAGCAAGATGAGACTGTGAGAATGGATGTATATGGGTCAGGGAAAGATGGCTGCTATGTGGATGAGCCCCAGTGGACAAAGCAAAGCTTTGCAAAAACGTTTGGTGGAGGGTGGCTACAGAAGTGTGCTGCTGGACCGGAACAGACTGAACTGCCGGGGGTGCGGAGAAAGCGGCTGGTCCAGTACTAGACAGAACCTTGAGATGCTTCGCTACAAGCTGTTTCTGCACGTGTTGCTGGGCCTGCAGCTGTAGAAACCTGTATTTATCTATTTCATCAGGGGAAAATGTTATAGGCTGTTGTGTTAAAGGAGAGGAGATGCACTTACTAAAAAGTTCGGTCTTGTATTCTGTTTCACTGGATTTATGCATAGCATTGTCAGGGTAATAGTTTAGATTTCCTTCTGCTTGATGCAAGTCCATCCTTGCACTGTATTCTTCTTTGGTCTCTGTTAAATTTGGAGTAAGAGAATATCTATGAGAAACAAAAGCACCAGGAAAATCACCTGCCACTGGATCACAGCTTTGCAGAAGGGGTTGTGTTTCACCAGTTAAGAGGTCTGGCTTCTCCTTTATTGCTGTGCTTGCTTCCATATTTAGGGTTGGGCAGTTGGTTCCTCTTTGAATTAAGTCTTGGAGCAGGCAATTACTGTAGCTAGTGTTACCCATAATATTATCTATGGTCAAAAGTTTGCTTGTGTGGTTTTCCACTTTGCCAGTTTCATGGTTCCACACACAGTTCATATCAACATTGAGTGTTTTCTCCCGTGAAGGTAGTATTGCTTCACTCTCCATGGAAGATGTGCCAGGCTGACTACAGGGGACATCTATCCTGCAAGCTTTCGAAAAGCTCTCAGTGCTTTCAGTTTGCTCCTGGCTTCTTTTGGATTTCACCTTTTGTAAAAGTAACTTGGCAGTTAATGACTTCTTCTGTCCCACTGCTTCCTTTTCCAACCAGTTTACAGAGTAAATTCCAGTATGCTTAGAGGCACAACTCACATTCTGGCTGTCTGAATGGGCAGAGCAGGATTTTTCTTCTTCACTGCTTCTCATAGCCTCTTTATGTTTGTCCCAGATGTGCACTGATTCTTTCATGAAGGATCCCGAACTGCTATCTCTAGATCGAGTGGAACTTGACGATCTTTCACTGCTCCCTGAATCGTGGATGGAAGAACTTTTGGAGCTGTTGTACCTCCTGCTTCTGCTGTGTTTACAGACAGGATATCTATTTCTACTTTGCTTTGCTATGTCTCTTTGTAGCAAGTGCCCATATCTCAAAAGTCTCTGATATTTTATTGGATGCCTCTGAGTACAATCTGTAGGTCGCTGACTTTTTTTGTGGACAAGGCAGTCCACATTCACTTCATCAGAAGATGAAAGGCAGTTGTGCTTTTTGTGTTTACATTTCTGTCTTCCAACTGACTTTTGTTTCCTTTTGCAACAAAAAGGCAAATTACTTCTACTGTGATTGCTTGATCTATGATTACAGTAGCAACTTGTGTTGCTAGTCTCACTATTGATGGAGGTGTCAGAATAATTAGACTGTCTGTCAGACCAGGGTTTTTGCAAAGGACAGAATCTCCAAAATTCACTGGCAAAACTCACATTGCTTTCCTTTTCCAAGCACTCACCAGGGCAGTCTAACTTACAACCGAGAATTGTATCTTTTCCACTTTCACTTATGTCACTTATGTCACTTGTACAGGTGACCAAATCCAGACTGGTTTGTCTCTGGGAATACATCAAATTACACTTTCCACATTTTTGCTTTTTCGTCCTGGATGCCAAGGGATAAATACAAACATTTTCATTGACTTCATCCTGTACTGTTGTTTCACAGTTCTGAAAATGCTGTGCTAAAGATCTCACACACATTGCTGTATGGGGACTTGTTGCTATTGCACAATGCCTTTGCGAGCAATCAAGGTGAGCAGGCACGTTAGGTATATTTTCATTCAAATCATCTGAAATGTATTTTGGAGCACTGTAATTAATTTTGTTTTCTTTGTCTGTATATAATTTTGGCTGGGACCTTTTGAAATACAGAGCTCTGTTCTTCTTTGGCTTTAAAAAGTTATCTTTTCCACTGGACAATTGCTGCTTCTTGGCTAGACCCGAGGCTTCATTTCCATCTATGTCCATAGTTCTTGAATACTCTTTAGAAAGTTCTGGATTGACTTCATGCTGCCCGTTGTCTTTATGGGATAAGGGAAGTCTAAAGTCAAAATATAATGGATTGCAGCCATAAGAAATAGAAGGTTCTGTTTTTGTAAACAAAAGAAGTTCCATGGGCCAGTGTAAGGCTGTGCTGCCATCTTTACTCAGTACATGAAGAAAAGGCAGTGTTTTAGGCTTAATTTCATGAACCAAATCGTCACCTTTTGATGTTTCATTGACTGCAGTCATAGTTTTTGAAGAATCAGAAGAGTGTTTGAATATACAGGGATTAAAGTTTAACTCACACGAATGTCCTCCTTCAGGTGACTGTTGGCCTGAGAACTCAGAGACACATTCTGCTAGCAGGATGTTGCTGTGCTTGTAAGCTTTTTGTTGTATACAAACACTGCTAGTTTGGCACGGAGATGTGATGAAACTTTGTATGGATTTCTGAGTCTTGACTAGGTGTCTTGCTTTTATATCTGGAGACCTGGCACATTCTGAATCTGGAGAATGTTGTTTATCCTTATGAAATGGAAGATGAGTTTCCACTGATCCTCTGTTGCTGTTTTGGTCATTTTCTTTCTGTGGTTTATTTTTTCCAGCCATATTGCATGATTCAATGCTGCCTTGGTGGCTCTGAAGTGTGCTTAATCGTTTTTGCACATTAGTTTTTCTCTTGCCACTCATATGTATGCAAGTGTAGCATTCCTCAGCAGTTTGTTTCACGTTTTGCCTTGGTGAGCCAGTGCAGTCATATGCTTCTTCCACATTCTCACTGAACACAGATGCTGATGACTCAAGCTTCAAGTGGACTTTTTTAGAGAAGGAAAAAGATACCCCTGTCCTGTTACAAGCATTGGTGCTGCAGGAGAATGCTGGAGAGAGATGATTTCTAAGCAAATGGTGTCTCTCTGTGCATGACTGGTCCTTGTTTAACAAAGGTTCCTGTAGTTTTTCGGAATTGTTGCTGGTGGAACTTTGCCCTTCGGCTGCAGTCTTGGCCTTCCCCTCTTGAGCTAAGAGAAATGTTTCTTGCGCTCGTTGCTGTGGTTGTTCTACAACTACCTGGGGACTTTTAAACATGGGTCTGCATCCGGCAACACTAGAAATAAATGATATAATAAAACTACTTAAGTTAAAATGAATTTAATTTTCAGCATACCCTGTTAGAAAGTATAAGCCTGAGTAGTTAGGATGATGAAATGAAATTCATCACCATCAGGACCAATATGGCATTGGAAGGAATGTAGTAATAACCTGATGAACTGATCTCACTCAACATAAACATGATGTCCTTGATCCCATTCCATGTGAGGTAGTTAATGAACACCGTATTCTGTGAAGCCTGAAGCGGTTTATACATATGATGTGCAGCCCAGTAAGCTGAACTACAGGCATGCATAGAGTTAGTAAAGCTGCGTCCAGAAAAGAAATGTGCAAATCAATGAAAATCCACACTGTTTTACTGTCTGCTTTTACTGACAAGGGCTTGCCTTTCATTACAGTATTGGGAACAGCTCCAACCGTATCTTAAATACTAGTGACCTAGGAGGCTGAACCCTTGCAGAAATTCTGCTTATGGAAAAAAAGAATCTTTGGATCAGGTTTGTATCATGTCTGTAATTCAACGTTTAACAGTCAGCACTGGTTTTGTTGTAGAAAATGTGTTTTGCACATATGACCTCTTGGATTCATCTCTTACAATCTCCAGTTAAATTTCTCATGGCTAGAAAACATAATCACTATTTATTAATATAGATATGTTTTCCCAACATGGTGCCCTTCACATGTGTGAAACTACACCCTCTGTCATCTTCACCTCATCACAGGTATATTGGCTATGACTGTTGGGAATCATACTAAAAGACATCTGGAGATCAGCTTTGGAAAGCCTGGATTAGACAGCAGGAGATATGATGGCCAATGGATTGTCTTAATAAACGCTTATAATGTATCATCCCACTGCTGAAATAGCATGTCCAGTGCTTCTTACCAAGCTGAGCTACTTGGATGGGCAGTGAAAGTGCTATGGCCATGTATCATGACAAAGAGTACAGCATGAGAAGAAGACAAGATGGCCCAATGTATTCCCTCCTTCCTCTACATTTTCAGTAAAAATGATTTGGTTTGATTTTCTTCAACAATCAGCATTAAAAAAAAAATTTTGTTCCTTTGAAGAAATTTATAAAAATTGATAAGATCTTAACAAACAAAATTTTAATTAATCTTCACTGGTTCGAATCAGATGTTTTCAGCATGGATAGGACCATGTTGTTGCCATCTGCCATGTAGCTATTAAAGATTTCTAGACTGGCAGGAAATTAGCAATGTGAATTCAGCACCACAAATACTGACAAGTGCAAAGGTAATGTAAGAGTGAAACATTCAAAACCGTCTGCCACTTTGGAGGACTATATCAGTTTAATTTTATCCAGCATTTGAAATGATTAAATTTTTCTTTCCATCCCATTTATGAAGATGATGCTGTTTCTAAAAACCTTTATAAAAAGGAACTGAATTAAATTTTTACCCATCCCTAAGCAATGGAAGATCTGGGCTTGTCACTGTTACCACAACATAGTCAAATCTGATTAGCTATGTGATACTGCAACATCTCACCAAGGAGATGATCCTTGCCTGGATAAGAAAGCAAGAAGTTTTTTTTTTTTTAAAATCAAAACATTTATTGGGTGTGGCAGCAAACAGGGACAGGAAGGGTAAAACAATTTATTGTGGGAGAGGAAGTATTTGGTCCGACACGTCTCCTTCTCACTTATTTATTTATTTATTTATTTATTTATGGCATTGAAAATGTTTACTCTGAAAAATTCATCACAGCACTGTTAAAGTAATTTCATAGAGATTAGAAAGAGGGTAAAAAGTCCAACATTCAAATGCCAAGGAATTATTGCAAGGCTTCAATTTCATTGTTTGTACAATAAGGATGTTGGCATGAAGGATAAAGAAAAAACATGGTTTGCAGAATAGGCGTTTATGATCTCTGCATTATATAAAGTAGAAGTGAAGCTATGGAGATTTCTCCTGGGACTATCAGGGAAAAAAAGGCAAGATTAAAATGTAATATTAGTTCCAAAGACGCACCATTCTGACTGCTTCCGCAACTCAGCCAACTGATGAAGTCGTTTGAGAGCTTTCTCCTGTTTCTTTTCATCCTTCCAGGATTTTGAAGCCACATTTCGTGCAAATTCCCTTTGTTTGAGCTCTTTCAATCTCTATGTGAGGAGAACAAGAATAAAAAGATGATGCATTTCTTAGCATGTCTATGCAGCTCCCACGCACACACAAATTCAGTCTGACAATACATAAGATGCAAAGCTGATTCAATGAAAGTGTAATTTAATAAGTAAATTAGAACTGTTAATAGGTTTTGTTAGGAGAATTTATCCTGACACAAAATTGCCTATCTAACTGCAATGTGTAGAATAATACAGGACTTACAATAATTCTGAAAGCTATTACAAGTTGTTCTTCAATGGAAAAACTGAGTTCCAAAAACTAGAACTTCTATTATCTTCACAGGGCTTAAGTGAGTCAAAGATTCCAAAGGTAGAATTTCCCCCCTCCAATATAAGTAAGCAGGGGATATGATAAGAATGTGGGGCTTGTAGCTGACTTGAGCACCATATTTGCAGACCAAAGGGCTTACATTAAACCCTGGCATCTCCATTTTAAGACAAGAATTAAAATACAGAATGAAACTCGTTAAACATATATATATAAACTTTTGCCATAATTAATTAATGATTAAAAGCCTGGCAAAATAAATACATCTTGACTATTTTTCTAAAGGCAAAGAATGGAGACCAAAATCTCCTGAAGGATTGCACGTCCTGGCCTAGAGGTGATGCAGAAGAAAACCGTGCCTCTGTTACAGGCTTAGTAAGGCATTGTATGAGGGACTTCCTTCCAGAAATTAACTGCTAGGCTGGGTTGTAATGGGAAAGCAGCCCCTCAGATAGGCTCTAAACTGTTTAGGGCAATAAAAGTTAATGGCAAAGCTCTAAATGCAGTGACATTGGACAATCAGTGCAGATTTTTAAATTACAGGCTTTGTATGATCCGTCTGCCTTTCACTGATTACCAGCTAGCTGCTGCATTCAGAAATATATACAATCATATTAACATAAGTAAACTTCTCTCTTTGAGACAGCCAGTTTGGTGTAGTGGTTAAGGCACCAGGCTAGAAGCTAGGAGTCTGTGAGTTCTAGTCCCACCTTCGGCACAAAGCCAACTGAGTGACCTTGGGCCAGTCACTTTCTCTCAGCCCTAGGAAGCAGGCAAGGGCAAACCACTTCCTAAATCTTGCTCAGAAAACTGCAGAAACTTGTCCAAGCAGTTGCCAAAAATCAACACTGACTTGAAGGCACCAAACCAAACCAAACCAAACCAAGCACCTTCTATGTATGGTTCTATTCCTATATAGCATAAATGGATACCAAACTCACACTCCTATATTTTGTGCTACCAGAGATCTTATAGTTGTTTCCATGCTCTAGCTCAGGGTTCCTCAACCTCAGCAACTTTAAGATGGGTGGACTTCCCCATGGCTGGCTGGGGAATTCTGGGAGTTGAAGTCCACCCATCTTAAAGTTGCTGAGGTTGAGGAACCCTGCTCTAGCTGAGGCTTTTTCAAATTTTGGTCCATAGGACCCCAGGGTCTCTTGAAAACTTGGTGGGCTTCTATGAGAGACTAAGGAAGAAAAGGAAAAAAAATCACTCAAAACACAGCCAATTTTGTGTCACTAGAGCTTTGCTCTTGATCAGAGGTTCCAGGAAACATTTTAGTTTAAATAACATGTTTTGCAGCCTGAAAAAGTTTGAAACCCCCTGCTTTAGCCAACAATAAGTTGCCAGATAATTGTTGATGAGACTTTACATGGCTGTATTTAGAAGAGCTTGGCTGAATGCAACTCAAGAAATGCATTGCATTGTTGGAAATATACTCACCCTATAGAGTTAACTAGACAACCTGTGACCCGTTGGGTCATCTTTCAGAGTTATTTCCTTACCTAAACAGAGAAACAGAATGACCAAGGGCAAAAAGCAGTGGGAGTGTGAGCAACTTATGAACTGCTGCTGGCTTCCCTGTGACTTTGCTTGTGCAAAGCTGGCAGAGAGTGTCAGAAATCTTCCCTCTCCCCCCCCCCCCACATATAATATAAGCTTACACCATTTGGCCTCCCCTCACAACCCTCAGGAGAGCCCCAGTGAAGCCTCCTCCTCCTCCTCCTTGGCTGACCCACAGAATTGCCTGCCACTTTGCTGGGGGCAGGTGGAACAAAGGGAGCCGTGGACTGTGAGGAAAACTGCACCCCTGTTCCCCATTCTGGCATGTCCCCAAGGGCCCCTTCCCTTGAGGGAGGAAGAGGGATCACCTGTTGACCGCTGGCACCCCCCAGTCAGCCCTACCTTGCCAGTAGGCATCTGAGTCACTCTCTCATCTTTCCTTCAACACCCACTTCCATTAAGAGATTTCAAATTTTTGCCTTGTTTCCAAAGCAGCCAATTACAGCTCACCCGTCAGGCATTGCCACCAGCTGATTGGGCACATGGGACAGATGGTAGCAGGAAAGAGGTTGGGGATATACCCATGATGTTCATGTGACCTGGGCTGACCACAGTGGCACAGCAGCACAGCAGTGTTGAAGTGGCCACAAATTTCCCAAATTTCAATCCCACGGGAGTAATGGGTTTTAGACACATTCTGTAAGTTAGCCCATTTGAGGTACCTTGGTTTGAAAATTGCTGCCCTATGACACACCGTTTCACCCAGTTGAAGGTTACAAACACAAGAGTATTAGTAGTATATAGTTAGATTAAATAAATCCATAAATGTAGCTCTACACAACAACAAACAGCTACTGTATGGCCATTTGTGAAACAGAACATGCAAACAAAATGCACAACAATAGCATCTGTGTGGCTAACTCTTTGTGCTTGGTTTGCATGCACACAAGCCAACACTGCTGAACAATATTAAAATAATTGTGCCCATTCATAAGGATGCTCAACCATGAGAAGGAGCTTGAGAATTAACATAGCTCTAAGTGTGCAATTACATTTTGCATGCTATTAGGTACCTAACTGAGTGGATAAATCTTGTCAAATGTGCCAAAGTATGATTTATTTTATAGAATCCTGCTGCTTGTACTTTGGCTCCTATAAATAAGAATAGCAAGATGTTTGCAGACAGAAGTATTGTATTGGCCAAAAATACATACGATTAGTTACAAAGACATCTGAATCTAATCAGCCTGTGGCCTTATCCTAGCACTATGAAACCAGCAAGAATATTGAGAAGCATTGCTGCCTGACTCAGTATCATATCGCCTGAGTTGGAGGCCATTAGTACATTCAAAAGAGCAGTATTATACAGAAAAATCACACCAGGGAGGGAACATGATTTGACAGGCAGGCTAGTTGATACCAAGGGTTAAGTACCTCTGTGAATGAGCTGAGGTCATTTTGTAGGTCCCACCAGCTAAAGTTTCATTTTAAATAAATACCTCTAGCTTTCATATATGGAAGGATTTCAAGGTGTTTTTGAATCTACAATGCTGTGTTTACATGATGAACACAGTATATTAGATATGCAGACACAAAACACAATTTTCTTTTTGTAAATAAGCAGAAATCCCAAGCATATAATAATTATGATAAAGTTATTAAAAAGCATAATTGGGATGTATGACTGAAGCATATAGTATGAGCCATCTAAGCAATCGGCAGGGAGAACAGTGCAAGAAATTGCTTTTACCATGGTAACTGATATTCTAAAAATAACTTTGAAAGCCTTTTACTTTTCAGGATTAAATGTATGAAAAAGGTAACTTTAAACTTAACCAATACACTTCCATTTGTTTTAAGAAAGTACAATAATAACAATAACAACTCCCAATGAGGCAGTACCTTGACATGGTTGTGGGGCTTGCATGCTCCAAGGAGGATGAGAGCTATGCCAGAGAGTCAACCATACTGGACAGGTCTCATCAGAGGAGCCAGATGAAGAGTGTCTCTCCCATAAAAAATATGGTGAGATGTAACTTACAGAAACCCATACCAAATCAGTTGTCGCCCAGCTCAACGAGGACCGCGCTAGGTGTTCTAGTTCCTGTACATCTGGTGACAAGTGGGCTACAGGACTCAGGACTATTGGCTGAGCAACCAGGGCCAGCAGCCGCAGGACTACTGGAAGAAAAGTTGTTTACCCGTGCAAATATACAAAGACTGAAAACAAAAAAATAATGATCTGCTATTACAAATCAAGTCCAGTGAGAAGAGGATATCTGAATAGAACGCATCAGATCTGGAAAGAACAATTTCCAGAATCGGAAACAACAGAACAGAGGCTAGCAGATCAACGTCGATTTATAACACAAAATAAAGTATTCACAGAAGTAGAACTGAAAGAAATGCAAAAGTCTACCAGGGCAAAGAAATCGAAGCCTTGCCAGCAGTAGCTCAGACAGTAAAGCCTCTCCTCAGAAAGAACAAAGCCCTCTACCTAAAAAACAAGAGGATCTGAAACAAAGAATAACTGAGCATCTAGAACAGCACAAAAGCAATAGAATAAGGTTGTCTGCATTGAAGCTTGTTACAAAGAAACAGCTAGCACAACTATTAAACAATGTCAATACTGTAATATCAAATATAACCACCAGCTCAGTCCAAGACACAAACCAATTGATGTACAGCATGGCTGCAATTATAACTGAATACCTTGGATGCAAAATCAACAAACTAAAAAAAAAAAAAGCCAAACAGTGCACCACCAAAATGGAAGATCAGGCTGGAAAATAAGATCAGCATGCTAAGATCAGATGCAAGCAAACTAGAACAGATGAAAGAAAAGAAGCTGAAGAATAAAAAGACCAAAAAATACCTGATCAAGAAATATCACCTAGAAACAAGGAAGATCAAGGAAGCACTGGAAATAATGAAGTAGCAAATAACAGCCATAGCCAAGAAGATCAGCAGATATGAAGCTCGAATTGCACACTACAGGCAGAATCTCCAAGTTCAGTTGAATCAGAAACATTTCTACCAATCCATCAATGGAGAGACTGCAGTGAACCAGTCAACACCTAACAAAGAAGAAACAGTGCAATTCTGGGCACAGCTATAGGACAATCCAAAGAAATACAAACAAGAATGCCATTTAGATAAAGGAGGTAGATAAGAATAAAAAAGAAGCTGAAATGAAACAACAGCAGAAATGGTGGAGAAAAGGGCAAGGAAGATCAAGAATTGGTCAGCACCAGGTGAAGATGAACTGCATGGTTTTTGGTTGAAACATCTGACTGCTCTACACCCACTCATTGCCAAGCAGTTTAACAACATACTGCAAGGAGGTGAAATTGAAGATTGGTTAACTTCTGGGAAAACCTACCTGATAATGAAAGATCCAGCAAAAGGGGCAGCACCAGGCAACTACAGGCCAATTACCTGCTTGCCAACAACTTTCAAATTTCTAACTGGTGTGGTAGCCGATGCAGTCCAACAGTATCTAGTTGAAAACAAGCTTTTTCCATCTGAGCAGAAAGGAAACTGCCCAAACAGCAGAGGGACAAAAGATCAGCTCCTAACTGACAAGATGATTTTGGAAAACTGTGAGAGAAGGAAGACCAACTTGAATGTAGCTTGGATTGATTACAAGAAGGCATTCGACTTCCTGCCACATGACTGGATAGTCAAGTGCCTAGAAATAACAGGAGTCAGTAGAAACATCAAAAGCTTTATGCAAAGACCAATGGCACAATGGAAGACACAGTCACTGGTCAATGGTGATAGACTGGGAGAGGTTAACATCAAGAGAGGAATCTTTCAAGGAGACTCACTATCACCACTATTGTTTGTCACTGCATTGATTCCTCTGTCAACAGTACTGAACAAGTCAGACCATGGCTATCAAACATCAAAAACATCTGCCAGGTTATCTCACCTCCTTTACATGGACGATCTGAAGCTGTATGGAAAAACACCATCTGAAATAGAATCACTGCTCAACACTGTCCAAATATACAGTCAAGATATTGCAATGGAGTTTGGACTGGACAAATGTGCCACTCTGACCATCAACTGGGGAAAAATAGTGAAAACTGAAGGAATCAAGATGTCCACTGGAAATAACATCAAGAGTCTGGATGAAGAAGATTACCACAAATACCTGGGCATCCTTCAGGCTGACAACATCAAGCACACTGAAGTCAAGAAGAAAGTTAGTTGTGAATACATCAGAAGACTGAAGAAGATCTTAAAGTCCAAACTCAGTGGCAGAAATGCCATCAAGGTGATTAACACCTGGGCAATTCCAGTCATTAGATATAGAGCTGGAATAGTGGACTGGACTCAAGCTGAACTAGAAGTCCTGTATAGGAAGACCAGAAAAATGACAATAAATTATGCCCTTCATCCACGAAGTGACATTGATAGACTCTACTTACCAAGGAGGGTGCGGAATGTTGCAAGTACACCAGACAGTTGAAGAAGAAAAAAGGGCATTGGAAGAATATCTGAAGGACAGTGAAGAAGATGCACTGAAGCTAGTACACCATAAAGGCTTACTGAATACCAAAGAAACCAAACTGGCCTATAAGAAAAACCAAATGAAGAATCGAAAAGAGACATGGCAAGGCAAAGTATTACATGGTCGGTACACAAAAAAACTAGCAGGCAAAGCAGGTAACAAGAAGACTTAGCAATGGTTAAGAGCAGGAAAGTTGAAGAAAGAGACAGAGGAGGTAATTCTGGCTGCACAAGACCAAGACTTAAGAACACATGCATATAAAGCCAGAATTGAGAAGAGAGCAACAGACAGCAAATGCCGCCTCTGCAAAGAAGCCGAAGAAACAGTGGACTATCTGGTTAGCTGCTGCAAGAAGATCGCACAGACTGACTACAAGCAATGGCATGACAAAGTAGCAACAATGGTGCATTGGAATATCTGCAAGAAATACCATTTGCCTGCAAGCAAGAACTGGTGGGACCACAAAACAGACAAAGTAATAGAAAATGAAGAAGCTAAAGTGCTCTGGGACTTCAGAATTCGAACAGACAAGCGCCTGCCACACAACACCCCAGAATTAACAACTGTTGATAAAAAAGACAAAAAAGTCTGCACAGTGGACACTGCAATACCTGGAGACAGCAGAAGAGAAGAAAAAGAACTGGAGAGAATCACAAAATATAAAGACCTGCAAATACAAATAGAACGACTATGGCAAAAGAAAGCAAAGATAGTACTAATAGTAACAGGTGCCTTGGGTGTAATCCCAAAACATCTGGAGCACCACTTGAACACCATCGGCATTGACAAAATCACCATCAGTCAATTGCAAAAGGCAGCTTTACTTGGAACAGCTTATATCCTGCGATGATACCTTGAACACCATGAAACAACAACATCTGCCCATCCCAGGTTCTTGGGAAGGGCTTGATAGGTGGATAAAAATGCCAAATCCAGTCTAAACATCTGGCTGACTGTGCAACCAACCATAATAATAATAATAATGTATTCACCTAAAAAGAAGAAAACAGTAAATTAAGGATGACCCTTATATTTGTTAAATGTTGCCATCTTACAGGACTGAGGAAGCATGCCTTCTTTATCATCACCCACACCCAACTCCAGAACAGCATGCCCCCAGAGATATGAACAGCACTTCTCTCCTGGGGTTCCAAAAGGCCCTTAAGACCTGGCTTTAACGTGTTTGCGAGTCGTTTTAGCTGTCTGTGTTGTTGTATGTTTTTAACTGTTTTTATTGACTTTGGATTTTTTAAGCCACCCAGAGTCTACTAGAGCGGGCAACTATAACAAATCTAAATAAATAAAATATTCACTGAATTAATTACTACCAATTAATTGCCTTAAAATATTTATAAAATTTATAAAGTTAATTGATCTTGCAATTCCATATACCAACCAACCATTCTCTTTCTCACACAAATCATTCTTACACACACACACACACACAAGTACAGACACTCCTCCTTCCAGCAGAAACAGAGATGAAAACAAAACAGGAAGAACATGAGATGAGGGAAAGGAAAGGTGTAGCTGCTATGGAAAGAACGGATGGACATAAGGAAAAGAGAAAAAGCATATGGACAGGAAGGAAGAAAATAAGTAGGTGCCAGGCAAGCAGATTCTCATAAGCAATGGCAAATCTTCAAAGGCAACTTCACTATTTGGCAAAGATTTCTGTAGCCATTTTCACCTTTGCCCATTCACTTGTCTTCAACAATATCCTCTATTCTTATGAGCAAATATAAGATTCAGAAGTGTTAAACTTCCAATTCACAGGTAATTATTTGGGGAAGAAAAACATTTTCCTATCAGGCAGCTATGATATTAGTGTGCAATACTAGATTATAACATGCATTATGACAGTGGGCCAAATAGCAAGGGATGGCTTCATGAAATGCATGAATGCCTTTGAATGGATTCTTTACTGTTGTAAAGGAAGGATTGGGTGGTATGATTCCATGTGACCAAGATTTATTCGATTGTTTAAAAAGCCATATTAACTTTCATATATTTATCATTATTATTGTATGTTAATTTTTAAAGTCTTTTTTGTCTCTTATTTTTTGTATTTTTCTTCTTTTATTTTTTTTTGTAGTTGTACTAAAATAATAATTGTTTGAAAAAGTGACAGTGATATTGTACAGCAACCCAGATTTAAATCGTCGAAAAGATGATTCGAACATGCAGTGGTGTGCGTCCTGTACCTATCTGGAACTCCTTGAAGAAGATGCATGAGCCCAGGGAAAGATGCAGCATCTTCAACAAGTGTAATGCCTACTGGTGTAATGTCCATGCCATTCCCATTTACAATCATCTTTTTGCCTTTGAATCTGCCCAAAATTCGACTGTATCCATTTATTTCAGTTATTGTCTCAATAATACTTCTCCACACAAATGGGCCACCCGGGCAAGGACTGAAGAAATTGTCTAGTTAAAGTAAATGGGATTAATACTTATCCATGCAATCATGGATCATCCCGAAGCATATAACGGGTTGCTGTATCAATGAGTATATCACATGGGCATGTGGGCATATCAGCATATTCCGGCATTTGGCTATGGTTTTCTACTGCTAATTTCTAAAATCCTAGAAGTGTTCTTTAAAGTAGGCATTATAGTAAGCAATATAGATGTTTAGTAAGATCATTGCTTCTCCTTACTTGATATTTTTTGTTTGAATATAATCAGAAAACTAGCATGCTGCAAAACAAAGCACAAGTCCCTAGAGCCAATATTATTTACAGATAAAATAGCAGGGAGCTGCTGGAGGGCTTGACAGTGTGCCTAACTTTCCGGAAAAAAAAAAAAGGAAAAGTAATCTGGGGCATTAGAGAACATCGTGGAAGAGAATATGTAGGAACAACTAGTGTCACCCTTTGATGTTTATACTGCCCCACTCCACTCTCCATGGCAACCCTTTGGTGAAAGTGGCCAACACAAAACTCCAAATAGATCCACTACTGTACAGTAGTCCCCAAAAGATTGCTTGCCAACTTCTAGGGGATAACAAAGGTAACTAAGGAAACTGATTTGCTTAATTCAAATATTTATAAACCACCTTAAACTAAACTTTTCCAAGGCAGCATGTAACAATTTAAAATTACAAAAATGCAATGAAACAATGGTACAAGCAATAATACAAATAATAACATCACATTTCCAATTAAAACAAGATAACATATTGTGTTGCATACTGTGATAGGTGCTAGTTTTTCAAATAACAGATTGAACACATTCTAACCAATTGTGTAATTCTTAAAAAAAGACTTGTGGTCCAATTTACTTATCAAATAATTTTCTGATGATTTAACCGCACACTACTCCCCAACATTTGGAACAGAAACTACCAGTGATAAATTGCAGTTTATATTGCTGGAATGTATTAGGTTATATTACATTTGGCACATGGCTGTATTCCTAGAGAAAGGTAGAATTTATTAGGATTATATAGATGTAAGAAAGCATCTAAAATTAACATGAAATAGGGGACCATTTAAAAGTTGAGTTTTAGAAACCAACTGATTTCCAAAGGATGTACAATCTGATGTTCATATTTGTTAGTACAGCAATGCATTTTTGCAATGTGTGTTTGTTTTAAATTTGCTATCCTGGATTTAATTAGCTTCCAAAAGGGTTTTTAATCTTTTAATTGTTCCTTGAAAATTTGTGGTGTAGAAAATATTTTTGGAATGCTAGAGTTTAATCTTTTGTTTATACAGAACACCTTTTTTCCCTAGTGTATGCAACCTTCCTTGTAAGCTAGAATCTGAATTATTTATGGTTAAAAGGAAAGTTTGTTGAGTTTAAATACCAAAACAGAACTACTGTCTCCTTAAAATATTCATTGCTGCAGATTCAACATGCTGATAATGATTTCATATCTTGGGGGCAGGGGAGCCAAAATAGCTTTATATTGAAAGACAAGGGGAAATAAGGGAGTTCTATTCTCTTCAAGCTGTTCTTTTATTTTAGAAACAATGTATCCTTAAAGGCAATATTTACGTTTATTGCTGACTGGAAACCGCTTACGGACTTTTTGTGTAAAACAGAAAAAAATGAATTTATGATTTATGGATTTGATGATTAGACAGGATAGATTACAGAAAGAAGAGAATTATGTTGTAACCATAGTTGTTGTTGTTCAGTCGTTAAGTCGTGTCCGACTCTTCGTGACCCCATGAACCATATTGCGCCAGGCCTTCCTATCTTTCACTGCCTCCCTGAGTTTGCTCAATTTCATGCTCATTGCTTCAGTGATGCTATCCAGCCATCTAATCCTCTGCCGTCCTCTTCTCCTTTGGCCTTCCATCTTTCCCAGCATCAGGGTCTTTTCCAAAGAGTCCTCTCTTCGCATTAGGTGACCAAAGTATCTGAGCTTGAGCTTCATTATCAATCCTTCCAATGAGCAATCAGAGTTGATTTCCTTTAAGATTGATGTAACCATAGAGGAAGAGGTAAATTTAGAATTGTACTTATAATTGCTGTAAAGATCGGAAGCCACTTTTTTATATCTGTTTTCTTTATTTTCTATTTTTCTTTTCCTTTTTTTTTTTCTTGCACTTTTAGCTTTCTATTTGATTCCTTTCTTTTTCTTTTCTTTTTCTTACTTTATATTAGTTTGTATTAGTTTTTATCTTCCTTTTTAATTTTTTAAAAATAATTTTATACTTCCATAAAAAAGAAACGATGTGTCTTTGTTATTTGGAATGTTGCTGCTATATTTCAGGAATAGCCTTACGAAACAGTATGAACTATGAAAATGATAATATATGGAAAAGCAAAACATTTCACAGCCTTTGATTAAACCATTTCCCACTTGTTTCCCTTGATCAGGAGATAAATACAGTACAGGTCTCTTTCTCTTTTTCTAGCTATTTTCCTATTCCTTTTTAAGGCAATGTTATAAATGATTTATTTAAAGGGCTTCTTTCTAATCAAAAGATAACATGCTGATCTCAGGGTCAGAGATCCCAAAAAGATAAAATTATGTCCAAATGCTCACTTGCTATTTTTAAATTGAAGGTGCTCAATCATTTTTTATGTCCACAAAGCTTCATGTCCTTCCTCCAGCCAATTATACTAGGGGCAGCAGTTTTAGCAGGTATAAGCTCCTCATTCATTTTTCTTGCAGGAAAGTTAATTTGGCTATAGCTACTTGAGGATCAGATCATTGATATCTGGGGAACTTGATGGCTACAGTAGCAGTAAAAAAGGCAGGTCCTCTTTCTTAGCAATTGTCAAAGAGTGTTGATCCTTAGATAGGCTTTAAAGGAATTCAATATGATAGGAATGTAACAACCTTGCTCAATCCACAGTGATCAGATTGTGATTTGGATCTTGATAAGCAAACCAACACAGCCCCTATTTTGGATGTAGACAGGAACCATACGATGTTGCAGACCTGGACACATGCACAGGTCCAGCAGATTAAGAACCTCCAGTTAAGGCAGAATCATGTTCCAAATGGACTACTGGATATACTTGCGGAGAATATATCTCATGCCACTTTTTGTCTAGTTTTATGTTTTTCCTTCTGTGGGTGTAACAATGTATGTAGAACGAGGTGGAAGAGCTGGGAAGCATGTATAAAAGCCAGTTATGTGGACTGGAGAAGTCTTTTTATGCTATTAATATGTTTTTCTCTCTTGTATTTCCTTTTCCTTGTATAAGTTGCAAATATTTTAAACAAAACTGTAATAGAATGTATCTCACTATTTAGTACTTGGAAATAATTCAGTTTAATGGCACTAAAATTATTCTGTTGAACCAATTAGGCAAGAATGTCTTGAATTTATCCTAAAAATTTCTATACGTATACTAATATGGTGGATGAATAACATTTCCCTCTACCCAAGAATGGATGTTATCATTGAACTGGACTGAACTTCTGAATTTGGCAGTGGATTCACATATTACAGTTCAGGTGGAGAAACCTAAGGATATCTTAAAGTTCTGAGGATGTCCAATACATGCTATTATTGATTTAACAGAGTTCCATCACTATAATGAATGAAACTGGGCATGCCAACAAAAGAAAAAGGTATAAAGAGAGTATTGTTGCATAACTCAAACTACTAATTTAGTTCTTTCTTTCACATACCACCTAACCATGTATCTACTTACAACCTTTTTCTCACCATAATAGGGTTAGATTGACTCTACACTCTTTGTCTCTCAGTAATCTGGCTATAAATCCAATCACATGCAGAGAATATTCCATTTTAGCATTTGGCCTCTCTAATGGTACTCACATATGCTTTCCTACAATTCAGAAGTGGTACAGTGCAAGCAGCCAAAACCCAGTTATTTTCATCTTACGGGTCTTTACATCAAGAGGACTATGCGTGCCAGGGCATATTTCCTCCTAAATTGGGGGATGAGGAGGCTGATTTCTTCCATGTCCTTGTTTCCCATGAATCTTCTGAAAGTTCTAGAAAGCAGCTTGCACCCTGCACTTGATGAGGATCAAAGAGGCTAAAGTTTTACCTCCGTTGGAAACAGCTCAAAATCCAGTAGTCTGGTGTGCCAGAATGTCCCACAAAATGACCATGAATGAAAATGGGAGGAAAAAGAAAGAGAATGAGAATTATGTAAAAGAAAAACGGGGGAGGAAAAAAGGGAGGAAATGGGGAAAAAAAAAAAAAGAATAAGGCAAAATGAGAAAACTCCTTGATAAAAAAGTGGACATATTGAAAAGCTCTCTGCTGGGGAAAGATAGCGTGACTAGATTTCCACATCCTGGGAAACCATAATAGGGTTAGATTGGCTTTGTCTTCATGTGGTGCATGAATCCAACCATTGTTTTGTTTTGTGTCTTCTTTAATGTGAGGGAACTGGGCCATTATCGCTTATTCCACACACCATAAAGCAAGCCATGGCTTAAGGCAATTACAGGATATCACCTGATATCTTACAAGTAAAGAAATAGCCTGATATTGCTTATCCTACCTCCGTCTGATGCACATATATTTTGCACATGCAATAAGCTGGAAGGAAAGAAGTGGCACATAGTCAGGTCCGTTATGGCTACTAAACTTCATGGTGGGTTTAATCACAGTACTCATAAAACATCATGACTACTCTTAATAGCAATTAGCATCAAAATGTATATTCTGTATTTCTGCATACCTGAAGTAAATTGAAAAAAAGATATTAATATTTCCAAATCACACTGAGGATTAAACATAATCCTGCCACCTTGCTATCTTCATTAAACACAGGATCATACATGTATTATAACAAAATGTTATTGTGTGTTGCTGTGTTTTGGGTTTTTGTTTTTGCTGGAAGCATACCTTGAAGATTTCTTGCTCATTTATATACCAGCACAAAGATCAGCAAGATTCTTAAACTCCATTGGACTTAATTATCCTGCTAAATTGTGCATATTAATCAGATAGATGGCAACAATCTGCACTCAAAATAGAAGTGAGGATATAACTAGTGCAGCAGATACATTCAAAGTAGTACAGAATGGCAGTAAAAAGAAGGAAATGAATTAGATCCACTGCAAGGAAGGCAAGCGGCTGCTAGAATAGCATTATTAGCTTTAAACTTATAGCAATCTCTATTAAAGCTAGCCGAAATTTGAATGTCAGAAATGAAAGCCGAATGTCAAGTCATTTATGCCAATGGACAAGAGTTTATAAAATATTTGAGGGCTGGCTCAAATACAATGCAAGATCATAAGGCTTCAGGTTGAATAATGGTTTGCTTAATGTTTATTTGGGGCCAATAAATTGGATTTGAAACCATAATCTAAAGCTCGCTTACAATCCACATTGTTTTTTTATGGTTTGTTGTCATGTCTGAATTCCCAGCACAGTTGCTCTTACCACCCTCTCTCTGTGTCTTATCTAGATTCATCTGTATTTGAGATGTATGCATGCTACTGTGTGGCTGTATGGGAAAACATACATATAAAAGAATGTTGTTTTCTTTGGTAAATTTTGTGTTAAACTTGGGAATCAACTAAGATGCTAGGGGACAGGGATAACAATAAGTGTGTGTGTTAAAATATGGCCATTTAATCATTGAATTGATTAAAAGGATTAATATTATCCATTTTTTATAAAACCCTTTTTATATGGCCATACACACTTCGGCAATGTGGTTCCTGACACGCTTTTGAAAGAGTGGTATAGCCCTTGGCCAATGAGATTTGTGCAACTTTGAATTACAGCATGGAGCATAAGGCATGGAATTATCTGGTCCATAGTTCTAATCCAGTGTGTGGAGATTCCCAATCAGATCTGCAAGTAGTTCACCTCTTCGTGGCAATCCTCATCACCACATAAGCCTATTGTAGGGGCTGTCCCTGCCCAAAATGCCATCTTCATCCCTTGTTTTAAAGAGAAAGGGAAAAGCTCTTACCTGCAACTAGCAGATGATTAGGTATAAGAACCCCCTCCATCCCTACTAAGCACTCAAGAGACCTCTGTTGTGGGCAATGAAGATTATTTTACATTAAATTGCTCTGCAAAGAAGTATTTTTAAGATAGGGCATTCTTTTGTAGCAAATGAAGGAAGGTCTAACTATGGCTTTCTAAATGCTATTGTTTTCCCAGAAAAATTACCCCCCTCCATTGTATTGAGCCTATAGATTTATATCAATGTACATTCCTACAGTTAATTAGGAAACCAGAGTTTGGCAATATTCATGGCATATATGAATTGAGCACCCTATAAACGTTATAATTGCTGTCCCATATTGTTGTATAATTTTGAGCCAGTTATAATTTAGTGAAGACAAGGCATCATGATTTTGCTTCCACAAGTGATGCCATGAGCATTTGGTAGAATGGGGATTTGATCTGCTAATATGAGAAACTTTTAATCATCCAATGAAAAGCAGAATAAAGCCTCTTATCAATTACTCATTTCAAACCTAATGAATCCTAGATCTTGGACAGAACCAGTGATTTGAATCCCAAACATGGGATTGCTATTACAGGCAGTCCCAGGTTAAGAACATCTGACTTACACACAACTTATGCTTATGAACGGGCTGCCTATTACTAAAAATGGTGGACGGCATTCTCCTTCCTCAAGCCGACAAACTGCTGAAGCTCTGCAATGTTTTCATGAACTGAAGCTGCGCAGTTTAAATATACAGCCTGTTTTCAGCAGTTTTCAGTGGTTAACTCTAAAGTGGTTAACCCTAACCCTAACCCTAACCTTTGAACATCCTAAGTACAGTAACATTTTCTCTGATGTTCACAGATTCTTATGTGATGGTCTCCATTAGACTGTCTATTAGCCTACAGGGCCTGATTCTTGGTACATCCTGTATTTATGTAGATTGTGTGTGTGTGTGTATGTGTGTGTATACACATACACATATACACTACAAATGTCAGGTGATGAGCAGAAATAGGAAAATTTTAGGTCAGTCGGAAATGAAATTAGAAGTTACGGACAGTGATAATGACCTTCTTGCAAACAAACCTGATTTATTTGTCAGGTTTCTGTTCTACCTTTCCTTCAGAAGCATAGAGTTCCGTACTCATAACTCTGTTTTCCAATCCTTTTCCCCAGAGCAACTTGTATGATAGGTCCGACTGAGAGATAGTGATTGGCCCAAAGTAACCCCCTAAGCTTCCAAAGGATGGATGGACTTAAACTTAAATGTGGATTTCAAAAACATAGCATAGCTACATTCTGAAGTGATAAACTCAGACTGACTATACTATATTTAAAAAGGAATGTCTATGCTAGCCTTTAGATGCGTGATACATGTTATATTCACCAGTATACAGAAAAGGTCATTTCATCCCCTCCCCAAGAATATACCAGCTAGGCCTTAACATTCTGCTACCTCTTCTGTTGCTAGCTCATTCCTGAGGAATTCAGATGTGTTGACTCCTTCTACATATGCATTTCAATGCTTTTTAGATATTACCTCAGATATTCATATAATAATATGTAATATTATTCATATTCATATAATAATATGTAATATTCATTTTGTTCATGATCAGACAGCTCAAATGAAAGACAATGGTGGATCCTGCCAGGGAAAAGTGGTCTTGATTACCAATATTCATGTGTATCTGCTATTAACTGAGTTAAGGGGAGGCACCCACAGCTTAGTGTCCATTATCTGTTCCAGACCTATGAACTGAAAACCATTTTCTTGTTTGTTTGTTTTTTCCTCTGCAAGAAAAATTCTGGATTGTGTTCACAACAGACTTGGAGATTTGGCCTTGGAGGTAGAAGCCAAGCTGCTTTATTCTTCTCTTGCTCCATTTGTTCTATTTTTCTTTCCTAAGTCCTCCTGCTTCCTATCCAGCCCAGATATTTCTTATTGCCACTTTCCCCACCATAGTTGATAAATACAAGTATTGTATTGTTAAGGTGCAGGTTACATAAGCAGCTACTTGCCTGCAATGGGTTAATGTCTCCATTTTTAATTTTTTTGTGATGCATAGTACATTTACTTTTTGAAAAATGTGCACCTCTAGAGAAAAATGGGGAAAGGATGATAGTGAAAATGTTAACATTGATCACTTCCTGACATGCACAGCAGCTTGAGGTGCTAGAATCAGATAATAGAATTTTGTATTTCGGTGTATAAAGTAATATATCAAATTGCTGTAAAGTCAGTGCTCTTTCTTTAGTCATGAAATGAACTATCTTGTGGGGTTCCTTGCCCCTAATGCAAAGAAGGCTAAACTGCTATTTTACATGTTAATTAAAATTCAGTCTAAAAAGCAGTAAATGTAATTTCACAGTGTATCAAACATTTAACAATAAAGCTTATCTAGACATTACAGTCTAAAAAATTATTTCATTTCTTGCTAGGGCTTTCTGAAAGCTTGATGACAAGAGAATCCCATTATTCTGAACAACCTGCCACTTTCAGGATGACTACAGCTAATTTATTTGCACAATAAGCAAGTAACAACACAGATCCTTTGCATAAGGTATGCTGGTTCTTAATAAAGCCCATCTAACTATATAGATTTATGGGTTTAAAATAAAGACTTGTATAAACTGACATTTAAAATGTGAATATGTTGCCTCAAGTCATAACAAGTGAGAAGATTGTGTTCAGTGGCATTTTATAATTTTATTCCTCTTGCCTAAGCACTGATTTCATAAATGTGATTGTGTTAATGCACAAGTTAAGCATCTTGGCAGAACTAGGCAATCAATTCATACTTCAGAAAGGAATACACCATATTAGAAAAGTGTGTAGTATTGATTTCCATTTCAAAATAATATTGGGATAAAGAAAATAAAACATAGAATTCATTAAAGAGATGCCACATTAGGCCTTCTCATTATTGTATGATTTCATATATGCTAGGACCTATACTGCATAATTATATATTATCTCACTTATTCTTTCATGTCTTTTGCCAGCTTGTTAATCCATTCACACAATCATTTAGTGGGCAGTTAAGGTCCATACATCAGTTTGATTAAGCTAGCTTATTTAAGAATCTGGCAAAGTAAAACGGGTCTTTCTGAAGCTGGGAGCAAAACAGGGTCAATCAGGTCTGACTTTAGCCAGATCTAGAGCTTCCAGAAGGTGCAGTTCTGATATGCAGCTCTGAAGTGTCGAGGCACTGCAGCGGTCACTATTTCCCTACCCAATTTCCTTTACAGGATTGTTGTGGGGGTGCAGTTATGGGATATTGACAGTTTGAACTCTCAGAGAAAAGGCAAAATAATGATGGTGTTGATAGTGATGATAATTTAATTGTTTTTAAAATTATTTATCCACTTTCTGGTGCTGATGTAATATGGTTAGTATTCCACTGATTGGTTATTATTTATACATTTTTCTCTATAGATTTTACCCACATTTTTTCTTTGTTAGCTAACAGTAGATTTTGTCTGCTCACCGCCCCAAATAAATTATTTAAACATTCTGGTCCTTGTATGTGTGTTCAGTCAGCTCCACTGCATAGATATACCTTTTTCTTTTATGCCAAAGGAACTGTTAACACCAAAAATTAATTTTGTCCCCCTCCCAATTATCCCCCCAAATTAGGTTTTAAAAGAAACTTAGCTCAAGAGGTTTGATACACTTGAAAAGTCTAGGTGTCAAAACAATTTTTTTAAAAAAATAAATCATAGCCATTTCTTCCACATTAGCAAATGAGACAATTAAAGATCCGTATTAACAAATTTTGCCTTGGCCTCTGGAATAGATAAGACTGGACAAACTGGTTCATTTGGAACAAACTGGACCATTTCTGAAGCTTTGGTTAAGCCACATAATCAAATCCTCTAATTTGTGAAAAAAAATTACATCTATAAGCTGCACAAGATTCCATATGCCTCTGTACAATATTCATAGATTTGTGAAAGGTAAAAATTTGTTTCCCTCCATCATAGAGGTTTGCCATCACAGATGAACTCTCTGTATCTCTTTATAGAACACCCAGCTCCCAAACTTTAGGATAATTAGCATTCAGTGTTGCCCTCACACACAATTGAACATGTTGTACAAACGGCTCTCTGTTTGTATCAAACATTGCTGACTTTAAATTTCATAAGGTAACCAAACTCTCTGTTTCTGGAGACTCATTCAAGGTTTTCAATACATTGTGCATATTAAATCATTAGCTGTAATTAATCTGAATGTGTGGGGACAAATATACAAGGGAAGGATGGCTTTTAGTGAAAATATAAATTGGGACTTGGAGTTTTAGTGCTCGCTCTGTGGAAGGCAGCAGAAGCATCTGGTATGGAACCTGAATGTCTTTACCCATTCTTCCCACCTGCCAACATTCTGACATCTCTCCCCAAGATCCTCATTTCACCTTCTTATTTCACTAGAGATACAAATCCCTCTACCCCACTAAACTTCAAAATAGCTTCCATAATAGTCAAAGAAGGCTACTTTAAAGTCTGATTCTGGAAGGGAATCTTTTTGTGGAAAGGAGCACTGCTTGCTGCCTCAGTCCTGCTACACTGCCTCATTGTGGTGGAGGGTTGTTTTGGGAAGGATAAGCAAAAACACTGGGAATATATGCAAGAGTGTACACTCCCAGCAGGCTCACCCAAGGCACAAAGGTCATCCCAGCTGCCCAACTAAAGCAAGCAGGCACCTATATTGAATAGCAACGATATAATAAATGCTAAAGGTGGATCACTTTTGTGACAACAGCAAAGGCATCATTTCATACTGCATGGGAGAAAACAATCCAATATTTTTCCAAGAAAACTACATGGATAGTGATTGGTGATATAATGCTGGATGGAATTCAAGATGGAATTCAAGATGATCCTGAGGAAGAGCTGAGCAGGTTTTAGCATATTAATGGTGCTTATGATGTGGCCTGATTAAAGCCTTCAGGACCTCTAGTTGCTGATGTTACCATGCAGGAAAAGATAATACAAAGCTGCAAAGACAGAATTATAGTGAGAACAAGAAATGTAAGAAGCATGGGAAAACAACACAATGAAAGATGAAATGAATCAACTACACAATGACATAACAGGTATCAACAAATTAAAATAAACTGTAATTGATATACTGTATAATACAATATACCCGAAAAAGGGGCGCAAAGCAACGGAAATCCCGCCTCCTGTGCTGCCAGCTGGGCTGACGCTCTAGGAATTAGGCTCTGGCAAAGTCTAATTCCGAAACTAGAAAGATGCAATTGCCTTGAAAACCGCTAGGGGGCGGTCACTGCAGGGTCAGTAATGACTGTTAAGCAGATTAAAAAAAAAAAAAATACAATATAAGTAAGTAAGAAGTAGAAGTGTTGCTTTCATAGCCAGGAAGGATATAGCAAATATCCTGGGTACAATGCAGTCAATGATCAAATAATATCAATTAGATATCACAGACAGCCCTTTAATATGACATTATCCAAGTTTATACTCCAACCACTGATGCAGAAGAAAAGGAGATTGATGAGTTTTATGGTCAAGTTTAATCTGAAATCAACAGAACATGGAAGTTAGATGTGTTGTTTGTGATTGGAGGTTGGAATGCCGAACCTGGAGGAAGAAGGAAAACATAGTTGGACTGTATGGCCTAGGAAAACAAAGTGAAGCAAGAGAATAATTTATCAATTTCTCCCAATGCAATGATTTCTTCATTGCTAACTCAGTTTTCAAACAACTAAAACAAAGTCTGTGTACATGGATATCATCAGATGGAATACACAGAAATCCAATTGACTATATTACTGGTACAAGGAGGTGGAAGAGCTCAATTATAGCATGAAAGACATGGCCAGCTGCTCACTATGGAACAGATCATGAACTGCTCATGTGCAAGTTCCAAGTCAAGCTAAGGTGGAAGAACAAAGCCAACTAGTTTCCACAATATGATTTTGAGCTTTTACCACAATTTTCAGAAAGAATGTCAGAAATCGTTTTAAAATTCTGAACCTCATTGATAGGAAACCAGAGGAACTGTGGAGTGAAATCAAAATTGTTAAGGACAAATGTGAAAAGAGTCTGCCAAAGACCAAGAGACGGAAGAAAGCAAACTGGATCACAGAACAGATGGTAGAAATTGCTAAGAAGAGAAGAGAAACCAAAGCCAAGAAAGACAAAGATGAAGAACTTAATAAAGAATTTCAGACAGCTGATAGAAGAGACAAGAAGCAATATTACAACATCTCTAAAACTATCAAATATGGAAACACACATGGAAAAAAAGTATTCCAGAAGATCAGAAGGAGGTTCCAATCTTGAACTGGCATGCAAAAGGATGCCAATGGACAATAGTACTTGATTTAAAGAAGATCAAACAAGATGAAAGAAGTATAACTGAAATTCTGTAGAGTAGAGATGTCAAAATCCAAGATACCTTAGAAGGTACCCCCCCTATTTGCAAGAACTTCTAGTACTATAAGTTGATGTTAGAAGACTGTTATTACCAAGTTGGAAGACTACAGGAAGTTATGTAATATCTACAGAAATACAGAAAGTAACAGAAGAATCCAAAGGTCCTAACCAGCAAATCTGGAGAATGATACGGTGGCCACCAGGCTGGAAAAGGTAAATCTTCATCCCAATACCAAATAAAGGAGACTTAGCAGAGTGTGCAAAGTATCATACAATATTCTTCATTTCACATGCTAGGAAAATAATACTTAGGCTCATTCAGTACAGATTAGAGCCCCACATGGAAAGGGAAGGCTGTATGTTCAAGCTGGTTTCAGAAAAGACTGAGGAACAAGACACATTATTGCTAATGCACTTTGAGAAAGAAAAAGAATATAAAAAAGAAGTCAATATGTGTTTTATTGTTTATATAAAGGCTTTCAATTGTGTTGATCACGTCAAGCTGTGTAATGTTCTTAGGAAAATGAGAGAACACCTCATTGTCCTCATGTGAAACCTATACATAGGACAGGAAGCAGCAGTCCACATGGAACAAGTGAAACAGACTGGCTCCAGGTCGGCAAAGGAGTAAGACATGGCTATATATTTTCTCCTTATTTGTTCAACTTACATACTTAATATATATTAGATGGACTGGATTGGGAGAAGATGACCATGGTTTTAAAACTGGAGGAAGAAACATTAATAACCTGCACTATGCTGATGACACTTTGATAACTGAAAATGCAAATGATCTATAAGCTCTAGTAATGAAAGTCAAGACCACAGTAAAAAAAAAAAAACGGGGGGGGGGGAGTAAGATTAAATTTGAAGAAGACCAAACTAATGACAAGTACAACAACTTGTAGCCTTACAATTGACAATGAAGATAGTGAAGTGGTGGAAAGCTTTTGCCTTTTATGATTGATTATCAACAGTCAAGGAACCAGCATTTGAGAAATATGCTGTAGACTAGCACTTGGTAGGTGAGCAATGAAAGCCTTGGAAAATATATTCAGATACTGTGACATGTCTACATTTACAAAGAACAGACTAGTGCAGGCAATGGTATTCCCTGTGACACCTTATGGAAGCAAAAACTGGACTTTGAAGAAGCAGGATAGAAAGAATACTAATACTTTTGAATGTTGGTGTTGGTGAAAACTGATGAGAATATCATGGATAGCCAAGAAAACAACAAAGGGATCCTAGAACATTTCAGTTCAGAGTTCTCACTTAAGGTACAAATGACCATGCTTAAATTGTCATATTTTGGAAACATTATGTAAGATCTAGCTCTCTGGAGAAATCTATAATGCTGGGAAAGGTGGAAGGAGAGAGAAGAGGAGGACCAGCAGAAAGGTGGATGGATCTGATTATAGGACTGGTGGATGCGCTGCTGGAAGACCTGAGTGACTAGGTTTTGTTGTTCAGTCGTTAAGTCGTGTCCGACTCTTTGTGACCCCATGAATCATATCACGCCAGGCCTTCCTGTCCTTCACTGCCTCCCTGAGTTTGCTCAGTTTCATGCTCATTGCTTCAGTGATGCTATCTAACCATCTCATCCTCTGGCCTCCCCTTCTCCTTTTGCCTTCAATCCTTCCCAGCATCAGGGTCTTTTCCAAGAGTGGCTAGGTTGGGGACAGATAATCATGGAAAAGTTCTATCTATGTCCTCATAAGAGTAAACACTGACTTGATAGCACATAATCAAAGCACTGATTAGGAGAGGAATGACTCTTTAATTTTCCTTTCAATGTCTTTCAGTGTCTTTAAAGAGTCTTTAAAACATTTTCCATTGAAATCAATTTAAGGTATTTTAATGCTTCACTATTGTGGAAAATGGGCTATATATGTGTGTGGAATTATTCAGTCTTGACTTCTGGTGTCTGACTGAACAAGTCCATGCAGCCTTCTTGGCAACATTTTTCAGAAGTGGTTTGCCAGTTCCTTCTTCCTTGGGCTGAGAAAGAGTGACTGTCCCAAAGACTTCCAGCTGGCTTTGTGCTTAAGGATGGACTAGAAGTCAGTCTCCTATTTTAAGCCTGGTGCCTTAATCACTACATCAAACTGGCTCTCATTCAGCCAATTAACCTCTTAAATATTATTAATAAATCATATGACATATGTATGGGAAATTTATTGATTGACTAATCAAAGACAAGGTGCTGCCCAAGAACAATGTCCAGTCAGCTTTTGATTAATGCCTTGAACTGCATAATTTAGTTAAAAAGTATTCTAGCTGATGACAAGGAACCCTTTATGCTGTCTTTTTTATCTGAAGGTGATCTTTGACCCAATATCTAGAAAGAGTCTATGGACAAAATTGGAAACAACTATAGATTGCTATCGTCTCTGATTAATTATGATGCTGCATGAAAATACCAGCATGCAGGTTAGATATGCCAATATCAGAGGTCTCTGTGCAGTAATACACTTCTTAAAAGGAGTTAAGCAAATGTGCACACTTGCTTCTTTTCTCATGAACTTTTATATTAATTCTATTGTTTAGGCTGTATCTAAAAATGAATTTCACCCATCAAAACTAGGCTAATAAACCTATTATATACACTCCTCTATGCCATGGGTGCAGTCAATTTATCCCTGACATAAATGGACCTAATGGGGACTCTGAATGCCTTAGCATCACTTTATAGTAAAGAAAAATAGGCTACTAACTATTCCAAATCAAAGGCTGCTTTATTTACAAGTTTGCACCTTTGGTAATTGTTAAATGGCTAGAAGAACTGGGCAACTGAATCTGTCTTTTTCATGCTTATGACTTCACCCTATGGATGAACTAGTTCAGCTATTAACTTTACCTTGTAGAGCAGCACTGGAAAAACATGTGCTCCTTTTTCTGTGTGAGGTTTATGTTGTCTGATGAAATATGTAGGCCATTTGTTCCTTTCACTACCAATCTGTCATTTTTTTCTAGAACATTAAATGCAGTTTTTAAAATTAAAAAGAGTTTTATTGCTTTTAACCATGATCTTTCATGATGGAAAGCAACCAAGAAAAACCAACTGATGCATCAACATGGCATTTCTATTTTGCATAAATCACTAGTTCTGAGAAACATGAGTTAGAATATATATCTATGTTGGGAGGTTTATAAGTATATGCAAGGGAAAGGAAAGGATGACAATGCTTGGAATGGATCAATCTGACTCAGAAACAATCCTGATTAATAGAAAAAGCAGCTGATATTTGAAATAAATCCTTTTGTGTAGGAAAGGGAGATTACAGAATTACCCTCATATAGTTTGGATCTGAAATCAATTTTATATCATTACAAGCCTTTTATGGACTAATTAAGTGGAGAGAAGAACAGTAATAATTTTTCTTAAAAAAAAAGAGAATAACCTAGTTCTTCCAGAGAAAGCATGTGAAATGCTTAGCATTCTCTTCTACTGTCTCTTGTGAACATAAGAACTTGTAATCAAAATTTTATTTACCACTGAACAAGGCACTACTCAGTACAGGGGGAAACTGAAATCAGTAAACACAACGTAAACACTGAAACTGATAAAATCCGGCGCGAAGCAATGGAAATCCCGCCTCCTGCGCTTGCCAAGCTGGGCTGGACGCTCTAGGAAGTAGGCTCTGGCAAAGGCTACTTCCGAAAAACAGAAAGATGCAATTGCCTTGAAAACCGCTAGGGGGCGGTCACTGCAGGGTCAGTAATGACTGTGAAGCAGACCAAAAAAAAAAAAAAACACTTCCTGAGTATCATGTCACACAAGCATATTTGTCTATTCCCAGGCAAATAGCAAACACAGTTTTTTTAAAATGAATGTTCTGTTAGGTTATCATGCCTTGCTTTTGGTTTTCATTCTGCATAGTGGACCATAACTGTGGTCTTTGTTTCATTTGACTCTGATGCGGTAATCAACAAAGCAACTCCAAATTTACTTATTTAATGAACAGTATGAATGGAGCTCAGAAATAAAAACAGCAGAAGAAAGACTTTGGACAAGAACAGAAAGTAACTGGAGCTACCAGATTTGAACTGAAAAAAATCCAGAGGAGTGTTAAACAACAGTAAAGAGATAGAGTTTTCTGGCAGCCTGGATATGGTAGTCCTATAAGAGACATAATGGATTCCTAGACAACCTGAAAGGCTCTGTAACACAATGGCCCTCTTGGTTATGGGTGGGGAGAGAGGAGAAGCTTGTTGTGCAAACTCCAAAACTGAGTTAATTGATCCAGCCAATCAACTATATGCCCTGTGTCATATGACCTACTTACCAGAGGATTAAATATCTTTTCTAATATCTATGATTGAGATACAAGCCTAGATAGGCTTCTCTCAATCCTCATTATATGTACTTGTCACACACATCCTTTCAGCCTCTATAGGGGCTAGAAAAGAATTGTGATCACACCATTACATGTTTTTATTTTAAATTTAAATTTAAATTTAAATTCCCCTCCTTAGTGAGAAAAATAGAGCCAATGAGCAGGGAAATAGAGCCATTTTTATGGCTGCAGGATCATCAGAGTCATCTGAGATCACATGATGCCAGCAGATGAAGTTGAATCAACTGACTAGAAGAAGTCTTGGTTTTTTGTGTTTTGCAAATAAGGTCAGTGTCAGTCTAGCATAGCTCTATCATTCTCATGAGAAAAAGCTCTTTTTGTAGCAATAAATGCAGCATATAGTTCTACATGTGTGCATACAAATGTACAGGGAAAGCATGCAGAGCCTGGCTTCTGAAATTCTTTAGAACCTCTTTGTAAAATCTCTGCTCTGGGTTACATGGCTGGGAGGAAGTAGAGAAGTCAAGCAACATTCTTACTGTTACCCAGTTACCTTCCCCTAGAGATGCACTGAGTGGTTTTTTCCTTGATTTTTTTTTTTGTTCTATAATCCCTGCCCTGATTCAGTTCATTTTCAAGCTCAATCTTGTGAGCTTACCCTCCCTACATGCTAAATTTGTTCCATTCTGTTCAGGCTTTGGAGAATTATATAATAGGAGTTTGGACTCTATCTGTATGTGTGCTGACTGACAGATATACAGACAGGGTTCCAATTCCAATTCCATAATTTCGTTCCAATGTTCCATTGGTTTGGAAAGAATTAACAAGGGAAAGCATACATAGTTCAGCTTTTGGAGTTCTTTTCAACTCCTCTGTGGCCATAGGAGACAGGGAACTGGCCCATTTTCAAATTTGATCTTTCTTTTGCTGGCTTCTTCCAGCATATCAATTGTGTCCTCTTTCTGTTCAGTTTTTACAGTTGTTCTGCTGAAGGACACACAGACAGAATTCTGAACTCCTTGAGTTCAGAACGCTCAGAGCTTTCCAACACTCTGTTGGGCTGGGAACAATAGAAATGTGTAACTAAACTTGCCCTGTTTGGTAATAAAAATTGCAACTATGATATGGTAGCCTCAGTAATCTCAGAAAGTCATTTCACTTGATGCTGAACTATTGAACTGATTATATGAATTGGCCTAAGTGCAACAAGTTATGTAACAGCACTTGAACATACACTGTAATCACTTCCTACAAGCTGATTACACGGCTGGTTTGCCAGGATTGATGCAATAAAGCAAAATATTTGACATGACTTTTTAGGTTTACCTGCTTATGTGCATGATCGTAGGAATTGATGTGGTTGTCAAATTCATGGTGTTTATGGTACTGCTTGTCACATAATTCACAGTAGAAGTTAGCCTTCACATCTTCCAGAGCCCTAGCTGCTGCCTTCTCCTTTTCAGCAAAATTCTACAAGGGCAAAACAGATGAATAATACTTGATTAGTAACATTTTTTCTCCACAATTTCCCATGTATTGATGGACAGTCCTCCTACTACTCAGAGTGAAAAGAATGTTACAAACAAGCAGCAAGTTTCTTGTTAATTTTTACAGTTAATTTTTACTCTAGGCTAGAGATACCAGTGGAATGTATGTTGTGTCCCAATGATCATAATTATTTGGGTTCTATGCACCTTGATTCAGGAAGAGGCAGTGTCTTTTTTTCTGAGGTAGCTAAATGGCTATGCTAACTTTCAACAGCAATAAAAAGCACTGAAATAGTCAAGTGTGATGAACAGCTGAAAATGAATGGATGATCCATTATTTACCATGGTGATATGGGGAAAAATGCTCTTTAGGTAATCTAAAGCAGTGTTTCTCAACGGTACTGGCTGGGGAATTATGAGCGTTGAAGTCTACACATCTTAAAAGTTGCCAAGGTTGAGAAACACTGATCTAAAGTACCTGATACTTTACTAGACATAGATCTCTACAAGCATATTAAAGAAATATTAACCTGGGCTTATTATTGCTCCAGCCATACCTAAACACTGTACTTGACAACAGAAAAGGACAAGAATACAAAAAGAGAACCATCATGACAGGATATTACTGTACAAGGATCATGGCCTCTAATCCTGTTAGCAGCTCATATGTTAAGGGTAGTAAAAGGAATAAGCGTATATGTGGTTGAAATCAGGTAATCATCTCAGAAATGTTGGTAGCTATGTTAGGATTTCCTAAGCATTTTACATATCATTGCTTTTAGTGAGTGTATCTGAAGTGACTGATTTTCCCCTTTAAATCTAAGGCATATAAGTAGTGTACAATTCCACAAGCACAATAGTGGAAGTTTAAATTTGTGGCTCACATCCCCAAAATCAGTCATGCAATCTGCAATCTTGAATACAGTAATTTGGTGTTACTCTCACTGAATTCAGGGATCCTGTTTATATGATACATTTCTGGGCCATAGATGGTGGTTAACATGTTGTACAAATAGGAAAAATGGGTTAATTGCTAGATCAATTAACTCAGTTGGGATTAGATTTAGTCCTGGTTATCTTTGGGTCATCTTCCTCAGTCAGCTATATTGTGTGAACAGCTGACCAGTGGGTTAACTGTCCTTAACTCTCTCAAGAAAAAGGCTTTGGATCGTTCCCCACTTGCATCAGTATAAACATGTCCTGGCAACTTATTTTTTTCTGCCATATGCCCATGATATTATTTTGATGTCCATGAATGAGACAGGCTGAAGTCATCCTTAACTGTACTGAATTTAAAGTAGTATTTTTCTCTTTATTCCAACTAAGTCCAAGGGCAGCCTTAAGGTATATAAAATCGTTGACTTCCATATCTTGGAGGGAAGTTAAGTGTTTATAATGTGTTAGGACAGAGGGAGGAAAAGCAGCATAGGGATCAGCAACAGAGACAACTAATCCTGTGACCACATGGATAGGGTGAAAATAAGGCAAGTAGGTAAAGACTCTTTGATTCTACCTATGATGGTATCACTGCTATTTTTTTTTCAAAGAAATTCCCTCTGGAAAACAAAATAATAATTTTTTTTGAAAAGAATTGATGAGGGAAGTGATAGCCCCCAGCCTCTTTTTTGGTGGTCGGGTAGATTAACAAAATGGCTATCAGCCAACCAACCCAGTCATCCTGAATTATGTGCTACCAGACTGAGAGATGGGATCACTGCATCCACTGTATCATGTAAACAGAGCTAGTGAGGTTCACTTAACAATAGGGTTGGTCTGTTAAAGGCTAAAAACAATATCATGATTGGTACTTGGTGAAGCTGCCATGTTTTGTTCCAAACTATTCCTAAATTTATTTCAAAGAGTACCCTCATAAAATTTACATCAGTAATTCAGAAACAATATTGCCAAAGTACGTGGGATTGTTGCTACCTGGGTACATCAACTACAGGTATATCAACCTTAGTTACTAGAAGGTGTTTCATACCTTCCTAGGTATTTGGATCCCAGAGAGAGAAACCAAGATCGATTAGGATTCCTAGATTATCAGTCCAGTATTTTAGGACTGTAAATCCATCCCAAAATGTAACTACCATCCACAAGCATAGGCTGCCTGCTCGTTAATAACACTTAATCATGATTGCTCTTCAGTGTAATACTACTACTACTACTACTAATAATAATAATAATAATTTATTAACCTCATATGCCACCCATCTCTCTTCCATTAATGGCTGCAATATTGTTTATAATGAGAGCTAGTTTGGTATAGTGGTTAAAGGCTTGGGGCTAAAAACCAGGAGTCTGTGAGTTCTAGTCCCACCTTAGGCACAAAGCCAACTGGGTGATCTTGGGCCAGTCACTCTTTCTCAGCCCTAGGAAGAAGGCAATGGCAAACCACTTCTGAAATCTTGCCAGGAAAACTGTAAGGACTTGTCCAGGCTGTTGCTAGGTGTCAACACTGACACAAAGACCCACCTATAAAATGTTTATAACAATGTTAGAGGGCATGATAATTTAAGCAGTAACCTTATCGCTATTTATTCAGCTTGAGTAATGTCTATCTTTTACAACCACACCTATGAAGGCAGCTACCCATTTTTTTCAGTGGTTTTAAGTCTGTAATATGAATCCCAGGATGTAATGTTATGTGGTAATTCCATAACTGCAGAATTTCTTTGAATCTTTCTGAGGCAAGACTAATGGCTACTCTTTGATGACTGGAACACGCTTCTCAGAGAGGTTCACTAGGTTTACTTTAGGATACATTTTACCCAGGCATGTTGAATTTCTAAAACAACAACAACCACCCAAATTTTTTAGATGCAATATAAATCTTTTTATTTCATGTCTTTTATTTTATTTTTTCATTCCATTTTCTATTTATTTGGTAGCCTGCCTTGAACACATTCATTTAAACATATATGATGCGTAAAATAAATATATCCCACTTAAAACAGTAATTTATAGCTGTACTTCTTGGCATCAGTCTTCAATAAATCACTGTCCTTATTCTCCCCTTCCCCCATTTCTGCCTCACGGGGATGGCTTGTTAAAGTATTATTAATGTGGGTGGGTGAGCTCCTTCCTAAATTCTTGACTGGTTGGGTAGATGCAGTTTGCCTGTGGTGAATGTGTAGGCAAAGTAAGCATATCCTCGTAAGGTCCCATGCAGTGCACAGCCTGCCATTTTGCACATTTTCACTGCTGAGGTAAATTGTAGGATAATTACGTTCTTCTGCTATAATCAAAAGAACAGCCTTACTGTCTAAACCAGAAAAAAAATTGAAGTGTTCAAAGCACTGAAAAGGCAATGAAGATAGATTGTATCATAACTTCTATTTGGTTATTATTAATCCTGTGTGGAGGGAAGACTTGTCCAGTCCAGCCCTGACATCTGTGTAAAGCAAGTCTGAATCTACATGGTTACTGAGCTGCCATAATTACAGAATGAGACTACATCTGAATATGGTTAGAATTTATTTTAAGACCTTCCCTGCCAATATAAGGATATTGAGGATAGAAACACCAGAGGTCCATCATCAACTAGAGCTCCATCACTGTCCTTATTTCTGTCCAGATTTTAGGTTATAATAATATCTGAACAGGGCTGTAGAAATAGGTGCAAAGTGAAGCATGTCTTAATGTGTGGATAGGAGCACAACAAGCATATACATTTCCTTGAAACAGTGGAATATATCCTTTACTCTTAAGGATATGAGCTAAAAATCATATAATCTTAGAGTAGGAGGAAACTTTGTAAGTAAATCATTTAGTTCAGTCATATTTTTCTATGCAGATGTTTAATCTATTCAATATTCTTAATAAAGTTTCACGGAAAGGCATTTAGAATTTTCTCCACATTCAGCATAAATGTATTGTATCTGGATGGTTTCTGCTGGATTCATATGACCAATCTCCCATATTTAGAATTCTGAAAGTACTATTCCTTTTTTTTTTCTGTCCCAGAAGTCATTTCTCTTGAAAATTCTAAAAGAGGTTGTTGACTAAAGTAAGTTCAGACTCTGGAAACTTAAGTAATTACTAAAGGGTCCTGCTTTGGAAGCAGAACTGATGGACTCTACTGCAACAATCATTTTAACTTTTCTGTAATAACAGGGTAAATTCAATCCACAAATAGCACATATATATATAATATACTGGTGGCCTCTTATTGGATCTAGACTTCTCACTTCTGCTAAATGATTGGAAGCTCCTCCAGTTTCTGAATAACATGGAAAACTACATGCCAGATTGAATGGCCCAATATAGCCTTCTCCTTAATTTGCTTTATAGAAAACTTTCATTTTCCAATCAGAAAGCACTCTATGATGCAATGCTCCTGTAACCTTCCTTAGTATTTGTCACAAAACAAAACAAAACAAAAAAAAGCCATTATATGCTGCTAATTGGGAAAAGAATAGGGTCAGCTTTCTGAGCTTTTCATATAATTGCCCCCTCCAGTAGTTTACTTATTTATACCACTTCTATACTGCTTCCTGTTAAAAGAAATCTCAAGGCAATATCCTTTCTCTCCTAATATATTTTACGATTTTGCTGAAGCCCCTTTCCAGCCACGTAAAACTCTGGAGCTATACATCACACTTATTAGTGAGTAAGCTCCACAGAAACCAACTGACTTGACTTCTCAGTAAATATCCATAGGACTTTCTAGAATGCCCCTTGCAGTTTGGGCATCTTGGGCTTTTAATATTTTGTGCCCCAAATGCAAGTGATTATAATGCACCTGACTGCCCATTGATGGCTGTTAACCTTATAATCTAAGTCCCTGCTCATTTAATGACGTAATTAATTTTGTTTTTTTGTTTTTAAGTTATCCTGACTTACATGGAAAAATGATTGAACCTGCTGATTGCTGTTTTAAAGTTTGCACTTGACCTATCATTTTAATACCATTAATTATTTGCTGTATAATTAAAATGCATAAATTAGAATGTGGATGTACTGTAATATCATAATTAAGTACAGGCACATGCTGCACTAGAGGAGGGAGCTATGTTCCTAGTATGCCAGACCCATGGAAGAACAGGTAGAAAAGGAAGACTGTATCATATTGGCAATCATCTAAATCAAACTGATCTTTTCATCTTTTTTACTGTTGATAAATGGTCAATTAAATGTTTACAGGTTATTCCATTCCACTGAAGACAAAATTCTAATTATCTGAAGATAAACAGAATGTCCTTTGTAATGAACAAGTTAAAATGGAGTGTTTTGTTCAAAAGCATCATATCCTTCCACTTCTATCTTTTTTCACTGAAATTAATGCGCAATTTGCTTTCTATACAGATGGTTTAAAATAGCAACCAATTAACTCCCATGTGCATTTCAAGATAATCAACATCTACCTCTGTTGCCTGATTGCCTAATTATACTTGTTTTGTCATGGGAGGGAAAAGCCATATTTTCACGCTTGCTTACTGATCTGAGGCAACATGGTGATTATTACATAATACGGTATACAGTTCCTAGAGGTCGGGCATAGGTCTCCCTTCTGAGTTATTCAAGAGGGGTGTTGTTGTAAACTCTCCGCAATTCTAGCAGGTTTAAATTCTAGGAAGATTAATATTTTGCAATATACTGGAAATCACTAATATTCCTTTGGCATGATCTAGGTTTACACATTCTTCAGGCTCTCTCAGATGATATGATTTGGTCTTGATCCAACCAGAGAATGAAGAATGCATGGTTGTGATGGATGGAATTATGAAGGCCAGGCTCAGGGAGATAAACATTTTCTTGATTGATGTCAGGCCTAGCCCAAGGAACTCCAAGAGACAATGCAAATTCAGTTCAGCTATGTTTATTAGCTACAACCTCTAGCAAGAATCTTCCCAGACTGAAACTCTAGCTCCCAATGTCAGCCAGCCACAACAGTGTGAATTCTTCAGGGAGGTGCCAGTCTCATCCTTTTGTAGCTCCCACGCTCCTCCGGCGAGCTAAGAAAATGTTTATCTCCCTGAGCCTGGCCTTCATAATTCCATCCCATCACAATAGTCCACATTTGCTACAGTGTATCCAGCTATTAAAATAAATCTCAATGCAATATCTTTTGTCTCCTAATATATTTTAGCATTTTGCTGAGTAATTCTGGAGTGTCTCCAGTGTTATAATACAAGAGCACAGGAAGACAGGAGGTGAGTAATTATATAAAAATTCCATGGGCAGCACCTGTCTAAAATACAATATATTTGATATTATTTATGTTCTGTTCATTGTAGTGTATTTTGTTTAAGACAAATTCCTGGCTACATGACCTACATGCATTCCTTGAGAGAATTATGAGATTTAATGTATATTGCTGCTAATGAAAATTGACATTTTGTATAAGATATAAAAAAGACAATTAGATTAACATGCATTACATTTAGCTTTAAGATGCATGTCACTACAGTAAATGCTGGTGTTGTATTGTCGTAAGGACATATATTCTAGCTTGAAGGTATACTTGCTTTTTATATCCATTCTTACTTTAGCTCCTTCTAGTGAAAATACCACTAATGACTTCTGACATTTCATTTTTTGTTATAAGCATAATCAATGTAGTATAACATAATATTCTCAAATGTGGCTGCAACACATAATCAATTAGAAGTCATGTATGGAGGTTTGTAAGGGATTTTTAAGAAATTGCACAGCCATCAAAGTATGCTGATTGAGATAAAAGCCAAATACACTTGGGTTCATAAACTGATTACAAGGATTGTTGTTCTGCTGAAATGGGCAAAGGTGAAAAGGAGGTCACTTGGTCAAGAACTGGATGGATATGATCAAAGAAATGTATCTTAATGATGCCCTTGTATTTTCAAAATCCTAATTGTATTAAAAGTATATTGTAAATATGTGAACATTTTTCACTTCAGTTATTTTCAGTAGCTGGAAGATGACAGCAAATCAAGTGGAGTTTGCTCAATTGCTTCCTAGTACACAGAACTTCATATAATTGTAATTGTAATTTTATTGTAATTTTAAATAGGAGGCTTGCAGCTCACTGCCAGAGAACAGGTCTTACCTACAAAGGATCCCAGATCTGGTTTTTGGCATCTCTCTTGCATGGTTCTTGAAGAATTAGTCAATCTAGCCAAAACTGGACAAGAGAGACTCACATTATGACTCAGAAGACAGCTTCCTATGACCCCAAGTTTCTACTCTTAGAATGCCACATTGGACTTCCTGATTGCCTATGTCTACAAATTTATATTTATATAAACATGCTGCTACATAAAAAATGCCAGGTTTTTGCAGATTTAGCTATGGTGGCCTTCACTGAAGAAGCCCAATGAAAATTCAGGATCAGATTTCTTAAAGGCACTAGAAGCGTTGCAGCCCTGCATATAATTCTGTAATCTTAGGTTCCATTGATTTACTATCCATATGCACAAAACAGAAATACATTCAAAATTCTATTTCATTTAGTACTATTCAAATGTCGATCACTAAAAACACAAACTACTAATAAAAACATTGATAAATGCCTCTTTTTATAGGAATGTATAATCAAGCAGTAAAATGAACCTGCATAAGAAATGTACTGATTCAAGTTTTAAGATGCACAACTTTATTTGATTTGAGTTTTGACTGAAGTTTTAATTTTTATCTGAATGTTAACATTTTTTCATAAATCTTTATTTGTTCTAAATAGGATCATTTAGATCACTGAATTTTTCTTCATGCAGGAATCTAAATTAAAGCATACCTGACAAATGGCTTCCAGCTTTTGCTTGAATACCTTCAGTAAAGGGAAGTAATAGGACCCATTGTTGAACTGTTCTTACTGTTAGGAACTTTTTCTAACATTCAACCAAAATTTATCTTCCTATAACTTAAATCCATTATACTGTGTTCTATCGTGTCAGACAATAAAGAGCAGGTTTTAGCTTTTAAAGGTGAGATATCCTTTCAGGTGCTTGAAGAGTACTTTCACATGCTTCAATACACTTCTGTTCCAGAGATTAAACTACTATGTAACCCTCACTTAATTCAAAGCAGGGGCATCTGCAGGAGTGTCAAAAAGGTCAGGATGATGGCCACAACTGTGTGATCAAAGCCTCACTCCGTTTTACATCAGTTGCAATGCACATAAAAAAGGATAGGGCTTCCATTGCATGATTGTGGCTGTTATCTTAACTTTTTTTACCTCCTACCTGTGGATATCCCTGACTCAAAGACAACTGCCTTTAGAAAACAGGCAACAGACTACTATTTTTGGAACTCCTTCCCCAAGAATTGTCCCTGGTTGCACTTTAGTGTTTTTTTTTTAAAGCATCTGGAGCTCTTTTATTCAACTCTTTGGTTTTTTCTTGGACCTTATAATAATATAGCCAGTAACACAGCCTTAGGTTTTAAAACCTAAGGCTGTGTTACTGGCTATATTATTACTAATTATATTATAAACTTTTAATTTGTAAGGTATCATGTGAAAATCTAGCCCTGAATGTCATGCAAATAATAACATAAATCAACAAGCAATTTATAAATAATTAAATGAAGCTGTCAAGGATGACTGCAGATGACAAGTGCAACAAATTCTAGAGATGGTGCACAGCCTAAACACATGGCAGTCCAGAAGGGGATTCCTGATTTTATAACAGTGAATTGAGTGCCTTCTCTCTGCCTTTCTTCTATTCATTTTAATTTTCTGAAGGGAGCTCTTGATCTTGATTATAACAGAAGCTTTTAATTTATTGTCAAAGAGCTCTTGATCTTGATTATAATAAAAGCTTTTAATTTATTGTCAATTTCTTTAATTTGCCTGCTATTTAATCTTAAATCATTTAATTTAAGACATTGCATCTCTTTACTTTCTTCTCCAGTGAGTTTGGCCATTACCACATATTCTGAAGTCAGTTCTCCTTTTCCATTTATCTTTTTCCATTTTAAACACTTCCCTGTTGCAGTACTAAAGCCATATAGTGTTTCCTTGTCCCATGTTTGGAAGATGGAACAATGAGGTGCCCCTCTGCTTGTTGTTTCCAAGTTGGGTTTAAAATGCATATGGCATTATTTATTTATAAAATTTATATAGCTGCTCATCTCACTAACCTGTCTCTGGGTGGCGTACAATAAAACAAACAATTAAAACAAATCTCAAATAACCATTGAAAATTATTAACATAAAATATTAATAAGATCACAGGAGAATGCACCAAAATCTCACATATAATTCAACCATCTCATGGTCTCCCTATTACCATGGGATCCCCAAGCCTGCTTAAAAAACCATGATTTAAGAGATTTCTGGAAGGACTATAGGGTCAGGGCTAATCTCACTTCAGGGGGAATGATGTTCCAAAGGGCAGGTGCTATGGCAGAAAAGGCTCATCTCCTGGGTCCAATCAGATGGACCTCTTTAGCAGATGAGACTTGCAACATGCCTCTCCTACCAGACCTGATGGACAGATGTATCATCAGCACACCGTGACTGCTAACTGTGTAATATGGTTAGGATAGCAGCTTCTTAGGAAACTAACTGATCCCTGTGTAGTGGAAATGTATGAACACGATGACTAAGTCAATAAGGGAATAACAACTTTTTAAGCCCATGTGATTATGGAGACAAAATATAAAAAGAATGAGATAGCCCCATACTTACTTCATTCATGGCCTAATTTTTGCAGGCCAGATCTGGTGGCCCTAGATTGAACAGGTGTACTAGGGTAAGCATGTTGTGTGAACATAGCCAAAAGATATTGGTTTAAATGTAGTGACATTCAGATTCAATAGTGTATAAAATCATTTTCTAAATAATGTCTGAAATGTGTAGTAATTGTGCAGAAATCAACTATTAATTAAGTACTTTGCAGTATATAGTACTTACCGTACAACTGAACAATAAAACTTGATTGTGATTATGATTATTATCTAGGGCTGACTTTCTCATAAAACGTAGGTTAATGTTTAAAAATGGATTAACACAAAACATTAATTAGACTTTATAAATATAAAGATCTAGTTGGAAATCCAAGCATACTCACTTTCCTCAACTGATACTATAACTATTTTATAAGTAATATGGTTAGATTATTTTAAATGCCAAACCACAGGCATATATATGCACATAATATTTAGCAGTCCCTAACCACAGCAGCAGGCAAGTTTGTGGTTTAATTCTGTGTTACCTGGTGATTAATAATTCCGATATATTCTAATTTCTTCATGCTACCGTTTATTAATGAATCTTTGATTAAAAATGTTCTGTCATTTCCTGAATTATATCAATGACAATTTTCCAGTATCAGTTTGCTTTGTGTTAAGCTACTGCATCTTGAGATTGACTAGCAGTTCTGAAAAAGACTAAAATCAAGACAGTTCATACTAAAAAAAGACTAATAGAATATAAAGTTAAATAGCAAAGATCCCAAGTGAAAATTCATTGATGTTGAATTATTTATTACTAAATTATCCTTATATCTCTCCACTGAGGATTCATTAATTTCACTGAGCTCATTCATTGTGGGCTAGATGGTTTTGATTCTTTAACATTATTAAAGTAATTACTTCCTATTGGTCACTCTCTTGTCCAGAAATGACTTAACTATGCCTCTATTGTGAAATTACTTACAATTCAGTGTTACATTTTCAGCAAGATGTGGAAATATGTTCACATATTTTCTCATCCTAGATAGCCTTAGGAGGATCCTCAGAACAACCTGTAATTACCGCAGAATAGGAACAGACCACTTATGGTCCTAAAGCCAGTTGTCTTATTTTTATGTAGCCCTTTGTTGTTGTTTTTTCAAACCCTCTGGAAGTAACTTAGACCTCTGTTGCTTTTTAAGTAGCTTACTGGCCAGGAAGACTAAGAGGTTGGGGAGAGAAGATAGTGAGAAAAGGAAACAGTAAAGAGAGAAAAAGGGATTTCAGAAAGAGAATCCAGCCCACTTCTGGATTTGGCTTTACTTGTTCCTTATTCAGCCCTACTCATCACTGGCATGTTGCTCCCAATAGATTACTCCCATGTTGCTTTTAATGACAACAAAAAAGTTTGCCCACTTTCCTGAGAGGGAAGGACCATATCCATATTTCATCAAGACAGTAATAAGATACAAACCCTACCACTTAAAACATCATTTTTACCTCCCTCCCATTTGCTTTATTTACCATATTTCTCAATAGTCCAGGAAAACTTAGAAGTTTGTACAATGTCCTAATTTGGTCTGTTAAAATGCATTGCCCTAATATGGATTTCAAAATAAATCATTTTATTTAGATAATGAACTCAAACATGCTGTATAATAGCACCTTAGTGTTTATTATTATTGTTGTTGCACAGTCAGCCAGCTGTTTAAACTGGATTTGGCATTTTTATCCACCTATCAATCCTTCCCAAGGACCTGGGATAGGCAGATGTTGTTGTTTGATGGTGTTAAGGGTATCGTCGCAGGATGTAAGCTGTTCCAAGTAAAGCTGCCTTTTGCAATTCACTGATGGCGATTTTGTCAATGCTAATGGTGTTCAGGTGGTGCTTCAGATGTTTTGGGATTGCACCCAAGGTGTCTATTATATTGGTACCATCTTTGCTTTCTTTTGCCATAGTCATTCTATTTCTATCTGCAGGTCTTTGTATTTTGTGATTATCTCTAGTTCTTTCTCTTCTATTTTGCTGTCTCCAGGTATTGCAATGTCCACTATCCAGACGTTTTTGTCTTTCTTATCAACAATTGTTAAGTCTGGGGTGTTGTGTGGCAGGTGCTTGTCTGTCTGAGTTCTAAAGTCCCAGAGCATTTTAGCTTCTTCATTTACTATTCCTTTGTCTGTTTTGCTTGCAGGCAAATGGTATTACTGTTGTTGTTATATGCTGCCTATCCCTGGCTGACTTACAATTTATTTAAAGTGTAAACAAAAATGGAAGAGTTATAGTATTTCCATTATGCAGACTAAACATATTGGAAAAATTATTTTAAATGTAACCCTTGTTTAATATATTGCCTCTATTTTTGTAAAATATTATATAGCCATTATATTGAATTTATATTATAAATTCAATTGTTTATTGAAAAACTATTTATATTATTAATATTACTTGTATGAGGTAATGTTCATGATTATTACAGACAACCCTTGAGAGCTTCATTTTTGGCTATGGGCCCTTCCAAACTACAATTTGTTTTTGCTCTTTGAAGGTGTTCTGTGACTGTCTTCACTTCTGCTGATTTAGTGAAGTCATGCAGAGAAAAATGAATGAGTACTGGGGAGGGAGGGAGGGAGGGAAGGAAGGAAGGAAGGACCCGTAACCAAGCACATAGCAGTCCAACTCATCCTGGGGGAAACAGACAAAACAGTTGTTAATATCAGGCTTCTTCTTCTGCCCTGGCTATTTAGGTAGAGCTACAAAATTCCCACACTAGCATATCCCTTATAGGAACTGAATTCTCAGGAGCCAGGAAGAGGAGATGAGGACACATTTCCCTACACTCAGCAAGGAAGTTACATCACTTCAACCGTTCCTCCCCTTCCCCATAACTGTAGATTCTCAGTATTTTCAATTATCTTGCAGTTGAGCTGGAAGTAAACCAACCCTGCTGAAATCATGAGAACATAGAGGACTGGAGTTGCTTTCAAAATGGCACTAAATTCTTATATGGAGATGCCTTATATCTTTTAATGTTGCTAAAATCTGACTGGTTTCATATGACATAGCTTTTTACCTTCTGGGGTAAAACAATCAGGAATGCCCTGGTCAAACAGGGATGGACTAAGAAACTGTTTCCCCTCCCTTCAAAAAACAAACAACCTGATTAGGGACAAAGACCCTGCAGAGTTGGGTACTCCAGGCATTTCAGCACTTTGATTCTCAAAGCTGTGGTCCAGTATCAGTAATAGGTGGTTTGAATGTAGCCTAGCTATGATGTGTGACTATTGTGCTAGCCTCTCTCCTTCTCACTGTTGGCTACAATCATGGTTATGCCATTCATTCCTCACACCCTTGCTGTATCCAATGTGCTGCTTTGTCTGGCTCTCAGGGAATAGTTCAGACTGAAGTCCATAGATGGCTCATCCAAATGAATGGGCATGGAAGCAGTTTTAAATTAGTTAAAATTTAAATGTAGTTCCTTGTGAATGAATTAAGATAATACAAGTTCCTAATGAGGGTCAATATGTGAGTTCTCCAGAAGAGATTATTATTACACCAAATGTCTTTTGAGTAAGCAATTACTTTCCAAATAGGAAATACCATTAGTTTTTCTTTTTGTAAACTGGAACTAGTTTTTCATACCATCTGGCCTTTGTTGCCAGTGACTCACAGTTTACACTGCTGTGGAAGAAAACTTAGGACAAAAACCAGCTTATGTTCACTCATACAGGGCAGGAGGGTGACAGGAGCAAGCTCAAGGAACATAAGTTAGTTAGTATTGTACACTTTAGCTAGTTAATTAAACTATCACAAACTTTTTCATGCTATAAGATAATTATCAGGAAAATTATTTGCTAGGCATTACTGAATAAGAAAGCATTTGTGATAGTCTTGAATGCTTTCAGTTTCTATCACGACAGGATGGACTGTCTGAATAGAAGGTCATTTTTAGGCAGTTTTATTGAACTAAATTTATCATAGTACATTCACCTTGTATGTTTGGATTCCTAAGACAATTGCAACCATATGAAATCGGCTTTATGAAATTTTGTGGGATTCATTTTAAACTTAAAGCAACATAATCAGGATTGGATTGATAAACAGAAAATGGACAACTACGTATAGAATGGGCAGATACTATATAATTCTCCCTATAACAATTCTTTGAATGTTCTGTGTTAATATTCAGGTAACTTTTTGGACTTCTATGTGTAATAACACCATTAGTTAACCACCTTAGTTTCAAATTAATTATAGTCCACAAAAATATATATCGTAATAAATATGTTCATATTTAAGATACCACAAAGGTCTTTGTTTATCAGATCAGGTTGCTATGAAGAAGAAGACAAAGAAAGAGGAGGAGGAAGAAGAGGAGGAGGATCTGTGGTATATCAGATATATATTAATATAGTTCTGATACATTTTTTTAAAAAAAGCACTACTAAGTTATTTCTTTTATTTTGGAAAGCCAAAGTTCTGCTGATTTCACATGGGATGAAAATACACATTATATATGCTCACTTGGAGCTTACTGATTTATGACAAAGAAATGAATTTATCAAAAGATATATTGAACAAGATATGTCTAAAAATCATTAATGATGATAATGAATATAAAACAGAGCCATTTTGTCTGCTTCTCAGTTAAAGTCCTGTTGAATATCTAAACAGAAATTCTCATGCATTAAAAATCACATAGGCTACTATACAAAAATAGCATGACAAGATTTGCTAGAGTTATTGCACATATTTTATGAAGAGAGTTTAAAAAGCAGCTACAGGCATATTAGATTTATACCCCCATCTGTGAGTTCATTTTAGAGCTGCTGCTATCTAAATGCATAAGCACACATTTCAGATTCCACAGCACCTTATGAAGCTTTGCTCTTATGCTGTGTCATGTTCCTAGGAATATTAAACAATACCATAACCTTTTCAATAGCTCTATAAACAATGCCAAACTGGCACTCAAGTAAATTATGTTACATGGAGAAAGAAGAATAAAAAGTCCCCTTTCCTACATACAAAACCATCTGCATGAGAACCATGTGGAATGGGGTCTTATGAAAAAAATCCAGATCAGATTTATCTGATGCTATTATGGCCTATTTTAGTCAAAATGGACTACAGTGGTACCTCAAGATACGAACGCCCCACCTTACGAAAATTTCGAGATACGACCAGCTCCGGCTGCAAAAATTTACCTCGACATGCGAACTCCGCCTCAAGCTACGAACCGGATCCGCGGCCATTTGCCCTGCTGCCACGTGGTCGCGGCTTCCTGTGGTCGAGATCGCAGTAGCAAGGAGGCTTGTTCAATGTGGCAAATTTCCCCATAAGGTTTAATGTGTCAGCTGGCGTTGCACGGCTAGGAAATTCCCCAGGCGCGCTTTAGTCAGTTTCACTGCTCGAGCGCTAGCACAGAAAGAGGAAGTGCTAATGAAAGGGCCACCTGGCACCTCTTCACTAATCTGAGCGCGCAGGGGAAAGGCTTTCCTCGCGCGCACCACGCCAAGGGCTATGGACAAAGGAAAGAGCGCGGAGTTGAGGAAGAGGAATCAGTGCGGGGGGGGGAAGCTCCCTGTGCGCGCCACAAAAGCCTTTCCCCCGCGCGCTGATTGCTTTCACTGGGCTTTTGTCGGTGCACCACGCCAAGGGCTATGGACAAAGGAAAGAGCACGGAGTTGAGGAAGAGGGATCAGTGCGGGGGAAAGGTCCTGCTCCTGGCTGTGCGTGCGACAAAAGCCTTTCCCCCGCGCTCAGATCAGTGAAGAGGCGCCAGGTGGCCCTTTCATTAGCACTTCCTCTTTCTGCACTAGGGCTCGAGTGGTGAAACTGACTAAAGCGCGCCTGGGGAATTTCCTAGCCGTGCAACACATTGAACCTTATGGGGAAATTTGCTTCAGGATGCGACCAAATTCGGAGGGCGGATTAGCCGTATTTACATTGAACCTTATGGGGAAATTTGCCTCGTGGTGTGACCAAATTCGGAGGGCGGAACGGATTAACCGTATTTACATTGAACCCTATGGGAAAATTTGCTTCAGGATGCGACCAATTCGACTTGCGATCAGAGTCACGGAATGGATTAAATTCGTATCTTGAGGAACCACTGTATTTGATATCTGCAGTTTATGGTTGCAAACAAATGGCAGAACATACCTTGGATTATCTCACGTGAACAACAGTTTGGAATCAAAGTAACAAAAGTAACAAAAATCAGTGCAGGGTCAGATAAACTCTATTGTTCAATTCAGTTAAACTGTTAGAAGTTGTACCTGATGAATTAAATTCTCAGTGGGAATGTAACAAAGTATAACACTGTGGATCAGTCTTCTTTCTGATGTCAAAGCAGTAACTGTGATCACAACATGAATTGCTTTAGGTCATTTTACCCACTATTAAGCTTTATTGGTAGCATGGTCTCACCAATGGGAAATGTCTGAAAGTGAAAGTCCACAATAAAGAAATGCACCAAAGCTTAAAGATTATCTTTAAGTAACTACTGGAGTGGAGACTAAAGTAATGACAACACCAATGCTACTATAAGATGTTACTTATACATCATTGGTTTTAATGTGACATGAATTTGTTTAATTTTTTTCTGAACAGATCTCCAAAATATGAGTGCATTGTCAATGAACTGGATCTGCTAACTATAATTAAGTGGGTTTATATGGTTTATGAATCGAATTTACAAACACAACTTTCAATTTGCCATTTTATAAGTTGTCAGCTACAGCTTTTATAGCTGTATTAATAGGACCATTAAAAATAGATACCAAGATATTATGTAGTAATGATGATCTATATATTAATGATAATTCTAACAAAAGCTGGGCAAATAACTATTTCATCATTAGTGTACAAATGTAAAATAGAATTCTAATATGAATTGCTATGAATTGCTTTGGGATGGGAAGATGAATTTTGTATAAACCTTAAGAAACCGAATTTGCCGTATGAACTATTGGAATAAATATAGATCTAAGGAAATGATTTTAAATGTTTTAATTTAAGTACGTATTGTATGTAGCCATAAATCATATTCTGTTCGAGTTAACAAAATAAAATTTTGTTACATTCTACTGAAATTCTACCTTTTCAGCACAGTATAATTAAAAGCTTGGGACACAGAACAAAATACCAATATGTAAGATATAGTTCTATAGATTATTATGGAGTTGTATAGATTATTATGTGTGGAGTTGTCATAGATTTGCTTATACTGCTACTGCTGAAAAGGATTTTTCTGAACTTCATAAAACTATTCTGCTTAAATTATTATAAAAAGTAGGGACGGCATCTAATTATTTGTTGATGACAAATTCTATAAGTATCATAGTTCCTTTCCTAACTTTCCAAAATTTGTCCCACTTTAATAATGACTACCTTATCTAAGGTAAAATGTATTTTAAGTTGAATTTTTATTTGAGCACCATGATAATTTATATAATAGTCTCTTCTTTTATTCTATTCCAATAATTTCCACCCATCCAGTAGGTTCCAGCAGAGTAGGTATGCTCCAGATCTTTCCATAGATCTAAGGAAATGATTTTAAATATTTTAATTTAAGTACGTATTGTATGTAGCCATAAATCATATTCTGCTGGAGTTATCAAAATGAAATGTTGTTACATTCTACTGAAATTCTACCTTTTCAGCACAGTATAATTAAAAGCTTGGGACACAGAACAAAATACCAATATGTAAGATATAGTTCTATAGATTATTATGGAGTTGTATAGATTAATTACTGTCCATTAAACACTGGCCTCTTCTGAGACCTAGCAAGTGTGCCTTCTCTGTTGTGGCCCCCATGCTCTAGAACAGCATCCTCCCAGAGATAAGGATGACTCTCTCTCTCTTGGGGTTTCAGAAAACTGGCTTTGGTCCCAGGCCTGTGTTATTTTGTTCATTTCATTGTTTATCAGGTTGTTTTAGTCTGGGCTGCCTGTCTGATTTTATGTTTTTAGCTGTTTTTATATTTTTTCTAATTTTGTATGCTGCCCAGAATCCACTTGAGTTGGATGGCCAATAAATGTAAATTTAAATAATAATATTCATAGCATTCATATTTTAATTTTGGCCACTCTTATCACAAAGACACAAAACATACAACGGTCAAGTTATTCCAGTAACTAATACACAGAGCGGCTAAGCATGTATAATAAATAATCTTCCATATTGTATTAGTTGCTTTCCTAACTTCTTCATTACATTTGCATTCTAAATGCACTGACCTGAGAAATAGGAAATGAATGGTTTTTTGGGAGAGGGCAGGAGTGTCTACATTGCCTGGGGGTGGGGGGGTGGGGAATGAACTGATCAGATTAAACTGACAAAGCAAAAATAATAGGCATAAAACAGAATGAAAAGTGACTATATATGCGTTTTGCCATTTCTAAATTCCATAAACTGCTACAACCTTATCACCTTCAAAATCCCAATAACTTGCTGCTATCTGACCTTTTAATTTTTGAGAAATAGAGGCTGGTCTACTGTGTAGGATACCCTCTGAATTACAACTTTCCTAATTTCTTCTTTCAATTTCAAAGAGAATCTTAAGAGCAAGTTTTCAGAAACAGAGGTGAGCTGCTGTAGGAAAAGGACTGTTCACGTGAGACAACTAATGGAGTTTTCTGCTATGCTGGGTAACCACTTGTACCAGTGAAGTGCGGCAAGTCACTCGGAAAGCCCCAGACAAACAGCCACCACAATATGGTCACTTCCTGCCTTTTGTTCTGCAAAAACAAAACAGTGGACTTATCATGGCTGGGGCCACCACATACAGGGTCAGAAAAGAATTATTCAACGCTACCATTTTTGCTTCTGTTTAACTTCTATTTGTTTATTTATCCAATTTATGGGCTGTCCATCTCAACAAGGGACTCTGGGCAGCAAAGAGACTATGTATCTTCTTTCAATTTATGATGAACTGTTCAGTCTTTGAGCTTTTCTGAGCTTATTTATAGCATTATTAGAATGGATCAGTAACCCTAATTTTGTTCCCTGCCCCAAGGATGCTGACTTTGTCTCATGCCAATCCATTATTTATGTATCTCTATCCTACAGTTTTCCAAGCCAAAAACACTTGGCTAGGTCTTTACTTAATCTGATCTTATGAGCATAGCCATGATATCAGTTCTCTATAATATAAATCCACAGTGTAATGAATTCTCACTGTTCTTCATAATTAGGGGAACAAAACCTATTTAACAGTTGGCATCCCAGGAGAGAAAAATCCAGAAGATGTGAATGATTATCTCTTACTTGTGTGCCTGACTGAGGTTTCTATGTTTCCATTTTCTGAGGATTTATAAGAGATTATTCCTGCAGCATTGGAGGAAGTAGTGAATGGCATTTTGCAAGTGTTAAGCAGATAAAAGTTGACCTATGGAATGGGATCAGTAGTTCCTTCAATAAGCATTGAACCTCATGCACCAGCAGTACAGAAGGGTGATCAAAATCCATAGCTTTTCTTCTTTCAGCCAGTCATCAAATGTGCTGCAGATGGTTTGTTTTGATAACATTGCATTGCACTCCATTCAATTCACTCCATCTAGATATAGCAAAACATAAATGCTTATTCCATGGTCTCACATAAGCTATCCCCCTGGAAGGAGATTAGGGTTGTACACAAAACAATGGTCCCTGACCCCCATCTGTCTGATTTGGAATCACTAATGTTAAGGACAGGTAAGGACACTAAAGACTTGGACAGATTAGGAAACTTTAGGGGTTCAGAATCTTTGCTCTACATAGTGATGAGGCAATTTTTTTGAAATGGAGGATACTTGCAAATGTCCCATTTCATATTAGAATATGAGAATGAGTGCTGGAAAGAATGTGAGTGTTTGAAAGAATACATTGGCTCACCAAGCAGCCCAGAAACCTCTCCATATTTTCTGCTTTTACTGTGGTCAGTTATCATTTGCAGCCACATATGTAAATCCTACCATTTCCTTGGTTATAGATGATATTTCTACCCTTCAGTATGTTCAAAATTCTACTCTTAATGTCCAACATAGGACAGATCTTAGTGCTATAGCCTTGTCCAGTCCACTCACCCACCTTCTTGGAAGAGGAACAAAACCTGTCCCCAAATACACACAAGGCTCCTTTCACAAGCTACATTCACCTTTAGGACCAGACACTAGAGACACAGTTGTCTTGACAAGTGGAACAAAGCTCACTTGATGTGTGTGTGATGGATATGTAGTGAATATGTACCCCTCCACATTTACTGGCCATTCATACAAACTTTGGGGATAAAAACTTTGCGTGCCTATGATATACTGTAAATTATAGCTTCTACTTTTATGAAGTGGCCCTTTTTCTTTAGTTGGAGACCAAAGCAGTCTTTGTTGATCTCCAACTGATTTAACATTGTATGACACTATTCAAGCATTTGTCTCAGCAAATTATATTTGGTTGAGCTATAATTATCCACAAAGTTATAGTTTAATCAATTAGAGCTAATATTACTGCAACTATGGTACAGCCTACCACCTCATATAAAATAATGGAGTGTTTCATGACTTAGCATCAAATGATCTCATCATGTTCATTTCAGGAGCGATAAGAAACAAACAGTGGACCAGCTGAATGGTGCCTGTATTATTTTAGTAATCTGTTCATTTTAGGAATTACAATATACTTTAAAAACTTAAAATTACAATTATGTGCTTGTTGTTGGGAAGGAAGAAACAGACACTTGTTTTCAGGTGTACATTTAATTTTTCACAAGATTAGTTTGGAAGTGGTTTCTCTATTTTCCATTGCCCATTAGTTGACAGAATTAAAATTGCCTACCCATGATCCTCTCTAATCAAATAACAAAAATGGAATACAATACTTGTTGGCAAAAAGGAAAGTCCTGCCATGTTCAATGAGGCATACACTCAGGTGGGTTTTCAGTTGATTGCAGCCTAAGGGTGCAAGCCTAACTAAAAAATAGTATGTTCTTTGAAGGGAGTTAGGATGAGGCAGTTTGGCAAGATGAAATAATTTCTGGTGGATGAAAACAGACTCCACCAGGAGACTTTAGGATCTGCTAGCAGAGAGAGATGGCAGCAGAATGAATGAATATACAGGCTGGTGGAAGAATAAAACGAAGTGGTGGGTGAAATGAAGGAAGAGCTTAACTAGATCATATTCAACCCTCAGTGAGGCCAGAAAGAAAACCACAATGAAGGCATATAAATAAGGAAAGATGCAGACAGTCCTAAATAATTTCAGTATGCTGAATCCAGTGACAAAAACTATGTATCATTTTCTGAACAAGGAGAGCTTTGGATTCAGCACAGAAAGATCTATCCCAAGGACATTTCAGCTGGCCCTTAGACATTACAGCTATGTAGCCTGGCTGTAGAAGAACCAAAAAAGAATAATTAATTACTGTCCAGGAGGCACAGATAATAGAAGTTTATATATAAATCCACAAACAATAGTTTGGTTCTAGACTAAGGTTGTTACCTTTAGTTCCCATAGAAATCAATTAGATTTATATGTTCCTTTATTTTCTGTGAGCTACTATGCTAGACTGGGCTCAAACTAAGTTCACTGTAAAGTTCAACTAAGTATTTTAGTCTGGATCCCATCAACCCAGCCCACAGAAAATAAGTCAGAGTTAGAATGTATCAGTAATCCATTAGAACTAAACCAGTAACAAAGTCCATTGTTTTTCTACTTGGAGTTGATCAGCTTGAATCATATCTTAGTAACACTTAAGAATAAATAATGAAAACAATGCCCCAATACAAATTTGGTAATTAGTATTCAGGAGCCAGTCTATTTTGTGACATAGGTTATGAAAAGCTCATCACCTTTGCATTTCCCCCTAACTTTACTTGCTTCCCTAATGAGTACTCAGACAAATTGATCTTTTTATCCTAATTTTCAAAGCTGTTCATGTTTTCAGTCTACCATAGAGGCCATCTGTCTCTCTAAAACCATGACTCCCTTTGACAGCTCTGTTCTTTGGGAACAATGAAGCTGCCAACTGTAGAGGCTAAGCAAGCACATGGTGCACATCATTTTGAGCAGCTGATCTGCTAGGTAATTCACTCTTGAAACAGATTAGAATGACCAACACCTTCACTGACGTTCTTCTAAAACAGATACTGCAACCTCTTCCCCACAGAATAATGGACAGAAGATAGATTACAATGGATTGTATTTTATAATTTGCCGTACGACAAGACTGTATACTGTCACCCTGCTTATTTAACCTATATGCAGAGTACATCATGAGAAATGCCAGGCTGGAAGAATCACAAGCCGGAATTAACATTGCAGGGAGAAACATCAACAACCTCAGATATGCAGATGATACCACCCTAATGGCAGAAAGTGAAGAAGAACTAAAGAGCCTCTTGATGAGGGTGAAAGAGGAGAGTGCAAAAGCTGGCTTGAAACTCAACGTTAAAAGAACTAAGATCATGGCATCTGGACCCATCAATTCCTGGCAAATAGAAGGGGTAGAAATGGAAGCAGTAACAGACTTCATTTATTTGGGCTCCAAGATCACTGCAGACAGAGACTGCAGCCATGAAATTAAGAGACATTTGCTCCTTGGGAGGAAAGCTATGGCAAACCTAGATAGCATATTAAAAAGCAGAGATGTCACCTTGCCAACAAAGATCCGCATAGTCAAAGCTATGGTTTTTCCAGTAATAATGTATGGCTGTGAGAGCTGGACCATAAAGAAGGCTGAGCGCTGAAGAATTGATGCCTTTGAACTGTGGTGCTGGAGAAGACTCTTAAGAGTCCCCTGGATGGCTAGGAGGTCAAACCAGTCAATCTTAAAGGAAATCAACCCTGACTGCTCATTGGAAGGATTGATAATGAAGCTCAAGCTCAGATACTTTGGTCACCTAATGCGAAGAGAGGACTCTTTGGAAAAGACCCTGATGCTGGGAAAGATGGAAGGCAAAAGGAGAAGAGGACGGCAGCGGATGAGATGGCTAGATAGCATCACTGAAGCAATGAGCATGAAACTGAGCAAACTCAGGGAGGCAGTGAAGGACAGGAAGGCGTGGCGCGATATGGTTCATGGGGTCACGAAGAGTCAGACACGACTTAACGACTGAACAACAACAATTCAGTATCTGGCATAATAATAGTGTTTTGGACAATTCAAAGTTGTTCTTAGATATACAATTATGTTGCAGTCCTTACAACAACCCTGTAATATAGGTAAGTCTTATATGCTCATACTGTAAATGAGGCAATGAAAAATGACTTGCCGTAGAAAAAGTTCAGGAGTATGTTCAACTATTTTGTTTATTCAATTGATCATGGCTGAACACACTCAGCAACTTCAAGTATCTCTTGAAACTAACAATGAATAATTGCTTTTAGCACAGGTTCAAATATTTATCGAATGAGATAGCAGTTTTTAAGATAACAATTCACATGCATTTCAGGGCTTATTTTCAAACACACAGTGGTTCTGCCACTTAGATGGATAGCTTTATAATACAGGTAGTCCTCAAATTATGACCATTTGTTCAGTGACCATTCAAAGTTACAATGGTGCTGAATGAGCAGTACTTATGACTGGTCCTCGAAGTGCCAGTCGTTGCAGTGCCCCTCTGGTCACGTGATCACGATTCGGGTGCTTGGCAACTGGCTTGCAATTATGACAGTTGCAGTGCCCTATGGTCTTCCCTGACTGTTTCCCACAAGCAAAATCAATGGGGAAGTGGGCAGGGAATGTCACAAGTTGCTCCTGCTGCTTTTCTCCCAAGAAGCCCTGTATGAGATGCACCTGCCTGCGCTCCTTGCCTGGGACTCCGGTCTCTTCCTGCTTAAGCACCTGCATGGTCCTGGATTACAACAGCAACCAGGACTGCCAGGATTACTGTTGCTAAGTGATGCAGTCATGTGACATCGTGCTTTACGACTGCATCGTTTAGCGATGGAAATTCCAGTCCCAATTGCTGTCATAACCTGAGGACTATCTGTAAGCTATATCTTTTTTATTTACTTATCTCCAAATTTCATGATGACAGTGAGAAGCTGAAAGCTGCATTTAATCTTTGCACAAATATGCCTTTCAGCCACCTAAATATCACTGAAATGAAAATAAAATTGTGTTCTTAATATAAGATTCTGTAGAACTTCATGAATTGTAAGTTTTCCAACTAAAAAAGCAGAGAAAGGGCTTTAAGTTCAGAGAGGGAATTGCAGACTATAACGTGGGTAGATAGATAGGGTTTGAGAAGCTTTGAACTGAAAAGGTTCAAAGGGCTTCTACCCTCTGACCCTACCTCCAAATTCCCCTGACAATTATGTGAAATCTCCAAATTCAGAGGTATTACTGCTTCATGGAATTACAGAAGTACAGTTACAGAAAGCAAGATGTTCTGCTAGATGAACCTTCCATTTGATGCAGGCAAGATCTTATGTTTTCTGCACAATATTTTTCCATAACTGGGCCTGCTCACTCATATAAGGCCAAATCCTTTTCAAAATAAGGGCTGCCTATATACCAACCTCAGATAGTCTTTATCATTCTAATCCATTCTATGCTGATCTGAAAAAAGAAATGTTACGTGGTAGCATGCAAATGTTTAAGGTTCATATGAATGGCTACTTTTTCTTAATTAGTGGTCTACTGAATTGATTTATAGTGTAGAATTTTAAACTAGCATTACCTCATAAATTTGTGTGAGCTTGCTGGGTAATTAGCAAGCTCGATAATACCATCTAAGCCATGTTATTCAAGTCTATATTAAATTCTTCTGTTACTGGCCTTCTCTGTCTCTACACCTGCTCTTTGGAACAACATCTCCACAGAGAACTGAATGGATCCCATCTTGCTCACCTTCAAGCATTCTTTAAAAACTGGCTCTTCCCTCCAGGCCTTGGTTTAAGATGGCTGAATGGGCCACTTTAAGATGGAGATGTGGAAAGATGATTTTGTTCCCTTAATGGTTGTTGTTTTATAGAAATGTTATTATTTTAACTTTGTGAACCCTCCCGAGTCACCTGGAGTTCAACAGCCTATATATGAAACAAACAAATCTAGGCTCAACAATAACTGATAAATATCAAAGGCTACAATACACTGGGTACCTATGTCTTTTTTTAGTCATTAAATCAATCACTTTTAACATATAGTGTAATATTTTACAAAAAGAAAAAGGATTCGCATAACCATAACTTGACTTTTATGCTTATCCTACTACTTTTAGCAAGCAGAGGTGAAATGTTAGGAGTTATTCTGGCTCCTCAGAGTCAGAGGCTGAGGGGTCTGATCCTTCAGATTGCCAGTCTCAGAGCTGGCCAACAATCAGCCACTTGAGGTTGATTCTCCAGAAAATCAGCAGGAGCAGGAGTTCAGTAGGGGCAGGAGAAGTCAGGTGATTTCCTTGGAATGCTGGGCAGGGGCGCTTTGCTCAAGAAGAAAGGTGCCCTTGCCAGTAATTGAGCCACATCTGCATGTGGCCTATTTAAGAGCAGTGGCCAGCTCTTTGTTGGGAACAACTCAGCTCCTCTCATCTGTTCCTGTGTCTTTGCTTCCTGCTCTGCTCCTTGACTCTTGGCACTTTGATTCAATCAGCTGACTAACCTCTCTGATGTTTGATTCTTGGACTGTAATAGATTGTGTTGCCTCTCTGAATCCATGCTCTGTTTGTCTCTGGACTGAAATCTCTAACTGCCTAGCTGCTAGGCAAGGTTCACTCCTCTGAATTTTCGAGAGCATTGTATGCATTTGCACAGCCAGTTCACTGCCTGCCTTTGTAACTTGCTGCAGTGCTGCTCTTCAGTAAACCATTTGTAAATCAAGCCAATGTGTGTGTGCTCAGTTTGAAACAGGACATGAAATAAGGAATGTTTCTTAATTCAAAGGAAAATAGATAACGCTGTATAATGGAGACCACAAGCCAATCTAAATGATATTGAAATACCTGTTATTATAGTGCTTAGGCAAGCAGCATCCAATTAAGAAGAACGTCATTTGCATTTTGTAAAAGACATGCACCAAGAAAAATTCCTGAATTATTTGTTCTGATTTAATGCTAGCAAGAATCAAATCAGAACAAGGTCTTGACATTTTTTCTTTCTTAATCAGGCAATATTAATTATATTGTATTTCATAATCAGCCTAAGTCTTCAGCTGCATTATAAAAGAAGGGAACAGACAACATTAAACTGTCTGGTATACTGTTTACCAGACAAAAGCTTAAAGTGCTGCAGCTTATTTTGATTTTAGTAGGCCATTTTATTTTATGTTGTTTTAACTCTATCAATGTTGAACATCTTAAAAATTGAGTTACTTATTCTGCTTAAAATTGCCACACTGGTAGACACAATCTAGGGCAGTGAAGTCTACTTAAGCCACTTTGGTTTCAATGCTGATATGTACACATTGAATTATGGATACTGCTGAGTATGAATGTAGATCTATTTGCTGCCTGTTTTATCTACTTGTGATTCAGTTATATGCTATTTCAATCAAATACAAATATCTGGGATAGAATTGGGAATCAGAAAAATATTCAGGTAGGTGATTTAGGCTTTTTCTTTTATAAATAAATCTTCAATTCCCCTTCTTGGATCTATCTGTACTGGCATAAATATTTATGTCCCAAAGATACTCAGACATATCTAGTAGCCCCTGACACTATTGCAACTCTCTGGAAATGCTATAATTTTGGCCAGAAAAAGTAACTAATGACTGAATTATTATCATTGTTGGTTGCACAGTCAGCCAGATGTTTAGACTGGATTTGGCATTTTTATCCACCTATCGAGTCCTTCCCAAGGACCTGGGATAGGCAGATGTTGTTTGATGGTGTAAAAGGTATCATTGCAAGATGTAAGCTGTTCAAAGTAAAGCTGCCTTTTGCAATTGACTGATGGTGATATTATTATTATTATTAACAATCATAATATTAATATGTATTAGGGATATGAAAAGATTCAGTTTGGAGAACCAATTAGAAATAAATTTGACTGAATCCAACCAACCTTTTGAACTGGATTGCTGAATCAAATCAAATTTATCTGGAGCTCTATGATTTGATTCAAACTGATTTGGATGAGTTTCATGCATGCACATATACTCTACTTTTCGGTAGCATGAACAGATTAGAATCAAATTGTCCAATTTAGGTGATTCAGTCTGAATTGATTTGATGATTCAGATCAAACTAACTCAGCAATCCAGACCTAATTGTCAGTTCAAATTGGATCAAGGGCAATTTGCACACTTCAGGTCACATACATACACTGTGATAAAACATTTTTCTCATGACAATCATCTATAGTTAATTTTTGAATGATAGCTAATAATATTAGAGGAATGGTCAAATGAAAAGATTTGGCCAAGCTGAATTATGCTGGCCGCCAAAACTGTAATAATATTCCCTGTGAGTGGTGATTCAATGTTTCTTCATCAGAAAAATATTCAGCTTGGAACATTTATTTGACAGCTCAATGATCTTGCCATTCAGAGACAGTGCACAGCATGCGGAATGCTCCATTTTTATTTGGATTTATAGTTATTGGAACAGACATTGTGCTACACTGCTAAATAAGGAGGAAGAAGCCACCCAGGGCTAATGGCTTATTTTGAAGGGCAGAAGACACATACAGCAGGATGTGCAAGAGCTGGCCCACAAGACCACTGAGGAACCAAGTTATGTTCATCTAGTTGTCTTGTCTATTCTGAAGTACAGCTCCCACATGCTGCATTGACAGTATAATAGCAGTAGCAGTCTTAAATTTTTCACTCAGCAAATCTTATTATAAGATGGATGAATGATAGATGGAGAAAAAGTTGTTATACTATGTGCTAATGTGTTATAGCAAAAAGCAAAAACAGAAATGTTGACTCTAAGAAAAGTTCAGAGCTGATATTAAGGCAATATTTTTATTAGGTCAGTGAAGGCTGCAAACAGCATCTAACGTTTTGAGTTACCAAGAACTTCATCACGGAAAATGGTTAAAATAATTCCACCCCAACACACCATCCTCCAGATTAGTTCTGGAGGATTGGAGGACCTTGCAGAGCTGATGTGAGTGCATTCAGAGAAAAGGATAGAAGAGAAAGAAAAGAAGCTCTAATGTGTGGGCATACACACACTAGATGTAGCCTATAGCTATCCTGCCAACAAAGCAGAAATGCAAAGCTTGACTATGCTTAAAAAGAGGAAAAATAAAAAGAAATTATACAAGACTCAACTAGACAATCCAATAGAGGCCAATGTATTTATCTCTTGACTAATTTGCAGACCTGAATTCAGTCTGGTTTTGTTCTAAGAAGTAAAGTAACAATGAATAGGTTTGGAACAGTGAAAATCTTTGGTTTATAAAACTATGTTGAGTTGATCTGAGGGCTTAACATACAGTTTTTGTATGCTTTGCACTTCAAAATAATATGTAACCAATTTTTGGTAGCTAAGGTCAAAAAACCCTCCAGAATCTAGTTGTACTTTACTTATGAGCGTATCTTTTCTGCTATAACTGGCCTTTCTGAAGACCCCCACTGTCAGAAGCACATGTAAGACAGCTTTCTTTTTCATTGCTCCCAAGTTACAGCATGTACTTCTCTGGAAGTTGTGTTTGCCCTCTACTCTCACAGCGCTTAAGAAATCTATATGGAAGCATCTCTTTTGTCAGGCTTTTAATTTTAATTGTTAGTTTTAATTTTAATGTACATTTTGATGGTTTGAATATTTTATTGTAATTAGTCCCTCTGAATGAACACTTGAGTAGAAAGGTGGGCTTTAATTGAATGAAAAACATACACTAATAACAGTTGTCAGAATTTCAGTTCTCATTTCTCTGCTTGACTTTGATGTCTTAACTTAATAAATTACAACATAATTTAAATATATTAATTTGTATCCAAAGATTGGGAAACAACTGCCCAGCCTGCTTTGCAGCCAGATTTTAGCTTAGGAATTAGACTAACTGATCTTGTCCCTAGCCATTCCTGATTCTCAATGTTATTTAAGAAATCAAAAGCTCTGACCTCCCATTATCTAGCTATCTTTAGCTAAAGAAAGAGATTCAGTAAAATAAAACCCTTGAATACTGATGGATTTACTTTTATATAAAACAAGCAAAAATTGTAGAGTTGGGCAAGAAACCATCTCAGAACAGGCCCCAGACAGATGTCCACAGAGTATGATAAAAAAAAAAAAAAAATCAAGACAAAGGTTGCAATGGCATAACTATTTTATGGGTGTTGTATACATTATGTGGTAGCTAGGACTGCACCATCCATTTCAATCACCTCATTTGCTCAGGCTGCACTGGTGAATCTTACTTCTCCATATATTGCTAAACTATAACTCCCATTAGCCCCTGCCAGCATGACCAAGAGACAGAAGATGGGAGTTGTAATTCAGCTGCATGTAGAGTACTGCAGATTTCCCAGACCTCCTCGAGAAAAAAAAGCTATGAACCCAATTACAAATGCCCAAGCCACTTTACATAAGCCAATAAAGTAAACCATATTTTAGTATAATATTTTAGGTCTACATCTTACACTGTAACGGAGAGTATCAGTTAAACATAACATGTAATATATGCTACAGAATATTACTGAAGGACAATCTACAGTCTGATACCTACATGAAGGCATTCTTCCATCTTTCATTCTCTATCTTAGATAAAAACAGCACAGAACTAGAGAAAAATAAATGGCATTTCAGCTAACAGAGATTAGTAACAGAATTAAAAAAGAGTTAGGGATTTTGAAGCCTATTGTACTTCCCAGTACTGCATTGCTATGTAAGCCGCCTTCATAACTCACCTTTATATGATGTATTGCATCATGTTCAGAAGTTAAGTCAAGAATTCTTCAGTGGGGAGCTAAAAATAAAATTCGAAGCTAAAAATAAAGCCATTGTGTCTTGAATAAAGAACACAGTATAGCCACAACAGCAGGAACTCCTTGAATTTTAATTAGTGGAACGATAATATTTTGACATTTCCATGTTTAATATTTGTATTGTAACCCTTAAATATAAATTATTACTAGTAACATACATCTAATGAATCATCTAAGTAGTAATCATTATAAGCACGTATTTCAACTTTTATAGTAATTATTTTATAACAGGGGTCCCTAATCGTTAGCATAGTAGGCATATTTAGAATTCTGAGAACGGGACACGGACATTCTCTTTGTGGAAGTACCTAGTCACAAAATAGTCATTTATAAGAAGGCAAACTAGCTAGGTTCTTCTGTCCCATCCTCTCCCCCAGAACACTGTGTATCACCTCAACTGAAACTGACTTGGTAACCATTTTGTTGGAACCAGGTTTTTACTTTTCTTTTTGAATGCAACAATGAAATGTTTCTTCTGAATCCAGAAATTAATGGTAAAGGAAACTCACCTTGTGACTTCTGCTTGAAAAAGTTGGGGAACCTTGCACCACCCTCTTGTTTTATTTGAGGGATACACCCTAACCCTATTTATTTCATTGATATCCCAGCTTTCTATTCTTGTTAGTACTCAAAGAATTTAAAAAACAAAATTAAAACCCCCCTGAAACAGAATACTAAATACAAAGTATTAAAAAGAAAAATTAAGATAAAAACTAAAATTAATACTAAAAGCCTGGTGAAAGAGATACATTTTAATATGTTGTCTATGCTGAAAGAGCAGCGGCCAAATGCACTTTCTGAAGGAATACCTTCCATACCCTGGGAGCAATGCCTTCTCCCATGTGCCGGAAAGATTAATCTCTGATAATGAGGGCATCTGCAAAATCAGCTTTTCTGCAATCATATGTTAATGATTGGACAATTGAAAGATTAGTAACAGAATTAAAAACAGGACAGGTGCTGTTAGACATGAGGTGCATAAGAAGCCACTTATGGCCTTAAAAACAAATACCAATACCTTTAACTGTGTTTTGCACAGAAATGGCAATTGTGCACAATTTTCATCCTTACAGATGTACTGATCAGCAAGACTTTCTGAAGGTAGCACCATATAGTATGTGCTGCAGTAGTCAAGACACAATGTTAATTTGATAGTAGTTGGGACAGGCCCTATGTTGGCATGAAATTTTGAGATGCTCCTTGTTGAGCAAACTTAGATTCGGTGGTGAGATTCCTCAGAACAAGGAGCTTAGGGTAATCCAATGCCACACTTGAGATGATTCCAGTGAGACTGTTAAGTGGATTGTACACTATCACTCTCCTCCTCCTCCTCCTCCTCCTCCTCTCCCTCTCCCTTTTCTTCTTTTTATGGCCAAAAGACCTGAATATGGATCGTATACTAACAGCATCTCTACATGTATCAGCCATCAGCAGGACACAAAACTGGCAAATTGGATGGAGCTTCTGTTCAAGATGGCATCATTATAGACCACAACTAGTTCTTCTCTGCCCTCTAGTACTAGCCTTGTTGTAGGCTCCTGGGACAGATGACTCCCCCTCTTCTGTCTGCTAGGTCTTCGTGATGTATATTTTATTACTATTATAATTGTAATATATGCCAAATCAATACTTTCATCCAGGATTAAATCCTAGATAATAGATATTTTTCTAGCAACTGAACTTGCCTGAAGAGCAGGATCTCTTAAGTTGGAAGCAAGCCAGGCCTGCCATCAGCCTACCTTCATTTTTCTACTACAGCCAGGTCATATCCTCTCACCATATCTCTTGAATTAGTACTTCAGTGTTCACTCCCAGGCCATTTATTCCTTACTCTCACTTATCCTTTTATACCAGTCCACAGCCAGCTAGTCCAGATTCTCCTGCCATTTCCCTGTACCTCCACAGACCATACAAAAATAAAATGGAAAGCCCTTAGTCCCACAACCTTCTTATGGAGCTCCGAGAGGGGAAGCATCCTCTGGAATCATCCCTAGGGAATCCTGCTACCACAGGGCAGTGTTCCTTTCTAGGCCAAGACCCAAGAAGCTATCCAGAGCATAGAGCCAACACTTGATCTTGCAAGGAAATGGTTTTGTACAGGTATAAACATACAAGCAGCCAGCCAGCCAGCCAGCCAGATGGCCCAGCACACTTTCCTGTTTTCTCATCATCTGTCTGAGCCAAATGGTGCCTTTCTTTACAGGCTCTACTCACAGCCAGCTGCTTCCTTCAGTTCCATTCTATAGTTATCAAATATCACACTACAATTCTTTCCTCTTTATATACAGCAATAAACGCTTAACTACAAAAAACCAGAAATACACTACAAAACGATTGTAGGTTATCCAACAAAGTGAGTTGCATGGCAAATTTAATTCATTCTGCCTTCCAGCAAAACTGGGTACCATATCCCATATCCTATGGTGAAACATAGTTCAGTCATGACACGATGACATCATGAGAAAGGAAATCTTAGACTTTAGAAGCAGCAAAGTGCTTCAATGAACGATCATGTTAAGCAAAGCAAACCTTCAAAACAGCTTTGCAAAGAGATGCGGTGCTCCACTTTTAAACAGTACTTTGCTTCACAGGAGGAATGGGTTTCAAGCTGAGGGTCATGCTGGAAGACACTATAATGCACAAAGACAAAAAAAGTGTGTCACCCTGCACTACAGTAAGAAGTATACCCTTTTTGAATGCCCAAGTAAATAGTACTATTGTTTAAGAAAATGTTGCTACGATATGCATTGGTAACATTCTGACAAAATTTAAAAGCCACGTCTACCCTGAGATTTTGCTTCTTAATTAATTTTTAATTAACAATTACTTTAAAAAAAACAATTTAAATACAAATAAATATAAGCATCAATCAATTTCTGCCAAACTAATACCCTCCAGATTTAATAGGACTACAGCTTCCAGAATTCCCATCGAGCATGGCCTTGGCCTTGGCCTTGGCCTGATCCAGCTGGGTTATTCCTATAAACTGGCTTTTTCATGTTAAAAGTTCTACCCTATTCAATGAATAATAACAAGGTAGTTTTCTTCTCATGCTAACACTGTGAGTTTTCTCTTTTTAACTAGCACATTGTGTTTGAACAAGACATTTTAAAATAATTTACTGTTGTAAACCAATAACATATAGTGACTGCCATTGAAGTAGTTTATTAACTTTTTCACCATTGGTTCTCAGGGCATCTGGTAGAACCAGATTAGATTTTATTAGCATGTAAACAATTGATTGATTATGTGCCATCAAGCTGTTTTCAACTCTTAGTGACCACATAGATAGGTTTTCTCCATGATGATCTATCCCTATCCTGTTTTTTCAGGATTCCCAAGGGTGCACTCATCACCACTGTAATTAAGTCTATCCACCTTGCTACTGGTTATCCTTTTCTTCTCTTTCCCTCCACCTTTCCCAGTATGAGAGCCTTTTCCAGAGAGCTAGGTCTTCACATAATGTGTCTGAAGTAGGATAATTTGAGCCTGGCCATTTGTGCCTCGAGGAAGAACTCTGGGTTGATTTCTTTGATGATGCATCAGTTTGTTTTCTTGGGTGTCCAAGGTATTCTCAGGAGTCTTCTCCAACACTGAAGTTCAAAGGTGTCAATACGCCTCCTATCCTGCTTCTTCAAAGTCCAACTTTCACTTCCATAGAGTGTCACAGGGAATACCATGTCTTGCACAATTCTGATCTTTGTAGATATAGACACATCATGGCATTTGAATATCTTTTCTAAGGCTTTCATGGCTGCTCTACCAAGTGCTAGTCTGTGGCATATTTCTTGATTGCTTGTTCCTTTACTGTTGATGGTTGATCCTAAAAGGCAGAAGCTATCCACCACTTTGATATCTTCATTGCCAGTTCTAACACTAGTTGTTCTACCTGTTGTCATTAATTTGGTCTTCTTTATAATGCAAGGTAATTCTTAACATCAGATACTCACATAAACTAATCCTAGCTAAGCATCAAAAAAGAAAAAGGTACTTTGCACACTTAATTTAGCTGAGTTATAAACTGAATACAAACAATTCTAGAACTGAAAACAAGCCTCTAGAAAATGTGTCCACACTACTCAATGGAAATAATTTATTCTTTCTTTATTTATTGCTTTTATAAAATTCTTCAGCCAAAAATTCTCTACGAGCAGCTTCTATATAAACACTTACAGTGTACGGAAGGGAGTGTAATAAGGGGGAAAGAGGAAAGGCAAAAACATTTGTATCACTGGCACACCAACTTTTTCTGAACTACAGTTGGCTTTTGGGCAGCATCCCAGAATTAGGGCTGTTATAAAAAGCTAGACCAAAAATGGATGGGATTAGGAAAAAAAAAATTAAATGTAAGTAAAATGTATTTATCCAATTGCACACAAATTACACGATTATCGCTCATTGATTGTAATATTTTTCCTATTGATTGTTGCATTTTCTATTACAATTCAGTGATAATCTTTGAGATGTTCTAGACTCTCCACCAAATACTGCCAAAACTGCATGTGATCCTGGGGTATCCATAGGGGAGGCCAACCATGTCAAAATGATGGATGGATATAAGCCTATGTTGTATCATCATGCTGGGCTAGTTACAAGTTAAGTGACAAGAATATGCCTCAGAATTCAATCAGAAGAATAGGCGTGGAACATAGATCTGAACACAATGAAGCTCAGGATGAGTGTGAGTTTCCATACCCTTTAATTCAATTTGCTAGATACTGCAATTATTTCCGTTCATTTACCATTTTTCTTTCCACTTGTTTTGATATCTTAAATCTTTCCTCCTAATCAGTATTCATATTGACTCTTGGCTAATGCATTGGATCACGTGGATTGATTCTTCACAATCGGAATAATTATTTTAGATATGCCACCATTTAACTTAATTTTCTTTCTGTTGTTCTTGTCACCAAAGTTCTTCCCCAAAATAAAACTGGCCACATTGATTCTCATTATTCCCTCTGCCTCAAGTTTTAGCACTATCTGCAAATTTGCTTTCTGTGCCTTTAGCTAAAGCAGCAACATGAATAACTGAAGTCCCCATAGAAGTCATCATTGCTGTGCTGAAAAACATGAAAGACTTGCAGTTTGGGCTAGAAAAGAACTGAGAGAAAGTGTTACTGTGCTGAGGGCAAGAAAGGTCATTTGTGCCCTGCAGAGATGTTATAAGAAAAATAGTTGTGGCTGGAATGCTAAGCTATCCTGTTACGTTGCCCCCTGACCTCTCTGTGAACATGTAAAGAACAGTTTGAAAGATGTTAGGAACAGCAAGCACAGGTCACTTTGCATCTGGCAAGAAAAATGGTGGTCTTGAGGGAATAAACTTAGGGACTTTTCAACACCTCCCTGTCTTTCTTCAAACTACAGAAAGTACCTCAATTGCCTGTGGGTTCTTCTTCCCTAAGGTCTGCCTGGCATCCAAATTATATTTAACTCTTTTAACCATGTTATATGTTTGCATTACTACTTATTAAAATTTAAATCAGCTTTACTTGGTTTATTTGCTAGTCTTGGCTTCAAACTGATAAATCAGAGAGCCTTTGCTGACTGATAGTATATAAAGCATAGAAACAGTTAAATAAACTGTGCCTATGAAGCAGACATTTGGTCTCCCTTTGGGAAACACGTTTTCCCACATTACACTAACTCCATTTACTCACTTTATTTTCCTTGTAGGCCAGTTTTCTTACTTTATTCCCATAATGTCTTTGAATTTCTTTCTTGGCGGGGTTTTTTGAAGTAATATTATTGTCAACACTAGCAGAGGATGCTGTTGCTAGTCTTTGTTAGAGGAGAGCCATATTAGTCTAAGGTAGCAAAAAATCAGCTCATGAAACCTTATGACTTTTAATAAAATGTGTTAGTTGGAAAAGGTACTACCATATTCCTCCTGATTTATTGCTGGTTGTGTTTCCTTTCTCCTGAAGTCTTTCAGGACACCTTCATTTCCATATATGAAAAGGCTGCATGAGAGGAGCCATCTTAGGATGTTTTTTGGGGGATTTGGTTGAAGTACAAGAAGCCAAGAAGGCTGCAGAAACTGACACAAAGTCCTTGGCCACTTTTTAGCAAACTTTTCAAGGTTGAAGTATGGATAGAACCATATTTCAACAATGAGAACATCACCAAAGTCTCTTATACTTTGAAAGAGAGTTTGAAAGCAAATTCCTTTTCATCAATGAAAATGATAGAAAAAAGATGCAGGAGAATTTTCCACATGGTATTTATTAAGACCTGAACAACATGGACACATTTTTATATGGTAGTCCTGCTTATTTCTGAGGAATATTTCTCACTTCAGTCTACAGTGCTATGGTGAATGTTAGGTGGATACCATGTCCTCAGTGAAAGCAAAGAAATTTTGCTTCAGGTGAAAACTCTGTCAATTCAGGGTTTTTATTCATATTATTTTGGTCAATGAGACAGAAAAAAATTAAAAAGTACACTCTTAAACTTCATTGTAAGAAATGGCTTAGAAAGTTCCAGATATAATTTTGGAAATTATTATTTTTCTTTCTTTAAAATCATGGTTATGAGTCAGGAAGAATAAACATAATTCTTCTTCATGTTCATAAACAATATTAGAACAGCCAAGAAGCAGACATTGTTTTTTTTCACTGCAGTCATTTTTCAGCTTGTTCTCCATCAGATGAGAAAATGGAAACTGAGCCACTTGTGAATTTCAAGTGAAATTCAGACAATCAAGTTGAGCTGACATATTTTGGATCCAAGATCATAAATACACTCATATTTTTATTCTTCTCTAAGACTTGTAAATAAAGGGCAGCATTCCTGGGAGAAATAGTGAAACTGCTTTTCAGACTATAATCTTATGATATCATGAACCCTTTGAATCCCTGCTTTTGATGTTCGTGAAAAGAAAGCTGGCATCCTGAAGAAAGCTGGGTTACCAGGGGTTGTGCCAGGGTAAGGTGAGAGAAGTTTATTTAGGCTACCTAAAGGTTGGTATAATCAAATTCATTTGCTGTGTTTTGCTTGGATGGTGAAGGAAGCTTTTTTTTTAAAGCCCAAGAAGACAGAAAGAAGTGAACGTTGCTTTATCCTCATTTTTGCCCTTCAAGGCTGAAGGATAAATAGGTCTACGTCCTCCCCAAAATACTTGAATGTGGTTTGCATGATTTACACAATTTATCTGAACAGATAATCAGTGAAGACTAGTGAGAAGTAGGAGCTGATGGTTTCTTGCTTACCTCCCCTAAGTTCTTGAAGCCAATGTCATTAAATCACCATGGTTAATGCAGTGTAAATTACAGCCCTTTATTCCCAGGCTTGCCAGAAACTATTCAATAATAGCTGTTTATGCAGCTATAGGAAAAGTTCCCTTTGTATATTATTTAAAATGTGTGCCAATGATAAATATAGCACAACTTGAGATGGTTTAAATTATGTTCACAAGTGGAATTTGATTATGAAATTCTCAGCTCAGCCCCAGAATACAACACTTAATCCTTTCTCTATACAAATATCTGTTCAAGCAACTGTCAATTGAAACCAAAATTGTATTTAGTGCTAAGTAATCTCTAAGAGGATTAAATAGTGTTAAACAGGGAAATAGTATTTGTAAATGCATGTCAGTGAACAATAAATATACCTGGTAAGTCATGAAGAACTTACAGTGCTGATTCTCAGCATGGAAGTAAGGCTTCACAATCCTATAGAATTTACTTCTGAGTATATCTAAGAAAATGATACACATATTTGGATCTTTGCAAAATGATAGGCTGATCTTATAGCCTGAAGTATGTACTGTATTAAGGCACCAGATAGAATTTTCTCCAACAACCTATTTAGAGGATTCTTGTCCAAGGAGTTAAGACTGATGTACAGAAATATGAAGGCACTGGGGAGGGAAGCAGAGGTATAAAATCAGGAAAAAACAGAAACTTTAAATTTTATAAAAACCTAGGAAGTATTTTCTCTTTTAGAACAATTTTTACTTTACTGTTTGTGTAAAGTGTGAGATTTGGTTTAGAATCAACCCCATAATTCTTCACCGGCCTGGTCACTGGGCACACCAGCTGGGAATTAGGCAGAGGGGTGTCACTGCTTCATTAGCCTTAAGCACAAAAGTTGATATTTTTGTACTGCATGAGGTTTTCGTTTTCTTTTTTTGCAAGTAGAAATCATAAGGTCAGTACATATTGCCTATGTCTAACAACATGCAAAACTTACCATGGCTGTTTTGGGGCTGGACTGCATTTAGAACCCTGTGAAGCACTTCCTGCTCAGCAAGGCTTATTTCTGAAAACTATAGAACCATCTGTGGAACAGAACATTCTGGAGGAAAAATAGAATGTTGCAGGCTTCCCTGAAATGCTGCGTTTTGTGCACAAGTATCTATGACCACGACACCAATTTCCCAAAGCCTTGAGTTCAGCTTCCATGACTTCTTCGAACTTTGTTCCCTAATTGTGATTTTTAATAGAGAAATCATTAAATACATGCAGAATAATACATGTATTTAATTCCATTTTATTTAAATCAAATATAATTTTTGTCTTGGCTATTCTGTTCCCTGGCCCTTCTCAATTCTGAAATGCTTCTTCTTCAGTACTTTAGTCATTGTATTCATTTGGGTAGGTTCACTGTAATGATACCAACAGCTGTTTGTATTACATATGGTCCAATGCTACAGTGTTCCAACTGAGTCCATTTTTTCAGAATTTTGTATCTTCGTTGTAAGTGGTTCAATTTGCAAGTGTCTAAAGTTTTAGGACCACCAGTATATCATCTTTTGCCAACTGTTGCCTTGTATGCCTGCCCATTCATAGTTTTGCTTTTGTGTTATTTTGATGACATGTTTAATTTAATTTAATTTCATTTGTGCAATGAATTTCTGCAGTTTGGATTTGGTCTCTGAGTGAGATCTTTCCCTTTCCATCACATGCTGTATTACTTCAAGCTTCTCCACTTCTGATTTTCTTAGGTTTCATATTCCACAGCTGTAGGTTTCTTACCTTTCACATTTCATCACTGGTATGATTATGGTGTTGAAGGTGTTTGTTTTTGCTTTGGTGTTTTCATCAGTTGGAGGACTGGTTTGATATGGTTAAAGCTGAGCCATGCCACTATTCTTCAGTGTGGTATTTCTTGGTCAATTGTGCGTGTGACATTCATTTCGTGGCTAAGGTAGATACAGGAACTAACATTTTTTCTTGGCTTAACATCTAATTTCATTTTGTAGTATGGACAGAACTGGTTTCACAAGCACTGGGTGTTTTTTCTGTTGATTTTCAGACCAACTGCTCTGCTCGCCATACTGAGGTCTTTTAAACACTGCTTGGCTCTTGGGCACTATGGTTGATGATCACAACATCACTGGCAAATTGGTTGGGTTAAGTTTCTCACCATCAATTATCTCCCCAGTTGATAATTTCCTCTGAACATTTCTTCAAGAACTACTGTAAAGAACTTTGGAGAGATTGTGTCCACTTGTCAGACACATTGATGTATTTGGATGTTGTTTGGGTCACCTTTTAAAAATGTTAATGTTTTCTTTGAGGTTTTACACTGTTTAGGGATATCATCTGCTTCTAGGCAGTTATCAAAGAGTTTGGTCAGCTGTTTCACTAGTGTTTCTCCACCAGCTTTGAGGACCTATATGGGGATGCCTGTTTTCCTGTTGAATTGCATGGAGAACTTTTGGTTTTATTTTTGGTACTATTAAATATTTAGCTGAGTGGTGGTAATTTGGGATGGTTATTTTTGAGGTGAAGAGGTCACTGTAGAAGTTCTGGCATTCTTCAATTTCTCATTGGATAGTTTGGTTGTATTGTCATCCTTCTTGAGGGCCTTCAAAAGCCTCTCTTCTATTTCATTTCCTTCGGACATTTTATGATGCTGCTCCACACTGCTGCTGCTTTCACAACTGTGGTGTTCAGTAATTTTCATAGTCTTCTTTTAAGAATCACTTTATATTTCAGTTCAGTTCACAAAGTAAAGTTCTGTCAAGCTCATTTTCTCATTTGAGCTCCTTAATTTTTGTTAAGAACTAATTTTATTGCTGATGCAAGAGCCTCTTTCAGTTATTTTCTGGAGTTCTAGTACTGTTATGGTATGAGGGGATGACTTTGGAAGACAGGAGGCAGAGCCGCAGACTGGACAACCAGCATGCAAAAGATATCTCAGCCCATTTTCACTCTTGCAAGATTTTGTTAATGTAACCTTACCATAAAGACAGAGTTAGTACTCCTAGTTGTGCTTCTTGTCTTGACTACCTCTCAGGGCTAACATCAATCTTGCAAGTCTGAAAGTATTTCTTCCCTCCTTTCATTTTACTCTCCAGAAAACTAGGGAGAGTCCCTTCTGAAATGTTACCCATGCCCTCCCTCCTTCTGTGGGCTGAGATAGCTTTTACACACCAGTTGTCCAGTCTGTGGCTGTCCCTCCTGTCTCCCAAGGTCATTCCCACATACCATTACAACTGATGTACATTTTTTTTATAAGCTGAAGGTCATTCCCATACATTTTTCCAGTTTTTTTTTTATAAGCTGAAGTAGCAGTTGGTTTATGCCTTTTATCTTTGGTTTGATGGTTGGAAGGTATCAGGATATTATCTGTAGTAACTGTGTGTTTTGCACATACTGATTGGCCAAAATTAAGACAACTCCACCAATGTGTTGTGGTTTTCCCTGTGCCTATGTGTATTTCATTGCCATTATATTTACTTTGTGTTTCAGTTGATGGTCTTGTTTAATTTAGACTAATGATGTTGTACTTAATATTTGTGAGTATTTCCATGAGATGGTTTTGATTGCAGCTCAGAATACACTCCTAAGACTGTAGGAGAAGATCTGAAATTTGGTCTGCAATGGCCCTTTTGAATCCATCTTTTTGTGCTACAAGACCATTGGAATGCTCCCCCAGAGACACAAACCTGCGTCTCTTTTGGGGGGTGATTTCTTCCTTGCAGCTTGCTAGGCCAGGAGACAAGCAGCTCTCCTCTATATACTGTATACCATTATACTGTATATCTTCAGGTTTTCTTTGCCTTGAAAGCCGAAAATTATTTCATTCCTTAGAAACAGATTATTTAAAAGGAGAAAAAACACATAAAATATAAATGGCTCATTTCATCCATCAGCCGATGTAGTTCAAGCAATATTAGATACATTGATATTCCACTGAAATAACTGTATATTAAACAATCCTAAAGCATGCTGATTGATTTCAGCTGAACCCAATCTGTGGCGCCAAAATTGTATCGCAAAGACTTTGACTATCTCATTCACAAATTGGGAGTCTTTTGTCTGAAAATAAAAAATACATCAAAAATAAATTCTAATTTTGGAAACAAGAAACTTGCAATAGCATAACTTCTTTCCAAACTTGAATTGCTTCCATTTAAGATATATCAACCAGAGGACACTAATCTTGCACCCTTCTGGGCCTTGGACTGTAATTTGCTCACCAGCATGGCCAAATGATTAGGAATAAAGAAATTAGGTCCAATGTACTAAGTTGTTACTTTTATGTGATGTATGTCTATCTTCAAAAAACATGAATGTTTCAACTCTTAGCCAGCATTCTTTTGATAATTATTCACTTCCCATTTTATTTTCTATGAAAAAGTACAGTTCTTCTGTTTTCAACATGAGTCATTATTTTTGTGAAACTGGGGAACTGGAGGCTTTAGCAACAAGCCACTGCTATCTGACCTAGAAAAGGAGAATGCATCTTAATGGTTATCCCACCGAGTCAGGAATTTACCCCATTAAAACTAATATAATACAAATCAGAAGGCCAGTGCTGAAACAATAGTCTTAAAGATGCCAGCAAGGATCATTTAAGTGGCTTCTTGGTACGAATTCTAGCATATCTGCACTAACAGAGAATCTTGAATTGACAGTGCTAAAGCAAATATAATTTTCAATAGCTCCAGTTCTATTATATTCCTAAAGGTTAAAATGTGACTGCTCTATCTACCTATCAAACACTACAGGATGCATTAATTTATATATTTTTTTTCTCTATTAACGTAACTTTTCGAAGAAACTGGGTTGTCCCTTGGATATGGCGATTATGGCATTCTCACAGGCTGCATGCCTAGAGGTTGTGTTTATAGCTTAACAAATTATTTTCACTATTAAACTTCCACTCTGGGCACAGGGAAGTGCTGAGTGAAATAAAGGCATGGTGAGAGCTTTTTCAAAAGCTTGGACTTCACTCAAGCAACAAGGGTTATGCTGGGAACAATAAGAGCACTGCAAAGGTTTAGTCATAACAACAAAGATTGCACTGCCTGCTCAAATATGGTATAATGCTAACAATGCTTTCAATACATTTCCCTTAAACTGATTACACTGATTCTTAAAATCTTAAAATTGTCATGGGAGAGGAAGCAGTCTCCACTTAGATGAAACTTAGGGAGTAAGTAGAAAGAGCATATGAGAAATCCAAAGATGCATCCAGCTAAGTGGGAGGGGTAGATTTATGAAGCAAAAATCTTCGGGCATTGGAGATTTGCCACATGCATCAAAATTAAATGGTGTTTGGTTGAAAAGAACAGAGTATAGACACAGTGGGGGTAGAATTAAATCCAGCAATTGAAATTGCTCCCATAAGGTGTTTGGTACTTAAAAAAAAAATCTTTCATTGAGTGAAGTTCTGGAGACAAGAGTTCATGTGTAGGGTAGCCCCACAAATCCTATGTAAATGTCCAGAAACAGAAGAGGTAGAAATACTGATTTTATAGATACCGATCAGTGGAGAGCTAGCCCATGTCAATGCAGCTTACACTGATATTCTAGTATGTTCCATTAATTTACAGATTTTTTTTGAAGTATGCAATTCCTACTGTATGGATTAAGAATGCATCTTCCCACGAGTTATATGTTTTCTATATAATGTATATGACTATCTCATATTAGGAGTGGTTCAAAAGGATCCGCAACTTGAGTCTGAAGAGGATCTCTGCTTCCCCTCATAGCCCTGCTACTGCCTTCCACTATGTGGGCCTTCTGGGCATCATGTTGCAGCTGTCACATCACTTAGCCACAAGGAGCTGCAAACTGTGACAATGAGAAGAAGCAGGTATCTGTATGTGCTGCCACTGTGGGCACCTACAATGTATTGTGCTGCTGATAGAAGAGCAAACTGTTCCAGAGGGTGTCATGACAGGAAAACTGAAGCAGGTGTTCTGGGGGTGAATCAAAAAGACAGTGAGTAGATTCCATTCCCACCTATCCCAGTCCACTGCCCAGAACAGCTGCTTCATTCTTCCCAACAATAAGGTCTATCCTGAACCCTGTGCACTTTTACTATGCATCCATCTGAGATACATTTTCTAGATTACTTTCTTATATTCTTTATTACTTTCTTTCTTTTCTAGATTACTTTCTTTTCTAGATTACATTTTCTAGATTACTTTCTTTATCGTTGGGTTAATTTAATGAAACCCAACCTAGCTGTAACACATAGCATACCCCATTCATTGTTGTCATCCATACTATGGAGTTCATTTTGGTAAATTATAATAATTTAAAATTAAAAAGAAATGTAAAATGGATATTGGTTTATCATCCTTCCCAGTTAATCTGTCCCACTTCTACTTTCTTGGTTTCTACTTCTACCTTGTCTGTTGGTTGATTATATCTACCTGCTGTTTTCTTTGCAAATCTAGTTTAGTTCCCTCCTTTCCATTCTTTCCTTCTATGGTCTTCACTGCCCACTTCTGTTGCTATATTCTGAATGGCAACCTTGGCTTCTGTTATTAGCATGAGCTTCATTGGTTGCTGAACTTGCAAACAGATTTGAGAAGCAATGGCTGCATAAGTCACAATGGTATTTCCATGAAACATGAAAAAAAATTGCTACTATCTTTGAAATTCCTAGTAGAAAAGTTATTATGGAATAGTTTCTATACTGTATCAGAAGCTTCACTGGTTGTCCCTAAGTATTTACAAACTTTTCAATTCCTTTATAAACAAAATGTACTGCCTATGTATTTCCATTACTGAAATTTTCCTCCACTACAGCAGTGACCTTTGTGCAGAGGGTTCTAGCAAGTTATTTGTTTTGCTTTGCACATTTGAAGCAGCCATTTGGGGCTCTAACTAATCTTCCAAAGAAAGGTCTGAGGGCATTTTCTCATTTAGCCTTCCTTTTAACCACTTGCATTTGATGTGGGCCCTAGCTGTAGTCCAACAATGGGTTAGGGAAGGCTGCATGCACAGCTGTTTCTGAAACCTTTTTTGCAAATCCTCCATTACTGTTTTGCATTCAGAGCAGATTTCTATTCAGTAGTTTTCAGAAACTGGCACTCACAATTTGTCTTTTTTGGTCCCATATTTTAGTGCCATGGCTTTATAGCTTGTTTTTTCTTCATCTTCTTTCTCAATAGTTTTCCAGAGAACTGTTAACTTCATTTGGAGGTCTTTGAAAGGCCATATTTATCAGCAATGTATAAACCAGCATTCCCCAACCCATTGTTGTACTACAACTCCAATACTTTTCCCAGCCTTTGGTCATGTTGGATAGCAATTCTAGCAGATGAAGCTTAATGCACCTGGAGGGCATTTGTTGTTGTTCAGTCGTTAAGTCGTGTCCGACTCTTCGTGACCACATGAACCATATTGCGCCAGGCCTTCCTGTCCTTCACTGCCTCCCTGAGTTTGCTCAATTTCATGCTCATTGCTTCAGTGATGCTATCTAACCATCTCATCCTCTGCCGTCCTCTTCTCCTTTTGCCTTCAATCTTTCCCAGCATCAGGGTCTTTTCCAAAGAGTCCTCTCTTCGCATTAGGTGACCAAAGTATCTGAGCTTGAGCTTCATTATCAATCCTTCCAATGAGCAATCAGGGTTGATTTCCTTTAAGATTGACTGGTTTGACCTCCTAGCAGTCCAGGGGACTCTTAAGAGTCTTCTCCAGCACCACAGTTCAAAGGCATCAATTCTTCGGCGCTCAGCCTTCTTTATGGTCCAGCTCTCACAGCCATACATTACTACTGGATGGAGGGCATTAGGGTTGAGTAAACCTGTACTAAGCAGACTCAGAAATATAGACATCTCTAGTGTACAAAACTGAAGATTTTGGGGGGAACCAATCTAAATGAATACAACAAACATGCATATTTTTCTTTGTAAATACCAGCAGGAAGGAAATCAAACTAGCAGTTGAGCCACCAGAAATGGAGAAGGGTTTGTCTTGATTCTATCCTTTG